>JAOPSE010000036.1:8161523-8761523 GCA_029449295.1 Zea luxurians | reverse complement strand
CGACCGGATATTATACTTTCCGTATGCATGTGTGCAAGGTTCTAGGTCGATCCTAAGGAAGTTCACCTTAGGGTCGTGAAGAGAATCATGAGGTATTTAGTCTACACTCCTAAGTTTGGGCTTTGGTACCCCAAGGGATCCACTTTTGATTTAATAGGATATTCAGATGTCGGTTGGGTAGGGTGTAAAATTGATAGAAAGAGTACATCAGGGACTTATCAGTTTCTAGGGAGATCCCTGGTGTCTTAGGCTTCATAGAAAAAAAAACTCAGTAGCTCTATCTACCACCGAAGCCGAGTATTTGTTGTGCGCAATTACTTTGGATGAGGCAAACCCTCAGGGACTATGGCTACAAATTGAGCAAAGTCCCTCTCCTATGTGATAATGAGAGTGCTATCCGCATGGCGGATAATCCCGTTGAACACAGCCACACTAAGCACATAGACATTCGGTATCACTTTCTGAGAGATCACCAATAAAGGGGGATATCGAGATAGCCTATGTTAACACCAAAGATCAATTAGCCAATATCTTTACCAAGCCACTAGATGAGAAAACCTTTAGCAAGCTTAGGAATGAGCTAAATATACTTGATTCTCGGAATTTTGATTGAAACATTGCACACATCGCTCAGTTATATACCTTTGATCATATCTCTTTCATTTGGTACATAGACATATTTCTTATTCTTCTTGTGCCAAGGCTAAGACTAATGTGTTTCCATGAGTATTTATTGTGTTAGTCTTAGATTGAAAGGGAAATGGAGTATTCGGCAAAGACAACGCTTCCACTAAACTCCACCAGTATTATTTACTCTTTGCCAGTATTCTGCCATCTCTCCAAATTGGTATACTCTTTCACTCATATTTCTTTTATCAACGGGGGAGAAAATTTAAAAGGTCTCCACAATTCTCTGTTTTTGGCGATTAATGCCAAAGGGGGAGAAAATATTAAGCCCAAAGCAAAAGGACCGCACCACCACCATTTCAAAATTTTTTGAAATGAAAGATTTTATTGGTATTCATAAATATTTGTTTTTCAAGATAATTTCAAATTGGTATCTATGCCTATGAAAATAAGATTTCAAAATTGATACCTATTCAAAACCCTCTTGAAAGCTAAGGGGAGAATTTCACTCAGGGGGAGTTTTTGTTTAGTCAAAGGAAAAACATTTGAAACAGGGGGAGAAAATTTCAAATCTCGAAAATGCTTCTTGCAATCTTATTCATATGCATTTGACTATTTGCAAAAGAATTTTGAAAAGAATTTGAAAAAGATTTGCAAAAACAAAACATGTATAACAAGACTTCATATTAGTTTAATTCCAAGTAACCTATGCACTTACTATATGCAAACTTACTATGCACTCTTATTCATATATAACAAGACTTCATATTAGTTTAATTCCAAGTAACCTATGCACTTACTATATGCAAACTAGTTCATTTCTGCACTTTATATATTTGCTTTGGTTTGTGTTGGCATCAATCACCAAAAAGCGGGACATTGAAAGGGAAATAGGGTTAACCTTTTCCCACGATTAATTTTGGTGGTTGAATGGCCAACGCAAATATTGGACTAACTAGTTTGCTCTAGAATGTATGTTCCACGGGTGCATAAAGGTTCAACATAAACCAAAAAATATTCAAGGTAGGGTTCAAATTCAAAGGAGCAAAGAAACCGAGTGTGCTCTGGTCTGGCGCACCGGACTGTCTGGTGTGCCACCGGACAGTGTCCGGTGCACCAGGGCCGTACAGGATCGAACTGGCCACTCTCGGGTTTCTCCAGGCGCGCTCCGCTATAATTCACCAGACTGTCCGGTGTGCCACCGGACTGTCCGGTGTGACAGCGGAGCAACAGCTACTCGGCTCAATGGTCGACTGCAAAAGCCGCTGACTCAGTGAACAGTGAAGAACAGTGCACGCAGAGTCAGAGCCGCATGTCAGAGGTGCATCGGACAATGAATAGTGCCTGTCTGGTGCGGCACCTGACTGTCCGGTGCCACTAGAAGACAAAGCCTCCAACGGTCAAATGCTCCAGAACCCTAACCGTTGGGTGACGTGGCTGGCACACCGGACTGTCCGGTGCGCCCATCCACAGCAGCCTACCCCAACGGTTGTTTGGTGGTTGAGGGCTATAAATACCCCCCAACCACCACCACTCCAAGCATCCAAGTTTTCTAAGTTCCACATTCAATACAAGAGCTACTGCATTCAATCCTAGACACAATTCAATAGAATCAAAGCCTCTCCAAGTCCCAAATCCATTCCAATCACCTAGTGACTTGAGAGAGAGTTTGTTCATGTTCTTTGTGCTCTTGTTGCTTGGATCGCTTTCTTCATTCCTCATTCTTGTTCCCAAGTGTTTTGTATGCAAGGCAAGAAACACCAATTGTATGGTGGTCCTTGCGAGGCCTAAGTGACCCGTGAGAATTAAGGAGAAAGCTCACTCGGTCTAAGTGACCATTTGAGAGAGGTAAAGGGTTGAAGAGACCCGGTCTTTGTGACCACCTCAACGGGGACTAGTTTCTTTAGAACCGAACCTCGGTAAAACAAATCACCATGTTCATCCGCTTTATTTCTTGGTTGATTTGTTTTCCCCCTCTCTCGTGGACTCGGTTTTAATTCTAACGCTAACCACGACTTGTAGTTTGTTCTTTTAAGTTGTAAATTTTAGATTACGCCTATTCACGCCCCCTCTAGGTGACTTTCACATGTCACAGTGGTTATCGAAAATCTTATTAGGAAAATAAAAGTGATCGAGGGAACAACTTGCCTTATACTTGCGATTACAGGTGCTTCCCCAAAAGTTGGTCTTCGGGTTCCTAGATCTCGCTTCTATGCGTGACAATACATACAATCAAGCAAATAATGGATATGATACATTACACCAAAGCATATGAACAAACAGCGTAAGAATATTCTATGCATCGCTACGAGATCGTAGGTTCGAGAACCACTAAAATCGGAGTTAAAACGAAAAAGTTATGGGTAAAACAATATTTATAGGCGTAATAAATCTAATAGATGTTGCATTTAAATTAAGAAGGTATTAAATCGAAATATTTAAGTTGATATTAATCACTTTAACAATTATTTACAAAAAAAAAGTATGTTAGAACTGTAAATTAGATTAACTAGATTATCTAGATAATTAACATTAATTAAATAAATATTTAAATAATTAATTATTTAAAACATGGGGTGTGATTAAAACAATGTTATTAGTACTACGCAAAATCAATATGAGCCTAACGTAATTTGAATAAATTAAAACAAATTATTTCGATCGAGAAGATATCGTATTTTTAATAAATTACTAGGGCTGCACAGAAATAGTTGACATGACACAATTCGATTGGTTAGATCAGTTCGTTAAAGGTGAGAAAGATGCCTTTACAAAGGCATGACCCAACTAATGCAACTTATCATGATTGTGCCCACTTTTAAGTTCGTGTTGTACGACAGTCTTGCATGTAAAGGACATATGGTGGTGCTTATCTATCATTCCGAAAGCGCCAAGCCTATCATGCGGGAAAGACCATTAACCTACGAACAACTACCTTCCAATCAAGCCTTTCGATCTCGCGCTACTGCTGGACATCTTAGTTCTTTTCGTAGATTGACGATGAACCGGAGATCCAAATGACGAACCGAAAACATGGTGACGAAGCTTTCGCCGAGCTTGTCATGACGATGTTCTAGGTTGCCTTGGAAGATGAATGGACAGAGAGAAATTTCCCGTCGAAGTTGTCGCTAGAGTTGGGGAGGAAGTCATACTTTGACAAAATGGTCATGATGGTTTATGGTTGTGAGCTTAACTGGCGGTGGACTGCTGTGGTTTGGATGGCGGCGGCGCTACTGCGAGGCTATAGAGGAGATGAGTTTATGGTTGATGGCTTGAGATGTTAGGATGACACATTTATATAGCTAGGGAGGTGGGCGGTTACATGAGAGATCTGGTACTTATCTGTTAGAATTCTAACCTATCTGTTTGGAACACTAACTTGTCCCTTTTATTCCTATAATATTATTACTAATTTGTACTAATCGTATTAGGCCTCCAATTTAAATAAAGTTTAGAATATATTTTTATTTAAAATTTAAATTAAATTTTTGGGTGTTACACGCGAGTTGAAAGAAGTATTTTTATAAATATCTTATTGTGATATCCCAATTTGTATCGACTTTATCTCAAGAACGTCGTGTACAAACAAACCAACCAAACATACATCGATACATTATATTAGCTTATAATTTATTTCTAATTTCTACTTTCTATTTTAAAATTAAAATTCAAATTTAGAGCTAAGTTAACTTTTCTATTTCAAGCATAAATTGCAACAAAGAAAAAAGAATCAACATAAATACAAAACATTTGTTTATTAATTAATTTATCCATCTAAGCAAATGCTTCAAACAGTACATATAACTTAGTAGAAATAATTCATGTAAGATGTTTTACTATAATAATTACATAATAATAAGTTAAGATAATAATTCAAACATAGCCAAATTTTTGTATTTAACATTTATTTATTTATTTACAAAATAGTTTTAATTTATAACTTTATTATAAAAAGGCTCATTAAATTTTAAATCTTTAGAGAATTTCCCTGAACCCTAAAAATTGGATTTTGTTGTGTACTAAAGCAGCCAAGTTTCTCTATGAGCTGATGAGACGGAGTTTGCTATCTCAGATGGGCTATAGAGAGGTCACCACTCATATTCAGCTTTGGCTCTTAGGTGCTCTTGCTTGTTTCTCACTTAGTGTTTGACGTTGTTGACTTTCTGATCAGTGAGATAGAGGACAGTATCTTGGACCACCTTCATGCTCGTCGTTAGCTTTCCTACGCTCACTACCTCTGCCAAATCTTCGCGCTGCTGATCCGACCTCCTCAGTTCTAGACCACTCTTGGTTCTACCATACTTGTGTTTGGATTTTACTGCCCGATACCTGAGGATGCATCTCACACCAGTGCTTGTGCCCCAGGTACTACACCATTGGATTCTTTGGCCTCTGAGCGTTAGGTTGAGGACAAGGCGATACGATAGTTTGAGGATCAGGGTATGGAACCCTTGGATGCTGATACCTCTTCAGATTTAGATGATGAGGACCTTGAGATTCCACAACCACCACCTTCTGTGGCACCAGGCTCACATGATCACGAGGCAGGTGGTTCCAGTGCTGTTCCTCTAGCTACACATCCAGCGACTGATCTAGCCCTGGCAGCTATTATTCAGTCGTTGACCCAACAACATGCTCACTTGGCAGCTAAGCAGGCTCATCAGGCAGTTATCAAGCAGTTGTTGTCCGAGCGGATGCTATCTATTTTCAGACTATTCAGGACCACCAGGACACCCTTTAGCAGCAGCTCTTGGTAGATAGGGCAGAGCATCGGACATTTATGACTCATATTTTTCTGCACATCGGTGTTCCTGTGCCTCCAGTACAGTCAGCTTCGCCCCACCTCTTCAGATTTCAGTGGTGCCAGCCATTCAGTCAGGACCTTAGTTGCACTCCTTCGATCTGACATTCTCACCTCTTCAGCCAGTCCCTCTGGATTCTCTACTCAAGATGTTGAAGTTGTGAGTGTTGAACCACCAGTGCCACTAGTTTTTGCAGTACCTACTCTAGCAATGGTAGTTTCAGTTCCAACTGTAGAGCCAGCATATTAGGCTCCGCAGTTAGACCCTTCTAGTACTCTAGCGTCAGAGTCAGCACCAGCTCTAGCCTCTACAACAGATCCGAGACTGACCCTGGTCCTGTTCTAGTCTTTGCACTATTTGATCACCCTCGCCCTGATGCGCTTGTCCCTCCTTCTGGTCTCTAGGTTATGGCAACCCTTTTGGTGCTTCCCACCAAAGGGGAGAGATGAGACTTGTGAGAGCTTGGGGGAGTTAGTTGAGAGAGACTATCTTTTGCTTATAATATATGCATGGTACTCTCTTCTGTGACTCACAGCTTGTGTATGCCTCACAAACTCAATGATATGCTCTCAGGATCTTTTAATCACTGTGTGTGATTATATGTTTTCACTTGCATACTTCACCTGTCATGATACTCTTGTTCATGAATTTCATCTGCATTATCTGAACAAGGTTTTATGTCGTGTATGTGCTTATACTTCTTATATCCTATGCATGATTATATTCTATCAACTTGTTGAATATCAATAACAATCTTCTAATGTTGACAGAACTTAAACAACATACTCTCACACTCTTGTAGGGTTATCATCAATCACCAAAAAAGGGAGATTGAAATCATATAGCCCCCTAGTTGGTTTTAGTAATTAATGATAACATAAGATTACTTGTGACTAATGCGTGTTTTGCAGAGCAAATGGCAAGTTAGGTCACAATGCAGGAAGTTGCATTCCAACCGGTGAAAACAATACCTCAGATGAGAACTTGAAGCGACGACTGAAAAAGGCGAATAAAAAATGAAGGTCTTGATATCCTAAGTGTCGAATGAGTTGTGGGACACTTGGTATAGAGTTAGGACTTCTACTTTTATTTTAATCATACTATAAAGAGGGGATGTGGATGAGTAGTTTGATGAAGAGATAACTAGTGTAGTGTTCATGCATGTTCACACTCAAAACTAGTGTTAGGTGTCACTCAAGATCTCACTCATAAGTTAGAATCAAAATTGGTTTAGAAAAACCTAAGGAAAAATAGAGTGGTGCTGCTCTAGGGGCACTGGACTATTCAGTGTGCACCAGACTATCTGGTGGTTCCCTGGGTAGCCAGCTAGAGAGCGCCTGAGAGTAGACCCTTGGCACAAGCCAATTTTTAGAGGAGCACCGGACTGTCTAGTGTGCTTCGGATAGTCACTGTGCTGCATCTGGTGCACCTTTGTGCAACGGTTAGTTGTCAAAACTAGCCGTTGGGATCACACCATTGGCGCTCCGGTGGCGCACTGAATGTGCAATAAACAATGTAATGGCTAGTTTTGGGTGGTTGGGCTATTTATACCCCTCCACCAGCCAAAGTTATTGTCTTGTTGCCCCAACCAAGTAGAATTCATTGCTAGAGCATTGCAAGTCCAAAAATCCTAGTGAGGTGATTAGCAAAATCATAATCACATGTTAGGACCTCATTAGTGCGTATGAGCGCCACCTAGAGCACACACCACATGCATTAGGCTTCTCTTGGTCAAGTGAAAGTCTATGGCTTATCACTCTTGGTGATCGACATCACCTAGACGGCTTGGTGGCGATTGGAGCTCGGTGATCACCCTGGAGGATTTGTTGGTGACCCGACTTGGTGATTGTACGCGGCCGTGAGAGATGCAACGCGCCGGAGAGGCAAATGATCATCTCATAGTGAGCATTTGGTTCTTGTGAGGACTAACGAGGAGCAATACCCTTGCGCGGGTGCTCCAACGAGGACTAGTGGAGAGTACCAAATCTTTGATACCTCGGGAAAATTTGGATGAGTTTTCTTGTCTCTATTTTACTTTCCGCATTTACTTTGAACAATTTACTTTGTGTATTTTCCATAATGACTTAGGGTTGTTCTCCATTTCATAGCTTTTTGTAACACCCTAGGTGTTACTCAGGGTGTCCACCCCAGGTTACCCCCCTTTTTAACCCATAATTACATAAAGATTTGTGGGCAAAGTACCTCAATCTTGGAATTCAGGGTCCTAATCAAGTGCAAACTATCTTGGATATCATACCCTAGCTTGTAATGCACATCTAAGTGGGGATCTCCCAAAACCCTAGAGCAAAACCCCCCCATATGCAATAATAACCCTAATTGAAGCCATGATCAAAAGATAATGTAAACATCATGATCATGGTTTGGGCCAAATATAAAAGTTGTAATATACTTAATAACCTACAATTAATAGTAAGGAAGTACCCCCAAAAGGTTTTCAGAAAGGTCCTAAAAAGAACACCAAAGGTTGAACACAAGGGAGAAATTCAGATTTTGCCTAAGTCAAAAACCAACCCTTGAGCAAAGATCCCACATGTTCACCTTGATCCCCTTTTCAAAACCTGTCGACCTAATTAACAAAGTGGCGCCAAATGAACCCTAGAATGCCCTGGAAAAGTTTGAACCCAAGCCAAAACCGTTTGACACGCGTTGGCACTGGTTTTGTCTCGGTTTGCACAGGGCAGACAGACAAGACTTGGCGCTACCATATCTCCTCAACCAGACCACATCTCCCCTTGGAACTCACATGAACTAGGTAGCTCTAGGTGCAGGGAAGAGATCTCCCACAGGCGGCAGGGCAAGATTCGTACGCCTGGCCGCTCAGCAGAGCGAAGAACACGAGCAGAAGCAACGCGCCACGTGTTCGACGCGCTCTAAGCTCGCCAGAGCACGCCCGCGCGCGCCCCGCGTGCCCGCGTCGCGCCAAACGGTCGAGCCGGCGCCCTGGCCGCGTCCGCGCCTATAAAACCCGCCCCAGCGCTCGGTTGCCTTCCCCATTGCCTCTTCCGTACCTCGCCTGACTTGCCCGAGCCAGCCATTGCCTCCGGCGACCTCCCCGCAGCCCGCCAGTGCCGCCCGAGAGCAACCGCCGTGGCCGACCCCTCTCCCATCCTCCTCCGTTCGATCCAAGCCCCAGATAGCTTCCTGGTGAGGCCATGAACCTTGCTCAAGCTTAACCCAAGGGCCCGCGTCACCGGAGTAGCCAAATCGCGCTCACCGGAGTTCAGGAACCCGCCGGCGCACGTGGACCGGGTAAACCCCTTCACCATTTCCCGATTTGTTGCGCGCATGGCCTCTGTGTCACCCCGTGAAGCTCCTCGTGCCCATTAATTGAACTCTACCGCCGTGGTTTGGCCGGAGCAGGCGCCGCCGACGACCCCCGCCGCCTGTGCTCGTGGCCAGGGTGACTCCGACCACCTCCGACGGCGACCCGCACATCGACGTGACCGTCGCGACCTCCCGAGCGTCACTGACCACCTCGCCGGGCCTCCCTCACCGCCGGTAAGCCGCGCCGTCCCTTCTTTCCCGCGGCTACTGTTTCAGTTAGGGGAAGGACTGCGGGTGAGAGGGAGAGAAAGCCAGGGGGTTAAGTGAAAAGTCAGAGACTCAAGTGAATAGTGGCGCGAGGGTAGATCTGTGAGGTTTGATTCGGCTTAAACCCAGGGGCCTTGGCGCAAACTGCGTTTTCAGAAAAACTTTATTAAAACCTGATTTAAATTCAAACAGAAACTTTAAAAACCCATAACTTCTGTTTGGTTTACCCAAATTTGGTCAAACCAATTTTGCCAGACTCTAAATAATGTAACCTGTCTAAGAAAAATATAAAACCCCATAAGTACTAGAGAAAAATATAAGGTTCTGATTTAATTTTAGTTTTGGCCAAAAGCTCAATTATAGCAAGAAAAATGGTTGTACTATTTAACTAGGGTTAGAAAAATTTGGAGAAGTTTATATCTACCTACTGACCTAGTTAAAAATGTTAAACCCCTCTGTCCATTACATTAAGTTAGTTTTAACCCCTTATTCCATAATATGCTTAAGGTTAAGAAAAATAGAAAAAGTGACATAAATAATGAACCAGAGGGCACCCCTATTTTTGTGAGATACTTAGTCCATATAGTTCACTGGAAAAAATGTATCATACCCTGTTGTAGTGTAAGATAAGAAAGATACCTTTTAAATGAAGAAAATAAGGATAACTTAGAAAAACCCTACAAAAATAACCCTAAGGAGAAACCTCCCCAAACCTTAGGATAACTAATGTGTTGATAATAAGAACTTAAGAAAAATCTGAAATCTGTTGTTTGATATTTTTCAAATGACAAGTTAGTTCTAATCACCCTTTTTGCACCAAAGTTTAGAAATCCACCATTAATTAACCATCATGTGGCTCTCTGTCATTTTTGGTACAAGAGCTTACTATCACTGTTAGAGGCCAACAAAAATAACCCTTAGGTCAGAATCCACTTTAATAAAGGACTTGTAGTGCAAAGTGGCTTAATTGCCCCACTTTTTGTTATTTTTGTATACAGCCTAGCCTTTTTATTTTAAATCCCATATTCCTAAGACAGGCCCTATTGACCAAAGGCAAGCCACTGTAATTTTTGTGGAATTATTGAAAATAGTTAATTCACCTTGGTAGTTCAAACCCCACTAGAATTCATAAATGAACACCAAGGAGAGGAAATTGAGTAATGGAAATTAATGTCCTCATAAGACCTTTGTAAATTTGTCCACTGAAATCTATAAAAGCAATGCAAATCCCCTAAGTTGTACCAAAAAGAAAATTTAAACCTAAAAGGGAATGAGTCCATATATATACCACTAGGAGACCCACGTAGCCAGGGAACCCTAAGTTAATTCTTGACTTAATTTCTGTAGCTTAATGTTCTTAAATCCTGCATAATCATGACATACATGTTCATTGCATTTCGATAGACTGTAATCTTGCCGATGGAGAGTACATCCTCGTGCCGGAGCAAGGAGCTGCCCAGGAGATTGCCCCAGACCCGGCACCAGAGCCTGCACCAGAGGACCTGCCTGCCACTGCTTTGGAAGGCAAGCCCCGGTTTTATGCATAACCTGTTATTTATGCTATTTTACTCCACTTAATGATTGTAGGATTGAATGTGCACTTAAGTGTAGGAGTTGCTTGAAACCCTAGTTGCATGATCTCAGGAATCCTTTTTGAGATGGATACTAGTATGCTAGGTCGAATAGCTGCTTTGCTAATCAGGGATCTCGGTAGAAGTCGAGTGATTTTTCTAGCACTCGCGCGAGGTCAGGACATTGATTGTAACCACCTTTCATATCATATTGGTGTTGGTATGTGGACACGGATCCATGGGGATACGTGGTCTATGAGGTAAAATGGAAATAAGGATTAACGTGCGGATACCTGTGTCAAGCGTTTGAATGTACTAAACACATACCGAGAAATATGGTAAATCGGTAAGCCTAGTACCTGAGTGAACCTGCCCGCAGACATACCCCCTCACGCGACCTGAGACGAGGTCTCCCATTCCGGTTATGGTGGGTACAAGTGCGGTCACTGCACGACGGCCAGTCGGGGTCAGTGAGGCATTGTACGCCAAGGCGGTGAGACCTGATCTGTTGCCAAGGAATCGATGGGGACGGTTGATGTGTGTGGGGACGGAGTGCCTCGCCACGTCGTGTGTTTAGGTTTACCTTGCAAGGATAAAAACTCGATTCGAATCGTCTGCTTCTCGCAGCTAATGAGACTGCTTGATCCATTGTACTGCATTGAGTAACAAGTGGAACTGTGAAGAGATGATACAACATGTTGATTGCTAAAAATGCTTGCTACTATGTATGAGTAGATAGTACACTTTTAGCCTTAAGAGAGTCAGACTTACTTTTGACAAAGATAAAATCTTGATTTAGAAACTCAGCTAGTGCTTTTGGCAACCAAACCCCACAGCCAAACAGCTGCATGTCTAGAGGTAGAGGAGTATAGACCCCTCACACCGGGTAAGTCTAGCTGAGTATTAGTATACTCAGCCTTGCTTGTGGCATAATTTTTACAGGTTCTCTGGAGGATATGGTTGCTGGAGTGACTTGACCGTCCACCTTACCACCGGGTTGGACCGTCGAGTGGGACCCCGCCTCGGCTGAGGAGGAACATGAGGAGTGATGGGACAGGCTTCCCCATCTCTCCGTTTATTTATCGTTAGTTTCATTCCGCTGCACTTCGAACAATGATGACTACTTTTGGCAAAACTCCGATGATGATGATGATGATGATGTAATAACTTAATACTCTGACATGTATGGTTTTATGCTTTATTGTATTTGCTCTGTGACTCACCATCGAGTGAGATTGTGGTACTGGATCCTGTCAGTGGCCGTGTCGGACTAGATCCGAGGGATTGACGGGTTATTCCCATTTAAGTGTGGTCTAGCCTCTAAGGCAGGGCTTAGGCACTTAAGTTGGAATAATTCGGGCAGTTCCGCCATAGCTGGTATCAGAGCTTGTACCACCACAGAGGAATCAATAAACCATAAATGCCATCCCTTTTTCTAAAGTAAAAATTTGATAGAAACAATGTTGGATAGATCGTAGGACGAGCAGGATAGACCTAGGACGTGAAGCCTTAGGATAATAGAAGGGTGGCTAGGTGGCTAAATGACTAGGCCCTACAGGCCACTTCTAAAGGATGGGAGTTCTTCCCTATTCCTTTTATCTTCTGGAAAGGTCGTTCAGGACGTGCATGCATGCATTCTTAATTAAGCAAATGGATAACTAAGTAAAAGGACTTAAAAATGAGATAACAGCCAACTAGGTCCCCAATGCCTTTTCCTTTTAGCTAGAGGCGGGTTGAGTTTTATTTTCCTTGTTCTTTTGTAATTCTTTTTCTTTTACTTACGCTTGACCGTGCACAGATGACTTCCCACGGATCCTCCGAGGACGGAAATGCACTGACCCACACTGACGGACTTGCACGAGAGGGTTTTCCCCGCATCTTGTGGGAGGTACTTCAGGGGGGCGGATACTTGACACCCCCTCAGTACGCGGTGCAGCAGTTCGAGAAGCACCGGGTGCCTCGTTGTAGGGTGAGGATGAGTTTGGAGCCTCATCCCCTGCAGCCAGGCTGGCGCTCCTTGGACTCTGAGTCTTTCGGGTACCGAGCGGAGGACACAATCGAGGCAATCGCTCTGCATGGACTGACTACCTTCTGCGGATTCCATCCCTTGGAGCTGGCTACCCACCCCATGGGGTTGTTCCCCGCGGAAAAGGAGGACGACCCGATGTGGAGGGATCGGGTGGAGCATGCCAAGGACATCTGGGCTCTCTACCCAGGCCACACCGCTCACGTGTCGGTACGATGCATGAACGCTCTGTATCGTCTGCAAGTGATGCGTGGGGAGGCCATGTCTCAGTTGATGGCACTACTGGAGGCCACCAAGATCACCCTGGACAACAGGGAGGAGCTCATGGTGGACTTGTCCCAGGAGCTCGTGGAAAAAGATTTGCAAGTGGAGCAGCTGTCTGATGAGATTCATGAGTTGGAGGAGCTAGTGGGCACCCGGGAGAACACCATCGAGGTTCTCGAGGATCAGCTCCTCAACACTCAGCATCAGCTGGCAGAAGCAAATGAGCACCTGGACATGCATCACCAAGAGATCCATGGTGCGGAAGCTGACGAGGACGTTGACATCGAGGGAGGAGACGAGTCTGCTTCCAGTGTAGACACCGTTGGCTTAGGGAGACCACCTTCCCCCGAGTCTAGCGTTGCCTCGTTCGCTCATTAGACGCCAGGCTAATCCCAGAGATTGATGATAGTTGGACTCCTCGCCGCTAGCTTAGCTTTTGCACCCTTAGGGTACTAGGCTAGGTAGAGTTGAGTCTTTTGACCATTGATGTAACAGTGTTAAAACTCTTTTGGAGGTTCAGGGATGATTAGTGGCAGTTTAAATTTGGACGGAAGGTTTATGTTTTCGTTTTGTTTTATGAGGAATCTACCAAATTGCTTTAACTCCCCTACCATGTTTAAGCCATAAACTGAGAAGATGTGTTATTAAGCAACCATGTGATTTTTCAGATGGCTGGGAGAGCGCGCCGTGGTCAGAATGAGCACGTTCCTCCACCGCCACCGCCTCCCACTCTGCAGGAGCTCATGGCCCAGCAGAATGAGATCCTGAGACAGCTAGCTCAGCGTCAGCCACCACCTCAGCATTATGGTGGAGACCATCAGCGTCACCCCGTCGCTGCTACCTACCAGGAGTTCCTCAGTACTCAGCCACCATTGTTTACTAGGGCCGAGGACCCGCTTGATGCAGATGTGTGGTTGAGGGTGGTGGAATCCAAATTTCCGCTACTCCATGGAGGTTGCTCAGAGGTCACCAAAGTCAGGTTCGCCAACCAGCAGCTTCGCGGACCTGCAAGGACTTGGTGGGATCATTTCCTTGCTATGCAGCCGGAAGGTAGAGAGGTGGAGTGGAGGGAGTTCAAGGCCGCTTTCAGAGGGCATCATATTCCAGCTGGCATCATGGACCGGAAGCTCAATGAGTTTCTGGCACTCGCTCAGGGCAACAGGACAGTGTTGCAGTATGCCCAGGCTTTTAATGATTTGTGTCAGTATGCTGGATATCATGCTGATACGGATGAGAAGAAGCGAGACAGGTTCAGAAGGGGGCTCAGCACCAAGCTCCGTGATCGTCTCAACACCGTCAGGGCCAACATCTACAACGAGTTGGTCAACATGGCTATCTCCCAGGAGGACTGCATCTTAGCTCGACAGGCAGAGAAGAAGAGGAAGACCCCTGTGGCAGGACCCTCAGCTCAGCCACAGCGCTTCAGGATTGTGTCTGACGCGCAGAACAAGGGACCTCAGCAGCAGCAAGGGAGATGGGTGATCAGGCCACCGCAGCAGCAGCAGGCACCCAACCGCGCCCAATTTCCAGCTCAGAGGAACAATCAGCAGCAGCAGTACCGCCAGGCCAATGATAACAGGTGTTTCACTTGTGGCAGCACTGGGCATTATGCCAAGAATTGCCCCAGAAACCAGCAGAGGCAGGGGCAGAATGTCAATCAGAATCAAGGCAAGAGACAGAAGGTGCAAGTGAGGCAGGGCAAGCTGAACTTCACTACAATGGCTGATATTCCAGAGGGAGCACCCGTCATGACTGGTATCTTTACAGTTTTAAATTTTCCTGCTATTGTTCTTTTTGATTCTGGTGCTTCGCATAGTTTTGTCAGTGCCAAATTTAGTGTCAAGTGCCAGTTGCCTTTTCACCACACCAACGGGGGTATTACCATTTCAACCCCAGGAGGCAGGATTGCCACTAATCAAATCAGCATGAAGGTGCCTCTAAAGTTTGGTAGTTTGATAATTAAAACTGACCTTCTTATCTTGGGACTGGATAGTGTGGATATCATCTTGGGAACTGATTGGTTGACCAAACATCAGGCAATATTGGACATTGCAGCCAGAGCCATTGAAATTCATTCCCCTGCTTATGGCGAGACTGTTTTGTATTTACCCAACCAGAGTGGTACCCGGTCTTGTGCCTTTGTTACGGCAGAATCCCCAGTGAGGAAGATCCCAATAGTCTGTGAATACCCCGATGTTTTTCCGGATGAATTGCCAGGAATGCCACCTGACAGAGATATTGAGTTTGCCATTGAATTACAACCCGGGACTGCTCCTATCTCTAAAAGACCTTATAGGATGCCTCCCGCGGAATTGGCAGAATTGAAGAAGCAATTGCAAGAATTGTTGGATAAGGGGTTTATTTGTCCCAGTACTTCACCATGGGGATGTCCCGCCTTATTTGTGAAGAAAAAGGATGAGAGTTTGAGGATGTGTGTTGATTACCGCCCTCTCAATGCGGTGACTATCAAGAACAAGTACCCGTTACCCCGCATTGATGTTCTGTTTGATCAGTTGGTAGGAGCCAAGGTATTCTCCAAGATAGACCTTCGCTCAGGCTACCATCAGATCAAGATTCGTGCCAGTGATATTCCCAAGACGGCCTTCTCTACTAGATATGGGCTGTATGAGTTTTTGGTAATGTCTTTTGGGTTGACCAATGCCCCGGCTTATTTTATGTACCTAATGAACTCAGTGTTCATGCCAGAGTTGGATAAGTTTGTGGTCGTTTTCATTGACGACATTCTGGTTTATTCCAAGAGTGAAGCTGAGCACACTAAACATCTGCATATTGTGCTTCGGAGACTTCGTGACCATCAGTTGTATGCTAAGTTGTCTAAGTGTGAATTCTGGCTGAAGGAGATAAAATTCTTGGGTCACACGATTTCTCAGGAGGGGATATCAGTCGACCCTGAAAAGGTGCAAAAGGTGATGGACTGGAAACCCCCGACTACGATAAAGCAGATTAGGAGTTTTCTGGGATTGGCTGGGTATTACCGACGATTTATTCCGGATTTCTCCAGAATTGCCAAGCCAATGACTGAACTGTTGAAGAAGGGAGTCAAATTCGAGTGGAGCCAAAAGTGTGAAGAGGCTTTTCATACCTTGAGGCAACAATTGACAACAGCCCCCGTGCTAGCCCAACCCGACAATACCAAGCCATTTGAAGTTTATTGTGATGCTTCTGGTACCGGATTGGGATGTGTTTTGATGCAAGAGAACAGAGTGATTGCTTATGCTCCCGAGCACTCAGGCCCCATGAGCAGAACTACCCGACACATGATTTGGAGTTGGCAGCAGTAGTTCATGCCCTCAAGATATGGAGACACTACTTGATGGGAGCTCACTGTAACATTTACACTGATCACAAGAGCCTCAAGTACATTTTCACTCAGGCAGATCTGAACATGAGGCAGAGAAGATGGTTGGAATTAATCATGGACTATGATTTGGAGGTGCATTACCATCCTGGCAAGGCCAATGTTGTGGCAGATGCCTTGAGCAGAAAGGCCCAATGTAATTGCATGAGCATGGATGTGGGAGTGGCCACCCTGTGTGATGAGTTGTGCAAGCTGAATCTGGAAGTTGTTCCTTCTGGTGAACTGAGATATATCGCAGTGGAGCCCACATTGCAAGAGCAAATAGCTCAGGCACAGTTTGGGGATAAGGGTGTTCAGGTCATCAAGGATATGATCAAGCAAAAGGTAGAGAAATACAAGTGTTTCCGCCAGGACAGCAAGGGAATTTTATGGTTTGAAGATCGACTGGTGGTTCCCAAGAACCCAGAGCTCAGAAGGAAGATACTGGATGAAGCTCACCTTTCCAAATTTTCCATGCACCCTGGTGGCAACAAGATGTACCATGATCTCAGATCTCTTTATTGGTGGACCAGGATGAAGAGGGAAATTGCCAAGTATATCTCCGAGTGTGACACTTGCCAGAGGATAAAAGCTAGTCACTTGAAGGCAGCAGGCCCGCTGCAACCCCTTCCCATACCATCTTGGAAATGGGAGGACATTTGCATGGACTTCATAGTGGGATTGCCCAATACCTCCAGGCACCATGATTCTATATGGGTTATTGTGGACAGATTGACCAAGACTGCTCATTTCTTGCCAGTACACACCACCCACAAGACAGAAAAGTACGCGGAAATTTACGTGGATCAAATAGTAAGATTACATGGCATCCCAAGGACCATCATATCGGACAGAGGAGCACTGTTTGTGGCACGCTTTTGGGAGAAACTGCAAGAAGCTCTCGGGACCCACGTAATCCGGAGCTCAGCTTATCACCCTCAAACAGATGGTTAGACCGAAAGGGTAAATCAGATTTTGGAAGACATGTTGCGGGCATGTGCACTACATTATGGGAAGGATTGGGACAGGTGTCTTTCCTTGGCAGAGTTTTCTTACAATAATAGCTATCAGTCCAGTCTGAAGATGGCCCCCTTTGAGGCTTTGTATGGGAGAAGATGTAGGACCCCGCTAAATTGGTCTCAAGTAGGAGAGAGGGGAATATTTGGGCCAGATTTGGTACTTGAAGCAGAGGAAAAGGTCAGAGTCATCAGGAAGAACTTAGAAGCTGCTTAGGCCAGGCAAAAGAGTTATCATGACCAGAGGCGGAAGCCTCTACAGTTTGAGGTAGGAGATCACGTCTATCTTAAGATATCACCAACCAAGGGTGTCCAGAGATTCGGGATCAAGGGCAAGTTGGCCCCTCGCTACATTGGACCCTATAAGATCAAGGCAAGTTGTGGACCCGTAGCTTACCAATTGGAATTGCCACCCCATATGTCAGCAGTTCATAATGTGTTCCATGTATCTCAGCTGCGGAAATGTGTTCGTCTACCCACTGAAGTGCTATCGGAACCGGACATTGAGATAGAACCAGACTTGTCCTACCAAGAGTACCCCGTCAAGGTATTGGATCAGAAGGAAAGATCAACTCGGGCAAGATCAATCAAAATGTATAAGGTTCAGTGGAGTCATCATTCAGCAGAAGAAGCTACGTGGGAGACGGAGGATTTTCTACGCTCTCGCTTCCCCGACTTTCTGCCCAAAGGAATCGGTATGTAGCCCCAAGCCCCACCCCCACCTGCCCTTTGAAGTCAATTATAAGAAAAACTTAGATAACAAGGATAGTCTAAGTTGTGGATTTAACTTAAGAAGGGCTTCCTTCTGAAGTTGCAAAGAGGATGACATTCGAAGAGCAGTTAGGAAAGTGAAACTTGAGTTTAAGGGGAAAGTAGCACCAGCACACCTTCAAGCATCCCTCCAAAGGACTCTACCTGAAATCTCGGGACGAGATTCCATTAAGGGGGGAGGGCTGTAACACCCTAGGTGTTACTCAGGGTGTCCACCCCAGGTTACCCCCCTTTTTAACCCATAATTACATAAAGATTTGTGGGCAAAGTACCTCAATCTTGGAATTCAGGGTCCTAATCAAGTGCAAACTATCTTGGATATCATACCCTAGCTTGTAATGCACATCTAAGTGGGGATCTCCCAAAACCCTAGAGCAAAACCCCCCCATATGCAATAATAACCCTAATTGAAGCCATGATCAAAAGATCATGTAAACATCATGATCATGGTTTGGGCCAAATATAAAAGTTGTAATATACTTAATAACCTACAATTAATAGTAAGGAAGTACCCCCAAAAGGTTTTCAGAAAGGTCCTAAAAAGATCACCAAAGGTTGAACACAAGGGAGAAATTCAGATTTTGCCTAAGTCAAAAACCAACCCTTGAGCAAAGATCCCACATGTTCACCTTGATCCCCTTTTCAAAACCTGTCGACCTAATTAACAAAGTGGCGCCAAATGAACCCTAGAATGCCCTGGAAAAGTTTGAACCCAAGCCAAAACCGTTTGACACGCGTTGGCACTGGTTTTGTCTCGGTTTGCACAGGGCAGACAGACAAGACTTGGCGCTACCATATCTCCTCAACCAGACCACATCTCCCCTTGGAACTCACATGAATTAGGTAGCTCTAGGTGCAGGGAAGAGATCTCCCACAGGCGGCAGGGCAAGATTCGTACGCCTGGCCGCTCAGCAGAGCGAAGAACACGAGCAGAAGCAACGCGCCACGTGTTCGACGCGCTCTGAGCTCGCCAGAGCACGCCCGCGCGCGCCCCGCGTGCCTGCGTCGCGCCAAATGGTCGAGCCGGCGCCCCGGCCGCGTCCGCGCCTATAAAACCCGCCCCAGCGCTCGGTTGCCTTCCCCATTGCCTCTTCCGTACCTCGCCTGACTTGCCCGAGCCAGCCATTGCCTCCGGCGACCTCCCCGCAGCCCGCCAGTGCCGCCCGAGAGCAACCGCCGTGGCCGACCCCTCTCCCGTCCTCCTCCGTTCGATCCAAGCCCCAGATAGCTTCCTGGTGAGGCCATGAACCTTGCTCAAGCTTAACCCGAGGGCCCGCGTCACCGGAGTAGCCAAATCGCGCTCACCGGAGTTCAGGAACCCGCCGGCGCACGTGGACCGGGTAAACCCCTTCACCATTTCCCGATTCGTTGCGCGCATGGCCTCTGTGTCACCCCGTGAAGCTCCTCGTGCCCATTAATTGAACTCTACCGCCGTGGTTTGGCCGGAGCAGGCGCCGCCGACGACCCCCGCCGCCTGTGCTCGTGGCCAGGGTGACTCCGACCACCTCCGACGGCGACCCGCACATCGACGTGACCGTCGCGACCTCCCGAGCGTCACTGACCACCTCGCCGGGCCTCCCTCGCCGCCGGTAAGCCGCGCCGTCCCTTCTTTCCCGCGGCTACTGTTTCAGTTAGGGGAAGGACTGCGGGTGAGAGGGAGAGAAAGCCAGGGGGTTAAGTGAAAAGTCAGAGACTCAAGTGAATAGTGGCGCGAGGGTAGATCTGTGAGGTTTGATTCGGCTTAAACCCAGGGGCCTTGGCGCAAACTGCGTTTTCAGAAAAACATTATTAAAACCTGATTTAAATTCAAACAGAAACTTTAAAAACCCATAACTTCTGTTTGGTTTACCCAAATTTGGTCAAACCAATTTTGCCAGACTCTAAATAATGTAACCTGTCTAAGAAAAATATAAAACCCCATAAGTACTAGAGAAAAATATAAGGTTCTGATTTAATTTTAGTTTTGGCCAAAAGCTCAATTATAGCAAGAAAAATGGTTGTACTATTTAACTAGGGTTAGAAAAATTTGGAGAAGTTTATATCTACCTACTGACCTAGTTAAAAATGTTAAACCCCTCTGTCCATTACATTAAGTTAGTTTTAACCCCTTATTCCATAATATGCTTAAGGTTAAGAAAAATAGAAAAAGTGACATAAATAATGAACCAGAGGGCACCCCTATTTTTGTGAGATACTTAGTCCATATAGTTCACTGGAAAAAATGTATCATACCCTGTTGTAGTGTAAGATAAGAAAGATACCTTTTAAATGAAGAAAATAAGGATAACTTAGAAAAACCCTACAAAAATAACCCTAAGGAGAAACCTCCCCAAACCTTAGGATAACTAATGTGTTGATAATAAGAACTTAAGAAAAATCTGAAATCTGTTGTTTGATATTTTTCAAATGACAAGTTAGTTCTAATCACCCTTTTTGCACCAAAGTTTAGAAATCCACCATTAATTAACCATCATGTGGCTCTCTGTCATTTTTGGTACAAGAGCTTACTATCACTGTTAGAGGCCAACAAAAATAACCCTTAGGTCAGAATCCACTTTAATAAAGGACTTGTAGTGCAAAGTGGCTTAATTGCCCCACTTTTTGTTATTTTTGTATACAGCCTAGCCTTTTTATTTTAAATCCCATATTCCTAAGACAGGCCCTATTGACCAAGGGCAAGCCACTGTAATTTTTGTGGAATTATTGAAAATAGTTAATTCACCTTGGTAGTTCAAACCCCACTAGAATTCATAAATGAACACCAAGGAGAGGAAATTGAGTAATGGAAATTAATGTCCTCATAAGACCTTTGTAAATTTGTCCACTGAAATCTATAAAAGCAATGCAAATCCCCTAAGTTGTACCAAAAAGAAAATTTAAACCTAAAAGGGAATGAGTCCATATATATACCACTAGGAGACCCACGTAGCCAGGGAACCCTAAGTTAATTCTTGACTTAATTTCTGTAGCTTAATGTTCTTAAATCCTGCATAATCATGACATACATGTTCATTGCATTTCGATAGACTGTAATCTTGCCGACGGAGAGTACATCCTCGTGCCGGAGCAAGGAGCTGCCCAGGAGATTGCCCCAGACCCGGCACCAGAGCCTGCACCAGAGGACCTGCCTGCCACTGCTTTGGAAGGCAAGCCCCGGTTTTATGCATAACCTGTTATTTATGCTATTTTACTCCACTTAATGATTGTAGGATTGAATGTGCACTTAAGTGTAGGAGTTGCTTGAAACCCTAGTTGCATGATCTCAGGAATCCTTTTTGAGATGGATACTAGTATGCTAGGTCGAATAGCTGCTTTGCTAATCAGGGATCTCGGTAGAAGTCGAGTGATTTTTCTAGCACTCGCGCGAGGTCAGGACATTGATTGTAACCACCTTTCATATCATATTGGTGTTGGTATGTGGACACGGATCCATGGGGATACGTGGTCTATGAGGTAAAATGGAAATAAGGATTAACGTGCGGATACCTGTGTCAAGCGTTTGAATGTACTAAACACATACCGAGAAATATGGTAAATCGGTAAGCCTAGTACCTGAGTGAACCTGCCCGCAGACATACCCCCTCACGCGACCTGAGACGAGGTCTCCCATTCCGGTTATGGTGGGTACAAGTGCGGTCACTGCACGACGGCCAGTCGGGGTCAGTGAGGCATTGTACGCCAAGGCGGTGAGACCTGATCTGTTGCCAGGGAATCGATGGGGACGGTTGATGTGTGTGGGGACGGAGTGCCTCGCCACGTCGTGTGTTTAGGTTTACCTTGCAAGGATAAAAACTCGATTCGAATCGTCTGCTTCTCGCAGCTAATGAGACTGCTTGATCCATTGTACTGCATTGAGTAACAAGTGGAACTGTGATGAGATGATACAACATGTTGATTGCTAAAAATGCTTGCTACTATGTATGAGTAGATAGTACACTTTTAGCCTTAAGAGAGTCACACTTACTTTTGACAAAGATAAAATCTTGATTTAGAAACTCAGCTAGTGCTTTTGGCAACCAAACCCCACAGCCAAACAGCTGCATGTCTAGAGGTAGAGGAGTATAGACCCCTCACACCGGGTAAGTCTAGCTGAGTATTAGTATACTCAGCCTTGCTTGTGGCATAATTTTTACAGGTTCTCTGGAGGATATGGTTGCTGGAGTGACTTGGCCGTCCACCTTACCACCGGGTTGGACCGTCGAGTGGGACCCCGCCTCGGCTGAGGAGGAACATGAGGAGTGATGGGACAGGCTTCCCCATCTCTCCGTTTATTTATCGTTAGTTTCATTCCGCTGCACTTCGAACAATGATGACTACTTTTGGCAAAACTCCGATGATGATGATGATGATGTAATAACTTAATACTCTGACATGTATGGTTTTATGCTTTATTGTATTTGCTCTGTGACTCACCATCGAGTGAGATTGTGGTACTGGATCCTGTCAGTGGCCGTGTCGGACTAGATCCGAGGGATTGACGGGTTATTCCCATTTAAGTGTGGTCTAGCCTCTAAGGCAGGGCTTAGGCAATTAAGTTGGAATAATTCGGGCAGTTCCGCCACACTTTTACTTTCTAGTTAGTAGATTAGATGAAGATGAGCTCTTGTTGTGATATCCTGGTCCTGGTTGATGGTGATAACTGGGCCCAAGGCTTAATAAAATTAATAGAGTACTCATACCAACAAGGTGCATCTTCGTTTTCGGAAGCCTGTCTTGAAAGAACCTCTAGGTTAAGTGTGCTTGGCTTGGAGAAATCTTGGGATGGGTGACTGACCGGGAAGTTTTCCCAGGTGCGTACGAGTGAGGACAAAGTGTGCACAAAAGACTTGTGTTGGTCTATGGGGATGATTTATGGTCCTAGAGGGTTGCCAGGAGTAAGCACTACCAGTCCGGGAGTGCACGGGGTGTTACAAATTGTATTAGAGCCAACCCTCGCGGTTTCACTGGCGTGTGTGGGCTAGGGGTTCGGGCATATGGCACATGGCGCATGTGGGCCCGGAGTGGTCACATGGCATGGCATATGACAACACTGGACACAGACGTGGCCAAGAGGGGAGCTTCCTAGCTTGTGCATTGATCGACGAGAACGTCGGTCTTCTAAGGGGGTGGATTGTGATATCCTAGCCCCAGTGGATGGTGATATCCTGGCCCAAGGCTTAATAGAATTAATAGAGAACTCATACCAACAAGGTGCATCTTCTTTTTTGGAAGCCTATCTCGAAAGAACCTCTAGGTTAAGCGTGCTTGGCTTTGAGAAATCTTAGGCTGGGTGACCAACCAGGATGTTTTCCCGGGTGCGTACGAGTGAGGACAAAGTGTGCAAAAAAGACTTGTGTTGGTATATGGGGATGGTTTATTGTCCTAGAGGGCTACCATAAGTAAGCATCACTGGTCCAAGAGTAGATGGGGTGTTACACTTGTTTAGGGTTTAATATTTTGTAAGAATTTTAGAGAAGCCCAATTCACCCCCCTTGGGCATCAGGATCCTTTTAGCATGATGCAGTTACTGTCGCAGCATGGTAAAGGGGGTGGTCATCATGACACCGCATGGTGTGGGCGGCTTGACGGGACGCGAAATGGCCTGCTGCCCCATCATGCTGGGGTTGGGTGGTGGCTTGGTTAACCGCTTCGCCTGTTGCTGGGGCATCTTCTGTGGCATGCCTCGTAGGCGCTCTGTCTCATGCGGTCAGAACCTGCAAGTGAAAGGGAAATGTGCCCTTGGGCCATTTCTAAGTGTTTTGGTGATTAAGTGCCCAACACATCATCTTGAACTAACACGCCTACTGTGAGTATGAGCACAGGTATAAAAAGGCAAATTGAGAGATATATGAGAACATTGCAAATCCTATTGAAAGGGAGAAACAAAAGTATGAATCTAGCACTTAGTACATTGTCTCATTGCTAACTATGTTCATCTAAGTGCAAGGAAACTTCTCAAGTCAAGATAAATTAGAACGGAGAAGTTTGGCTAAGTTTGGCCAAACCTGCACCAGCCTGGGGAGCACCGACTGTCTAGTCTGCACCGACTGGCCAAACTTCTCAAGTGAAGATTTTGCACTTGTTTCTAATCATGTATTGTTTCCAAATCTTCAAAGCGTGTACTACAGCAGCTAATTTCAAATCATGTGTTGGATAATTCTTTTCATGTTTTCTCCGCTGTCTTGAGACATAAGCTATTACCTTTCTTTCATGCATTAACACACATCCAAGTCCTAGATGCGATGCATCACAATACACATCAAAACCTTTGTGAATATCAGACATTACTAAGACTGGTGCGGCGGTTAACTTTTCCTTTAATTCTTCAAAACATTTCTGACATGCTTTATCCCACTTAAATTCTTTACCTTTCTCCAGCAATGAAGTAAGAGGTTTAACTATCTTGGAGAAGCCTTCGATGAATCTTCTGTAGTATCCTGCTAATCCAAGAAAACTCCTGATCTTGGATGTTGGGGGCCTTCCTCTTCCGAAGGTCCTCAAAAACATGACAAACCATATGTTTTCAGCATGATATGTATTATTACAGGGAGCTTCAACTTCAGGTTGGAAGTTTTCTCCCATGTCAAAGGCACACGAGGTGAAGATGTAATCTGAAGATGATAAGGATGAACGTTGAAGCTATAGCCGAAGAGTAATAGCTTCGGCTTAAAATGGTGATGAAGACTAAACATGATGCTGGTCGGAAGGGAAAAAGACTAACTAGTCCTTATTGATTTATGTTATGGTCATAAGTAAATGTCAAGGACACAAATGTACTTATACCCGGGTTGCGTCCCGTGCCTATAAATTGATGAACAGTAGCACCGTATTGTTCACGCTAGATTGTAATCAATCTCGCGTCAGCACCTTCAAACAAGCTAAAGGTATCAATGTAATAACAACTTTGTTAATGTTCATGTTTATATTATGAAAAATGAATGTGAATGAACCAATGAATTATATTCATTATCGTTATGTATTCTTATTTATCCATGAAATGATGAAGGCATGTCCTTCATGACCTTCGTCTGATGAACATTATATCCAAGAGGAGGTAATGCTTAACAATTGTGTTGCCTTGTTCTCGATTCACAACATTTGAGAACAAGTGACCAACATTGGCGCCCACCTCCGGTGAACTCACTTCTACAACCATCGGCAAGCATTCACGTTCGTCATGCCGCTGAAGAAGGCAATAGAGCCAGGCGCTACCCTGCAGCTACTGGATACCAACCAAGAGACACTCTCGCTAAGAGAAGCTCGGAGCCAGAAAAGGAAGGATACTAGCCCAACACCACAGGAAGAGGAGTTGGACAAGGAAATTAGAGACCTGGAAGCCATACATCAACAAGTGTAGAGGAAGAGAGAGAGAAGATGCTTTAGCTAGCCGACCTTTAGAGGAAAATCGACGAAGCTGCTGAAGAAATGCGCCACATCACCCAAGGTGACCAAGGACGAAGGCCTCAACAGAGAGAGCTTCTTCAAGAAAGTCCAATCAATGATGATGAATGGTATGATGACTTTCATCATGGTAACTTTGTTTTTAATGATGCTTCTCCTCTATCAGCAGAGTTGTAGGCTACTCCATGGCCACTATCTTACAAGCCACCATAGCTTCCCATATACGATGGGCATTCGGATCCGAAGCAGTTTCTCATGAGTTACCAAGCAACCATATCCTCATATGGTGGCAACACGGCTGTCATGGCGAAATCCTTCGTCATGGCAGTCAGGAGTGTAGCTCAGACGTGGTATTCTTCCCTTCGCCCAGGAACAATCGTGTCATGGAAAAAGCTAAAGGACATGCTGGTAACTAGCTTCTAGGGTTTCTAACCGAAGCCAGTAACTGCCCAAGCCTTGTTCCAGTATACACAAGACCATGAAGAGTACTTGCCGGCATATGTCCGAAAATTTCTGCGACTCAGAGCCTAGGCGCCAACGGTGCCAAATGAGATTGTCATCGAAGCTATGATCAAGGGGCTCTGACCAGGACCGACAACATAGTATTTTGCTAGGAAGCCACCACAAACTCTCGAAAAGCTCCTCCAGAAGATGGATGAATACATTAGAGCTAGCGATGACTTTCGACAGAGAAGGGAGGAGGCCTATAAGTATTCTGAGATGACTAGGGGCTTCAGAAGAAGATTCACCCTAGGCATGTCAGAACAATCCACAACCCCAGCACAAGTGATGACAGGGCAAACCACACTTAAGGCAACCAACAAAGCTCATAATCTTCAGGAATGCAACAAACCTCTTACAGGCCACCAGCTCCATGGGGTAGAGGAGGAAGAAGCTTCGGAGGAAGATTCAGCACTCAACTCAGGAGATTGTTCTGTTTATTCTGTGGGGAGGATAAGGGACACACAACAAGGACATGCCAAGTCACGATCCAAAAGCAAAAGGAGATAGCTGAAGCCGAAGCACGGCAGAATCAGCCGAAGCAGGTCTTGCATACTGCCTCATGCTATTCGCCATATATCCCTGAGTATGTGGGCAACCAGCAACCCACAACATCAGTTGCTTCGGCAAGTCATTCTCAAGCGGCATGGGCTCAGTTACCGCCACCACCACCATTGGCACCTACATTGGTTCATAATCAGCAACTAGAAGGGCATCGCCAAGTGCCACAACAGCGTGACACTCGAGAGGAGTCCGAAGCTCGCACAGTCCACTACAAGAAACTGATAAATGTTCGTGGGTTTTGTTAAGAACGTGGGTACCGACGTTCTTAAATCGGTTGTGTTCATGGGTGTTTTTAAGAACGTGGGTACCCACGTTCTTAAATTAAGTTCGTAGGCCCTAACCAAAACCATCGAACTTAACGTGTTAGGAACGTGGGTACCCACGTTCTTAAATTAAGTTCGTGGGCCAACTCAAAGCCGTCGAACTTAAGCTAAAATACCTAAATCCCACCCCGCGCCGCGACTCTCTTTTATTTCACTGGTTTTCTTTTCCGCCGGCGCGCAGCACCGAGCCACCCACCCGCGTCGCCCAGGGTGCCGCCCCCCGCGCCCGCATCCAGCGCGCCGCCAGCAGCACCCGCGCCGCCCACCGCCGGCCCACCGCGCGCAGCACCTCAGCCGCCAGCACCCCACCGCGCCCGCCTCCAGCCAGCCACCAGCAACACCCGCGCCGCCCACCACGTCCCCCCACCACGCCAGCCAGCCGCCCCGCTAGCAGCCCATCGCGCCCCCACCGCGCCAGCAGCCCATCGCGCTGCAGACGCGCTGCCGGTACCCTCTCCCTCTCCGACCGGAAGTTCTTGGGTAACCATCGCGCCACATGTAACCATCTCCCTCTTTGAGATAAATGTTTAAACTATTTTCTGTTGACAAGAAATCCATAAGGCCCTGAACACTAAAAGCAAAGCATGCTTAGCTTGTGAAACAGTGGGAGCCATGCATTATCTATTATGGTCTATCAATGAAAACCTCTGAGTCTGGTGAGGTCCACATGAAATCTGGAATTCGTGTACAAACATTAGGTTCCTTAAACAAGGTCTGAATTTTCTAGTACGGACAGTCTTCTGGAACACTGAATATATTATCTATTATGGTCTATCAATGAAAACCTCCGCTGGATAGTCAGTCATTAAGTCACAAGTTTTAGAACTTCTTTTGGTCAGTATTACATCATCTTGTGTGTTCAAAATTCAGCAGTTTAAGAACTTTTACAAGATTTAGAATTAGAAATATATTCTGACTACCCTAGGAGATTTAGACATCCACCATTTGAATTATTTTACTTAAAATGACAGGGAATACATGTTTTTCAGTTTTAGCTATCACTCTGTATTTTATTTTATTTTTTGCTTAAACATGCTGGAGAGCTACATGTCATTGCATTAAAAAAGAAAGTTGGATGTACAGCACTCAGCACACACCCACATGCACCCAGATTTAAATTACATCGCTGAAAAATCATGAAAGCTTAGGGACTGATCACTTGTTTTACAGGTTGATTAGAGAAGCACACAAGAAAGGAGCAAAGATTGTACTCGTTCAGGTAAATTTATGTGATAGCTATGGATCATCAAGATTTTAATTGCAATTCTTCTTTTCAAAGCTGAAAGCAGAAAGGGCATAGGAGTTTGGACAGATATTCTTGTTTCCATTTTCCTTAAAATTTTCATTCTATCTCTCCCTCATATTTCTTAAATGTCCTAGGAATTGTTTGAGGGGCACTATTTCTGCCAAGCTCAAAGACTGGATTTCTTTCGGTGCGCTAAGCCTTACAAAGGCAATCCAACTATTATACGGTAGACATGCTTGTTCCTGTCAACAGTCAATAAAAGCATGTATTCTATTCCTTTGGCATTTAGGCAGCTTTGCCCCTCATGGTCCATAGGATGCAATAGCTTGCAAAGGAGCTAGAAGTTGACACTAGTTGTTTTAGGAATATATGTCACCATCCTACACAATAGTGAACCAATATCATAATAAGGCAAACTAAAAACAACCAAATTTCAGATCTGAGGTAGTGTGATACTAGTTAGTAGTTACTGCCTTTTTTGTGCTCTCTTTGTTGCATGGGTGTTGTTTCTTCATTTGAATTCAGAAGTTGCAGATGTCCTAAAGTAAGAATAGAAAGAAAAAAACTTGGAGCTGCATATAGTTATTTTTCTGGGTGGCTGGGTACTGGGTAGCAGGGCGGTGAGCCGATAGCATCATTTACAAGGGGACTTGGTTCAGACAGGGTTAGTATCTTGTACTCTTGTTGAAGTAACAGATTGTACATATGGCTTAATGATGTTTATTTACACATTTTTTATTTATGTTTGTATGCTTAATGATGTTTAATTACACATTTTTTATTTATGTTTGTATGCTTAATGATGTTTATTTACATATTTTTTATACATTGAGTTATTTAGTTTTGGAAATGGATGACAATAGAAGAAGGGCGATGTATGATGGATTCAATAGCGTGACTCTAGGTCACTCAAAGGAATGGGTTAGGGTTGCAAAACAATTTGTGGATCTCGCATTTTCCGGTGGACCTCGTGTGGTGAAGTGTCCGTGTACAAACTGTCAGAATTTTAAGTATGTGAGAAAGATCGAAGAACTGGAGCATCACCTTTGCAAGAATGGGTTTATGCCTAACTATCTTGTGTGGCGCTCACATGGAGAAGTAGAGCAGAATATCACAGAGTCAGAAAGAATTGATGATGATGAGGAGGATCGGATGGATGACTTGGTGGCTGATATTAGTAGAGAGTATCCAACATTGGCCTCGGAACAGGGTACACCAGAGGAAGTGCAGGAGTTTTATAAGCTTCTTCACGCGTCAGAGGAAAAAGTGCATGACGACACCACTGTGACCGTGTTGCAGGTGGTTACAGGTCTTATGGCAATGAAGGCAAAGTATAACTTCTCGAATAATTGCTATAACGATATAATCAATCTGATTATTGATCTCATCCCATCGAACCATAAGATGCCAAAAGACTTATACCAGTCTAAAAAGATTGTGTCTGGTCTTGGGATGAAGTATAAGAAGATTGATGTGTGCGAAGATAATTGCATGTTGTTCTGGAAGGAATATGAAGCGGCCACCCATTGTCAGAAATGCGGTAAATCAAGATATGCGGAGGTACTAAAAGAGGATGGAGCTACTTTTGCTACAAAAGTGGCAGTTAAACAGCTTCGATATATGCCCATCACTCCAAGGCTTAAACGTCTGTTTTTCAACACCAGAAACTGCGAAGCTAATGTTGTGGCATAAGGAAGGAGAACGTGAGATCCAAGACCCAGACATTATGATGCATCCATCAGATGGCGATGCTTGGAAGGCTCTGGATTGTTTTGACCCAGAATTTGCAAGAGACGCTAGGAGTGTTCGTCTAGGCTTGTCCACGGATGGTTTCACTCCTTACGACAACAGTTCAACTTCATACTCTTGTTGGCCGGTTTTCATCATGCCCTACAACCCCCCTCCCAACAAATGCATGAAAGAAGGGTTCATATTTCTTGCCCTTATTATTCCAGGGCCTAAACATCCTAGAAAGAAGATCAATGTATTCATGCAACCGTTGATTGAAGAGTTCAAAGAGCTATGGGTAGGGGTAAAGGCTTATGATGGTCATCTAAAACGTGAATTTACCTTACGTGTTGTATATTTGTGGTCAATTCATGATTTGCCTGCATATGGTATTTGGTCTGGCTGGTGTGTCCACGGTCGACTGTGTTGTCCCATATGCATGGGGGACACACAAGCATATCGATTGGAGCATGGTAAAAAGGTTTCATTCTTTGATTGTCATCGACGATTTCTTCCATCCAATCACCTGTTTCGAAATGATACGAAGTCATTTAGAAGAGGCATAAAAGTTAAAGACGGTCCACCAAAATGTTTAATGGGTGAAGATATCATGATACAACATCGTGCCCTTCAAAGGGCTGCAGAAGGTCATGAGTTTGAAGGCTATGGTCAAGATCACAACTGGACTCATATTTCTTTTCTCTGGGAACTTCCGTATGCGAAGGTATTGATTTCACCACACAACATAGATTTGATGCACCAAGAGCGCAATGTTGCTGAAAGCATCATAAGCATGTGTCTAAACATTAAGGGTAAAACAAAAGACAACATCAATGCCAGGAAAGATTTAGCTAATCTTTACGATCGCCCTAGCCTTGAGGTCAAATTAAATCCTAATGGAAAGGAGAGGACACCACGAGCTCCATACTGTCTAAAGCCGGAAGAGGGAAAAGAAGTATTTCAATGGTTGAAAATGTTGAAGTTTCCAGACCACTATGCAGCTAACATAAAACGTACTGTTAACCTCGACACTAATAAATTAAATGGTTTGAAGGCTCACGATTACCATATTTTGATGGAAAGACTTATGCCGGTAATGTTCCGTGGCTATTTGAAGCCTCCTCTATGGAAGATGATTGCTGAACTTAGTTACATATATAGACATATATGTGCTAAGCATATCTCAAAGAAATTGATGATTCAATTTGAGAAACAAATTGCGGTGCTTGTATGCATAATGGAAAAAGTATTTCTGCCTGGATTTATGAATGTGATGCAACATTTTCTAGTGCACTTACCACCTTATGAAGCATTGGTAGGAGGACCAGTGTAGTTCCGATGGATGTATAGTCAAGAAAGAGAATTGAAAAAACTTAGAGCTACTGTGCGGAACAAAGCAAGGGTTGAGGGGTGTATCGCAGAGGCCTTTGCAGCTAAAGAGATCACAATCTTCTCAAGTCAGTATTTATCACACACTAACAACGTGAATGCTCAGTCAACACGGTATCATACTGAAGAAGAAGGTCCTTCGACCGACCTTAGTGTTTTTCTCTGGAAGGGGAAAGGGTCGGGGCTTCTACTGCACATTATGTTGACATAAGAGAGCGTAATTTCACCATGCTCTACTTGTACACCAACATGGAGGAACTTGATCCATACTTTGAAATGTTTGATTCCATATATTTAGCTGGCCACAAACCTACACTAAAGGAACTGGATAATCTACGTATGAAAGGGATGAATGGAGGTCCATGTTTTGTTGAATGGTTCCACGAGCATGTAATTATCTCTTTATAATTTTCCTTTGTGTACTTAGTTTGCACATATGACTTGCTATTTACCTATATCTTTTTTCTGCTCTATGTAGTGTAAGAAACTTGACTCTCTAGTCTCGGATGATTTGCAATAGATATCACATGGTCAGTTGAAAGCAAGAAAATATAGCCGCTATGATATTAATGGATACCGTTTTCGAACATCAAAATTAGAAAAAATCCACCCACAGGCAGCCACGACAAACAGTGGAGTAGTAGCAACTGCCACAAATGCAGACAGAGGCACTCATGACTATTATGGTGTTCTTCAAGACATAACGGAGTAAACTCTTTGTGGGGCCAAAGAGTTCATGTTTGTGTTATTTGATTGTGAATGGTTTGATCCTCAACAAATGAGAGAGGATGAATTTGGAATTGTGGAGGTAAAGCATGAATCACGGTTTAAGGGCAGCGATTATAGCAATGTTGTGCTTGCACATCAAGCGCAACAGGTGTACTATCTAACATATCCTCATGAAAACTTGAAGTCTTGTTGGGTTGTATACAAAATTAATCATGAAGTCCATCCGTTACGATATGATTATTACAACACAAATAACGAAGATGATGATTCTGTTAATATTTATCAACAAGAAGGCGATCAGTCAGAAAATAGAGAATTTACTATATCTGAGGATTTAGGGCTCAATGAAGTAGCTAGCCTCGCCATAGATTTGATGGCAGAAGAACCAGGTCCTTCTAGGGCAAGGACTCGTAAGTCACAGAGAATTCTTGAAAAACAACAAAGACTTGAAATAATTGAGCAGCGCGTTGCTGAAGCAGATTCTGATGCCGATGATTTTTGAAAAGTATATATATTTAAATTCTTGTATATGCATTCCTATTTCAATACTAAAAGTATATATATTTAAATTCTTGTAATGAAATTTGTGCAGATGATGAGGGTCATGGACAAGCTCAAAGGGAAGAAGCGTGGAGACTGTGGTGACTCCTCGAGGTCACGGTCGACTAGGGGTTCAAGTGGTGGGGATACATCCTCTATGTTGTTCCAGGTATTTAATATGTTTTATTTTCTTTTCTTCTACGTATACATCGAGTACTTGATATATCTCATTGTTGATTATGTTTGTAGGGCTCTACAGCGTCAAGGCAACGGCTAGAGCAGCTCCTTGGTTGCATGGAGGAGCAGGGGCGCGAAGTGGCAAGCCATAGTGCACCTAGGCAAGAGCGCGAGGTGGCAGGCCATAGTGCACCTGGGCAAGAGCGCGATGTGGCAGGCCACAATGCACTTGAGCCAGAGCGTGAGGCGATAGGTTCAAGTGGACCTATGCTAGAGCAGGACCACAATGCATTTGAGCAAGCGCGCGAGGCAGCAGAGCACAATGCACCTAGGCAGGAGGACGAGCTGGCACGCTAAGGTTCACCGATGCGTGATGATGATGACTATGATGGAGAGGCTGATGGAGAGGCCGATGACGAGGTTGTTACAACGACATAGGCAACGGACTTCAGGTAATTTTATTTTGACGAGGAGTTCTATTTTTGTTGGATTGATATTATTACCAGTGCACAATTTACAATTTTGTAGGTTTCGGCAGTCCCTTAGAGTTCCACCGACACAACCCTTGGACCAACGTAGGGTCATAAACCCTGCAGGAGAGAGGAGTTGGGTGGAGGTGGCATGGAGTGGCAAAGGTCACCAGACACCAGTTAACACAGTGCTGGGATCTATAGCTCGTTCTCACTATCCAGGGGTGGTACAATTCAACGGGACAGAGATAGGGGCGTATCACTGGGCTCACTAGGGCCTCAAACCATATGGACCCGACCGTACTCACCAAGACGCAGTGTGGTCATCGTTTTGGGTTAGTTTATTATGTCTTTTAAATTTACTTACCGTGGGCGTATATAAATGAATTTAATTGCTTCTTCATTTTGCAGGAACAATTTAGATTGGATGAAACAGCGAATGAAGAACATGCAAAACGTGTATTCCACAATGCTGCTAGAAAAGTTATAAATGGATCAATGTCAGATGCATGGGTCAAAGCTGTTACCGTGTACTTCAAGAAAGTGAAGGGTCAAAGAATGACCAACAAGCAGGCATGTGAAATCCACTTGACAGCTGAGGAGTACAAACAAAGTGAAGTGGACTGGCTCACTGCTCATCCTGAAGCTTGGGTCAAGCTCTGCGAGTACTGGGCCTCAGATGAGTACAAAGTGATTTCAGATAGAAATCGTTTGAACCGGAAGAGCAAACCGGGCCTGCATCGATTTGGAGCAGATGGATTTATTGGGAAATCACAACGAATGGTATGACGAGCTAAGTAACATTTAGTCTTTTTCCCTCTAACAAATTTGTATATTTCATTATGTCTCTTACTGCAGGAGGCTCGTGATGGTGTTGAACCCCGATTCATTGACGTTTACATGGAGGGACACCGAGGTCTAGATCCAGAGCATCCAGAAGTTTTATGTGACGACAGCGCGACAGAAAAGCTGGTAGGTGTAAATAATAACTATCTATTCGTAATTAACTTGTGACTCATTTATAATTAACATAAATTGTTTTGTAGACTCGTTATGCCGAGGAGGTTAGGAGGAAAGCAGGAGACGATGATCTAGATTGGAGGGAGGCACCTTTCGATCCGGATGCAGCATATGTTGCTGGTGGTGGGCTACCACATGGGAGGTATGATAAGATCAAAGTTGTGATATATAAAAACTATTGGTTCATAACTTGTGATGTTTCTAGGTTGGGGATCGGTGATGGGGTTGTGAGTCGCGATAGCTTTGGTCGTCGGTCTGTTTCCTCGGTGGGGAGCAGATCTCGAACTTCAACTTCGAGGGAATCAGAGCTTGATGAGCAACTAAGACAACAACAACAAGTTCAACAACTATCTCAACAAGTTTAGATGATGCAGGGAATGCTGATGCAGGTAATAATTTTAGTAATCCACCATTCATTCGATTTTCAGATGCATTTAGGATGGATTTTGTGTATAGTGCTCAAGCTTATTTTATTTGCAGATGTATAGTGCTCAGATGGGATCTCCAATGGGACCCCGTTTCACCCGTCCGTCACAATCTGGACAAACCCCAAACACCAACGAAACACAGGTATAGTTTTGTAGTATATTTACTTTAATTTACAATTATAATCATGCATAGTTTTATTTGGTTATAGGGTTCTGAGACCGGACAAGGAAACCCACAGATGGACATTCAGTGGTCGATGCCTCCTAGAGGACAGATTCTTCCTCCTCCACAACCAGGTATGGGATATTGGCCGCCACCACCATGGGGATATCCTACACATCCAATGGGGCCTTGGGGACGCCCCCATGGCCAACACAACCACTTCCATCACCAGCGGTACGTTCCTGAATTTAATGCTAGTTGATTTTAATGCTAGTTGATTTCAATGCTAGTTGGTTTCCTCCTAAATAAACTAAGTCTAGATTGGTTTTATCGTCTAGCTTTAGTCACTTTTAGAGGGGGGCCACAGTGCACCATTTTCCTAGTGATTTCTGTTGGTAATCAGTCAGTTCCTCAACAGTTTTTACTAATAACACATCTGCTACCATAATCAGTCAGTTCCTAGTGATTTTTGTGTTGTTGTGCTTTCAATCTGTTGACTGGTGCCTAATGATCACGGTGGCGTGTAGCGCCCCGGCTTGTCCCGCTCACGCTTCACATCCTGCTTGTCCTGAGCTACTGAGCCCACTACAGTAGTGAGATTTATTAGCCCCTGTACAAAGGATGATAACCTAATTATGAATGTATTGATCGTTGATCAATGAAGCCTTCATTAATAGACGTTCAAATTTTCTGATATGTTCTTGGAAATTTTACTGATGCCTGCACATGAAATTTTGAAACCTTTTAATTCCCTGCCAAGATATAGATAGGCAAGTCACCAGTGCAAGATAGGCTTCCTTCCTATTGTTCTAGATAATGGAAGTAATCTGATAGTCTCAAGTAAAGAAGGAAAAAGGTAAAAAGATTGATATTTTACACTAGGAAGTTGACACATCTGGATTTTCCTTCTCACATGACTTATGGCTCGATCTAATCAATCTGCATAGATCTACCATTCCTTTGGCAGCCTTGCACTATAGTTGTGCTCTTGCATCTGTAGCAGTAAAATTTCTGTTGGAACTCGATGCATGGTGGTGTCCACACTCCACACATACCGAATAGAGAATCAATAGAACCATAGATGTAGCAAATGAAAGAAACGAACATCCATATCCACTTGACTGGAGTTGTCTATGAACTATTAAACTCACACATCAAATTGAGTAACCATGAAGTCAAACGAGCCCCTCTGGCATGACACTTATGTGCTTGGTTCGTGATTAATGTTGTACTTCAAATCATTAGATATTTTCAGGCCGGTGCATATATATGTCAGTTATATTCAGAATGCTCACTTTTTTCTACTCTTTCACATCATGATAGTTCAAATTTACTCTTTCTACGAATATTATTGTCAAAAAGTTCCACTTTGTAAACGTGTCTATGTCCAAATTGACTTGCATTTGACATATATATGAGAACCAACCATGCTGATGTGGGTAGCTGCTCAATCAGCTTGTGGTTGCTAAACAAACACTCTGAAGTTGATACATTTGCCAGATTCTCTCTTATGGGTGTGTGTTGTTTTTTGGGACCTTATTAATTAGTGTTGTTGGCAGGTAGAGTGTTGATATCTAGTTTTAGTTGGCATTTATTTTAGTTAGCCTTTTGTTTTGGGCTACTGAAGCTGATTGGATTATATTTGTTCAGGTGGGTGGTGGGTGTTGGAACAGTACTGTTTTGTCATAAGTACATACTATGCAGTGTATTGCCAAAGCGTGGTTGATGCTTGAAGTATTCTCAAAGCACAGCATATATATTCATATTTTGTAGGTAGCATAGCTGTCTGTTGTCTGGCATATAAGCATAATTTACCATGAATCTATAGTTCAAAACCTCATGAGAATTTATGAGAATTTTGGTTTATTTTGTAGGATTCCAGCTCTCATCAAGTGACTCCTCCCCCTCACATTGACTTTGCGGACAGATGTCTCAATTCTAGTGGTGGAGCTACGAACAACAATCTGATGTCCTGATCGAGAGCAATGGAGCTAATGTTTGAACTTGTGTGTTTGAACTTGTGAACTATGGATGTGAACTTGTGTGAATTTGTGAACTTATGTATTTGGACTTATGTGAATTTGCGAACTTATATATTTGGACTTATGTGAATCTGTGATATGAACATATATCAATGTGTTTGAAATCTATATTGTATGTGATATATTGTGTTGCATGTGATATTATGGGTGTCTAATTTTTCATTTCTGTATTTTTTATTTTTTTCTGGAAAAGGGTTAAGAACGTGGGTACCCATGTTCTTAAGGTTAAGAACATGGGTACCGTCGAACTTAATGGGCAGCCCTCGCCGACCCACGTAGGACCCATAAGTTCGACGGCCATGTGGCCCCGTAGAACGTAAAAGTAAGAACGTGGGTGCCGTCGAACTTATGGGAAAAAATTCGACAGCCCCGTCGAACTTAAAAACCCACGTTCTTAACCTTAAGTTCGACGGTACCCACGTTCTTAACGTTAAGTTCGACGGTACCCACGTTCTTAACCTTAAGAACGTGGGGGTCGTCGAACTTACTTCTTTAAGTTCGTCCAAAAATCACCGTCGGCTATATTTGTGGGTAAACCCACGTTCTTATGGTAAGTTCGACGGCCTATTACATTAAGTTCGACGGCCTATTACATTTAACTGTGCCTGAATCGAGACATATTTACTAAAGCAACATAGGGGCTCGACCAGAAAGTTTCCAAGTTAAATGTATTTTTACTTTTTTGTCTTTAAATTTCCCTCCGAAAACAATATAAGAAGGTTTAACCTTTAGCCTGTTGTAATAAATCTATGGCTACACCATCGAGTGTAACAAGGGTGACAAAAGCTCCAAAGTCGTTCCAAAGGGGATGCAGAGCTAAAATACCACCTAAGTAAAAGGTGAAGAAGCTCCAAAGTCATTCCAAACGGCATGCAAAACTAAAATACCACCTAAGTCAAAGGTGAAGAAGCTCCAAAGTTGTTCCTAAGGGGATGTAGAACTTAGCTCCAAAGTCGTTCCTAAGGGAATGCAGAGCTGAAATACCACCTAAGTAAAAGGTGAAGAGACTCCAAAGTCGTTCATAACGGAATGCAGAATCTTGGTTTTTCTTTGATGATTTGTGCGTAAACATCATTTGCATCATACCATCATATGATATTGCATAGCATCACATCATACATCATTTTGCATCAACAAAAGCAGTGGAGAAGAAGGAAAATTGCTCCTTCAAATATACCTGCCAACTCATAAGAGAACGTACCAATAACACAAGATATGCCATTGGTAGACACATTTTTATACAGGGATGGTACCTTCGTCAATAGTATTGTTATACAACAACCATGACATGATATTCAGTATTGTCTTGGCACAGAAGCAGAATTCTTTCTTTGTGAAGCATGAAAAGAAGGAAAGGTGTTTTTTCGCCAGTGGCTCAAAAACGGTATGTACGAAGGTTTCACGCATCACAAAGAAATATATTACATTAATACACATACAAATATTTGATAATTGTTTCTTACAAAAAACGAAAGCTACGTACAAAGATCCTAAACTCTCAAGTATACACAACTTCAGTCTTCTTTCAAGACATTGTCGGCAGCTTCGTTCAGCAGCTTGTCGACAGCTTCGTCGATGGCCTCGTTAGCAATCCTAATCATATCGAGTGCCCCCTTCAGAGATGGATCAATTTCAGGATCGTATGGCTCTAGATGGAGAGAAAGCTCATCTTCATTAAAATACAAATATATGTTAGTATCGAAGCTACAAAAATTTATGAAGCTAAGCCATAAAGGATATACATATAAGTCTGGCACGTTCACCAGCTTCTTCAGCTATTTTAGCATCTTCTAAAGCATCATGAGACTCCTTCTCATTTTTTCTAATAGCTTCATCTGCTATTTCTCGGCCACCCTTCAACCATACTTCAGAATAAAACTTCCCACCTAGTGTAGTAGCTTCGGCCGAAGGGTTTTTAATATCATTGGCTGAGAAGGCAAATTCTGGCTGAGCAACAGCCTTGGCATGATCACAGCCGACCTTTTCCAGAATTGACACGACCCCACGGGCACCGGCAAAGGCACAAAAATCCCCTCTATCACTAAGAATCTCTTCAAAGGCTTCGTCCTCACCGTTAATCCATTGGATAACTCCATCGGGGTCATCGCGAATGAATTTCTGCTCTGAAGAAAATGCACCAACATTGGAAAAGTTGTTCTTCAAATTCTTAGCGTATTCCATAGCTACATTGTAGCATTTTTCTCTAGCTTCACAAAGCTCTTCAACATTTTTCTGTACTCTTGCGCGTTCGATATCAGATACCTCGCGTTTTGTTAGCTCTACATTAAAATTTTCAGTTGCTTCGGCAACTTTCTTTTCTAACCCTTGCACTTCAGCTTTGTACAGTTCTGCTTGAGCGGATAGCTTAGCTTCACTGGATTTCAGCCTTTCAACCAAAGATAGCAAAATCTTGTCCATTGCAAGAGCTTCGTTTCTCAAGCTTATAACCTCCAATCGGAGGTTTCCAAGTGCTATTTGATAGCTCTCATCCTCTGCATCTTTTTTAGCCTTTAGAGCCTTGATGAGGATTAGACCCTGCAAAACAGAAGAGCGAACAAACAATAAAAGTAAGAATTACCAAAAAATAGTTCGAAAAGTACCAAATACGTAGCCATAATGTGCAAACTTTCAAGCTATTGTAAGTGAGGTTGTCCGCAAGCTGATCCTTTGTCATAGCGGACAAACCAAGCTCAAGCTTTGGAAATCCCATATTGTTCATCATCTCGCGGCAAACATTAACCTCCTTACTGTTAGGCAGACAGTAGAGGAAGTCGTTTTCATCATCGCCTCCATATACCAAGGACCCCCGAGGGTATTTCAAGTCCTTGGCATAGTGTTCCACTTCGGGGATTTGTTCTAAAGATAACTGCTTTCCCGAAGCGTGTCGAACAATGTATTCCATGTCACCATGGGGAGGTGCTTCGAGAGCAGGAGATGTAGATTTTTTAGGAATGTTCTTTTCCACCAGCCCTATTGGCGCAGCTTTCGAATGTCCGGCTTCGGCGATAACATTAGCCGTGCTTCCAGCAATCGCTTCTCTTGCATCTTTAGATTTTTCACCAGATGCTTCGACAGAAGCAGGAACTGGCACTTTCATGGATTCTAGAACAACATCTAAAACGCTAGCCATTCTTCTCTTCTTTGGAGTCACTGTTGTAGTACTCGATGGCTTCGACAGCCCTATTACAGCTAGAGAGCTCAGCACCTTTCACTATTCTGCTGCCTTTTCTGATTCCGGCTCTTTTACCGGACCTGTACTAGCTTCGATCGACATCGCATGAGCTGTTTCTAAGGTTGAGGAGCAGCATCTGCACTTTCAAAAAGTTTTGGCACCTCGGTCATCCCAATAGGCTTTGGCCTACATGTCAAGACCTTGGCCCTCTTTGGCTTCAGCGCACTAGAAGAGGTTGAAGCAGTAACTTTCATTTTCCCCCTTGCCTTCGGACAGGAAAACAGTAATAAGGGTAAACAAACCCAATAACATTGAAAACTCTGTTCAGGCTCCTTTTTCCTCGAGCGCCGAAGACAACTGTCATGGCCTCGTCCTCTGTCCTCGAGTAGTCTCCAAGTAGCTCATGACTCGTTGCCTCTATAGTGTCTAGCCAATCATCATTTGGCTCGTCAAATTGACTTCTATACCAGAAGGTGTACTTAAGATAAACCAAGCCACCCTGACTGGAGCCATTGGCAGCTTCCTTCAACATTTCCCATTCATTTGCAAGAGGCCATACTTTGAAAGCGATGTGTTCTTGAACTAAATCTCTGGTACCGATGTAGGTACATACGGTATTGAAAGCCATTAGGCACGCTTGCACTTCATTCCCAATTGTGATTGATGGCCTTCTAATGCTGAAACATGACCATATGAGACGTTGAATGATGCCCCTCACATCCCCCTCTGATTCAGATCATTCTTTATGTACAACCATTGCTTCATCCAAGAGCCCGACTACTTCTTCCGAAATGTAGGCACATGATAATTTGCCTCAGAGCAGGGGTACGAAACTGTAACAACCGAAGTTGTTATGGTATTGCTCTTTTCCTGTTGCCTTCGTCTGGTAAGATAACTCGTGAATATTGTAGAAGCACCTAGCATCTAGCTCTAGCCCCTGACTCCTCATAGCCCATATAAAAACCCCCACTTTGATAAGGGCTTCGGGGGTAAGTTGATGAAGGTATATTTCGAATGTCTTCAGAACTTCAACTAACATCTTATGTAGTGGAAAGCGAAGCCTAGCTTTCATGAAGCTCTTGAAGACCACAACCTTATCAGCTTTGGGAAGGCGAACGGTGCTTCCCCCCGGCCCTCACTATAGAAACATCATGAAAATTTTTTGCCTCCATCACTTCGATTTGCCCTTGTTTGACACTTGATTTCCTAAAAACAACATGGCTTGGCCTCCACGACCGATCTTGGAAATCTTCATTCCCACTCCCCACATCAAAACTGTCGCTATCGCTGGAATCCTCAGACAACCCAGCCAGCATCTCATTGGTGATTTTTTCGGTGTTGGTCTTCTCCATAGCTTTGTAAAACCCAGACATTGTGGGGTCTATAATTTTATTGTCCTCATCCATTCGGATGATGGTTGCGGCAAATGCTGAAGCTCAAGAGTCAATCGAGCTTGCAAAAGAGAAGGAGACTAAGATGGCTATCACAACACAAACAGCTAGATGGCACGAAAAATATTCATGACATAGCCTTCTATATATATACTCAGAACCCCACATCTCGGTGGGTCCCACGGTTCAAAATGATCGCTATTCTAGCGAAGGGAAGGTGTTTTTTGGACCTTTGGCTAAAGGCCTTCGTTCACATCACAGTCTGAATTTGTTACAAAGAAATAAATTAATACTGCGAGGGGCTACTATTGGGGGCCTTCCTCTTCCGAAGGTCCTCAAAAACATGATTAACCATATGTTTTCAGCATGATATGGATTATTACAGAGAGCTTCGGCTTCAGGTTGGAAGTTTTCTACCATGGCAAAGGCATACAAGGTGAAGATATAATCCAAAGATGATAAGAATGAAAGTCGAAGCTATAGCCGAAGAGTAATAGCTTCGGCTTAAAATGGTGATGAAGACTAAACATGATGTTGGCCGGAAGGGAAAACATCTAACTAGTCCTTAATGATTTATGTTATGGTCATAAGTAAATGTCAAGGACACAAATATACTTTAACCCGGCTGTGTCCCATGCCTATAAATAGATGAATAGTAGCACCATACTGTTCACGCTGGATTGTAATCACTCTCGCGTCAGCAGCTTCGAACAAGTTGAAGGTATCAATGTAATAACAACTTTGTTAATGTTCATGTGTATATTATGAAATATGAATGTGAATGAACCAATGAATTATATTCATTATCGTTCTGTATTCTTATTTATCCATGAAATGGTGAAGGCATGTCCTTCATGACCTTCGTCTAATGAACATTATATCTGAGAGGAGGTAATGCTTCGGAGAACGAAGGTCATTAATACTTAACAATTGTGTTGCCTTGTTCTCGATTCACAACATTTGAGAATAAGTGACCAACATTGGACACATTTGTTGGTTGTTTCCAATTTAGTATTTCACTTATTTTACCTAGGTCTACCTTGATTCCTCCATCTATGATAATATGTCCTAGGAAAGCGACGTCCTTCAGCCAAAAATCATACTTTGAGAACTTTGCATACAACTGGTTGTCACAAAGCTTCTGTAGAACTAGTCTCAGATGATACTCATGTGTTTCTTCATTATGAGAGTATACTAGTATATCGTTGATGAATACAACCACAAACTGGTCGAGATACTCCATGAATAATTTATTCATCAAGTTCATAAAGTAAGTCGGTGCATTAGTCAGTCCAAATGACATGACCAAAAACTCGTATAATCCATATCTTGTAGTAAAGGCTATCTTAGGTACATCTTTAGTTCAAATCTTCAACTGATGATATCCTGATCTTAGGTCTATTTTTGAGAATATCTTAGCACCTCTCATCTGATCAAACAAATCTTCTATCTAAGATAAAGGGTATTTGTTCTTAATGGTCACTTCATTCAAACTTCTATAACCGACACACAATCTTCTCGTACCATCTTTCTTGTTCATAAATAGAACTGGGGCTCCACAAGGAGACGAACTTGGGCAGATAAAACCTTTTTCTAGTAATTCTTCTATTTGTTTCTTCAGTTCAACTAAATCCTTGACATCCATCCTATAAGGTCTTTTTGATAAAGGTGCAATTCCAGGTAATAATTCAATAGAGAACTCTATATCACGATTAGGTGGCATACCTGGTAATTCTTCTGGAAATACGTCTAGGTATTCACATACTATTCCAATGTTTTCCAAAGATTTCTTCTCCAGTTGATTTACCATGGCTTCTGCTTCTGCTGGCATACTAACATTGACTTCCACTCTTTCTCCTTGCGGACTTGTTAATGTAACCATTCTCTTAGCACAAGATATTACTCCATCATACTTGGACAAGTAATCTATTCCAAGTATCACATCGATTCCACTTGACTCCAAAATTATCAGCTCTACTAGGAAGCTTATTCCTCTAATCTCAAGCTTAGTTTGAGGGCATGAGTGTGTGGCTCTAATTTCACCTCCTGGTGATCTAATTAATAATTTCCTCTTCAAAGGATAGTTTGATATATTATGCTCTTCCACAAATGACTTTGTTACAAAAGAATGAGATGCTCCAGAATCAAATAAAACTGATGCAAGTATGGAGTTAATAAGGAACATACCAAACACCACGTCAGCATCCTCTAGAACAGATTCTGCAGTCACATGGTTCACTCCGCCTTTACTCTGGTTCTACTGATTTTTATTCTTCACACTACCACGGGCAAACGTATTCTGGTTAAACCTTTGGTTGTTGTTCTTCTAGGGTGTCTGTGGATTGTGCATCATGCAATTGTTGGCATAATGACCAATTTCTCCACACTTGAAGCATCCATTGGGCTGAACTGGGGTGATTTGATTATTATTCCTGGCTGGTGTGTTCACGGTGTTGCCTTTATGATTCTGCTGGTAACCACTAGACCTTTGTCCGGTTTAAGAACTATTCCTCTGTTGGTTCTAGTATTGGTTTCTTCTCTAACCTTATTGTTCAGAGCGTTGCATTTGATAATTGCTATTCCCACTCTAATTTCTAGAGCGAAACTGAGAACCTTGAGAGTTGTGTTGTTGAGTATTCCTGCTGGGCTGTCCCTGTGACTGGAACTTCCTTTTATGATCTGACAATTCCCTTCTTTTGCTTTCCAAGCCAATTGCTTTGTTGAGTAGGGTCTGAAAGTTCGAGAAACTGTGGCTCTGTAGCTGATAGTTCAAAGGTCCAATCAAGCCTTCCAAGAAACGCTCTTGGCGCTTTCCATAAGTGTCCACTTCCTCTGGTGCGTAACGTGAAAGCTAAGTGAAGCGATCACGGAATTCACTAACGGACATGTTTCCTTGAGTAAGAGATAAGAATTATTTCTTCTTAAGCTTCATTATTCCCGAGGGAATATGATGAGCACGGAAGTTCTCCTAAAATTCTTGCCAAGTGATAGTGTTAGCATCTGCATGGGCTGCAGTGTAGGCATCCCACCAGTCAGACGCAACTCCTTCAAGTCTTCTAGAAGCATATAAGACCTTTTCTCGGTCGGTGCATTGTGTAATGTTCAGCTTCTTGCTTATGACCTTAAGCCAATCATCAGCATCCAAGGGATCAACTGAGTGAGAAAAAGAAGGTGGGTGATGGCTCATGAAATCCCTATGCTTATCCATGGCTTGGGGTGCATTCTGTTGCTGTTGGTTCTGCTGGTTTTGTTGAATCTATTACACTGAAACAGTAAGACCTTGCAGAAGTTGCATCTGTGCCACGATAAATTGCTCCATTATTCGATTAGGTTGCGGTGGTGACAACTGCTGACCAGCACACTGATTGTAGGTGTTTCTGGGACCTGACCAGCGTTCACCATCTGGTTGGTTAGAAAGTGCATCCTTTTAGATAATTGAAGAATAGAAAAAGATTCTAGGGGGAATATCCTTTGAACACAAGTTGAAGAATTATTTGTTAGTTTAATGTTGTTATGGCCATCATTCCATAAGATTATTGCACTCAAGCAAAAATCCAAATCAAACATTATGCAAACATCACTATCACATTGTTGTTATTATAATAATAGTATCATCAAGAGTTTCATCGTCTAAAGCAAATAGAACTTATTACATTATAACCCATAATGCCCTAAAGTAGCCTAGTGATTGATCCTGGGGCTCCATAGTGTATCCTCTTGCGAGGTGGGGACACCGCTAAGGCTGGGACTTGAGCTTCAAGGGGGTTCCTTCCTTCAAGCTGAGCTTCGAGGGCTGCAATCCTTGCATGTGCATCCTCAAGCTCCTCATGTACCCTGTCTAGGGTAGCACTGTCCAGGTTGGTGTTAAGACCTGCCACCACTCCTACAAGGGTGTTGAGGTGATCTTCTCCAGCTTCACCTAGAACAACACCTGTCTGGTTCTCTCCACGAGGACGTAGGGGAAGATGCATGTACGCCGTGTCATGCAGCTGCTGTCAATAGGTGTGGCTGAGGGACCACAGGGCTCTCCGAGCAGCATTGCTGACCGAAGTAGCATAGGTGGAAAGCGGCGTCAGAGACTCATGGGATGATAGAGTCCTGAAACCTCTATCTCCTACATCCATCACTTTGATATGTACGCGAGTTATGGAGTAACAAGCCCGAGGGGGCTCAGACACTCGCCATGTGTCATATAGAGGCCGAATGTAGGTTCTCAATGCATGGAGCACATCCTGCAGCAAGTTTGGAAACTGTCCCATCTCGAACATTGAAGTGTAATGTTCTACGACAGGCCTCAATCCAACAAAGTTGTCTTCTTGTTCATTGTTGGCATACTCAATGTTGTCATTGTTTTCCTCTTCTTCTTCTACATCATCTTCATCCTCACCGGAATCATCTAGGTCATCTCCTCTAGGAGCCGGGGCTTGAGCTACTGGTATAGGTGGTGCTGAAGATGAAGCTCCCACAGCAAAAGCATGAGACTCTGACAACGAAGTGGGTGTTGCCAAAATCTCCTCAAATCTATCCTCCAAGATTACAACATTCCTCACTTGAAGGTGGTGTAGCTCCATAGGGTCTTCTTCCACCCAACTGGGTAGAAAGGAGCCTGCTGTGGCGGAGGGATACAATTGGTGTTTACATGGGTGGTTTGGAGAGTGCACACCATTTGCAAAATGAAGTGTCAGCTTAGTTGAAGTTTAAAGAGGCAAGATTAATAAAATAAATTTGTATGAGCAAAATAAGCATATTTTGAACAGATTGGGCTTTCCATTTCTAACTAGTCTAACAACATAGAGTCAGCATACCTCTGATACCATTTCTGTCACACTCGGTTTTAGGGGCAAAACCAAATACATAACATATGTGTGCTAGGATCCATTTTCCACACATATGTTGACGTCACAAGTGTAATATATCAAAATACAATGCAATAAAGGAACAAAGAGAGTGTAATAACTTTATTACATCATCCAGACTTAAAAGTCTTAAATAGTATCATCATCAAAGTACAACGAAATAGCATGGGTAATCTTCCACAAGAAGATGACTAGTGCGTCGCTAGACTCAGTACTTGTAGGACCGGTAAGGCGACTAGAGGGCGATGAATGAGAGCCAATCGGATTTTGCTTCCAAACACTGAAAATGAACACTTCACTTCAATTGAGATGAGACAAGTGCTCAAACCATGAACACATCAGCGAACAAGTGATATCATGATTACAAAACGTTCCTAATTCTCACATGAGACCAGCAAAACAAACGGATCGCAAATCAGACACCAAAAAGTCCAAAATGGTCCAATACAGTATCGTCAACAAGTGTTGTTTTCAGCAGTATGAAATTATGTTCTTGAATTCAAAACTTGACCAAACGAACTCCGATTGAGATGAAATTTTACACACACATGAGAAAGCACGTTTCCGAGATCTCCCCAAATTTTGAGCTCAATGGGACTTGTGAATCACCCACAGATTTAAAAATACAGCTAGAAATTGGGGTTTTGTTGTGGTTTTCTAGAACGAGTTCAAACTGAGTTTTTCTCAAATCACAAACAAAATCTGCAACAACTAGGTGTCTGCAGTGGTCTGAAGAGTGCAACTCACCACCAATCAATCCCCAAACCGAATCCTCTCAGAGGAATCAAAGGTTTTTCACCAACAACACAAGATTGGGGAAAAGGAGAAAGCAAGACTATAAAACTTCAGAAATTCCAGCAAGGATACAAACTGAGATTTGAAGCCAAAGAGCCCTGTGAGCTAGACTGGTGACCCTTCCTCTGATTAAACTTGAAAATCAAGAACACAGTTGAAGTATAAAATCGTTGCGGAACCCTCAGCTCAACTAGTGTCTACCTAGAGAGAAAACTAGGAGCTCTAGAATGAGTGCTCAAAACAAATGGCAGACAAGGGATGCTGAACTAACCAGCCCTCCCCTCTATTTATAGAGGGTTATTCTCACTTTTTAAACTACCCCTGTTTACATAGAGTCTATCCACTCAACCGGTGGCAAAATGGACCAACCTCTAGGTTTTTGATCCGACGCCCATGTCCTTCACACAGAGTTGCTTCGCCTTGACGCACCCTCCGCGATCATGCCACATGCTGCCACCGGTTCCTTCCTAAACCACCACCGTCGAGTTTTGAGGCCCAAACTCAGCAAAACCCACCATCCGTAGTGCTGGGTGATTTTGAGGCCCAAACCACCAAACCAGTCATGAGCACCGCACCTCGTGCACGTCCTCCACGATCAGTTGCGTGTCCTGCTAGTCCTCGACCACGCCGGCAACATGGTCCACTCCACCACGTCCTCGCACAAGTGCGTGTCCTAGGTGTCAGCCACCGCGGTTAGTCACCTGGCTACTCTGATCCGTCAGTCAAGACTTAACACTCGCCCTTCACCACTCCCAATCCATCAGCACGAGCCCGCATGACCTTCACCTTAGCCATCGACCACCTTTCCTATGCTCCACACCTGCACACCACAAGTCGACCGACATGGTTGACAAGCATAATCTCACACTCTGGTCAGTCCACTGACTACCCTAGAGTGCTACCCGTTGACAATCACTCATCATCAACCTGAACCACAAGGGACAAGTCAACCTTATGTTCACAATCTCCCCCTTGATGAGTGCATTTTCAACACCACCATTTGAGCATATGTAAACATAAAGAGGAAGAAGAAGAGAAACTCACTCAAATGACCATAAGCCAGATAAAAGCCAGACAAGTCATTTAGAGTAAGCAAAACTTGGTCCCTAAAGAAATGGGCAGCGACTCAACACGACCAAGCAAGAAAGGGCTAGCCCTCAATAAGAAGCAAAAGCAGGGTTCAACACCACTAGCCAGAAGCCAAAATCTCATCAGAGCACAAAAGGCTTTATTAGTGCATAAAAAACCAATTTAGAGCATAAGATCAGCACAAAAGCTAAAACCAAAGCTAGTTCCTCTAGAAGGAGGCAAACGGCTCAACACAACTATCAATAGCTCCAAATAACATATCTCACCCTCTTGAATGAGAGGAAGCCCGAAAGACAAAATTCTGCCCCTAGATAGAGGAAACGGGAAATCTCAAAATCTCTCCCCCTTGTTGACAAGTGAACTCATCAAGCACAGATAGGGGTAGAAAGAAAAACTCCCCCTTGACAAGAGAACCTCCCAAACTCGGCATATGCACAAGATATGTGAAGTGTAAGTATTTTGATTTTGTTTTAATCATTTCAAAGAGATGTTCACCACAAAGACAACACTAAGCATATAGTAAGCAGGAAATCAACTAAGTGCTAGTCACAAGTGAACAAGGTGAACTACTCCAAACAATGATCACTCATCATGCTAGAAATATATCTGAAATAGATACCATTTGAAATTTTCAAGATTTATCGGATTTTGTAGCGGATTCCAAATTTCATTGAAAAGCATGTGAGTGCGAGAGGTTGTAAGCATTGTCTTTGTCTGACTTTTTCAACCGGGTGTAGCCTATGCAGACAATCAATCACAAGCTAAAAACACTGGTTTCAGTCGTCCACTACACTGCTCAAGTTCATCCAAAAGTGCAAATGGAAGTAGTCTTGATACAGTGATGTAGTGACAAATACAAACCCATCTCGATCTTTTTGATTTGGGGAGATCTTGGAAACATATTTGCTCAAGTGTGTAAAATTTCATCTCTATCGGAGTTCGTTTGGTCCAGTTTTGAATTCAAGAACATAATTTTGTACTGCTGAAAACAACACTTGTTGACAATAATGTATTGGACCGTTTTGGACTTTTTGGTGTCCAATTTGTGATCCATTTGTTTTGCTGGTCTCATGTGAGTATTAGGAACGTTTTGTAATCATGAGATCACTCGTTCACTAATGTGTTCATGGTTTGAGCACTTGCTTCATCTCAATTGAAGTGAAGTGTTAATTTTTAGTGTTTGGAAGCAAAATTTGATTGGCTCCCATTCACCCCCTCTGGTCGCCTTACCGGTCCTACAATTGGTGTTGGGGACTTGTTCTCAAATGCTATGAATCAAGAACAAGGCAACACAAAAAATGTTAAATATCAAATGCCCTTCGTCCATTGAAGCATTATCTCCCCAAGGATTTAATGAACTTCGGACGAAGGCCACGAACATAATATTACGAAGGTTTCACCTTCGTAACTAAATTTATAAAGATAATATAAAGTAATGTAAAATGTAAAACATCAAAGATAAACATGTCGGGAATAAATGGCATCATTCACATATTTTATCATATGAATATAAGATATTTGAATACAATGTTTTAAGGTACGTTTATACCTTCGCTTTGAGAAGTAATGATTCCCGAGAGATGCACTTGCAATTACAAGAATGCGTGAACAGTAAAGAAATACTGTTCACTATTTATAGGCACAGGACGCAGCCTATGAAGAATTACAATCATGCCCCTCATAAGAGTTTACAACATTGACTCAGACCCTTAAGGACTAAAAGGTCATTCTATCTTTAAGTCGGTTCGATCCCCCATCTTCGGACATGCTGTAATACCGAAGCTCCATGAATGGTACCTTCGGCATTACGTTCAAGCAGTTTCAGCCGAAGCTGTTTTCTTTCCGCAGGACCTTCGGCGATGAAGCATGGTCCCAACAGTAGCCCCTTTCGCGGTGCTAGATCGTTTTTCGTAACGAGCTTGATCCGTGAAAAAAGTCTCTTAGGCTTCAGGAAGCCGAAGGTCAGAAAAACACCTTCCCTGAGCTCGTTGTCGAGAAACGATACAGTTTTCGAGCGCGTAGTAGTCCCACCATGCAGGTTCACTGTTTTGGTCTTTGCGGCCCACCGTGCAGCGGGTGCGAGCAACTGTTTGCCTGGTGTGTAAAAATCCTGACGATTCACCTTCTTACCTGCAGCACTATATAAACAGACAGGTAGGTGTGAAGTTACCACAGCATTCATTGCTATTGCACTGTTTTGCTGCCAAAAATTTAACCATAGCCGAAACCTGACTTTCGCATTCAAACGAAGCTCTAGCTCTGTGCCTGCTTCGTCAGAAGAAGAGCTTCGGAAGAAAGGTTATTAATTTCCAAGAAATTTTTAAGAAATTCAAAATCAAATGGCCAGAGTGCGTTTTATTGCTAGAGTTGAGCGCGAAGGAGACGAAGCCGAAGCTGCTGAAACTGCTCTGATTTCTGAAGCGATGAGGCGCTCTGGGCTGGCTCCATCATAAGACACACCTGCTGCCGAAGCAACGCAATCTGATGTTGAAGAAGTTGGTTCCGAAGATGAGTACAGCTTCAGGATGCCAAGCAAACCTAGTCATTTGGACCTTGGAAAGTCCACCATCTATGAAGTTGATCTTCCAAAAATGGTGAAGCTGGGCTACTTCAGCGAAGCAAAAAAGAAGCTGGTTCGTTTTGGCGGAGAGGAAACTAATCCGAAGCTGGAAAAGAATGAGGTGGTAGTGTTCAAAAGCTTCTTCAAAGCAGGATTAAGATTTCCTTTGAATGGGATGATTGCTGATGTTTTGAAGAAATTTGGGGTTTACCTTCATCAGCTGACCCCTAATGACATTGTTAGATTAAGTGTTTATATCTGGGCCCTTCGTAGTCAAGGAGTGGAACCATTCGGCGAAGGTTTCTGTCGAGTCCATGAACTACACTATCAGACTAAAGCCAGAGGAGATGGTCTTCATGAGAATTTTGGATGTTACAACTTTGCTTATTGTAAAACTTTGAAGTTTCCAGTGATAAGCTACCGAAGCAAATGGCCAGCCGGATGGAAGTCTGAGTGGTTTTATGTTAAAGTTGATAAAGATGAAGATAAATTGGTCCAGAGTCCACTAGAGCTAACCTTCGGAGAAACAAGGTCCCGATGCAACATGATAAGTGGAAGCCCGAGCCAAATTGCTTTGGCTGAATTTCGAATAATTTCAGAACATATTGGCACTAGGGACTTGGTGCAGGAATTTTTGGCTTTTAAAGTGTTCCCAACAATGAGGGATTGGGAGATGCCGAAGCTGGAGGGGGAAAAGAAAAAGGGCGAACTTGTTCGATTACCCTATTACTACAAGTTTAAGAAAAACTTTAAAGAACCCTGCTAGGAATGGTTAGACATAATCGAGATTATGTGCAACGATATCCTTGGAAATTATTCTAAGAAGGAAGATCAGTTGATGACAGCAGCCTTCGGTAGTCGCCCGAAGCGAAGGTTGAATCGGGTGCTAGATGCCTTGAATTTTAACTATCCTGATTACGAGCAATTGGGCGGAGATGCCGGAGGCCCGAAGAGAAAAAGAATTGCCAGCGCCCTTGATGAAGAAAGCACCAGATTGGCCAAAAAGAAAAAGGAAATTTCTGAAAAGCTGAGCCCTGAGCCGAAGGTAGCTGCTTCAAGAAAAAGAAAAACTGCATCTCCGGAACCAAAAACATTGGTCCAAGAGGAGGAAACTCCTGCGACACCTTCTGCTGCCGAAGTAGAAGAGATTCTGAAGGTAATGACTGAACCCTTGCCTGTCAAGCTAAGTCCGCTGGCGCCGCAACTGACGAAGTTTTTTCAGAAGGACAAAGAAGCTTCGGTAGCAGAAAGCCCTGTAAAGCCGAAAAAACGAAGAATTATCCAAGTAACAGATGTGATTCATCAGACACCGCCACCGGCAATGGAGTCAAAAATTGTTTTTGCCGAGACCGCTGAAGCCGAAGGTGCCGCAGCCGAAGCTACCGGAGTGGAAACCATTGAAGCTGAACCGGCGAAGCCGAAGCTACTGGGGCCGAAGCTGGGACCACCAAAGATTCGAACCTGGAAACCACACTTGAGGTTATTGACAATATTCTTCTGAAAATGGCTGAAGAAGAAGCTGTTGTGACTGCGGTGAACACGGCAACTGAAAAGGGAAAAGAGCAGATTGGTGACATTTTGGAAGAAGGAAATTTTAACTTTCAAGATTTGCTTGGACAAGAGTTAACAGGCGCCGAAAAAGAAGAGCTGAAAAAATATGCCATATCTTGCGGATATAAACCAGGGTCTATGCTATTTGGTGGGGTCAACGAAGGGAAGCTAAGATGCCTTCGGAATCGCACCGAGGCCAAAATTGTTAGAACCTTCTCCAAAAGTGTTGGCCTGCCGAAGATAGAAGCGGACCTTTGCAGGTACCAGCGACAACATATCGCCGGTAGTTTGCTCTATGCTAATTTCAAGGTAAAAAAGTATCGAGTTTTTATTATTATATATTTCTTATTTTGAAATAAGTTGTTTTCTGACGAAGGTTGTTTTGGCAGAGTATACTTCTAAGTAAAGTGCTAAGAATGCAGCAAGATCTTGAGGATGAGAAGAATGAAGTTATTATCAAAGATCTAGAAAGCAAAGTCAAAAATTACGAAGCTGCTTTGTCGGAAAAAGACTCCGTTATTCAGGATCTTAAAATCAAAGTTAAAGATTACGAAGCTGCCGTGGAAAAGAAAGACTTCGTCATTCAATCTTTGGAAGGTTCGCTGGCTGAAGCCCAAGCCGAAAATAGCAGGTTAAATAATGAATTACTCAAACAGTTAGAAAAATATGAGCAAGAAAAGAAGAACCTTGAAACAAGTCTCAAGACTAAGATCGAGAAAAATTCAAATTTGCAAAAATCATTGAAGGAACTTCAAGAGAGATGCCTAAATTTCAGCAGCCGATGCGTGCAGCGGCTGAAGGATGTGTTTCACTCTATCGGAGCCAGTTCTGAAAAATTTACACCTTCAGCTGAAAACCTGCCCAGCACGTTGGAATATATTGAAGGCGAGGTTGACGCACTTGACGAAGTTATCTCTGGGCATGCTGACTTCTGCGCCCTGGTAGCTTCTCGAGGCACAGCTACCGCTTTTCTGAAGGCTGGCTGTACGCATGGAAAAATTGTAAATAGACCAAACTTCAGCTTATCAGCATCAGATTTGATTGATATCCCAAGCCTAGCCCGAAGCATCGGAAATAGATTTATGACCCAGATTTGGGTAAATGGCGGGCGAAAAATGGCTGGTGACGAAGCTCGAAGTCACCTTAAGCCGGTAAGAAACTTATATTTGTTACTTTTACCTTCTCCTTGAAATTTGCACCTTTCTTATTCTGCTCTTTAATATGTGCAGGATGACGAAGCTGAAGTATAACAAAGCTGAAGTATGGCGGCCTGAAGCTTAATAGTTGCTATAATAAACTTTCCTGCAAAAAATTCTAGAAAGAACTTTGTAATATAGTTATGAAAAAACTTATGTAAATTTGTACATACCTTGTAATATATCTTATCTCCTTTATCCGTGTACAATCTGCTTTGCTGTGGACGAAACTTCCCTTTTGAGCGGAAGGCGAAAAACACCTTCCCTTCTTTTCGTACACAACGAAGCATGAAAACTTCCAGTTTCTACGAAGTTTTTCCTCATTGTCGAAGCATCTGTCTTTTTTGTGCGGTATGATGATGATTCTATATGTCTAAATGAATGTTTATGAATGCAAATGACATGATGTAATGTATCGCGCAAATGAATATCGGAACACATATTCAAAAACCATAATCATAGCCCTTCATCCCCTTGGGAATGATTCAAATCTTTTTGCCGTTTACTTTTCGGCTTCACCGTTTACTTTTCGGTGTATCAGCGTTGACTTTTCGCTGTAAGCCTCCCTTAGGAGCTTCTTCGCCTTTTACTTTCAGTGGAATCAGCGTTTATTTTTCGCTGTAAGCCTCCCTTAGGAGCTTCTTCGCCTTTTACTTTCAGCGGAATCAGCGTTTATTTTTCGCTGTAAGCCTCCCTTAGGAGCTTCTTCGCCTTTTACTTTCAGCGGAATCAGCGTTTATTTTTCGCTGTAAGCTCTGCATTCCCTTAGGAATGACTTTTGAGCTTCTCCCTGTTTTCTTTTCTTTTTCCTTTGCATTTACATTTACATTTTTGGGGGATATCACTCTTATAGAATTGAAATAAGGAAAATTACATGCTGTGGCCCCATTAAAAACCTTTCTCTCCCTTTGGAAAGGAAAAGGGTGCCACAAAAAAGAATAGAAAAAATTACATCAAGCTAAACATAATATCGCCGAAGCTCATCCGCATTCCACGATCTAGGAATGTCGTTGCCGTCCATATCCTTTAATCTGTAGGAACCTGGTCTTGACAAAGATACTACCAGAAAGGGACCTTCCCATTTTAGTTGTAGTTTGCCCACTGTGTCTGGGTTAGCCACTCTTCGAAGCACCAAATGTCCTAGCTTAATGTTCTTCAACCGAACCTTTCTATCACGCCATTTTATTGTTTCGGCTTGGTATTTATTGATATTTTCCACAGCCTGAAGCCTGATCCCCTCTATAGCATCTTTTTCCACAGAGTAATCAGCTTCATCTTCACCTTCTGCCGAAGCTATTGTTCTTATTGATCCTGCTTTGGCTTCTTCCGGGGTTATTGCTTCGTCACCAAACAATAGTTTGAATGGCGTAAAGCCTGTTGATCTTGACATTGTTGTGTTATGGCTCCACACCACTTTGATTAATTCTTCTGGCCACTTTCCCCTGGGCTGATTGAAGATTGACTTCATTATTCCTGTCATTATGATCCCATTAGCTCTTTCGACAAGTCCGTTTGACTCCAGATGTCGAACTGATGCAAAATGGATCTTCGTGCCAATTTGATCACAAAATTCTCTGAAAGCTTCAGAATCAAACTGTGTCCCATTATCCACAGTAATGGCCCTCGGCACTCCGAAGCGACAAACAATATTTTGCCAAAAAAACTTTTGGACAGTGACCGAAGTTATTGTGGCTAAAGGCTTTGCCTCAATCCACTTAGAAAAATATTCCACTGCCACTACAACATATCTTAAATTTCCTTGTGCTAGTGGTAGCGGACCTAACAAATCAAGGCCTCACCTTTGCAACGGCCAAGTGGGTTGTATTAACTGAGTTAGAGACGAAGGTTGTTTTTGATCTCTTGCACATTTCTGACAACCTTCGCACTTTTGTACTAGTTCCGCTGCATCCGAAGCTGCTTTTGGCCAATAAAATCCTTGGCGAAAAACTTTTCCCAACAAAGGCCTAGATCCAATGTGAGATCCACACAAGCCTGCATGTATTTCCTTCATCAACTCTATACCTTTGGTTCTGGATAAACATTTGAGTAACGGAGAGCAGACACCATGCTTGTATAGCTCCCCTTCTATTATTACATATGGATGAGCTCTTGCCTCTATTCTCTTGTTACAAGCTTCGTCATCTGAAAGGAAATTACCCTTAAGGTAAGAGATGATTTCAGTTCTCCAGTCTTCACTATAAACAGGAGATATGTTAAGGACCGCTCTTTCAAGAAGTTCAACCGAAGGTGCTTTTATTATTTCAAAAAATACTTCCGAAGGTAAGGGCAGCCCCTGTGCTGCTGACTTGGCTAGCAAATCAGCATGCTCATTTTCTCCTCGAGGAATATTTTTTACAGAAAACCCTTCAAAGGAAGCTTCAATCCTTCGGACAGTATCTAGATACTTCTCAAGCTTCGGGTCTCTTACCTTACAACTTTTGTCAATATGACCAGAGATAACCTGAGAATCAGTTTTAAGAACTGCCCTTCTAATTCCCATTGCCTTTAACTTCTGAAGACCCAAAAGTAAAGCTTCGTACTCAGCAATGTTATTTGTGCAGCTAAAATCAAGTCTTGCTGCATAGCAAGTTTTAACTTTGGAGGGTGCGACCAAAACAGCAGCTGCTCCTGCTCCGAAGGTTCCCCAAGAACCATCGCAAAATACTGTCCATGCTTCGGCATCTTTATTTGCCTCTTCTACTTGAGCCCCTGGGGTCCAATCGGCAATGAAGTCAGCTAACGCCTAGGATTGAATCGAAGATCTGTGTACATAATCAATGCAGAATTCATTGAGTTCCGCAGCCCACTTTCCAATTCTTCCAGTAGCTTCTCTATTTCTCATAATGTCTTTCAATGGTTGTGAAGAAGGGACAATTATATTGTATGCTTGGAAATAATGCCGAAGCTTTCTAGAAGCCATCAAAACATCATATAGCACCTTCTCCAATTCTGTATAATTTTTCTTTGATAAACTAAGAACTTCAAATACAAAATATATTGGAGCTTGCTTCTTGATTTGCCCTTCAAGCTTCTCTTGGACAAGTGCCGCACTTACCGCTGAGTGCGAAGCTGCCACATATAACAACAGAGGAGCCCCTGGCGTTGGTGGAGTTAACGCTGTTAGGTCTATCAAATACTGCTTCAGCTCTTCGAAGGCTTTCTGCTGGACCGGTCCCCATTGAAAAACTTCGGCTGTCTTCAGCACTTCGAAGAATGGTAAATTTCTCTCTGCTGATCTAGATATGAATCTGTTGAGAGATGCCAGTCTTCCTGTCAATCTTTGGGCCCCCTTCTTTGTACTGGGTGGTTCCATTCGAAGGATAGCTTCGATTTTATTTGGATTAGCCTCAATCCCTTTTGTTGAAACTAGGCAGCCAAGAAATTTCCCTTTCTTCACTCCGAAGACACATTTTTCTGGATTCAATTTTAAACCGGCCTGTCTAAAATTAGCGAAGGTTTCCTGGAGGTCAGTGATGTGGTTCTCTTGCTTCGTGCTTTTTACAATGATATCATCAACATAAGTTAGCACATTCCTGCCTATCTGAGAATGGAGAACCTTCGCTGTCATTCTGCTGAAGCTTCCTCCAGCATTCTTGAGCCCCTCAGGCATCCGAAGGTAACAATATGTTCCGCTAGGGGTTATGAAGCTGGTCTTCGGCTCATGCTCCTTCTTCATCCAGATTTGATGATAGCCTGAATAACAATCCAACAGACTCATAAGCTCTGATGAAGCTACTGCATCAACTAAGGAATCTATCCTCGGCAATGGAAACTCGTCCTTCGGACAGGCCTTGTTGAGATCAGTAAAATCGATACACATCCTCCATTTACCATTGGCCTTTTTTACCATGACAGTGTTAGCCAGCCATTCTGGGTATTTTACCTCTCTGATAACTCCAGCACTGAGAAGTCTTTTCACTTCATTTCGAGCACCTTCAGCCTTGTCATCAGACATCTTCCGAAGCTTCTGTTTTCTAGGTTTAAAGGATGGATCAACATTAAGAGAATGCTCAATAACATCCCTGTTAACTCCGCAAAGATCATTAGCCGACCATGCAAAGACATCTTTGTTGTTGAACAAGAATCTTATCAAGGTTTTCTCTTGTTCCTCAGACAATTGAGATCCTAGCAGCAATTTCTGCTCTGCGATATCTTCGCATAAAAGCATGGGTTTCGGCTGATCGGTCGAAGCAGCCTTCTCCCTTCTATGCTTGTACTGCTCACAAGCTTCGGCTTCATCTATGTTATGGATTGCTTTTGAGTCTGTCCAATTTCCTTCGGCCCTTCTGGCAGCTTCCTAACTTCCATGAATAGCAATGGGCCCTTGGTCCGAAGGTATCTTCATGCAAAGATAAGCTGGATGAAGAATTGCTTCGAAGGCATTGAGAGTACCACGACCAATGATTGCATTGTAAGGGTATTCCATGTCAACAATATCAAATACAACTTGTTCAGTCCTTGTGTTGTTAATGAATCCGAAGGTTACTGACATTGTAATTTTTCCAAGTGCCACGATCTGCCTTCCTCCGAAGCCACAAAGGGGATGTGTGGCATCATGGATTTTGCCTTCGGGCTCTTGCATCTGTCTGAAGGCCTTAGCAAATATGATATCAGCTGCGCTGCCTATATCAACCAAAACATTATAGACCAGAAATCCTTTGATCACACAAGAGATAACCATAGCATCGTTGTGTGGGTAATCCTTGAGTTGAAGATCTTCTTGAGAGAAGGTAATTGGAATGTGAGACCATCTTGATTTGATGAAGGGTCCTTGCACCCCGACATGTTGTACCCTTCTCTGTGCCTCCTTCTTCTGCTTCTTGTTGGCTGGCTCTGAGCATGAACCACCTATTATGGGGAGTACCAGCTTCGGAGCCGAAGCAGCTCCAGCTTGATCGTTGAACGAAGCCATCAGCTCAAAAAAGTGGAAGTGAGTTCACCGGAGGTGGGCGCCAATGTTGGAGACTTGTTCTCAAATGCTATGAATCAAGAACAAGGCAACACAAAAAATGTTAAATATCAAATGCCCTTCGTCCGTTGAAGCATTATCTCCCCAAGGATTTAATGAACTTCGGACGAAGGCCACGAACATAATATTACGAAGGTTTCACCTTCGTAACTAAATTTATAAAGATAATATAAAGTAATGTAAAATGTAAAACATCAAAGATAAACATGTCGGGAATAAATGGCATCATTCACATATTTTATCATATGAATATAAGATATTTGAATACAATGTTTTAAGGTACGTTTATACCTTCGCTTTGACAAGTAATGATTCCCGAGAGATGCACTTGCAATTACAAGAATGCGTGAACAGTAAAGAAATACTGTTCACTATTTATAGGCACAGGACGCAGCCTGTGAAGAATTACAATCATGCCCCTCATAAGAGTTTACAACATTGACTCAGACCCTTAAGGACTAAAAGGTCATTCTATGTTTAAGTCGATTCGATCCCCCATCTTCGGACATGTTGTAATACCGAAGCTCCATGAATGGTACCTTCGGCATTACGTTCAAGCAGTTTCAGCCGAAGCTGTTTTCTTTTCGCAGGACCTTCGGCGATGAAGCATGGTCCCAACAATTGGTATCAAAGGTTTTTCACCAACAACACAAGATCGGGGAAAAGGAGAAACCAAGAATATAAAACTTCAGAAATTCCAGCAAGGGTACAAACTGAGATTTGAAGCCAAAGAGCCCTGTGGGCCAGACCGGCGACCCTTCCTTTGATTAAACATGAAAATCAAGAACACAGTCGAAGTACAAAATCGTTGTGGAACCCTTGGCTCAACTGGTGTCTACCTAGAGAGAAAACTAGGAGCTCTAGAATGAGTGCTCAAAACAAATGGCATCCAAGGGATGCTGAACTAACCAGCCCTCCCCTCTATTTATAGAGGGTTATTCTCACTTCCTAAACTACCCCTATTTACATAGAGTCTATCCACTCCACCGGGGGTGAAATGGACCAACTCCTAGGTTTTCGATCCGACTGCTACGTCCTTCACACGGAGTTGCTTCGCCTTGACGCACCCTCCGCGATCACACCGCGTGCCTCCACCGGTTCCCTCCGGAACCACCACCACCGAGTTTTGAGGCCCAAACTCAGCAAAACCCGCCATCTGTAGCGCTGGGTGGTTTCGAGGCCCAAACCACCAAACCTGCCATGAGCACCGCACCTCGTGCACGTCCTCCATGATCAGATGCGTGTCCCACCAGTCCTCGACCACGCCGGCAACACGGTCCACTCCACCACGTCCTCGCACAAGTGCATGTACCAGGTGTCAGCCACCACGGTTGGTCACCTGGCTGCTCTGATCCGTCAGTCAAGATCCAACACTCACCCTTCACCGCTCCCGGTCCATCAGCACGAGCCCGCATGACCTTCACCTCAGCCATCGACCATAGTTCCTGTGCTCCACACCTACACACCACAAGTCGACCGACATGGTTGCAAAAGCATAATCTCACACTCTGGTCAGTCCACTGACTACCCCATAGTGCTACCCGTTGACAATCACTCATCATCAATCCGAACCAAAAGGGACAAGTCAACTTTGTGTTCGTAGTACTCATCGTCACAGTCTTGCTCATCAACTTCTGATAAAAAAATTAGCAAGGGGTGAGCTCACTTATGGTGGGGGCTCAGCAAATGGGAAGAGTTATGCAAGGTTACCAAGGTAGGCTATGGTTAAGCGGTAAGCATTTTAGTTGGTCAATATTTTATTAACAACGCCTAACTTACTAATTGTAAGTGTATCCCAAAATTCCCAAATAATCATAAGTATATGATCATATCTCAAAACACTTAAGTGAAACAACTTAAGCAAACCATTTATAAATCATCGGATCATGATTTATTGTCCATCTTTAACTTCAGTTATCATGTGAGGGTCCAGGTTGCTCTTAACCGTGAGCACAGCTGACATATCAGTTTTACACTCTGCAGAGGTGGTACAACTTTACCCACAAGCCATGTATCCCATCTAGCCTTAACCACTACCGAGGTGAATGGCTAGGGATCCATTATGAGGCTCCATTCCAGTCACTGATGAGAAGAAGAAGAAGGTGGTGTAAAAGAACTCAACGATAAATGGCGCAACATACACAAAGAATATCGTGTATATGGAGGTCCTTATGGCATAGCTGACATTGATGAATGAATGGCAATTAACAACTTGTAATGCACTTGATTATTTTGTTTTTAGATGAACATGTATTTTTGTCTTTTATTTATCTATTTGGCTCCTTTTTAGCTTTCTATTGTTTAGTGGTCATTTGGTTGATACAATAAAGAAAGCAGATGTGCATTGGATATTTGTTATCGATATTTGTTCATTATGTTTCATGTAATGTTTAGTAAATAGTCTTGGGTCTTTGTTCCCAACTTAACTAGATATAGATAACTGCATCTCACTTACATAATTTTATGAACATATTTATTTATTTAGCTAGGCATATAGTACCGAAGCCTTTTGGTACTGCAAGTGCCAATGTAGCAAAGTGACATGCATTTGTAGTGTCATGACAAATAACATGTTTGGACTGAATTTTCAGGCACAAAACTGTAGCTGTAATTGTAATTAGGGTACAAAATGGACGTGGCATATAGCATAAATGTCATGTAAACTGAGTGGAGGAGGGTGATAAGCAAACTCACCTTTGCAAGCTGCAACTTCATTGTTTTTCATTCAACTATGGTATTTAGCATTGACATACCTTTATTTGCTTTGAATAGTTAAGGAATCATCGAGGACATGTGAGGGTACTCCCATTGTGCCACAGCAAACCCCTCTTCCAGTTTAACGCTTTTCCCACTATTATTATTGCTTCTATATGTTCCAAGCACTTGTAAGCTCCTGATAACTGCGAGCTAATTTAAAACCGGTAACTATGAACTCACTTTAATTACACTACCATTCATTTTACTCACAAGAGCTCAAGTTGCAAACCACCCATAGGTGAAGCTAAAAACAACTTTCTATATTGTTTTCACGTTGGTCACATTTGTGTCTTAATGAATAAGCTTTTATCCTAATTATCTCTGGAACTACTCTTGACAGGGAGGAGATTTTGAAGCGAAATACATGAAGTTTATGGAGCTTGGTTTTGACAGGGCATCTGTAACACAAGCACTCAAGCTATTCAACGGGAACGAGGAGTAAGTTGCTGCATTCTTGTTTGGTGGTTAGACTCGTCGGAGCGGTTGTTTTCGGCTTCTGTTTGCGGAACCCTTTTTAGGGTTGAATATTTGATACGAAAGTGATTAAAGTACTAGGACACTATATATGATCTATTTTAGGTTGTTTTGGGTCATTGCAAGGCGCACAAAACACACCCTGTTGTCATCTTTTAACAGACATCATCGAAACTTGCCTAATGAAAATAGATTAGAAATTAAATTGAACCATTCTATTTATGATTTTGTGGCTTTGGCCTTTTTCATATTAACTCATAGTTTTCTTGAAATCAGTCCAACTTTTCAAGTGAGTTATGGTAATACACAAAAATAAGGAAACAAAAAACAAAATCTGGAGGATCGACGTCTTTTTTTGAATGACTAGCTCATTTAAACGAGGTCTACCTAGATGATATATAGAAACTGTAGCAATGCACGTGTAAAATAATGTTTATTTGTCTATTTGAGTCATCGTATTTATAATGCCCAGCCACTTTGATGCGAACAGCACCAGGAGGGCAGTAGGTGAGTGATTTGGAAGCCTATTCTGAGCCACGCGGTCCAACATGGCAAGGAAAATGATTGTTAGGAAACCAAATTTCCATGACAATTCTATTTTTTGGACCACGAATGCACGCATCGGTAGCATACAAGAGAGGGCAAATCACCACATGCCTAAAGAAAGTTCAGCTCCTAAAAGTGAAACGGTTAACATTCATAACATAACATGCCTGGACAAAAATGTACGTAGCTCAAAATAGACAATAGGCTTCAGACACAGACTAGAAATAACCCATCACTACTTGATAGTAGAAAATCTCACTCCGGTTCTGATTCTGACTAGCAAGCAGGGAGGTAGTAGTTGTCTAGTTGCCAGTACTTCCGCTTCATGCCCTTCGACCTCCTTTGCCAGGCAATCTTTGACTGGGAGAGGGATGAACTGTGTCGGGTACCCAAGGTTCGCGAGCTCTACCGCGACGATCTGGCAATACATGTTGGGATTCCCTCTAGACTACCGTTCTTCAGATTACTTGCAGGCGGCTATTGGCTCTTTTGGCAGACTGATCTTGTGGGAAGAGGACAGACGAAATATTTATAGGACTTTGCTCAGGGTGAGGGTCACGTGCCTGGAGGAGGTCCCACAGTTCATTGTTTTTTCAGATGCTGATGGCTTTATTGGGGACTCGTGGACGGTGCAGTGCGAGATCATCCAGCAAACTTTACTGGGGGCCAGCCCCAAGATGAGGACCCGGTGCCAGTGGCCCCGGAGGATGGCCAACAGCTCCCTTTTGAGTTTTTTGGTTTGGGTCAACCTGTGCCGGCGGTGGGCTGGGATCTTAATCTCCCGCCTGAGGACAATGTTCAAGCTCAGCCTGTAGACAACATTCAAGGTGATTGGGACCAATGGATTGTTAATGTTCCTCCTATTCAGCAGCCTCAGCAGCCCCCCTGGACCAGATACCTGACGAGCAGCAGGTCAGCAACCCCCATTCGGACCTGTCTTCAGATAGTTCTTCTGGTCACATTCATGGTGCCTTGCTGCAGAATGGGCAGATTCTGAATGGGCAGATCCTTGAGGATCTGGTGGCTGTGGGGCCGGTGCCAAACTTTAATGCCCCTGCCCCCCTAGCCTTGGGTCCCCAGGAGGTTGACGGCCCACCTATCCAGGATGTCCCCTTGTGCCTGGGGATATCGCTTTGCCTGATGCTCAGCCGGTGGGACATAATGATATTGGACACAACAACGTGAGGTTGAATTTTATGTTTTCGCATGACTGGCAACCGGATCCTATTTGGCTGAGCCACTTAGAAAGGAAAAGGAATGCCCAGTTCTACAGGATCTGGGCGAGATACTTTGCCCCGGCCGATAGCTTGGCGAGCTCGGTGCAGATTCCAAAGAAATGGGCGCCTTTTTTCTTATCCAACTTGATGCATGAAGATTCCTTTAGTTGGTCAAAAAAATTCCTGTCTTCAGACATTCCTTCAGCTTTGTTGGAGCCTGCGACTGAGACGCACCCTTTTGTCATCCCTAGGAAGTGTCCTGATGACAAGTTTCTTGACTCAGTCATTTCTGAGGAATCTTCTGACGACACCTCTGTTCCCTCAGACCCGGCCTCCTCCAAGCCAAAATTCACAGTTGTGGAATCTGACCTGAGGAGAAGCAAGAGGCTCCGTGACGCCCGGGCTGGATTCAGACAGGGTTCCTGCCAAAAGAAGAACTTCTTGATGTGTCAGCATGAGTTTGAGGGCCCCCCCTCACTTTCAGCTAAAACTATCAGGCGCTTAGGCGAGCGCTTTTGCAATCTGATAGAAGCTGAGTCGGCTGACAAAGTCCTAAAGAAAAAGAAGAACCCGCCGGCTGTGTTGGCTCCAACAAGTCAGGGAAAAAAGATAAGGGGAACAAGAAACAAGACTCTTCTGATGATGACATATGATATATTAATTCTGCTTCGGGTGGGTTTATTTTGCAGGTCGCATCTTCGCCAGGCTTTTTGGCTGTCTCGGCCCTGGCATTTCTATCTGCTTATTGTGTACAAGAACTTGGTGGTTTCTGGTTGTGTTGTGTTTCGTCTTAGTAGATACACTTTTGCCCTCCCAGTATTTGGGTTTGGGCCCCTTCTCATCATCGAACTTGACCCTTTTGATGAATAGCCACAATGCTATTAATTATTCCGACTGGTCCGTTTTAAGTTTTAATGTCCGAGGTATTAACGCGGTGGCTAAGGGGAATGGTATTCGTTGCGTGATTAGGGATTCCAATTGCGATATCATCTGCTTGCAGGAGACAAAGAAGGATTCTTTTGTTAGGGCTGACCTAAGAAGGTTTTGTCCCAATTCTTTTGATGAGTTTGCTTTTGTCCCTTCGATTGGAAACTCGGGGGGTTTCATTACTGTCTGGAATAGTTCGAAGCTGGTTGGCAGTGTTATCTTTCAAAATGAATATGCTCTCTCGGTTGATTTTTCTGCTATTTCGTCGGATGAATCCTGGATTATCACCAACGTTTATGCGCCTTGTTCCCCGAATGGGAAGATTGAATTCCTTCACTGGTTCTCCAATATTAATATGCCCTTGGAAAGGCGCTGGCTGATTGTTGGGGACTTTAACCTTATGTGTAGGCCTGAAAATAAAAATTCCGCTGGGGGAGACATTAACTTGATGCTGAATTTTAACGAGGCAATTAGTCAACTTGACCTGTTGGAAATCCCTCTGCACGGCCTCTCCTTTACTTGGTCGAACAAGCAAAGGGAGCCACTTCTTCAGAGACTCGATTGGTTTTTCATGTCGCAAGAATGGGTGGTCTGTTACCCTGACACTCTCGCAACAACGCTGCCCAGGGATATTTCTGATCATGTGCCTTGCCTGATTTCTTTCAAGTCAAAGGTCCCTAAGCCCAAGATTTTTAGATTTGAAAACTTCTGGTTGCAATTTGACGAGTTTATGACAGTTTTTCAAAATTCGTGTACTGGTTCGCCAAGCCTTTTGGACAAAGCGAAGAATTTATCAGCAAAATTCAAGTTCACCAGAAAGATTCTAAAAGAATGGCAGCGGTCACTGCCAAAAATTAACAAAACCGTGAGACAAATTAAGTTGATTATTGAATTCATTGATACTATTGAAGAGCATCGTGACCTTTTGATTGAAGAATGGAATTTTCGCGAGTTATTGCAACTAAAGGCTGCTGAGTTGCTCCAGCTTCAAAAAATTTATTGGAAGCAACGGGCTTCCATCAAATGGGTTACGGATGGAGATATCTACTCCAGATTCTTTCATGCCCATGCAACGGTAAAGCATGGCCGCAATTCAATCGCGTTGCTCTCGGATGACAGTGGCTCAACCTTTTCAGAGCATGATCTCAAAGCTAACCTTCTTTGGAATGTCTTCAAATGTCGCTTGGGATCCTCCGATTTTGTGGATAATGTTTTTGATCTCCCTAGTTTGTTGATCTTCCGCAGTGACTTGCATTGGTTAGATGAGCCTTTTTCAAAGCAAGAAATTGATAGTATAGTTGCGGCCCTTCCTTCTGATAAATCCCCGGGTCCTGATGGGTTTAATACCAACTTTATCAAAAAATGCTGGCCGATTATTTCTCAGGACTTCTATGACTTGTGTGACCAATTTTACCACGGGAATGTTTGCCTTCGAAGCATCAATGGTTCTTATATTGTCCTGATTCCGAAGAAGGATAATGCTAGTTTAGTGGGTGATTTCAGACCTATTTCGCTTCTGAATAATAGTATGAAAATCATCACTAAGCTGTTGGCTAATCGGTTACAGACAGTGATGACTTCCCTTGTTCACAGAAATCAATATGGCTTCATCAAAGGAAGAACCATTCAGGACTGCCTAGCCTGGGCTTTTGAATATATTCACCTTTGCCATATTTCAAAAAAAGAGATTATTGTGCTCAAATTAGATTTTGAAAAGGCCTTTGATTCTCTAGAGCATGAGCTGATTCTTCAGGTATTGTTGCATAGAGGCTTTGGACCCAGATGGATGAGCTGGATTAGGGATATTCTTCGGTCTGGCACGTCATCAGTCCTTCTTAATGGTGTTCCAGGGAAAACCTTTCATTGCAAGCGTTGGGTTAGGCAGGGGGATCCCCTCTCGCCTCTTCTTTTTGTCCTCGCGGTGGATCTATTACAGAGCATTGTCAATAAAGCGCGACAGCAAGACCTTCTCAAGTTACCCCTGGCCGAGAATTGTGGTCAAGATTTTCCGATAGTTCAATACGCGGATGACACTCTACTGATAATGGAAGCTTGTCCTAGGCAACTATTTTTTCTCAAAGCCGTTCTGAACTCTTTTGCAACTTCGACAGGGTTGAAGGTGAACTACAATAAATCAAGTATGTACCCCATCAATGTCAATCCTGCTAAATTGGAGATCCTTGCCAGAACCCTCAACTGTCAGATAGGTTCAATGCCCTTTACCTATCTTGGTGTTCCGCTTGGTCTGTCAAAGCCTAAAATCTGCCACTTCTTACCGCTCATTCATAGGATTGAAAAGAGATTATCATGCACCTCTGCTCTCCTCTCCCAGGCTGGCAGGCTTGAGCTTGTTAATTCGGTGTTCTCAGCTCTCCCGACCTTTTTGATGTGCACTCTGAAAATTCCGGTTACCACGGTCAAGAAGATTGATTCTTATCGGAAACACTGTCTTTGGAGAGGAAATGACGTCAATTCGAAGAAACCTGCTCTGGCTGCTTGGGGTATGATCACACAGACTAAAAAAATGGGGGCCTAGGAGTGGTAAGATTAGAGACTCACAATAAAGCCCTGCTTCTGAAGTTTTTGCACAAGTTTTTCAACAATCATGATATTCCCTTGGTACACCTGATTTGGAATAACTATTACAGGGCAGACAGGCTCCCTGGTTGCTCAAAAATTGGCTCCTTTTGGTGGAAAAGCTTGCTTACTCTGGTCCAAGATTACAAGGGTCTGGCTGCCCCAACTATTGGGGATGGAAGAACCATTCTTTTCTGGGAAGATATGTGGAATAGGGGCACCCCGGCTCATCAATATCTGGAATTATTTTCCTTTGCTTGCAACAGCAAACTTACCGTCAAAGAAGCTATCCAAAAGGAACAACTTATTGAAATCTTTCAGCTACCTCTGTCGGTACAAGCATATGATCAATTTATTGAATTAAACGCAACCTGGGGCCAAATCATGGTGGCCAACACAAATGATGCTTGGAAACTCATTTGGGGAGCCGATAATTTTTCTACAAAGAAAACTTATACACATTTGATGGGTCAGGCTCAGGTTCATCAGATCTTCAGATTGCTTTGGAAAAATAAGTGTCAACCAAAACATAAGGTGTTTTTTTGGCTCTGGCTAAAGAACAGACTCAATACTAGGGATATGCTGAAGAGGAAAAACATGAATCTAGAATCTTACACTTGCGAGAATTGCATCTAGCAAAAGGAGGAAACCCTTTATCATCTTTTCCTCAAATGTAATTTCGCAAAGGCTTGCTGGAACTCTATTGGTATAACACCCCCAAGAATTGCTAATCCTGTGGACGCTGCAGTAAATCTAATGCAGCAGCTCAACGTTCTCTTCTCTATGGAAATTGTCATTCTCATGACCTGGAGCATTTGAAAATGCCGTAATGTCTGGCTTTTTCAGGACAAGAATCCAACTGTGCAACATTGTAAAAATGAGTTTGCAAAAGAATTACATCTGGTCATGCTTAGAGCTAAAGGACGTTTTGATTCGACAATCCCCGAATGGCTTCAGCAGTGGCAGTAGATCTCGTCAATTTTTACCTTTTTTGTAATTTTGTAATTTGTAATTTACTTTTCATGTATGTTTCTAACTCTGTCGTTTTAAAATTTTAATAAAATTTCAGTAGGGCTCGCCCCTCCTGCCCTATCAAAAAAATACATGGTGTGGAAGAACGCGTTGTCGCCGCAAAGGCTGTTGAAGTACGAGTAGATGCCTTTGGGCTTCAGTAGCTTAGGAAGGTGCTTGTGGAACACTCTCATGTCCTCGTAGTATTCCCCGTACGTGTCAAAGAATATGCCTGCACACGTTCCTCCAAACATGTCTCGCGCATAACCACCTCTCCTTCTCAACATCCAGTATCTTGGAAAAATCCCGCTCATCAGTCATTTATTTGAAATCCCCTCCATGATCTCCACTTCCCCTAGCACGACACATGACACAGCCGTGCGATATTTGAGATGAGTGCGCGTAGAGAAGGGCGAAGGAACCATTCGAGTTCGTGTGCCCAGAGGAGCGAGAAATCGAGCCACCACGTCCACGTGCACCGTCGCTGCAGCGCCGACGCCGACGAGGACGCAGGTGAACGTGAGCGCCGAGAGGAGGGGTCGCCCGCCGTTCATCGACCTACACCTGAAAGGTCCGCCTCTCTCGCGCGTCACCCAAACCAATGCCCGACGCACGTCCATGTGTGCGCCAATAGGTCCGTAGCTACGCCGTGTTCGGTCAAGGGACACCACATGCCACCTCAAGCCGCGCGCCTCCCACCTCGCCAGACTGACGCAGGATGCAGCTCGCCCGCGACTCCGCGGCAAGGTCACGCCGTGCATGTCGCGCTCATCCGCCACTCATCTCCAACAAGCCTCCATGCATGCCGCGCCTGGCCGCCATCCCACTCCACCAAACATCCGTCCATGCCTCCCCTCTGTTAACAACCTTCCTAACAGGTGAGCTGATACAAGAATTTCAGGAGAATTTCAGGAGTACAGATGAGGAAGAACAGCAGCAAGTATGGAAGAAGAGAGAAGAACTTGGAAAACAAGTTGAGTTCTGGTAAAAATGACTATCGATGCCCTCTTCTCACACTAGTAGAAAAAAGCTCAAAGCCTGCCGCATCCATAAATTATCACTGTCGGTTTCAGTTACCGCGCGCCAGTAAAAAAAACCAGGTGGGCCCGGCTTGGGAACCGCCAGTGGAAACCTATTTCCACTGGCGGTTGGTGTAACAGAACCGCCACTAAAAATCTAGTTTCCACCGGCAGTTCTGTTACACCAACCGGTTGTGTTAAGATAACCGTCAGTGGAAATAAGTTTTCACTGACGGTTTTTCAAGCCAACCGCCAGTGAACTATGTGTTATAAATACCCCTCTTCCTCCCCCCCCCCCCGACAGGAGCTGTACGCTCGCAGCCAACTTCCATTGGAGGCGATTTTGGAGGTCCAGATTTCACAAAATACAAGGGGGAGGTTTTGGTCTTCATTTTTTGGAAGAAGGTGGATAAGAAAGGTTGGTTTATGTTTCTTTGTCAATTTTTGTTCATTCTTGCTCAATATTAGCCACATTTTGGATCTAAGGTTTTACATGTGAGAGAGAAGAGTATAGCTAGGTTATTTTCTCTATTTCCTCAAATGAGGTTGCTTAATATGGTTAGATTTTGTCTATTCCCTCTCCTTTTTCATGTTTAGTTCTCAAACCAGTTTATCCATGACACATATTTAGTTGCTTAATGAATGGTGAATGTGTTGTATAGAGAGGGAGGATGATAGGTTTGGTAATTAAGATTGTTTTTATTAATTGTTATGAAAGATTGGTTTAATTATGTTTCAATTGCCAATTATTGTTCATTTTTGCTCAATTTTAACTACATTTTAAAACTAGGCTTTCACCATGTGTTAGAGATAGGTTTGGGTATTAAGATTTTTTGTTTATTAGTTGCTAGGAAAGTTTGGCTTATGTTTCTTTTGCCAAATTTTGTTCATTTTTCCTCCATTTTAGCCACATTTTGGATCTAGAGTTTCACCATGTGTTAGAGATAAAGTAGTTAGGTTGCCTAATCAAACCGCCTATGACCTTTGTTGTATAAATACCCCTTCATCCTTCCCGACAAAAACTGTGTAGCTCGCGCGCAGCCCAACTTTCATTGGAAGGCCAGATTTCACAAAATACAAGGGGGAGGTTTTGATCTTTATTTTTTGGAAGAAGGTCGCTAAGAAAGGTTGTTCATATTTCTTTTGCCAATTTTCTTTATCCATGATATATTTAGTTGTTAGGAAATATTGGTATATGTTTCTCTTGCCAATTTGTGTTCTTGTGTGTTTTATGTTACTTTTTTTACAGGTGATGATGGAGAGGATATCCTGGATGTATAACTTATCAAGGCTAGATCCATCATATATATCTAAGGTCCATAGGTTTATTGTTGTCGCTACAAACCATGCTTGGAGAACAAAGACAAAGCACATATATTGTCCATGCATGGACTGCAAAAATGCTGTTGTATTTGTCGGCGTTCCGAGACCGGGGGGTCCCTGGGCCGACGAGTGAATGTCGCCGCGTGCCCCAGCCCAGATGGGTCGAGCGCGAGGGCGAGCGCGAAGGGGGGAGAGCGAGGCGGCCGGAGACCGGCGTGAGAGAGGTGGGAGTCCCGCGGCCTTCATGTTCGTCCCGCGCCCAGGTCGGGTGCGCTTGAAGTAGGGGGTTACAAGCGTCCACGCGGGAGAGGGAGCGAGCGGCTCCAAGCGAGCGTCTGTTCTCGTCCTCGTCCCCGCGCGGCCAACCTTCTCTAAGAGGGCCCTGGTCCTCCCTTTTATAGGCGTAAGGAGAGGATCCAGGTGTACAATGGGGGGTGTAGCAGGGTGCTACGTGTCTAGCGGGGGTGAGCTAGCGCCCTAGGTACATGCCGTTGTGGCAGCCGGAGAGATCTTGGCACCCAGCTGGTGTGATGTCGTGGCCGTCGAAGGAGCGATGGAGCTTGGCGGAGGGACAGCTGTCGGAGCGGTTGAGTCCTTGCTGACGTCCTCTTGCTTCCGTAAGGGGGCTGAGAGCCGCCGTCGTCACAGAGCATGCGGGGCGCCATCATTGCCTATCTGGCGGAGCGAGCCAGATGGGACGACGGTCTTGTTCCCTGCGGACCGAGTCAGCTCGAGGTAGGGTGATGATGGCGCCACCTGTTGACGTGGCTGGTCTGCGCCCTAGGTTGGGCGATGTGGAAGCTCCTCTGAACCCGAGGTCGAGTCCGAGCCCCCGGGTCGGGCAAGGCGGAGATTGCCGGCTGGTGCCGGGGCGGAGTCCGAGCCCTGGGGTCGGGCGAAGCGGAGTTCGTCATCTTCTGGGGCCGAGCCCAAGTCCGAGCCTTGGGTCGGGCGATGCGGAGGTCGTCGTCTTCTGGGGCCGAGCCCAAGTCCGAGCCCTGGGGCGGGCGAGGCGGAGATCGTCGTCTTCTGGGGCCGAGCCCAAGTCCGAGCCCTGGGTCGGGCGAGGCGGAGATCGTCGTCTTCTGGGGCCGAGCCCCAGTCCGAGCCCTGGGTCGGGCGGAGTTCGCCGTCTTCCAGGACTTTGCCCGAGTCCGAGCCCTGGGTCGGGCGGAGTTCGCTGCCCTCCGGGACTTAGCCCGAGTCCGAGCCCTGGGTCGGGCGGAGTTCGCCGTCTTCCGGGACTTAGCCCGAGTCCGAGCCATGGGTCGGGCGGAGTTCGCCGTCTTCCGGGACTTAGCCCGAGTCCGAGCCCTGGGTCGGGCGGAGTTCGCCGTCTTCCGGGACTTAGCCCGAGTCCGTGCCCTGGGTCGGGCGGAGTTCGCCGTCTTCTGGGACTTAGCCCGAGTCCGAGCCCTGGGTCGGGCGGAGCGGAGCTTCCTATGGTGCCTCCGGCAGGGCCTGACTGCCTGTCAGTCTTACTCTGTTCAGTGGCACTGCAGTCGGAGTGGCGCAGGCGGCGCTGTCCTTCTGTCAGGCCGGTCAGTGGAGCGGCGAAGTGACGGCGGTCACTTCGGCTCTACCGGCTGGGGGGCGCGCGTCAGGATAAGGGTGTCAGGCCACCTTTGCATTAAATGCTCCTGCGACTTGGCTGGTCGGTGCGGCGATTTGGTCAGGGTTGCTTCTTAGCGAAGGCAGGGCCTCGGGCGAGCTGGGAATATGTTTGCCGCTGAAGGGGGGCCTTGGGCGAGACGGGAATCCTCCAGGGTCGGCTGCCCTTGTCCGAGGCTAGGCTCGGGCGAGGCATGATCGTGTCCCTCGAATGGACTGATCCCTGACTTAATCGCACCCATCAGGCCTTTGCAGCTTTGTGCTGATGGGGGTTACCAGCTGAGAATCAGGAGCCTTGAGGGTACCCCTAATTATGGTCCCCGACAGTAGCCCCCGAGCCTCGAAGGGAGTGTTTGCACTCGCTTGGAGGCTTTCGTCGCACTTTTTTGCAAGGGGACCAGCCTTTCTCGGTTGCGTTTTGTTCCGGTGGGTGCGCGCGAGCGCACCCGCCGGGTGTAGCCCCCGAGGCCTCGGAGGAGTGGTTTCACTCCTTCGAGGTCTTACTGCCTCACGTAGTGCTTCGGCAGGTCTGGTCGTTCCCTCATGCGAGCTGGCCGTTGCCTAGGTGTACGGTCGGGTCCCAAGTTCTCGGGCTGGTATGTTGACGCTGTCAACGGTTCGGCCGGAGCCGGGTTTGCGAGAGCAGCCCCCGAGCCTCTGCACAGAGCGAGAGGGCGGTCAGGGGTAGACTCGGCTTTTTTACATACGCCCCTGCGTCGCCTTTCCGCAAGGAGGAGGGGGGGAAAGCGCCATGTTGCCCTCGATGGGCGCCGAACATGGTGTCTCCGATGAGCTGCAAGCGGGGAATCCGAGTGGACGTCCGTGCCCCGTTCGTTAGGGGTCGGCTAGGGGCCCAGAGGCACGCCCAAAAGTACATGCGGGTGTTCTGCCAGACCCGGTCCCCTGGCGACGGGGTCCGAGGGCTCGATGCCTCCCTCTGATGGGATTCTGTTACAAGATCGTTCCCGCTGGTCTCGGAAATGTCCTAGGGTACCTCGGGAGCGCAGCCCGAGCCTTGGTTATGTATCGAACGTACCCATGGTCATCCCTCGCTCGGCGTCTGAGGCGGCTGTGAACCCTTCGGGGGCCAGCCTTCGAACCCCTGATCAGTAATGGGCACGGAGCCCGAGTAGCCTGAGGCGGCCGTGGAACCCTTTCGAGGGGCCGGCCTTCGAACCTCTGACCAGTAGTGGGTGCAGGGCCCACGCGATCTGAGGCGGCTGTTGAACCCTTCGGGGGGCCAGCCTTCGAACCTCTGATCAGTAGGGGGGCTCGGAGCCTGGTTCCTTCTCGAGGAAGGATCCTTTTCGGGGTATCCCCCTTTCCCGGTCCCTGTTGCAAGAGAGAGAAAGAGGAAAAACGGAAAAGGATACGAAATCGAATGACGTGGTGTACCTTTTTGGACGCGGTCATTATGGCGAAGGCGAAGCGTCGCCCGCTTCTCCTGCCAGAGGCGCCGCATGTCCCGCCGCGGAGTTAATGCGATGGGGCGAGTGGTTGGAGGGGCGACCGTTGCACGTGCGTGAGCCGTTCGAGGAACAGATCACGGGCGCGTTGTCTTTACGCCGTGGGAGAGGGTTCTCTCGCTGCCCCCGGATGGGACGTAAGCTTGGCTGACGACGTGGCCGCTGCACCTGCCCGCCTGCCACTGCCATTACTGCCGGCCCACTTTTGGCCGTGTTGACCGTCGCGCCAGGCTGGTGCTGCTGGGTCGCGCGCCGGGTCGCCTCGAGTCGCGGTATTGGTTCCGCAGTCGAGGAGGCGCGGTAGTGGCGCAAGTGGCGATGCAGTTACTCACACGTAGCAACCGGCGCACCGGTTGCATGACGTGTGGGCCTGGGCCTCCATGCCGGGCGTGTTAGGAGTCGGAGAAGCGCGCCCACCTGGCGCGGTTGCATGCCGCCTGCATGGCTGCCCACTCTTTCGCCCGCTGGTCTGGGCAGAAGTGGAGGGTCGCTTGTAACCGCTGGGCGGTTGTATGCACCGCGCGCGGCGGTTTGGCTTCTTCTGCCCTGAGTCGGCTTGCATGACGTGTGGGACCCAGCCCCCGCGCCGTAGGGGAGGACCTTGGAGTGTGTTGGAGAGGATTCAGCCCGTGACGGCTGGGGACGCGAGTAGGGAGAACCGCCCTTAAAAGGAGGGTGACCCCCTTGGAAGGCGACCATGTCTTCGCGCTCCCTTATGCATCGTGTCTTTCCACCTTCCAAGCCCCCGGATGGGGGAGATCCACCGTCTTTCCGCCTCGTCGTTGGGGGGAACGCAACTCCGCGGGAGTTGGTACCTTTCAGCCATCGTTCGGCTTCAAGGATTTTCATCATGCAGCCCGGCTGCACCCCTCCACCGGCGGTCACCCAAGACGGTGACCTCCAGCTTGATGGTGGGGGAAAGCGAGCCGAGCTGCGATCTTGGTCCCACCCTCAGCTTCAAGGATGTTCATCATCCTTGCTGGGGTGGAGGCCGGGCTGAGCCGGAGCTCTACCTCCCGCGCGGGCTCGTGGGTCACCCTCTCCCGCGGCGTTCGAGGGAGAGGGCGCTCGCTGGCCCTGAGGGTGGGTCGGATTTCGACAACGCGGGGCCGGTCGTCAGCAGGCGTCGTCAGCCCCAGCGCGTCGGGCTCGTCGGGTTGGCCCCCGGTGCCCCCTCCCGCCGGAAGGTGGCTACCGCGCCGTGTGCACGGGAGGACCGCCCAAGATGTCGCGCGCCGCTAGGGCGGCGTTCGTGTTCTGGGGCGGTCCCGCCTTTGCACCGGTACGGTGCCTCCGCGGGGAGGTCGGTGCCCTGCTCGTCCAAGAGGATCTGAGCGGGGATCTGCCGGCGGGCTGACGGCCCCTGTCGTCGGTGCCGAGGCGGAGGCAGCTCGAGAAGTCCCCGTCGCCGACGGGATCACCGCCACCATCCGCGCTCCGGGCCTCCGGCTCTTTGTACTTGTCCTCGCCCCTCGAGCGTCGGCGTGGGCGAGGGCAAGGTTGCAGCGGCGTTCGCCCTGAGGCCATCGCCGCTGCAGTTTGGCCACCCATAGAGGGGGTCGTTGTCGCTGCTGCTGGAGCAGGTGAAGGCAAGCCGTCTGTCGGTCTTCTGTTGCTTCGCAGGCCCTTCCCCCATCGAGTGGGGTTGTTCGTACCTGCGGAGGCGGAACCGGAGTCCCGTTTGTAATGGCACCTTGAGTGCCGGTGTTTTTGTTCATTGTGGCTGTCGGGGCCTGAACATGTAGGTGATTTCGGCACGGAGCCGTGTTTTTCCTCCTTTTCGAGCACTAAGACTCGCCTGTTGGTTGTCGGAACCGCTTGACCAAGCGAGGGTCGCCCCGTGTACAGGTGACGAGTGAGGTATCCGTATCCCGGAGGCGTAGGAGTCCCTCGGCTCGGTCGGCCTTCTTGTCCGAGGCTTCTCTCACTTAGTTAAAGGAAACACCTCGGCCGCTCTTCGATGAGCTGAGGCCAGGGGTGGCGGCGTCAACATGAACAGAGGCAGAGTTGGTTCGAAAAGAAGAACCTGGTTGGCCGGAGCCTGGCCGGGTCATCCGTTAGCGGGACCGACGCCGGAATTGACCAGCCGAGGCCTCGGGTCGGGCTGACGTCCTTGGAAGGTAGCTGGCCGAGGCCCCGGGGTGACCGGCCGAGCCGCCTGCTCGGGCCGGATTCCCGGAGAAGACCCTGGCGGCGATGGCCCGGGCGTGGTGATGACTCGTCCTCCGGAGTGGAGATCCTCGGACCGCGTCGCCGCCCGAGGCTAGGTCGGCCCTCGCCGAAGGTGTCGTCGATGCCGAGGGTGCTGCTGCTCCCTTCAGCCATCAAGATCCGAGCCTGCAGGATCGGATTGTCTTGTAGCGTGTGTTTCCTGCGGCAGCCGAGGCCTAAACACACCCTCGCCGTGTTGTAAAGCTGCGTCTTTTTTCCTTCGTTTCGAGTATCTGGACTTTTTTGTCGGTAACAAAAATGTTTTTGTGAGCAAGAGTTGCTTCTCGCGGAAGGTGATGAGTGAGGTATCCGTATCCCGGAGGCGTAGGAGTCCCTCGGCTCGGTCGGCCTTGCCGCTTACGCGCACTCTTACCCGTCCATGGGGCTCTGTCACCGACACAGTCGAGAAGGCTCGAAGGATCGCTTCAGCAGAAGAGCTTTCGAATGTGAAGACTTGTTCGGTCCGCAGAATCACTTATCCGAATGTGAGTTACTTATCGCAGAAGGTGATGAGTGAGGTATCCGTATCCTGGAGGCGTAGGAGTCCCTCGGCTCGGTCAGCCTTGGCTGCTTACGTGTACTCCGTCGTTTTCAGGATCCACTTTCGAAGTAGCCAAAAAGCGCGAAAGACATTCTGGCAGAAAAGATCTTTTTTCGAGGAAAATTTGGACGCAGAGGGGGTTCCCCCCCTTTTAGCCCCCGAGGGAGGGTCGGGCTTTGCCGAGGCGAGGCCGACCATTCCTTGATGACTAAACTTTGCATGGGTGCGAGGTATATGACCAACTTGAAAACATCTTAAGGGTAGAAGTGACGTAGCTGTTGGATGTTCCAGGCGTTGCCGTAGACCTCGCCTTGACTGTTGGCCAGCTTGTATGTTCCGGGCTTCAGAACCTTGGCGATGACGAATGGCCCCTCCCAGGGAGGCGTGAGCTTGTGCCGCCCTCGAGCGTCTTGTCGCAGCCGAAGCACCAGGTCGCCTGCCTGGAGGTCTTGGGACCGGACCCCTCGGGCGTGGTAGCGTTGCAGGGACTGCTGGTACCGTGCCGAGTGTAGCACGACCTGGTCCCGAGCCTCCTCCAGCTGGTCCAGCGAGTTTTCTCGGCTGACTTGGTTGCTTTGGTCGGTGTAGGCCCTCGTCCTCGGGGAGCCGTATTCTAAGTCTGTGGGCAAGATGGCTTCGGCCCCATAGACTAGAAAGAACGGCATGAAGCCCGTGGCTCGGCTCGGTGTTGTCCTCAGACTCCAGACCACCGAGGGGAGTTCCTTCATCCATCGCTTGCCGAACTTGTTGAGGTCGTTGTAGATCCGAGGCTTGAGCCCTTGTAGAATCATGCCGTTGGCACGCTCCACCTGCCCATTCGTCATGGGATGAGCCACGGCGGCCTAGTCCACCCAGATGTGGTGATCCTCGCAGAAGTCCAGGAACTTCCTGCCGGTGAACTGGGTGCCGTTTTCGGTGATGATGGAGTTCGGGACCCCGAAGCGATGGATGATGTTGGTGAAGAACGCCACCGCCTGCTCGGACCTGATGCTGTTCAGGGGTCGGACCTCAATCCACTTGGAGAATTTGTCGATGGCGACCAGCAGGTGTGTGTAGCCCCCGGGTGCCTTCTGCAAGGGGCCGACGAGGTCCAGACCCCACACCGCAAAAGGCCAGGTGATGGGTATCGTCTGCAGAGCCTGAGCGGGCAGGTGGGTCTGCCTCGCGTAGAATTGACACCCTTCGCAGGTGCAGACGATTCTGGTAGCGTCGGCCACCGCCGTCGGCCAGTAGAAGCCTTGCCGGAAAGCGTTCCCGACAAGGGCTCGAGGCGCTGCGTGATGGCCGTAAGCCCCCGAGTGTATTTCTCGTAGGAGTTCCTGACCTTCGGCGATGGAGATGCATCGTTGGAGGATGCCTGAGGGGCTGTGGTGGTAGAGCTCCTTCTCATCTCCCAGCAAGACGAACGACTTGGCGCGCCTCGCCACCCGCCGAGCCTCGGCTCGGTTGAGGGGTAGCTCTCCTCGGTGGAGATATTGCAGGTACGGGGTCTGCCAGTTTCGATTAGGCGCGACCCCGCTTCGCTCCTCCTCGACGCGCAGTGCCTCACCCTCGGGGGCCGAGGGTACCTCGGACTGAACCGAGGGCGCCTCGGACCGAGCTGAGGCTGCCTCGGGATGAGCCGAGGGTGCCCCGGACTGGGCCGAGGGCGCCTCGGGTTGAGCCGTGGGTGCCTTGGACTGGGCCGAGGGCGCCTCGGGTTGAGCCGTGGGTGCCTCGGACTGGGCCGAGGGTACCTCGGGCTCGGACATGTCGCCGATCTTGACGGAGGGTTGATGCAGGTCTCGGGAGAAAACGTCTAGGGGAACCGTCGTTCGCCCCGAGGCTATTCTAGCCAGCTCATCCGTAGTCTCGTTGTAGTGCCGAGCGATGTGGTTGAGCTCAAGTCCGTAGAACTTGTCTTCCAGGCGCCGAACCTCATCGCAGTAGGCCTCCATCTTCGGGTCGCGACAATGGGAGTTCTTCATGACTTGGTCGATGACGAGCTGCGAGTCACCACGAGCATCGAGGCGTCGGACCCCTAGCTCGTTGGCGATCCGCAACCCGTTGACCAGAGCCTCATATTCGGCCACATTGTTGGACGCCGGGAAGTGGAGGCGTAGCACGTAGCGTAGATGCTTTCCGAGGGGTGAGATGAAGAGTAGGCCTGCGCCGGCTCCTGTCTTCATCAGCGACCCGTCGAAGAACATGGTCCAGAGCTCCGGTTGGATCAGAGCCGTCGGTAGCTGGGTGTCGACCCATTCAGCCACGAAGTCCGCCAAGACCTGGGACTTAATGGCTTTCCGGGGAGCGAACGAGATTGTCTCGCCCATGATCTCCACCGCCCACTTTGCAATCCTACCTGAGGCCTCTCGGCACTGGATGATCTCTCCTAGGGGGAAGGATGACACCACAGTTACCGAATGAGACTCGAAGTAGTGTCGCAGCTTCCGTCGCGTTAGGATCACCGCGTACAGCAGCTTCTGGACTTGTGGGTAGCGGATCTTGGTTTCGGACAGTACCTCGCTGAAGAAGTAGACTGGCCTCTGAACGGGCAATGCATGCCCCTCTTCTTGCCTCTCGACCACAATCGCGGCGCTAACCACCTGGGTGGTCGCGGCGACGTAGACCAGGAGGGCTTCTCCGGCAGCTAGGGGCACCAAGATAGGCGCCTTTGTGAGGAGCGCCTACAGGTTCCCGAGGGCTTCCTCGGCCTCAGGGGTCCAAGTGAAACACTCGGCCTTCCTTAAGAGGCGGTACAGAGGTAGACCTCTTTCGCCGAGGCGTGAGATGAAGCGGCTCAGAGCCGCGAGGCATCCCATGAACCTCTGTACGCCTTTCAAGTCCTTGATGGGCCCCATGCTGGTAATGGCTGCGATCTTCTCCGAGTTGGCTTCGATGCCCCGCTCGGAGACGATGAACCCCAAGAGCATGCCTCGGGGCACCCCGAAGACACACTTTTCGGGATTGAGCTTGACGCCTTTCGCCTTGAGACATCGGAATGTCATTTCAAGGTCGGAAAGGAGGTCGGAGGCCTTCCTCGTCTTGACTACGATGTCATCGACGTAGGCCTCGACCGTGCGGCCAATGTGTTCGCCGAACACATGGTTCATGCACCGCTGGTATGTCGCGCCCGCATTCCTCAAACCGAACAGCATGGTGACATAGCAGTACATGCCGAAGGGTGTGATGAAAGAAGTCGCGAGCTGGTCAGACTCTTTCATCTTGATTTGATGATACCCTGAGTAGGCATCAAGGAAAGACAGGGTTTCGCACCCAGCAGTGGAATCCACGATTTGGTCGATGCGAGGCAGAGGGTAGGGAACCTTCGGACACGCTTTGTTGAGACCAGTGTAGTCTACACACATCCGCCATTTCCCCCCTTTCTTTCTCACAAGCACAGGGTTGGCAAGCCATTCGGGATGGAATACCTCTTTGATGAACCCTGCCGCCATTAGCTTGTGAATCTCCTCGCCTATGGCTCTGCGCTTCTCCTCGTCGAATCAGCGCAGCGGCTTCTTAACGGGTCGGGCTCCGGCTTGGATGTCCAGCGAGTGCTCGGCGATATCCCTCGGTATGCTGGGCATGTCCGAGGGACTCCACGCGAAGACGTCGACGTTCGCGCGGAGAAAGTCAACGAGCACTGCTTCCTATTTGGGATCGAACCCGGAGCCGATCCGGATCTGCTTGGAGGTGTCGCCGCTGGGCTCAAAGTTGCCGGCGTGACGCTTCACGTCTGGCACCTCCTTAGAGAGGCTCTCCAGGTCGGCAATGAGGGCCTCGGCGTACTCCACGCACTCCACGTCGCATTCGAACGCGTGTTTGTACGTAGGGCCGACGGTGATGACCCCGTTGGGGCCCGGCATCTTGAGCTTCAGGTAGGTGTAGTTGGGGACGGCCATGAAATTCGCGTAGCATGGCCTCCCTAGTACCGCGTGGTAGGTTCCTCGGAACCCGACCACCTAGAACGTCAGGGTCTCCCTTCGAAAGTTGGAGGGTGTTCCGAAGCAGACGGGAAGGTCGAGCTGTCCGAGGGGTTGGACGCGCTTCCCGGGGATGATCCCATGGAAGGGCGCAGCGCCTGCCCGGACAGAGGACAGATCAACACGCAGGAGCCCGAGGGTCTCGGCGTAGATGATGTTGAGGCCGCTGCCTCCGTCCATGAGGACCTTGGTGAGCCTGACGTCGCCGATGACGGGGTCGACGACGAGCGGGTATTTCCCCGGGCTCGGCACATGGTCAGGGTGATCGTCTCGGTCGAAGGTGATGGGCTTGTCGGACCAGTCTAGATAGACTGGCGCCGCCACCTTGACCGAGCAGACCTCCCGGCGCTCTTGCTTGCGGTGCTGAGCCGAGGCGTTCGCCGCTTGCCCACCATAGATCATGAAGCAGTCGCGGACCTCGGGGAACTCTCCTGTGTGGTGATCTTCCTTCTTGTCGTCGTCCCGGGCCTTGCCACCCTCCGCGGGTGGCCCGGTCCTGTGGAAGTGGCGCCGAAGCATGACGCACTCCTCAAGGGTGTGCTTGACCGGTCCCTGGTGATAGGGGCACGGCTCCTTGAGCATCTTGTCGAAGAGGTTGGCACCTCCGGGGGGCTTCCGAGGGTTCTTGTACTCGGCGGCGGCGACAAGGTCCACGTCGGCGGTGTCGCGTTTCGCTTGCGACTTCTTCTTGCCCTTCTTCTTGGCGCTGCGCTGAGTTGACGCCTCGGGAGTACCTTCCGATGGGCGGCCCTGGGGCTGCTTGTCCTTTCGGAAGATAGCCTCGACCGCCTCCGGGCCGGAGGCGAACTTGGTGGCGATGTCCATCAGCTCGCTCGCCCTGGTGGGGGTCTTGCGGCCCAGCTTGCTCACCAGGTCGCGGCAGGTGGTGCCAGCGAGGAACGCACCGATGACATCCGAGTCGGTGATGTTGGGCAGCTCAATGCGCTGCTTCGAGAATTGCCGGATGTAGTCTCGGAGAGACTCTCCCGGCTGTTGTTGGCAGCTTCGGAGGTCCCAGGAATTCCCGGGGTGCACATACGTGCCCTGGAAATTGCCGGCGAAAGCTTGGTCTAGGTCGTCCTAGTTGGAGATCTGCCCCGGAGGCAGGTGCTCCAACCAGGCGCAAGCGGAGTCGGAGAGGAACAGGGGGAGGTTGCGGATGATGAGGTTGTCATCGTCCGTTCCACCCAGTTGGCAGGCCAGACGGTAGTCCACGAGCCATAGTTCCGGTCTCGTCTCCCCCGAGTACTTTGTGATAGTAGCCGGGGGTCGGAACCGAGTCGGGAATGGCGCCCGTCGGATGGCTCGGCTGAAGGCTTGCGGGCCGGGTGGTTCGGGCGAGGGACTCCGATCCTCCCCGCTGTCGTAGCGTCCCCCACGCCTGGGGTGGTAGCCTCGGCGCACCCTCTCGTCGAGGTGGGCCCGTCGGTCGTGGTGATGGTGCTCGTTGCCGAGGCGACCCGGGGCCGCAGGCGCTGTGTTGCACGTGCGCCCGATGTAGACCGAGGCTTCCCGCATGAATCGGGAAGTCGCAGCAAGAGGTTCCGAGGGGTACCCCTGCCTTCGGGAGGCAGAGCTCTCGGCTCGTCGGACCGCGGCGCCTTCCAGGAGATTCTTGAGCTCTCCCTGGATTCGCCGCCCCTCGGTGGTTGATGGCTCTGGCATCGCGCGAAGAAGCATTGCTGCTGCCGCCAGGTTCTAGCCGACCCCACTGGATGCGGGTGGTGGCCTGAGCCTGACGTCGTCGGCGATGCGGTGCTGGAAGCCCTGGGGTAGATGACGTATTTCTCCGGGCGGAGGTTGGCCCGCCCATGCCTGCCCGACGTCCCGACGGATCGGCTCAAGCGCTCCTGCTCCCTCGTCGAGCCTGGCCTGCACCCCACGGATTTGCTCGAGCTGTGGGTCATGACCCCCCGCCTGAACGGGGACCACAGCTAGCTCCCGTGGGATGTCAACGTGAGGCACCGGCCTAGGGAGGTCACCGTCCTCCGGCATGCCGAGATGGTTGCCTTCGGGGGGACCCCCTAGATCGACGTGGAAGCATTCGCGACTTGGGCCGCGGTCCTCGACGCCGAGGCTACGGCTACCGTCGGAATATTCGGAAAGGCAGTAGTCGCATGTGGTCATGAAGTCCTGCATGGCACCGGGGTTGCCAAGTAAAGAGAAATCCCAACAGATGCTAGGTTCGTCGTCTTCCTCGGACCCAGAGGGCCCGTAGGTCGAGACGTCCGTCAGCCGGTCCCAAGGTGACTGCACACGAAACCCTAGAGGGTCTGGATTTGCCTCTACGAGGGCGCCCGCCAAAGCGAAGTCGCTAGACGGGTTGAGGCTGAAACCGAAAGACGCGGGATGGGAATCGATCGGTACCTTTTGGTCAACGGGCGGTGATAAGGTCACGTCGGGGACTGACTGCGCCGTCGTCTCAGGTACGAGGGTGACGTCCAGCAAGCTTTTCGCGAGCGTGCTGGCGTCGTCCGCTTGCTCGGGATTGGCGTGTCGCGGGGAGATGGCGCTTGCCTTCGTCTCAAACGCGAGGTCGACGCCCGGTGCGCCCCCCGTTGGGGTGCCGGGGCTGTCGACTCGCTCGACAGCCGACGAGGCGCTGTCTCCTGCTTGGCCTTGGTTGCCCCACCTCCTACTCCGTCGGCGGGGGAGAGGACGGGGTGAGCTCGAAGGTTGCTCTTCCACCATGCGGGGAAGACGTCGCCGATTCTGCCGCCGGCAGGCGGGTTGTCGGCCGCCACTGTTGTTGTCGCACGGCGGTGGAAGGAGTATCATGTCGTAGCTGCCGTCGAGGGACATGAACTCAAGACTCCCGAAACGGAGCACCGTCCCGGGTTGGAGAGGTTGCTGGAGACTGCCCATCTGGAGCTTGACGGGAAGCTGTTCGTCAACACGCAGCAGGCCCCTACCTGGCGCGCCAACTGTCGGCGTTCCGAGACCGGGGGGTCCCTGGGCCGACGAGTGAATGTCGCCGCGTGCCCCAGCCCAGATGGGTCGAGCGCGGGGGCGAGCGCGAAGGGGGAGAGCGAGGCGGCAGGAGACCGGCGTGAGAGAGGTGGGAGTCCCGCGTCTTCGTGTTCGTCCCGCGCCCAGGTCGGGTGCGCTTGCAGTAGGGGGTTACAAGCGTCCACGCGGGAGAGGGAGCGAGCGGCTCCAAGCGAGCGCCTGTTCTCGTCCTCGTCCCCGCGCGGCCAACCTTCTCTAAGAGGGCCCTGGTCCTCCCTTTTATAGGCGTAAGGAGAGGATCCAGGTGTACAATGGGGGGTGTAGCAAGGTGCTACGTGTCTAGCGAGGGTGAGCTAGCGCCCTAGGTACATGCCGTTGTGGCAGCCGGAGAGATCTTGGCACCCAGCTGGTGTGATGTCGTGGCCGTCGAAGGAGCGATGGAGCTTGGCGGAGGGACAGATGTTGAAGTGGTGAGTCCTTGCTGACGTCCCCTTGCTTCCGTAAGGGGGCTGAGAGCCGCCGTCGTCACAGAGCATGCGGGGCGCCATCATTGCCTATCTGGCGGAGCGAGCCAGATGGGACGCCGGTCTTGTTCCCTACGGCCCGAGTCAGCTCGGGGTAGGGTGATGATGGCGCCTCCTGTTGACGTGGCTGGTCTGCGCCCTAGGTTGGGCGATGTGGAAGCTCCTCCGAAGCCAAGGTCGAGTCCGAGCCCCCGGGTCGAGCGAGGCGGAGATTGCCGGCTGGTGCCGGGGCAGAGTCCGAGCCCTGGGGTTGGGCGAAGCGGAGTTCGTCGTCTTCTGGGGCCGAGCCCAAGTCCGAGCCCTGGGTCGGGCGAGGCGGAGGTCGTCGTCTTCTGGGGCCAAGCCCAAGTCCGAGCCCTGGGTCGGGCGAGGCGGAGATCGTCGTCTTCTGGGGCCGAGCCCAAGTCCGAGCCCTGGGTCGGGCGAGGCGGAGATCGTCGTCTTCTGGGGCCAAGCCCCAGTCCGAGCCCTGGGTCGGGCGGAGTTCGCCGTCTTCCGGGACTTTGCCCGAGTCCGAGCCCTGGGTCGGGCGGAGTTCCCCGCCCTCCGGGACTTAGCCCGAGTCCGAGCCCTAGGTCGGGCGGAGTTCGCCGTCTTTCGGGACTTAGCCCGAGTCCGAGCCCTGGGTCGGGCGGAGTTTGCCGTCTTCCGGGACTTAGCCCGAGTCCGAGCCCTGGGTCGGGCGGAGTTCGCCGTCTTCCGGGACTTAGCCCGAGTCCGTGCCCTGGGTCGAGCGGAGTTCGCCATCTTCCGGGACTTAGCCCGAGTCCGAGCCCTGGGTCGGGCGGAGCGGAGCTTCCTATGGTGCCTCCGGCAGGGCTTGACTGCCTGTCAGTCTTACTCTGTTCAGTGGCACTGCAGTCGGAGTGGCGCAGGCGACGCTGTCCTTCTGTCAGGCCGGTCAGTGGAGCGGCGAAGTGACGGTGATCACTTCGGCTCTGCCGGCTGGGGGGCGCGCGTCAGGATAAGGGTGTCAGGCCACCTTTGCATTAAATGCTCCTGCGACTTGGTCGGTCGGTGCGGCGATTTGGTCAGGGTTGCTTCTTAGCGAAGGCAGGGCCTCGGGCGAGCCGAGAATATGTTCGCCACTGAAGGGGGGCCTCGGGCGAGACGGGAATCCTCCGGGGTCGACTGCCCTTGTCCGAGGCTAGGCTCAGGCGAGGCGTGATCGTGTCCCTCGAATGGACTGATCCCTGACTTAATCGCACCCATCAGGCCTTTGCAGCTTTGTGCTGATGGGGGTTACCAGCTGAGAATCAGGAGCCTTGAGGGTACCCCTAATTATGGTCCCCAACAGTATTTGATGACACAGAACAAATCATATCTCATCTGGTATGCCGAGGATTTGTGAAGGATTACATAATTTGGACAAAGCATGGAGAGGGTAGCTTTTCGCCTTATATAGCTGGAAACCCTGCGAACATCGACGACAGCTTTCAGTTCGTTCACGAGACACAACAACCTCTTCCACAGAGCGAACATGTAGTGCCAAATGTTACTGATCATGGTTACGCTGGAGGAACTGAACATGAAAGAACCCATGTTCCGCCAAATGTTATGGACGAGGAAGATGCAGAGTTGTTAGAGGCAATGTTGCGTCGTCATACAGATCCATCGATGTTCTTCATGAAAGGTATGGAGTCCTTGAAGAAGTGTAACACCCGGATTTTAGGGGTCCAAAACCCGGGCGTAAACATAATCACCAGGTGTGCTGGGACCAAGTCTCACACATATGATGAATCATGGCACAGGATCGAATGTCACAACTTTATATATAACAGGAGTTCTATACAAAATAAATAATTACATTATAAGGAGACAACGGTCCAGCAACCCAAAGTTGACTGGGAGACGACGACCTAGACCTCTCACGAACTCATCGCAGCATCCTCCAAGCGCCTCATCCTGTGGTACCTGTTCTTGACCTGTGGGGTATGTGAGACAGCAAGAGTGAGCTCACATACGTTCATCGCTCAACAAGTTGTGGGGAATAATGTGCATGAACTCGCCAAAGGTGGGAGCTCATGTGAAGTGTAAGGCTTACCAAAGAAGATGGTTAGAGCTGAGCATTGCTTTTAAAGTTGGTCAAAATTTTATTAGCAGTTACTAAGTATAAGTAAATACCAACCCAGTTAAATAGTAGAACAAAAGTAACAACTTCACCTGCGATGCAATGCATATGACAAATTGAGTTTAAGTTCCATAATTTAATCATGTGAGGGTCCGAGCTGCTCATGACCGTGAGCACGGCTAGTATACCAGTTTTACACTCTGCAGAGGTTGCGCATCTTTACCCATAAGTCATGTATCCCATGTCGCTAGGGTTTGCAAGGCCCTTAGACACTACCGAGGTGAATGGCTAGGGATCCACTACGAGGCCTTTACAAAGTTCCACTAGCTTCCGAAAACCCGCAACAGTTTATAGGAAGTTCCAATGCAGGAATCCCTTGCAGGACCGCCATCACAGCAAAATCCTCCCGAGGGCCTCCCTACACTGACCACTCCCCTACTGCCCTTGCCCCTTTCGGGTAAGGTAGTCTTCCACTAGCTTTCCTAATTAATCAGCCAAGGGGTCCCATTCCTCCCTTGTGGTAGCACTGTTTTCCCGGGTGGTCGCTCCATGTTCCAATTAACATAATGATCTTATCATGAACAATAAATAACAACTGATAACAAAAGTGTAATCATGAATAGTATATCTCCATACCCAAAACCACATAAAGCACTAGCAAGTACTACCCAAAAAGGTTCAGTGGTAAACAAGGTATAAAGATAATCAAACTAGGGTAACCTATTGGGTCCCATCAAAATTAACCTATGCAGATCATTATGATTAATTAGAACATGAGTGGGTAAAAAGAAGTGATCAAGGGCACAACTTGCCTGGGCCTTGAGATTCCAAGTACCAGGATGATCTTCAGATGACTCGTGACCTCACTGCTAGTCGTAGCAATACAAACAAACAGTGTATAGGCAAAATTAACATTACACCAAACATAAGAATAAACTGCGTGATAATAGTCTACGCATTTGTACGAGACTAACGCAACTTGAACAGTTCAAATCGGAGTTAAAACGAAGGAGTTATGATTTTCCTAAGATTTTATGTATTTTGCACAAGATTAAATAGGATGTAAAATTTAATGTGAATTTTATGTCAAAACAGAGGTACTATGTGATAAACAATAATATTATAGAATTATAGAAACTGGAATGGGTAAATTTGGACTTCATATGAATTTTATAGGAATTAAACAAATTTTAGCATTTATTTTCGGATTAAAAATCATTTTCTAATCACTTTTACTCAATTTTATAATTGTCTGGACTGGGCACAAGATAACCAGAGACCACAGGGGTTATCCTACAAATGTTTCCGAGACTCTAATCTCCCTGCCGACGGATGCGGGTTGGTTTCATAAAAGCATAGGGGTTCTTATGCAAAATGGTTATGGCGAAGGGGTAACCACAAGCCTCGGCCGCCCGATCAACTACCCACGGTTCAGATTAGACTTAGGTTTAAACGAAGCGGTATGTAATCCTGACCCTTGGATCAGGGATCAACGACTATGGTTTTATGAGACGCGATCCGCAGCCGGCCTTTGGATTCAATCTCAACAGACCGAATTGTAAATCACACGATCGATCTAAGGCCGCTCATTCACAGATCTACGCTCCGGATTGATCACACCGGATCGATATGTCAATTCTAATCCTAGTCGTTCACTAGAAAATCAACGGCCTAAACATTTTCCTCCCTATACGCCAACCAGCAAGGCATTGCCACAGCCGGCAACGGCGGCGCCAGAATTTCCCCATGGCGGAATACGCCGGCAAGCCCCATTCCCCTGAGCGGCGCCTAGTGCTTTCGTTCTCAATCCCAAATCCCAATTGCTACTACACATGGAAGAGGGTGTTGCGATCTCGGCAGAGGTATTCTTACCGAGGATGGCGCATCCAGGAGATCCCCCACAGCGGATTTGACGACGGTGAGCAATCATCGTTTCCCCGGTTCTCCTCCAGGCCCTCTAATGCCCATTGGAGCTTCGTTGTGTCCTCACATACCCATCACGACTAAAACCATGAACGTGGAGTGATGGATACGGGGATGAATGGCCACAGCGACTGCGAGTGCGGGGTGCGCGCAGATCAGCGAAGGGACAGGGACTGAGCGAACATGAAGCCACCCGGCGACATGGAGAAGAAGGTCCCGCTAGAGGAGGCTAGTGGGCTGGGGTTAGTTGCTGTGCTGCACCAGGACTCTGTGCCACTGGCACGGTGAAGTTCGCAGGCGATCCATCGAGCTCAAGCGGCAGTGTGGATGCAGCGGAAAGAAAACAGAGGGATGCAAGGGGAGACGGCGGCGATCTGGGGCTTAAATTGTGGGCACCCAGTATTCGGTTAGCTCATAGCTAGGGAGTCCACACGAGGTGGTTGTGATCCGCCCGCCCTGGCGCTATTTGTTCGGACGAAGGCCAGGAGGTGGAGAACGGTGGATTCTAGGCGGAGTTTGCGGCGCGGGATTAGAACAACCTGGGGCGAGTCTGACACCATGGGCCCACACAGCCGCGGCGCTGGGACAAACCGAGCTCGCGAGTGCGCATTCGCGCGGGACACGCGTGTGGAGCCGCTGGAGCCGCGCAGCCAGTGGAGATCGCAGCGCAGGAAGCGGAGAAGCTGTTGGGGAAGAAGAAGAAGAATGGATGGCTAGAGGGCCCACATGGCGGTGACCCAATTGAAGCAGCGCGCGGCGCGTGATGCGTAGGGTGGGCTGCGCAGGAAGGAGGTTAGGTGGGCCGAGTTGGGGAAAATCGGCCCACGAGTGTTCTTTCTTTTTTTTCCTTTTCTAAATCCCAATTTGGTCCCAAATTTCAAATCTGAGTTTTGGGTTTCCATTTCAAATTTAGTGCACAATCCAGGATGCTAATATTTCAAATGTATTTATTTATTACCCACTTATAAAGGAATGATTACAAAACATTTATTGATTAAGTGTTCTTATTCATCAAAAATGAGCACAAATAAAAAAAATAAACTACATAATAATAGAATTATTAGCTCTCTCTATTCATATAGAATTTGGGTATTACAAATCCTACCCCCCTTAAAAAGAATCTCGTCCTCGAGATTTGTAAGAAAAAGGATGCAGAAGGACTGGTTTGGCTTTTAGTCTATAATTGGTTGAAAAATCTAGAGTGTCATCAATTTTTTTTTATAGTCAATAGTGGGTGATTTGGAGAGCCTAGGTATCCAGCTACTTTTTATGTAGGATAGAAGAGATGTATAGTTTAGGGCAAGAATAGCCAGGGGTAAGAAAGTTTATGGTAAGGAAGAACTTTGTGTTGGATGGTAATGCATCTAAAGGTCCAGTTTGACTTCTCTCCTTTCTTGATGAGGTTGGGCTTTTCCCCCCCTTGAGCTTTGGTGTCACCAAGAGGTTAAGGTAGATCAGTAGGTAATAGCTAGGTAGAGGGTTTAGTAGGTAGCTATATGCTAGTTGGGATTAGTTATGTAACCAATTATGTAGGTAGGGTATGGCTGAGTCGATCTAAGTCACCAACTTAGGCTTAAGTGATTTAGGAGTATGGCCTTATCCTTTCTACCATCATTAAGTAACTCACACTAGATTAGACCATATTAAATTAGATATGATCTAGATTAGACTAGTTTAAGTTAGATAGATCTATCAGGGTAGGATATATCTTGTTAGGATATGTTAGAATCTTTTGAGGTAAATTAGATCTATTAGGATATGATAAAATCTTTTGAGATAAGATGAACCTATTAAGGTAAGAAAGAGTCTTTCAAGATAAGATGATTCGGTTGAGATAAGAAAGAATCTTTTAAGATAAGATGGATCTAGTAGGATAAGATAGATTCCTTTAGGTTAAGAGGGATCCATTATAGTAAGAGAGAGTCTTTTGAGGTAGGAGAGATCCGTTAAAGTGCATCTATTTTAAATAGATCCCTCTTTAATGGAGGATAATCTAAGTTGTTTAGTTATCTTATGAATTCTATTTATGTTTATATGTATATGCAGATGTAATTGTGGACATTACTCCACGACTTATCACACTCAAACAAAGATCCAAATCAGACATATATCATAAGAGCAAACATTCAAATACATAGACACTTATAAAAATAGTTTTGTTTTCATTCCTAAGATCAGGTCTCCTATTCCTAAAAGTCACTTTAGGTACAAGATTTCAAGTTTGAAATCCACATTTGTCTTTAGAAAGAAAAAAAGGTAAGAATAATCAGAGTAAAGCGGAATTAGATGAGAAAAGATTAAGAGAAGTTTAGAAAAGAATCAGAGTAGCAAAGGTAAGTAAGTATTGGTTGTCTAGTTCTATCTAGGTTTCGTCCTACAGTCAACATTCCTCTGATACCACTTCTGTAACACCCGGATTTTAGGGGTCCAAAACCCGGGCGTAAACATAATCACCAGGTGTGCTGGGACCAAGTCTCACACATATGATGAATCATGGCACAGGATCGAATGTCACAACTTTATATATAACAGGAGTTCTATACAAAATAAATAATTACATTATAAGGAGACAACGGTCCAGCAACCCAAAGTTGATTGGGAGACGACGACCTAGACCTCGCACGAACTCATCGCAGCATCCTCCAAGCGCCTCATCCTGTGGTACCTGTTCTTGACCTGTGGGGTATGTGAGACAGCAAGAGTGAGCTCACATACGTTCATCGCTCAACAAGTTGTGGGGAATAATGTGCATGAACTCGCCAAAGGTGGGAGCTCATGTGAAGTGTAAGGCTTACCAAAGAAGATGGTTAGAGCTGAGCATTGCTTTTAAAGTTGGTCAAAATTTTATTAGCAGTTACTAAGTATAAGTAAATACCAACCCAGTTAAATAGTAGAACAAAAGTAACAACTTCACCTGCGATGCAATGCATATGACAAATTGAGTTTAAGTTCCATAATTTAATCATGTGAGGGTCCGAGCTGCTCATGACCGTGAGCACGGCTAGTATACCAGTTTTACACTCTGCAGAGGTTGCGCATCTTTACCCACAAGTCGTGTATCCCATGTCGCCAGGGTTTGCAAGGCCCTTAGACACTACCGAGGTGAATGGCTAGGGATCCACTACGAGGCCTTTACAAAGTTCCACTAGCTTCCGAAAACCCGCTACAGTTTATAGGAAGTTCCAATGCAGGAATCCCTTGCAGGACCGCCATCGCAGCAAAATCCTCCCGAGGGCCTCCCTACACTGACCACTCCCCTACTGCCCTTGCCCCTTTCGGGTAAGGTAGTCTTCCACTAGCTTTCCTAATTAATCAGCCAAGGGGTCCCATTCCTCCCTTGTGGTAGCACTGTTTTCCCGGGTGGTCGCTCCATGTTCCAATTAACATAATGATCTTATCATGAACAATAAATAACAACTGATAACAAAAGTGTAATCATGAATAGTATATCTCCATACCCAAAACCACATAAAGCACTAGCAAGTACTACCCAAAAAGGTTCAGTGGTAAACAAGGTATAAAGATAATCAAACTAGGGTAACCTATTGGGTCCCATCAAAATTAACCTATGCAAATCATTATGATTAATTAGAACATGAGTGGGTAAAAAGAAGTGATCAAGGGCACAACTTGCCTGGGCCTTGAGATTCCAGGTACCAGGATGATCTTCAGATGACTCGTGACCTCACTGCTAGTCGTAGCAATACAAATAAACAGTGTATAGGCAAAATTAACATTACACCAAACATAAGAATAAACTGCGTGATAATAGTCTACGCATTTGTACGAGACTAACGCAACTTGAACAGTTCAAATCGGAGTTAAAACGAAGGAGTTATGATTTTCCTAAGATTTTATGTATTTTGCACAAGATTAAATAGGATGTAAAATTTAATGTGAATTTTATGTCAAAACAGAGGTACTATGTGATAAACAATAATATTATAGAATTATAGAAACTGGAATGGGTAAATTTGGACTTCATATGAATTTTATAGGAATTAAACAAATTTTAGCATTTATTTTCGGATTAAAAATCATTTTCTAATCACTTTTACTCAATTTTATAATTGTCTGGACTGGGCACAAGATAACCAGAGACCACAGGGGTTATCCTACAAAAGTTTCCGAGACTCTAATCTCCCTGCCGACGGACTGCGGGTTGGTTTCATAAAAGCACAGGGGTTCTTATGCAAAATGGTTATGGCGAAGGGGTAACCACAAGCCTCGGCCGCCCGATCAACTACCCACGGTTCAGATTAGACTTAGGTTTAAACGAAGCGGTATGTAATCCTGACCCTTGGATCAGGGATCAACGACTATGGTTTTATGAGACGCGATCCGCAGCCGGCCTTTGGATTCAATCTCAACAGACCGAATTGTAAATCACACGATCGATCTAAGGCCGCTCATTCACAGATCTACGCTCCGGATTGATCACACCGGATCGATATGTCAATTCTAATCCTAGTCGTTCACTAGAAAATCAACGGCCTAAACATTTTCCTCCCTATACGCCAACCAGCAAGGCATTGCCACAGCCGGCAACGGCGGCGCCAGAATTTCCCCATGGCGGAATACGCCGGCAAGCCCCATTCCCCTGAGCGGCGCCTAGTGCTTTCGTTCTCAATCCCAAATCCCAATTGCTACTACACATGGAAGAGGGTGTTGCGATCTCGGCAGAGGTATTCTTACCGAGGACGGCGCATCCAGGAGATCCCCCACAGCGGATTTGACGACGGTGAGCAATCATCGTTTCCCCGGTTCTCCTCCAGGCCCTCTAATGCCCATTGGAGCTTCGTTGTGTCCTCACATACCCATCACGACTAAAACCATGAACGTGGAGTGATGGATACGGGGATGAATGGCCACAGCGACTGCGAGTGCGGGGTGCGCGCAGATCAGCGAAGGGACAGGGACTGAGCGAACATGAAGCCACCCGGCGACATGGAGAAGAAGGTCCCGCTAGAGGAGGCTAGTGGGCTGGGGTTAGTTGCTGTGCTGCACCAGGACTCTGCGCCACTGGCACGGTGAAGTTCGCAGGCGATCCATCGAGCTCAAGCGGCAGTGTGGATGCAGCGGAAAGAAAACAGAGGGATGCAAGGGGAGACGGCGGCGATCTGGGGCTTAAATTGTGGGCACCCAGTATTCGGTTAGCTCATAGCTAGGGAGTCCACACGAGGTGGTTGTGATCCGCCCGCCCTGGCGCTATTTGTTCGGACGAAGGCCAGGAGGTGGAGAACGGTGGATTCTAGGCGGAGTTTGCGGCGCGGGATTAGAACAACCTGGGGCGAGTCCGACACCATGGGCCCACACAGCCGCGGCGCTGGGACAAACCGAGCTCGCGAGTGCGCATTCGCGCGGGACACGCGTGTGGAGCCGCTGGAGCCGCGCAGCCAGTGGAGATCGCAGCGCAGGAAGCGGAGAAGCTGTTGGGGAAGAAGAAGAAGAACGGATGGCTAGAGGGCCCACATGGCGGTGACCCAATTGAAGCAGCGCGCGGCGCGTGATGCGTAGGGTGGGCTGCGCAGGAAGGAGGTTAGGTGGGCCGAGTTGGGGAAAATCGGCCCACGAGTGTTCTTTCTTTTTTTTTCTTTCCTTTTCTAAATCCCAATTTGGTCCCAAATTTCAAATCTGAGTTTTGGGTTTCCATTTCAAATTTAGTGCACAATCCAGGATGCTAATATTTCAAATGTATTTATTTATTACCCACTTATAAAGGAATGATTACAAAACATTTATTGATTAAGTGTTCTTATTCATCAAAAATGAGCACAAATAAAAAAAATAAACTACATAATAATAGAATTATTAGCTCTCTCTATTCATATAGAATTTGGGTATTACAAGAAGGCAGCAGAAGAGCCTTTATACGACGAGTCTAAGGGCTGTACCAAAGAGTTCACGACGCTCCGGTCTGTGTTAAAGCTGTTGATGTTAAAAGCTAGATATGGTCTGTCTGATGCTGGCTTCGATGCGTTCTTGAGTATTGTCGCAGACATGCTTCCAAAGGAGAACAAAGTGCCTGCTAACACGTACTATGCAAAGAAACTAATCAGTCCACTCACTATGGGCGTGGAGAAGATCCACGCGTGTAGAAATCAATGTATCCTTTATCGAGGTGACGATTATAAAGACTTGGAGAGCTGCCCAAAGTGTGGTGCAAGTAGGTACACGACGAATAAAGACTATCGAGAGGAAGAGTGTGTTGCATCTGTGTCTAAAGGGAAGAAGCGAAAGAAAGCCAAAAAGAAGACTTCAAAATCCACGAGCAAAGAAAAAGAAGTAGACTATTATGCGCCCAAAAAGATTCCTGCTTTGGTGATGTGGTACCTCCCCGTCGTCGATCGATTGAGGTGTTTGTTCGCTAACCCTGAGGATGCCAAACTTATGAGCTGGCATGCTTCTGATGAGCACAAAAACGATGGGAAGCTTCGACGTCCAGCCGATGGGAAGCAGTGGCAAGATTTCAATGAGAACCACCGAGACTTTGCCGATGAACCAAGAAATGTTAGGTTTGCACTGAGTACTGATGGAATGAATCCATTTGCTGAAAGGAGCAGCAAGCATAGCACATGGCCAGTGATCCTCACCATATACAACCTTCCTCCATGGTTGATGCAGAAACAGAAGTACATTTTGCTAACCATCCTTATTTCTAGACCTACACAACCTGGAGTTGATATGGATGTATTTTTAGAGCCCTTAATGGAGGATATGAAAATATTGTGGGTAACGGGTGTTCAAATGTTGGATGAGTATCGTAAAGATTCATTCACGCTGAGAGCAATTATTTTTGTTACAATCAACAATTACCCTGCACTCTTCACATTATTAGGCCAGTTTAAGGGAAAGGTTGGCTGCACAGTATGCATTGATAGAACTGCTTACATGTCCCTTACTGCATCTAAGAAGATAGTGTACATGAGGCACATACGCTTTTTATTGGAAGGACACAGGTACCACATGCGAAAGATGGATAAGTACTTTGACAATAATGGTGAACTACATTCTACTGCTCCATCGGGTAACAATAGAGGTCATAGAGTTTTTGAAATAGTCAGGAATATCAAGTTTGTTTTCGGGAAGAAGACAAAAGACGGAAAAACAAGGAAGGATGCCAAACCAGCTCCGAGGGCTATATTCAAGAAAAACTCTATTTTCTTCGAGTACTTGCCTTACTGGAAAGAGTTAGATGTGCGGCATGCGATCGATGGTATGCACGTTCAGAAGAACGTGTTTGAAAGCATAATTGGCACCTTGCTAGACATAAAGGGAAAAACAAAAGAAGGGCTCAATTCACGCATGGACTTGGTAAATTTTGGCATAAAAAAGGAACTACATCCTGTTCTTCAAGAAAATGGGAAGTACCATCTCCCAGCAGCAAGCTACAATCTCAATGTAGATGAGAAACATGCGATGTGTGTTTGGCATAAGAATTTGAAAGTCCCATCTGGATTCTGCTCTAGCATATGGAGTATTGTGTCAATGAAAGACCTGGTAGTCACCAACTACAACTCACATGATTGTCATGTCATGCTGACTACATTCCTACCTATTGCCATCAGGGCTATAAATCCTTTGTTTTTAAAGATGGCAATCACACGGTTGTGCTACTTTTTCAACAGAATTTCACAAAAGGTAATTGACCGTGATGAGTTGGCATCTCTTCAGGAATTCGCAGTGGAGACAATATCACAGTTTGAGATGTGTTTCCCTCCATCGTTCTTTGATATTATGGTGCACCTTGTGGTGCACTTGGTGCCACAAATAGAGGCATTGGGTCCTATGTACTTGCATGAAAACTGGACGTACGAGCGTTTCATGTCAATACTGAATGGCTATGTATCAACCCGTGCTCGTCCCGAGGCATCCATGATAGAGGGGTACTGTACCGAAGAGGTCATTGAGTCCGGAGGTCCATTCTGCAATAGTATCCTAAAAGACCAGGTTGCAATAGGTTTGCCTCCGTCACGACACGAGGGTAGATTGTATGGAAGCCGGAGGATGGGACGGAAATCTTTCATCCCACCAGATTACAATACAGTACTTGAGGCACATCACAGCATCCTACATCAGCTAGCGATAATAGAGCCATTTATCCAACAACACATCAATGAGCTTCACGAGCAAAATCCTTGGCATACGGCTGATTGGGTAATGAAGCAACATAAGCAACGGTTCAACACATGGCTAATGGTGAAGGACATTCCACATGGAGAAACAATAGAAGAACAAACCATCAAGGGGTTGGCATCTGGACCATCACGCCAGGTCACAACATGGCAAACCTATGACATTAGTGGATTCACATTTTGTACCAAGTCCAAGGACAAAAAGAGCATGTCACAAAACAGTGGTGTTCGATGCGAGGCCATAGATGATGAAACTGATGAGATTATTACATATTTTTGCTTTATTGAGGACATATGGGAACTAGACTATGGTACATTTTAGATCTCGGTTTTCCGATGTCAATGGGTTGAAGACAAACATGTCACGGTAGACAACTATGGGGTCAGAGTTCTTGATCTAAGTAAGGTAGGTTACAAAGATGACCCATGGATCCTTGCTAATCGTGCTGCACAGGTCTTCTATGCTGAACAGATCATTTCTAACAATGAGAAGAAAAGCACCGACAAACCGAAGCATGTAGTTTTTCTTGGAAAACAACAAGCTATAGGAGTTGATGGTGTATCTGATTTAGAGGATTTTAACCAGTTCAACGACATGTCTCTTTTCATAGACCATCCAACCAAGATAAGGAACGTTGAGCGTAGCATCCCACGCAATTCGATGCCCTGGGTACGCCATGATGGACAAGGCAGAACAATAGCTCCCTAGATTATATAGTTGTCATGTAATTGATTATTGTTAGGACATGTCATGTAATTGATTATTGTTAGCGACAAACCGAAGCATGTAATTTTACACGACTTTCTAGTGACTTTCTAGAGAGGAGAGGGAGAGGGAGAGAGAGCTATTGTTGCCAATGCGCTCGGAGCAAGTCCAACACTTATCGTCCATGCGGATGCAGCACTTTGCACATCCAGAATGCCCGTTCTTCAGCGTGTCCTTCTCCACGGATAGTGTCACAGTCGCCTCTTCCTCATCCTCCAACCCCGCCTCTTCCTCATCCTCCACCACCACCTTGGCTTTCTTTGGAGTGCCACCGTCAGAGGAAGCCATGGTCTTTTTCCCGGTCATGGTTTATCACCTAGAACGCGAGGTAAAATAAAAGCAGGGAGGACTATTCGACTAATATATATATATATATCAGGTAGTAAGAAACAAGCATCTTCAAAGAACATGCTGTGAAAGAACTTGGAAAGGTTTTTACCAGATCTGATACTTGTGAAAGAACTTCACACCAATGGTGACGAGAGACGCGAAGCCAGGAGACGACGTAGTATTTAAACACTGCAAGAACGGGCATTCTAGTGACTTTCTAGAGAGGAGAGAGAGAGAGGGAGGGAGAGGAGAGAGAGATAGGAGAAAGAGAGAAGAGAGAAAGGAGAGAGAGGAGAGAGAGGGGAGAGAGAGGAGAGAGAGGGAGAGATAGAGGAGGGAGAGAGAGGGAAGAGAGAGGAGGGAGAGAGGAGAGAGAGGAGGGAGAGAGAGGGAAGAGAGAGGAGGGAGAGAGAGGAGGGAGAGGGGAGAGAGAGGAGCTAGGGAGAGGAGAGAGAGAGGAGAGAGAGGAGGGAGAGAGAGAAGTAATATATAAATATATATATTATGTATACTAAATATATATATTTATATATTTAATATGTATACAAATTTATATACTTAATATATGAATATATCATAAAAAATAATATACTAAAAATATTACTACTAGCGGTTCACAACGAAAACCGCCAGTAGAAATGGCCTCCACAGTCTGTGGAAGGCATTTCTACTAGCGGTTCTCGATGACAACCGCCAGTAGAAATGGCCTCCACAGTCTGTGGAAGGCATTTCTACTGGCGGTTCTCGATGACAACCGCCAGTAGAAATGATTTATCAACTGCCAGTAGAAATATCTCCTATATAAAGGAGCGCGCGCGGGGCCGAAAATTTCGCTAAGTCTTTGGAGCCCAGTCTTTTACACTTCCCGCCGTTAGGCTGCCGAAATTTCGCCCCGGCGATCTTCTCCGCCGTGCGCCGCCGTCGTCCACGCCGTCGTCCCCGCGTCGTAGGTACGTTCTCCTCTCTCTCTCTCTCTCCCTTCTTCGACTTCGATCGTTCGGGCACGCCGCCGCCGCCGCGCGCATGTAAACCCTAGGGCACGCGTCTCTGCAGAGAGTGAGAGAGAGGGAGAGGAGAGGAGAGAGGGAGAGGGAAGAGAGAGGAGGGAGAGGGAAGAGAGAGGAGGGAGAGGGAAGAGAGAGGAGAGGAGAGAGGGAAAGGGAAGAGAGAGGAAAGAGAGTGGAGGGAGGGAGAGAGAGAGAGAAGAGAGAGGAGGGAGAGGGAGTGTATAGGAAAGAGAGTGGAGGGAGAGGGAGAGAGAGAGAGGAGAGAGAGGGAAAGGGAAGAGAGAGGAAAGAGAGGGAGAGGGAGGGAGGGAAGCATGCATACAATGCCATTTCCTCAATTTGTTTACTTAGTTGCCACTCGCACAAATGAGAAGCATGCATACAACGCCATTTCCTCTGCCATAGTTACCGTGTTACCGTGGTCATAATCGCCTTCACGGTGTACGCAAGAGAGACATGAATGGCATAGAAAGTTTGGACGATACCCATAAAGAAGAAGATGATGGCCCAAATAGTTCAGTGGCAAATACGAGTCATCGTCAATAGCGCGCCACACACATTCCATAGAATTACGATGGTGTGTTGACTGTTGCCGATGCACATTTCATAGAACTAGATGCTTGATTGTTGTCTGTTCATACGTTTAGCATTTATTTCTTGAATTGTGATTAGAATTAGCACATGATCTCTGATATGGTTTTTTAATGAGACGCGGAAAAAAGACTAAGTAAAGAGATGCGGACGGGTGAGAAGGAGGACACATGGAGAGTAGCGGGCGAGCCTAGTTGGCACCCCTTCCCTTCACACAGCATGTGGGCCGCAGATCAAGCGGCTGCCTACGACTCTCCATCTCTCTCTCTCTCTACGTCCTATACGACTCCTCCTATACGTTCTATATGACTCTCCATCTCTCCCTCTCTACGTCCTATACGACTCCTCCTCTCTCCCTCTCTATACGTTCTATACGACTCTCCATCTCTCTCTACGTTCTATACGACTCTCCCTCTCTCCCTCTCTATACGTTCTATACGACTCTCCATCTCTCTCTACGTTCTATACGACTCTCCCTCTCTCCCTCTCTATACGTTCTATATGACTCTCCATCTCTCTCTCTACGTCCTATACGACTCTCCCTCTCTATACGTAACTCAATAATATCCGTATCACAATATTAGGGGTTAGGGTTAGGGCTTAGGGTTAGTGTTAGTGGTTAAGGGTTAGGGTATTTGTTAATATGAATTTAATTATTGCTTATGTTAATATGTGTTAATATGTATTTGTATATATATAGCTCAATGAGTTCTCCAATCAAGGACCAAGGATTAGGGCCCGACCACATGGACAAGAGTGTTGCTCAAGAACAATCTAGCAGTGAAGGATATGAAACGCCTAGCGACCCTTTTCCTACCACTAGCATAGATAGGGCCGCTGCGCGTGAGTTGCAACATGACCCTACTTATGATCCACAAGACCATGAGGTAAATTACACATCCTTAATTTTGTGTGTGTACATAATTAATTAGCTGATTTCACAATGTCTATTACACATGCATGATTTCTTGTGCATTTTATTACATGAATAGGAGGTCTTGTCTCAATTTCGTGCGATGCTCGAAAAAGCTGCGGCACGATACCAAGACGCACTGGAACCGACCCAAGACGCACCGGAACCGACCCAAGGCGCACCGGAACCGACCCAAGGCGCACCGGAACCGACCGAGACAACCACCGAGAGGTCAAGGAAAAGGAAGCAGAGCGATCGGAACAGAGGTGACAGGGGGCTAAACAAGTTTCCTGACAAGACATATAAAATCGCAGACGTGAGCCCGAATGGTTAGCCCCTAGCTCCAGAAGAGGCACTGCCTAAGTTCCGGAATGCACTTGGGTTCTTAGTTAGAGATAATCTTGACATTACAATCCGACATTGGAGAGATGTATCAGATGATGTCAAGAATCAAATGTGGAATAAGCTAATAATGAGGTTCGTTTTGCCTCGGGGTTCAGAAGAACTCGTGAAAAAATACACGATGAAGCAGCTTGCAATCAATTTCCAAAACTGGAGGTCTGAGATGAATACAAAGTTTGCAAAGAAAGACCTAGACCCGACGAAAAAATATAAAATCTCAGCAGGTCAGTGGGCAGTATTTCTAGAGTAGAGGAGCAGCCCTGATTTCATATCGCTAAGTGAGGCAAATTCGGAACTATCTAAGAAGAACAAATACCACCACCACCTTGGCACATGTGGTTACAAGCGTCAGGTTCCTAAATAGAGACAAGAAGACACCGAGAAGAAGGCTGCAGGGTTGCCGACGCTGTCCGAGCAACTTGGTGAAAGGACAACTAATTGGATCCGTGCTAGAAAACCAAGGGAAACTGAGTCTGGTGTATCTTTTGATGATCCCACTGTCGAAGAAGCGGCAAAAAACATATATGCAATTGCAGCTAAGCAGAGCCAAGGAACATTTAAGCCGCAAAGGGAGAGAGACATTCTAACGGCTGGTCTCGGTAACCCTGAGCATCCTGGTCGTGTACGAGGAATCTCATCTAAGGAAGGATGGAAGGAAGGATTCGGACCACAATGGGAAGGTCTGTACAAGAAACGCGATCGATACAAGGAAGAGATGGTGAATTATTTTAAGGAGGAGGCCAAGAAAGAGTTCAAAGGCCTGATGTCTGAAATGCTATCGAATCCTCCTCTAGAATTGATGCAGCAATTGGCGATGGCGAGTGCGATGTCTGTTCAACAGATGACCACACCATAGATGCAAATAATTCCAGCAGCTCAAATGTCGGCTTCCACCGAGGGTACGACCATCCCAAGCTCTGTCGCGTCAATGGGAAATAAGGTCCGCTATCCAGTTGATGACATCACAAGGCCTGTGGCATGCACACTAGTTATAAGATATGGTATTAACAATCAGCGTACAAAGAAAGTAGCCACAGGCCTTGCGATCCCAGGACGCAAGTTCCATAGAAACGACATTCCAGAAGAATATTGCAGGGTAGAAGTGACGACAGTCATCCAAGGATACGAGGACGACATGCTAGACATCCCTGGGCCCGAAGGTATCGAGACACTTGGACAAGCTATCAAGAATTTTATCCTTTGGCCTCGAAGGGATGTCGAATTGGTTAATCCACCACGACAGCCGTCGTCGCAGGCCCAACCGTCTCCGCCTTCTCAAATTGTTGTTCCTATTGTACATCCATTATCACCTCCTCAAACTTCACATGCTGCTCCTCATCCTCTTTCTGACCCTCCTTCTCCTCATCCTCATGGTGGCCCACCGTCTCCGCCACATACATCGCCCTTCAGGGATCCACCTTCTCCACAGCCATCTCCACGACCATCAAAGAAATCTAAAGTTTCTATACCAAAATTAGTGTCCCCGTTCGAGAAGAAAAAGAAGAGTAAATCCACTGCTGGCACAGCTCGTTTTTTGAAAGGGATTGGACGGAGCCTCACGTCAGACACTGTTGATTTGGTCGATCTCGAGGAGTCCGCAAAAAAGGCTGAGGCAATGGCCGTAAAGATAAAGAAGCCAACTAAGGCAGATTATAAAAACGTGCCTAAAAAATATGTGTCGGGCAGACCACTACTCACTTTTGAGAAACTAAGGAAGGTCCCGGCTAATATTAAAAGGTTGCATGATTGGAACATGCGGGCATCTTCAGTTGGCATCGACACCATCAGTGTTAATATACCAGCCCATGCTTTTATTGGTTCAAATCAAAAAGTCGTTGTTGCATTCGAGGACATGTGGTTAATGATGAACCTTCAGAGACTCGACGTGCAACTTGTAACCATATTTGCATTGTAAGTGTCACTCATACTCCACATATATGTGTTATTATTAGTGAGTTGTATAAATTTTCAATATCTGACATGCACGTGTGCGTTGCAGAATGCAACATGATCAGCAGGAGATCCTTTATGGTACCAATCCCAATGCTAGTGCCAGTAAAAGGGTTGGGTATCTCAACCCAATAAAGATATGCGAGGATAACCACACTTTTAGAATCGGAAAAGGCAACGAAGCATTACAGGGACTAACGGACGAAGAAATTGAGGTGCGTATCTAGGATTTGAAGAAGGATTTTGAAGCAAGATATGCCACCTACATAGGACACGCAATGCTTCAATTTCAAGACAGGAAATCCATAGTGGCCCCGTACAACTTTAAGTAAGTGTGATTTTGCATAAATAAAATTAATAATTTTAATACACATGTATCACAAGTTTGATTCGTACAGGGACCACTGGATATGCTTCTTCATTTATCCTAAGGTTCGAAAGGTGCTGGTGCTCGACTCCTTGCACACCGAGCCTTCGGCCTATTCAAAATTCCTCGGCATCTTAGAGCTGTAAGCCTTTTCTATGCATGCATACTTATATTGATGAGAATTGTAGAATAACATGGTGATTCTATTTGAGATCACAGGGCATTTAGGTTTTATAAGCTACGAGGTGGAAAGTACGACACGTTCAAAAAAGGCGTGCCACTAGACATCCATTATAACTGGCCGGTAAGTATGTGATTTTATGAATACATATCATACATGTACGTACATAGGACAATGTTGCAACTAAATAACCAATCTCCCGTTATGTAGTGCCACAAGCAACCACCCGGATCGGTCCTATGTGGGTTCTACGTGTGCGAGTTCATGAGAATGAACGGACGATACATCACGAACCCTGGCAAGGTATTATTAGTAATAGTCACGTATGTATTTATATCATTAAAGATGCAAATGTGTTATTATTGAGTATAAATAGATAATGTTTATAAACTTCCTTTACAACAATTTCAACAAGGAAGCCCGGAGAACTTGACTGAAGGTGCATTGTATGGCATAGTTGAGGACCTGTGCACATTCATATTGAAAGAGGTCATTCCGGTAAAAGGGAAATATCACGATGCTTCCGGAACATTAGTTTTGCCAGAGTTTAGAATACTAACAGAAATTAGTAGACTATCTCTTAGCCGAGATAGTTATTAGAGCTTAAGTGAAAACTTTGATGTATATAATGTGTGATGCATACATGGTTGTAAACAAGACTTTGATGTATATAAATGTATGATAGAATTTAATTCCATATTGCTTTTAATATCAATACTACATGTTTATCAATATCAATATATATATATGTTTGTGTGTGTAAATATATATAAATTTCAGTACGAAAATTTAAAAAAAGGCGGGAAAACTTCCACTGGCGGCTAAATAAAAAAACCGCCAGTGAAAATAGCATTTCCACAGGCGGTTTTCTTAATAAAACCGCCAGTGGAAATGCTATTTTCACTGGCGGTTCTAGAATAACCGCCAGTGGAAATGGCGATTTCCACTGGCCCCTAGCACTGGCGGCACTGAAAAACGCCAGTGCAAACATCTCTAGAACCGCCACTATAGAGGCTCTGTGTACTAGTGTCATCGGGTGCTAAACACAATATAGCTACACGTATTGCTCCAGCCCACTAGCCCACGACGGCCCAAACACTTTGATGCTTCGCTTCCTCGGTCTTAGTCCAGCGCAGCCCATTAGCTTCGGTAGTTGATCCGGCACATTGCCTGACATTCCCCATCGCTTGAAATGTGGCTTGCCCCCAAGCCGCAGCTGCAGTTGGCTCAACATGAAGTGTATAAGTCATGTGTTAATTGGTATAAGAACAGCTCTCCATCTTCATCTTGATAGCAGCTCAAACCAAAAGAGGGCCAAGATGTTGGTCGCAGCTTAGTTCCATGACCCATAACCTCCAATTGGCACGCACATGCAAACATCCCTTTGAGACCTAATGAATCAATGGCTTCTCTATTTTCTGAAGTCAGACTAAGTTGGTTGAAAAATCCATGAGCTAATGAACTCGCCACAAGAAGAAAAATGCTCTCACACAAGAGATGACCAATATCAGTATGATTTCGGTGCAGCAAAGTAGAACCCAAACTCAAGAATATATACTAGGTGCCAAAATCGTGCCCTCTGATATGTTTGCAAAGTAATCGCTGGCAGTGGTGAATAAATTCAAAGCTGTTCATGTACTTCCCGACTAAATAAGCAATGGATAGTGTCACCACACTTCTGTCGTGTTAGTTGCAATGATGGCCCTGGTTGCCTCTCCATGAACATGCTCTCTCTCATATTGTTAAGTTTGTAGGGTTGAGACTGAAATAAATTGCAGGCCATCCAATGCAAAAATGCAAGCAATAGAGACATCTGAACATATGTAGAACTGAATAGTGCACAAAGGCTTCTTTCTGCTCCCCTATTCCTGGCTGCAAACCTTCCCTGCAAGCTATGGTCAAAAGCCAGGGATAACTGGACAACCAATTTACCCGTGAAAACTCCAGGGATAACTGGACAACCATGCAAGTGTGCACTAAAATGGCAATGTGACTCACATTCAGAATCATCTGTGCACCAACAATTAGTACTCAACTGCAATTTACCCAACCTGGGTAACTCAATCCAACCGCTGATCTGAACAATCATGTACTCCATTAACAGCCCCATGCAAATCCTAAAATAGACTGTCACATGCCCAGACGCTTCGCTGCTAATTCGTACTATTTGAAGGACTAACTTAGTCTGCTCCTTCTTTATGCTAGCCAAGAACCCTACACAAAGCATCAAGATGCCTGAATTTCTCTGCACATGCTCATGTTGTGGCCTTGACAGTCCATAAACATGCAACCAAATCAAAAGTTTCCTTGTCAGAATCACACAACACGTGCACCACTTGGGTCTCTTGATGCCGATGTGCTTTGAGACAAGGTATGACTCTTCTGCCACATGTATGAGTGTCTCAAATAATGGCGTCTTGCACTTACAGAACCTCCCACAAAAGCACGCAATAGTAAATGGACACATTGACCAACCATGTAGATGAACATGTATCTGCAGCACAACCTTTTGGCACTTAAGTGGTTCCATATGCACAACCAGGACTACTTTTAGTTGCTGGTCAATAAGTGAAAGTACTCGTGCTATAAGGAGACTTACTGCCACTAAACAACTAGGAAGATAACATCTGCAGAATGGAAGCAACATCATTGTGCATCTGGGTGTTGGCCAAATAGTCGTCGGCAACAAGGTATTTTGTCTACGACCAAAGGACAGCCATGGTATCGGTCTGAAATCAGAGACATTGCCTATGTAGCATATTGGTGGCTGTGACTCGAGCGGGCGACAAACACCATGGGCACCAACGATAGAATTTGCATTTTGCTTCAAAAGTGTCCTTGTACCTAGCATCTGGCGAAGACCGGATCCCATGGTCGACACTTATCAGGGACATCGGTGGCAAGACCCCACAGATCATTACCAATGGAGGAAGCAGGATTAATGTTGGTGGTATACCTGCTCAATAGAAGCTCGAGTGAGCAGTCCCTATCGATGCTCTGTGAAATGTGAGTGGTTGGTGGAGCAGTCCAAACGATTCTGAAGATGTCCATGGGCTTCAGCACATCACTAATGCGATTGAGACATTTTGTTGAACACTTGCTAGGCGAGTTAGTTCGCAACTCCTCCTCTGCACCTTGAGCACCCAGTACGGATGAGCAAGTCGACACAGCAGGCTGTGCGTCCAGCCAGGCGATCAAGGCAGAGGTGTGTATGGTTGGTGTTGTTGTCGGAGCCGAGGATGTCCCCGTTGTCATTGCTGAATTGATGTTGGACGATGTGGCAGGAGACGGTGTAGATGTGGTGTGCTCGCAGACGGAACTGACGATGATGCTGACGTTGAACGTCGAACAACTGGTGCGCGCCGTCATGGAGTTAGCGTCGGAAGTGGCGTGGGTGGCCAACTCCACCGCAACAGCTGACGTGAGGTCGCCATTCGCCTCGGGGTTGGAGGTAGGGTGGTCCCAGTGGTCAGTGAACTCAGTATTGGCAGCCCCATACTCGCCATCGAAGAATCCGCCCCAGTTGTCGGCGATGACGGATGGCGCCGTGTAGTACTGCTCGCCATCGTCGAAGCACCCGCCCCAGTTGTCAGCGATGACGATGGCCCCAACGACCGCAGTCGGGGTGGGCGGCACGCTAGTGGATGCATCGGCGAAGTGGTCGACATTGAGCGGGGTGGTCGGGAGATCAAGGGACGCGGAGGGCGATGGCCCCATAAGGTGGTCGGGCTGCTGCAGCTTGTCGAAGAGTCGGTCGACACGGTCATCTGCCTCATCAAACCTTCTGTTGATCTCGTAGAGAAGGAACTTGAGGGCAGCGGGATCCATGGAGCTATACCAAGAATCGACTGCCTCTGATACCAATTGTTAACAACCTTCTTATCTTAACAGATGAGCTGATACAAGAATTTCAGAAGAATTTCAGGAGTACAGATGAGGAGGAACAGCAGGAAGTATGGAAGAAGAGAGAAGAACTTGGAAAACAAGTTGAGTTCTGGTAAAAATGATTATCGATGTCCTCTCCTCATCGGGTGCTAAACACAATATAGCTACACGTATTGCTCCAGCCCACTAGCCCACGAAGGCCCAAACACTTTGATGCTTCGCTTCCTCGGTCATAGTCCAGCGCAGCCCATCAGCTTCGGTAGTTGATCCGGCACATTGCCTGACACTCTCTCAGCCATAAAAAGGTCCACTCCGGCACCAAGATATTGTTCCACACCCCCTCATGGCTCAGACGCGCCTTCCCCATCGTCGCCTTCTAGCCTAAGCCAGTGGGCAAGGGGGACCGCAAGGAGGTGTAGGGGGGCCATGGCCGTAGACGCCGCCAACTGATCAACTTAGCTTTCGGCACCAGCGGCCGGGCGTGGGCTGTCGATCTAGCCACGTTGTCGCGAGATCCGATAATTTATGACTATTTTCTCAAGCTCTGCAAGTTTCTGGATGATTTCAGGTTTGGTTCTATCAGTGTGCCTACCTTCATCATTTGTTGGTTTAATTTCCACAGATTCACCCAAAATCCTGGAACCTGAAGCCTAGGATTACCGCATTGCTTCTCGTCGTGACGCTGTGGACAGCTGACATGGTTACTTGCAGGTAACCTGTATATGAATTTCTTGAATGCAAGTGAGAATCCCAATAGTATGTATCATTGGTCGTTGTCAAAGAATCTGTTAGATTGAGATCGATAATATACATGGTATTTGTTTTTATGTAATCGTTGTGCACTAACATTTTGTTGAATATTTTGTAATCGTCGCAACACACGCGCACTTGTACTATAATTATTTATTGTTATGTTCTCATCAATGCATGCACAATTATGTTAAATTGATGGACCTAATAGCATCTTTGTTTGCCATATACTTTGTTTCACCTGGTTACATATTATTGGATAGATTTGCTATTGCTATAGTTGATTATGGAATAACAATACATGTGAAACATTGATGACGATTTATTATTGTTGAGTTATTTATTACGCATGATAAGATCACTTTGTTTAATTGAAATTTGGAGGGCTAACCCGAGCAAACATTGCATGATGTTAGTTTAGTCTTAATTTTTCTTTTATATATATTATATGGATGTTTGTAGGAGGTCTTTAGGTGGCTACACTTTAAAAAGTGATTAATGTAGTTCTATTTGCAAAGCTTTAAAGTTATTGGTTGAAACATTATATTGTCAAGACTATAACAAATTCATTAACTTAGAAATTCAATATTACATCATTTTATTTGTAATGTATGTAGGATTGTTTTACCTTTATGAATTCTTCAGAGGACACAAATGAAGTACCAGTTGATGATAGCCAATTGAACAAACATTCAACAGTTGATAATGAATCACCTCTCGATGCAAAAATAGATGAGCATACCAGACTTCCTATACATCACAATGAAGAAGATATATCTGGAACAAAGATAAAACATCTGGCACCATTAGAATGCAAATTTGCATTGCATCATAATAAACCAAAAAAGGACATGTCAAGTGTAATTGTTCAAGAATGTATTACAAGTGTATATTAGTTATCTCTACTATTACTATTTGATCATTTTGTACGTTTTAAACTAATAATAATAAATTTTGACCATTCTATGTTTGACTGGTTTTATAGATTATATGTGTAATCAAGGTGATATGGCCTTTATTGAATCCATTAAAAACATTCCTTATGCGACAATGGATGTAGAAATTGTATGGGTTGGCTCTCAAGTAATTTCCAAAAAATTTATGGAATGTCTATTTCAACCAGATTCTTATTTGGGTGACGAGATAATATATTTTTTTTGGTACGCATGTACACTCAAATTTAGGTATTTTAATTAAATATAGTTTTTGTATATGTATTTACAGGTCATAAATTCTTACATATACTTATTGATAGAACAACATATAAAGCAGCGTCCTGGTGGTATTGTCCACATGGAGATTACATTTGTTAGTGAATTTTTAAAACGAGATGCTGGTGATGATCAAGAATTTAATGATATATACTGTAGAACTAGCGAAAGATCTCGATTTGAGTGAAAGGTGTTATTATATCTTCAACATTACAAGGTAAAAAATATTTTACTATATATCAGTTTAGTTATAAAGTCATCATATGATTCTTATAAAACATATTATATATATATAGTAGGTGTTCATACCTATAAACATTCGTGAATTTCACTGGTATCTTGTTGTGCTTAACGTCAAAAGACGATATGTATACATACTCAATTCACTGGGTTCTTCATTAGGTCATAAAGATCTCGATTGTGTTATAGTAAATAAAACCTGTTACTAATTTTGTTTGTGGTTATGAGTAATTTTGTTGATGTGATTTATGATTATATTCTTTAATATATTATAATAGTATATTTGTAGCTAAAGGGTTTGCAAAAGCAAATAGATGGTGTGTCTCATTACATGAAACTTAAAGATCATAATTGGCCAAACCTTCAAGTTTCCTCTTGGCCTTGGAAACTTATAGAGTTTAAAGAAGCCATGCAGATAGATAGGTATATGTTCGATCTTTTTGAAACCATTTTATTTAAACTGGAAACATATTTGATTTAATTTTTTTAATGTAGTTCTTCGTGTTGACTTTTCCTACTTAACTATATGGATTACTAGACAGGAGTTGAACTATCAGATAATTTTACGCAGCTATATCAGAAAAAGTTATCATATACATATCTACAATGATATGAAAAATAACACCATGTATTTTCTTACTTTGTAGGCCGATATGATAAACTTTAGGCCAAAACTGGCCGCTATTTTATTATCTTCGGATTTGAACAAGAGAAAGGGATGTCCGTTGTATAAAAATAATACAAATAAAAGTACAGAAGACAATGAGGCTGACTCCAGTAATGTTGAGGTTTTAGAACCATCCCCAAATCCTAAGAAGGGGAAACAAAGCCCTTAGATTAGCTCGGAAGATGATGCTATTATTATATTTTGAAGAAATATGTGCCAAAGAAGAGAATGATGTCACCCCTAGTCCAACATCTGTTGATGGTTGTGGTAATGACTCTTTAATGAGATGTCTTTTCACCAAGGATATGCCAGTGACAAAGCAGATATGATAGAGTTTCTATGCGATTATATCATGACAATTCAAGATGGCACAATTCAAGAAATATGAGGAACTTACTCTAAAATTGTGCCATCTTGAATTGTCATGATATAATCGCATAGAAACTCTATCATATTTGCTTTTGTCACTAGCATATCCTTGGTGGAAAGACCTCTCATTAAAGAGTCATTGCCACCATCAAAAGAGGTTGGAGTAGGGGTGACATCATTCTCTTCTTTGGCACATATTTCTTCAAAATATAACAATATAGGATCATCTTCCGAGCTAATCTGAGGGCTTCGTTTCCTCTTTTTAGGATTTGGGGAGGGCTCTAAAACCTCAACATCACTGGAGTCAGCCTCATTATCTTCTGTACTTTTATTTGTATTATTTTTATACAACAGACATCCCTATCTCTTGTTCAAATCCGAAGACAACAAATAGCGGCCAATTTTGGCCTAAAGTTTTTCATATCGGCCTGCAAAGTAAGAAAATACATGGTATTATTTTTCATATCATTGTAGATATGTACTCCCTCCGGTGCAGTAAAAGAAGTCATCCTGCGCGTGACCGAGCGTGCACAAAAAGAAGTCATAGCGCGCGTGGGTCTGGGATTTGGACGTTGTTGCCCCTAGTAATTGCACAAAAAAAGATGCATTTAAGAGGAATCGAACTTGAGACCTCTAGTCTAGAATGCCTTGGAGCTGCTGCAGCAACCAATCAAGCCTGATTGTTTTAGTGACGTTAATGCACCCATATCCCTATTTAATAGGGGCAAACAGGGAAAACTCTATGATAATTAATCACTCCTTGGTATGCACAATCATGTCCTAAACGACTACCTTTACTGCACTGGAGGGAGTATATGATAACTTTTTCTTATATACTTGTGTAAAATTATCTGATAGTTCGATTCCTGTCCAGTACTCCATATAGTTAAGTAGTAAAAGTCCACACGAAGAACTACATTAAAAAAATAAAATATGTTTCCAATTTAAATAAAACGGTTTCAGAAAGATCGAACATATACCTATCTGTCTGCTTGGCTTCTTTAAACTCTATAAGTTTCCAAGGCCAAGAGGCAACTTGAAGGTCTAGCCAATTATGATATTTAAGTTTCATGTAATGCGACATACCATCTATTTGTTTTTGAAAACCTTTTAGCTACAAAGATATTATTATAATATATTAAAGAATATAATCATAAATCACATCAACAAAATTACTTATAACCACAAACAAAATTAGTAACAAGTTTTATTTACTCACAACACAATCGAGGTCTTTATGACCCAATGAAGAACCTAGTGAATCAAGTATCTATTTCTCTCGCCTTTTGGCGTTAAGCACAACAAGATACCAGTGAAGTTCACAAATGTTTATAGATATGAACACCTACAATATATATATATAATATGTTTTATAAGAATCATACGATGACTTTATAACTAAACTCATATGTCATGTTGAAGATATAATAACACCTTTTGCTCAACTTGAGATCTTTCGCTAGTTTTAAAATATATATCATTAAATTCTTGATCATCAACAACATCTCGTTTTAAAAATTCACTAACAAATGTAATCTCCATGTGGACAGTACTACCAAAAACGCTGCTTCATATGTTCTTGTTCTATCAATAAGTAAATGTAAGAATTTATGACCTGCAAATACATGTACAAAAACTATTTAATTAAAATACCTAAATTCGAGTGTACATGCATACCAAAAAATTATATTACCTTGTCACCCAAATAAGAATTTGGTTGAAATAGACATTCCATAAAGTTTCTAGAAATTACTTGAGAGCCAACCCATACAAGTTCTATATCCATTGTCGCATAAGGAATGTTTTTAATTGATTCAATAAGAGCCAGATCACCTTGATTACACATATAATCTATAAAACCAATCAGACATAGAATGGTCAAAATTTATTATTATTAGTTTAAAACGTACAAAATGATCAAATAGTAATAGTAGAGATAACTATTATACAATTGTAATACCTTTTTGAATAGTTACACTTGACATGTCCTTTTTTGGTTTATTATGCTGCAATACAAATTTGCATTCATCTTATTGCGCCAGATGTTTTATCTTTGTTCCAGATATATCTTCTTCATTGTGATGTATAGGAAGTCTGGTATGATCATCTATTTTTGTATCGAGAGGTGATTCATTATCAAATGTTGAATGCTTGTCCAATTAGCTATCATCAACTGGTACTTCATTTGTCTCCTAAAGAATCCATAAAGGTAAAACAGTCCTACATACATTACAAATAAAATGATGTAATATTGAATTACTAAGTTAATGAATTTGTTATAATCCTGACAATATAATGTTTCAACCAATAACTTTAAAGCTTTGCAAATAGAACTACATTAATCACTTTTGAAAGTGTAGCCACCTAAAGACCTCCTACGAACATATATATATATATATATATATATAATGAAAAATTAAGACTAAACTAACATCATGCAATGTTTTCTCGGGTTAGTCCTCCAAGTTTCAATTAAACAAAATGATCTTATGTATAATAAATAACTCGACAATAATAAATCATTATCAATGTTTCACATGTATTGTTATTCCATAATCAACTATAGCAATAGCAAATCTATCCAATAATAAGTAACCAGGTGAAACAAAGTATAGTGCAAACAAAGATACTATTAGGTCCATCAATTTAACATAATTATGCATGCATTGATGAGAACATAACAGTAAATAATTATAGTGGGAGTGACCGTGTGTTGCGACGATATACAAAATATTCAACAAAACGTTAGTGCACAACAATTACATAAAAACAAATACCACATATATTATCGATCTCAATCTAACAAATTCTTTGACAACGACAAGTGATACATACTATTGGCATTCTCACTTGCATTCAAGAAATTCATATACAGGTTACCTGCAAGTAACCAAGTCAGCTGTCCACGACGTCATGACGAGCATTAATGCGGTAATCCTAGGCTTTAGGATCCAAGATTTTGGGTGAATCTATGGAAATTAAGCCAACAAATGATGAAGGTAGGCACATTGATGGAATCAAAACTGAAATCATCTAAAAACTTGGAGATCTTGAGAAAATAGTCATAAATTATCAGATCTTGCGACGACATGGCTAGATCGAGCAGACCACGCCCCCCGCTGCCGCCGAAAGCTAAGTTGATCAGTTGGTGGCGTCCACGGCCATGTCCCCCCTATGCCTCCTTGAGTTCCCCCTTGGCCATCGGCTTAAGCTAGCTAGAAGGCGACGATGGGGATGGAGAGTCCGAGCCATGCAAGGTGTGGAACAAGATCTTGATGCCGGAGGGGACCTTCTTATGGCTATGAGTGGAGGCATGCACGGATGTTTGTTGGAGCAGGGTGGCGGCCAGGCGCGGCATGCATGAAGGCTTGTTGGAGAGATGGGTGGCGGACGAGCGCGACATGCACGGCGGGAACTTGCCATGGAGTCGCGGGCGAGCGCCATCCCGTGTCAGTCCGGCGAGGTGGGAGGCGCGCAGTTTGAGGTGGGCTGCGGCGTCCCTTCACCGAACACAACGTAGCTACGGACCTATCTGCACACAGCACGCACGCAGACGTACGTCGGGCATTGGATTTGGTGACGCGTGAGAGAGGCGGACCTTTTAGCTGTAGGTCATTGAACGGCGGGCGACCCGTCCTCTCCGCGCTCATGCTCACCTGCGTCCTCGTCGGCGTCGGCGCTGCGGCGAGGGTGCACGTGGTGGCTCGATTTCTCCCTCCTCTAGGCACACGAACTCGACTGGTTCCTTAGCCCTTCTCTACGCGCACTTCACTGGTAGAAAAGAGCTCATAGCCTGCGACACCCATAAATTATCACGCGCCAGTAAAAAAAACAAGGTGGACCCGACTTAGGAACCGCCAGTGGAAACCTATTTTCACTGGCGGTTATCTTAACACAACCGCCAGTGGAAATAGGGTATTTACACTGGCGGTTGGTGTAACAGAACCGCCAGTAGAAAGAAATTTACACTGGCGGTTGGTGTAACAGAACCGCCAGTGTAAATACCCTATTTTCACTGGCGGTTGTGTTAAGATAACCGCCAGTGAAAATAGGTTTCCACTGGCGGTTTTTCAAGCCAACCGCCAGTGAACTGTCTGTTATAAATACCCCTCTTCTTCCCCGCGACAGTGAACTGTATGCTCGCAGCCAGCTTCCATTGGAGGCGATTTTGGAGGTCCAGATTTCACAAAAATATAAGGGGGAGGTTTTGGACTTCATTTCTTGGAAGAAGGTGGATAAGAAAGGTTGGTTTATGTTTCTTTGTCAATTTTTGTTCATTCTTGCTCAATTTTAGCCACATTTTGGATCTAGGGTTTTACATGTGAGAGAGAAGAGTATAGCTAGGTAATTTTCTCTATTTCCTCAAATGAGGTTGCATAAGATGATTAGTTTTTGTCTATTCCCTCTCCTTTTTCATGTTTAGTTCTCAAATAAGTTTATCCATAACACATATTTAGTTGCTTAATGATTGGTGAATGTGTTGTATGGAAGGTTGGTTTAATTATGTTTCAATTGTCAGTTATTGTTTATTTTTGCTCAATTTTAACTACATTTTGAAACTAGGCTTTCACCATGTGTTAAAGATAGGTTTGGGTATTAATTTTTTTTGTTTATTAGTTGCTAGGAAAGTTTGGCTTATGTTTCTTTTGCCAAATTTTGTTCATTTTTCCTCCATTTTAGCCACATTTTGGATATAGGGTTTCACCATGTGTTAGAGATAAAGTAGTCTAACTACTTTTATTGGAAGAGATAAAGTAGTCTAACTACATTTTGTTAGCGACAAACCGAAGCATGTAATTTTACACGACTTTCTAGAGAGGAGAGGGAGAGGGAGAGAGAGCTATTGTTGCCAATGCGCTCGGAGCAGGTGCAGCACTTACCGTCCGTGTGGATGCAGCACTTTGCACATCCAGAATGCCCGTTCTTGCACTGATTTTACACAGAGCAGAGCATAATGCTGGAGTCTACCGATCAATATGTACTGTATATATACATGCATGGTAATCTGACTTGCCATGAAAACTTCGGACTGGAAGGGTAGGCAGCAGATGTCGCACTCCAACGCGTCCTTCTCCATGGATAGTGTCACAGTCGCCTCTTCCTCATCCTCCAACCCCGACTCTTCCTCATCCTCCATGTGCAGCATGTAATTTTACACGACTTTCTAGAGAGGAGAGGGAGAGGGAGAGAGAGCTATTGTTGCCAATGCGCTCGGAGCAGGTGCAGCACTTACCGTCCGTGCGGATGCAGCACTTTGCACATCCAGAATGCTCGTTCTTGCACTGATTTTACACAGAGCAGAGCATCATGCTGGAGTCTACCGATCAATATGTACTGTATATATACATGCATGGTAATCTGACTTGCCATGAAAACTTCGGAAGAGGCGAGAGATAGAGGAGAGAGAGAGATAGAGGAGAGAGAGAGGAGAGAGAGAGAGAGGATAGAGAGAGAGAGGAGAGAGAGAGAGAGAGGGTTTCACATTTTAGCCACATTTTTGGATATAGGGTTTCACCATGTGTTTTATGTTACTTTTTTACAGGTGGTGATGGAGAGGACATCCTGGATGTATAACTTATCAAGGCTAGATCCATCATACATATCCGAGGTCCATAGGTTTATTGATGTCGCTACGAACCATGCTTGGAGAACAAAGACAAAACACATATATTGTCCATGCATGGACTGCAAAAATGCTGCTGTATTTAATGACACAGAACAAATCATATCTCATCTGGTATGCCGAGGATTTATGAAGGATTACACAATTTGGACAAAGCATGGAGAGGGTAGCTCTTCGCCTTATACGACTGGAAACCCTGAGAACATCGACGACAGATTTCAGTTCGTTCACGAGACACACCAACCTCTTCCACAGAGCGAACATGTAGTGCAAAATGTTACTGATCATGGTTACGCTGGAGGAAATGAACATGATAGACCTCATGTTCTGCCAAGTGTTATGGATGAGGAAGATGCAGAGTTGCTAGAGGCAATGTTGCGTCGTCATACAGATCAATCGATGTTCTTAATGAAAGGTATGGAGTCCCTGAAGAAGGCAGCAGAAGAGCCTTTGTACGACGAGTCTAAGGGTTGTACCAAAGAGTTCACGACGCTCCGGTCTGTGCTAAAGCTGTTGATGTTAAAAGCTAAATATGGTGTGTCTGATGCTGGCTTCGATGCGTTCTTGAGTATTATCGCAGACATGCTTCCAAAGGAGAACAATGTGCCTGCTAACACGTACTATGCAAAGAAACTAATCAGTCCGCTCACTATGGGTGTGGAGAAGATCCACGCGTGTAGAAATCACTGTATCCTTTATCGAGGTGATGATTATAAAGACTTGGAGAGCTGCCCAAAGTGCGGTGCAAGTAGGTACAAGACGAATAAAGACTATCGAGAGGACGAAGAGTGTGTTGCATCCGTGTCTAAAGGGAAGAAGCGAAAGAAAGCCCAAAAAAGACTTCAAAATCCACGAGCAAAGAAAAAGAAGAAGTAGACTATTATGCGCTCAAAAAGATTCCTGCTTTGGTGATGTGGTACCTCCCCGTCGTCGATCGATTGAGGTGTTTGTTCGCTAATCCTGAGGATGCCAGACTTATGAGCTGGCATGCTTCTGATGAGCACAAAAACGATGGGAAGCTTCGACATCCAGCCGATGGGAAGCAGTGGCAAGATTTCAATGACAACCACCGAGACTTTGCCGATGAACCGAGAAATGTTAGGTTCGCACTGAGTACTGATGGAATGAACCCATTTGCTGAGAGGAGCAGCAAGCATAGCACATGGCCGGTGATCCTCACCATATACAACCTTCCTCCATGGTTGATGCAGAAACGGAAGTACATTTTGCTAACCATCCTTATTTCTGGACCTACACAACCTGGAGTTGACATGGATGTATTTTTGGAGCCCTTAATGGAGGATATGAAAATATTGTGGGAAACGGGTGTTCAAATGTTGGATGAGTATCGTAAAGGTTCATTCACGCTGAGAGCAATTCTTTTTGTTACGATCAACGATTACCCTGCTCTCTTCACATTATCAGGCCAGTTTAAGGGAAAGGTTGGTTGCACAGTATGCATTGATGGAACTGCTTACGTATCCCTTGCTGCATCTAGGAAGATAGTTTACATGAGGCACAGACGCTTTTTATTGGAAGGACACAGGTACCGCATGCGAAAGATGGATAAGTACTTCGACAATAATGGTGAACTACATTTTACTACTCCATCGGGTAACAATAGAGGTCATAGAGTTTTTGAAATAGTCAGGAATATCAAGTTTGTTTTCGGGAAGAAGACAAAAGACGGAAAAACAAGGAAGGATGTCAAACCAGCTTCAGGGGCTATATTCAAGAAGAAGTCTATTTTCTTCGAGTACTTGCCTTACTGGAAAGAGTTAGATGTGCGGCATGCGATCGATGGTATGCACGTTCAGAAGAACGTGTTTGAAAGCATAATGGGCACCTTGCTAGACATAAAAGGCAAAACAAAAGAAGGGCTCAATTCACGCATGGACTTGGTAGATTTAGGCATAAAAAAGGAACTACATCCCGTTCTTCAAGAAAATGGGAAGTACCATCTCCCAGTCCCAGCAGCAAGCTACAATCTCAATGTAGATGAGAAACATGCGATGTGTGTTTGGCTCAAGAATTTGAAAGTCCCATCCGGATTCTGCTCTAGCATACGGAGTATTGTGTCAATGAAAGACCTGACAATCACCAACTACAACTCACATGATTGCCATGTCATGCTGACTACATTCCTACCTATTGCCATCAGGGCTATAAATCCTTTGTTTTTAAAGATGGCAATCACATGGTTGTGCTACTTTTTCAACAGGATTTCACAAAAGGTAATTGGCCGTGATGAGTTGGCATCTCTTCAGGAATTCGCAGTGGAGACAATATCACAGTTTGAGATGTGTTTCCCTCCATCGTTCTTTGATATTATGGTGCACCTTGTGGTGCACTTGGTGCCACAAATAGAGGCATTGGGTCCTATGTACTTGCATGAAATGTGGACGTATGAGCGTTTCAGGTGGTTACAAGCGTCAGGTTCCTAAATGGAGACAAGAAGACGCCGAGAAGAAGGCCGCAGGGTTGCCGACGCTGTCCGAGCAACTTGGTGAAAGGGCGGCAAATTGGCTCCGTGCTAGAAAACCAAGGGAAACCGAGACCGGTGTATCTTTTGATGATCCCATTGTCGAAGAAGCGGCAAAAAACATATATACAATGGCAGCTAAGCAGAGCCAAGGAACTTTTAAGCCACAAAGGGAAAGAGACATCCTAACGGCTGGTCTCGGTAACCCTGAGCATCCTGGCCGTGTACGAGGAATCTCGTCTAAGGAAGGATGGAAGGAAGGATTCAGACAACAGTGGGAAGGTCTGTACAGGAAACATGATCGATACAAGGAAGAGATGGCGGATTATTTTAAGGAGGAGGCCAAGAAAGAGTTCAAAGCCATGATGTCTCAAATGCTATCGAATCCTCCTCCAGAATTGATGCAACAGTTGGCGAGTGCGATGTCTGTTCAACAGATGACCACTCCACAAATACAAATAATTCCAGCAGCCCAACCGCCGGCTTCCACAGATTGTACGACATTACCAAGCTCTGTTGCTTCAACGGGAAATAAGGACCGTTATCCAGTTGATGACATCACAAGGCCTGTGGCGTGCACACTGGTTATAAGATATGGTATTAACAATAAACGTACAAAGAAAGTAGCCACAGGCCTTGCGATCCCAGGACGTAAGTTCCATGGAAACGATATTCCAGATGATTATTGCAAAGTAGAAGTGACGTCGGTCGTCCAAGGATCCGAGGACGACATGCTAGACATCCCTGGGCCCGAAGGTATCGAGAAACTTGGACAAGCTATCAAGAATTTTATCCTTTGGCCTCGAAGGGATGTCGAATTGCTTGATTGGTCGAATTCGTCGCAAGCGTCGCAGGCCCAACCGTCTCCGCCTTCTCAAATTGTTGTTCCTATTGTACATCCATCATCACCTCCTCAAACTTCACATGCTGCTCCTCATCCTTTTTCTGACCCACCGTCTCCGCCACAAGCATCACCATTCAGGGCTCCACCACCTTCTCCTCCCCATCCTCTTGGTGACCCACTGTCTACGCCACCATCAAGGGATCCACCTTCTCCACAACCATCAAAGGATCCAAGGCCATCAAAGAAATCTAAACTTCCTATTCCAAAATTGGTGTCCCCGTATCAAAAAAAGAAGAGTAAAGCTACTACTGCTGGCACAGCTCGGTTTTTGAAAGGGATTGGACGGAGCCTCACGTCACAAACTGTTGATTTGGCCAAGCACGAGGAGTCTGCAAAAAAGGCTGAGGCAATGGCCGCAAAGATAAAGAAGCCAACTAAGGCAGATTACAAAAACGTGCCTAAAAAATATGTGCCGGGCAGACCTCTGCTACCTCTTGAGAAACTAAGAAAGGTCCCGGCTGGTGTTAAAAGGTTGCATGACTGGTACATGCGGGCATCATCGGTTGGCATCGACACCATCAGTGTGCATATACCAGACCATGCTTTTATTGGTTCGGACCAAAAGGCCGTTGTTACATTCGAGGACATGTTGTTAATGATGAACCTTCAGAGACTCGACGTGCAACTTGTAACGATGTTTGCATTGTAAGTGTCGCTCATACTTCCACATATGTGTGTTATTATTAGTGAGCTGTATAAAATTTCAATATCTGACATGCACGTGTGACTTGCAGAATGCAACATGATCAGCAGGAGATCCTTTACGGTACCAAGCCCAATGCTAGTGCCAGTAAAAGGGTTGGGTATCTCAACCCAATACTTATATCCGAGGTAAGCCACACTTTTAGAATCGGGAAAGACAACGATGAATTACGGGGAAAGACGGACGAAGAAGTTGAGAAGCGTATAAAGGATATGAAGAAGGATTTTGAAGCTCGATACGCCACCTATATAGGACATGCAATGCTTCACTTTCAAGACAGGGAAGCCATAATGGCCCCGTACAACTTTAAGTAAGTGTGATTTTGCATAAATAAAATTAATAATTTCAATACACATGCATCACAAATTTGATTCGTACAGGGACCACTTGATATGCTTCCTCATTTATCCTAAGGTTGGAAAGGTGCTGGTGCTCGACTCCTTGAACTTCGACCCTTCGACATATGCAGAATTCCTCAGCATCTTAGAGCTGTAAGCCTTTTCTATGCATGCATACTTTTATCGATTAAAATTTGAGAATAACATGGTGATTCTATTTGAGATCACAGGGCTTATAGATTCTATAAGATGAGAGGTGGAAAGTACGACCTGTCGAAAAAAGGCGTGCCACTAGACATCCATCATCACTGGCCGGTAAGTATGTGATTTTATGAATACATATGATACACAATGTTGCAACTAAATAACCAATCTCCCGTTATGTAGTGCCACAAGCAACCACAAGGATCGGTCCTATGTGGATTCTATGCGTGCGAGTTCATGAGAGTGAACGGACGATACATCACGAACCCTGACAAGGTATTATTAGTAATAGTCAAGTATGTATTTATGTCATTAAAGATGCAAATGTGTTATTATTGAGTATAAATAGATGATGTTTATAAAATTCCTTTACAGCAATTTCAACGAGGAAACCCGGAGAACTTGACCGAAGCTGCATTGTATGGCATAATCGAGGACCTCTGCACATTCATATTGAAAGAGGTCATACCCGCAGAAGGAAAATATCACGATGCTTCCGGGACATTAGCTTTGCCAGAGTTTAGAATACTAACAGAAATTAGTAGATTATCTCTTAGCCGAGATAGTTATTAGAGCTTAGGTGAAAACTTATGATGTATAGAATGCATGAAGCATATATGGTTGTAAACAGAATACTTTGATGTATATAAATGTATGATAGAATTTAATTTCATGTTGCTTTCAATATCAATATAGATCTATATATATATATGTTTGTGTGTGTGTAAATAAATATATATTATTCAGTATTGTTTGAAATTTTGAAAAAAGGCGGGAAAACTTCCACTGGCGGCTAAATAAAGAAAACCGCCAGTGAAAAGTGCATTTCCACTGGCGGTTTGCTTTATAAAACCGCCAGTGGAAATGCATTTCCACTGGTGGTTTTCTTTATTCAGCCGCCAGTGGAAATGCACTTTTCACTGGCGGTTCCTTAAGAAAACCGCCAGTGAAAATGCACTTTTCACTGGCGGTTCCAAAATAACCGCCAGTGGAAATGCTGATTTCCACTGACCCCTAGCACTGGCGGTACTGAAAAACGCCTGTGTAAATAGGTTTAGAACCGCCACTATAGAGCTTCTGTGTACTAGTGCTTGTCTCCAATTTTGCATGGCTGTTTTATGGGCCGTGCTAGGGGAAGTGGAGATCGTGGAGGGAGAGTCTTTTGCTATTATAACACTCATTTAAACAGGCTTCTCTCTTCTAGTATATACAAATTTAACTTCTCTAAAATGGTACCTATAACTTAATCTCTTCTCTAAAATAGTATTAAATGTTAGAAATATAGGCATTTTCCATATTATTTTAATTACATAAATTAACATTATGATGATGATATATAAAAGATAATTAATCATGGAAATCATGATGTCAAATATATCCATAACAATATGAAACATGAGAACATAAAGCATATGAATCATATAAATATAATAAGCATATAAACATGGTACATGTATCATGACGGAACAACTGAAAATAAATAGATAGCAACATAAACAACATGATTGTAAAATTAAAACAAACATATATGACATATTACTAACATGAACATGCATCGGACATGTCATGATATGATATGACAGAACAGATGGGATAAATTCATGGTTACATATGAAACAGTAGAGATGAACATATGAAACATATATAATCTGGAGAACATAAAACAGTAAGGAGATGAATCGATCATACCCTCCCATGCGCTCCAAGGATCCAGATCCTTGTCCAACTTCTCTTGTCATTCCGTACGAGATGAAGACGCCAGGAAGAAGAAGATGTTTACTCATAAGGAAGACAATAATGGATGTTTGGGCAGTCGAGTAGACGCTCCCCAAAAACCTAATTGTCGATTCCCCGTGCAAGGTCTCGAACGGCAAGGGCTTCGGAGGCACCTGCCCTCTCGCTCCTCTATGCGCGTAGAGTTACGAGATGGAAATACCCATACTTGCGGCTGAATTGTGGTTCTGAAAGTTCTTCTCTCGTCCCAAGCGACAGGAGTTCTCACCCCTTTAACCTTTCATCGCTGGAAGGGAAGGTGAAGGGGAAGGGTCTCGCATGCAGCTATTCAAGAGACGGGCATCTGAAAGGTTTGACCCAGAGTTGAAACTCTCGCGGTTAATGAGTGCTAAAAATTAACACAACCACACCACGCCTCGCCCGCTCGCTCGCTGCCTGCCTTTCCTCGCCACGCCACGCCACGCCCGGCCCGAGCCCATGCCCGTCCCGGCCCGGCCAGCCGGCGGCGGCGGCGCGCGCGCGTGTTGCACTCCTTTGTTCGTTTCTTAACTTCTCAAATTAAGTGGAATAATTCCCACCATATAAGTCAAGCCAACGACCCTTGGAATTCTAATATGGTACTATTTGTATTGTCCACGATTACACACCATAGAGTTTATTGATTAAATTTAAATGGGCCAAGCCCATAATAAATCCAACAATCCCCACCAAACTCTAGGGTTTGTAATGATGAAGTATCAGAATCACAATCCTTTGATATACCAGTGTTTCGATGGAGACTGTTAAGTTGAACATCCATCTAGAATAAGAGTTCCACTCATTCACAACTAAACAATGGACTAAGCCTTGAATTGACGGTTTTGTGTGAGATGAGATTCGCTCAAATCCTTTGCTGATACTAGGCTGCAAAAAGGCATCCCCGCTATTTAGAAGCATATAAGTCACACTTCAGTGCCTTTCATGAGTATTTAGGGATTACCCAAGTCCCATAGACAGTGACTAGCAGTCTGACTCATATCGGTGTACTTCTTAGAAGATGTTCTGTAGGACAACATCTCTCCTTTATAAGACTCTTGGAATACATTAAGGTAAATACCATCCTGCCTTACAGATAGGAAAGATGTGCATCAGAAATGAGTTAAGGAAGGGATCTTTCCTCACAACCTACTCCTAGCTTGTATCTCTACTCTACTTCACAGGATCTCCGATCACATAGAGTAGGTTACCACTATAGAAGATTTCACATGGGTCTCATACCCATTTCTCTCGATGCACTTTCTATCACATTGCGTGACAGACCCTTAGTGAATTGATCTACCAGATTATTCGATATGTGGACATAATCCACTGTTATAACTCGAGAGTTTTTCAACTTTCTAACAGATTTTAATCTTCTCTTAACATGCCTTGTAGACTTCATGTTATTCCTAGAACTGTAACCTTTGTAATCACAGTTTGGTTGTCACAGTTCATGGAAATAGCCGGTATCGGTTTTTCAACTACCGGTAAATCCAATACGAAATCACGAAGCCACTCGACCTCAGCCCCAGCAGTTTCTAATGCTGTGAGTTCTGCTTCCATGGTAGACTTCGTTAAGATAGTGTTGGGGGTATGCTTCGTAGTCGAAGATCCTAAAGGAAGAAAACACCTTCGGAAGATCTTTCCCGCAGCGCCGAAGCTGTCACATATAAAGCTTCGGCACAACGACGGATCTCACGACGAAGGGGCGAACCGACTTAAAGATGAAATGACTTAAAAACCCATGATGTTCTGTGTCATTGTTGTAGTTAATTGTAAAGGGCATATATGTAATTATACACAGGCTGCGCCCTGTGCCTATAAATAAGTGAACAGTACCCCTGTACTGTTCACACAATCTGGTAATCACGGACGTATTACACTGGAATTATTGCTTTCTGTCAAGCCGAAGGTATAAATGTAATTCAATGTTGTTCATGTTCATTTACGATGATATAATTAAAAGATATTAATGATGCCATATGGTTATTTATGTTATCCCTCATGTCTCATATACTTCTCCTTTTATTAATACATACTATGATGATGAAGGTACGCCCTTCATGACCTTCGTCTGACGATCATTGTATCCTAAGGGAGATAATGCTTCGAAGGACGAAGGGCATTAACCATTAACCTTTTTTGTGTTGCCTTGTTCTTAATTCATAGCATTTGAGAACAAGTCCCCAACATTGGTGCCCACCTCCGGTGAACTCACTTCCACTTTTTGAGCTAATGGCTTCGTTCAACAACCAAGCTGGAACTGCTTCGGCTACAAAGCTGGTGCTCCCGATAACAGGCGGTTCATGTTCAGAGCCGGCCAACAAGAAGCAGAAGAAGGAGGCACAGAGAAGGGTATAGCATGTCGGGGTGCAGGGACCCTTCATCAAGTCAAGATGGTCTCACATCCCAATTACCTTCTCCCAAGAGTACTTTTAGCTCAAGGATTACCCTTACAATGATGATATGGTTATTTCTTGTGTCATCAAAGGATTTCTGGTCCACAATGTTCTGGTCGATACAGGCAGTGCATCGGATATTATATTTGCTAAGGCCTTCAGACAGATGCAAGAGCCAGAGGATAAGATTCATGATGCTACACACCCTCTTTGTGGCTTCGGAGGAAGACAGATTGTAGCGCTTGGCAAGATCACGATGCTAGTGACCTTCGGATTTGACAACAATACAAGGACTGAACAAATTGTGTTTGATATTGTCGACATGGAGTACCCCTACAATGCAATCATTGGTCGTGGGACACTCAATGCTTTTGAAGCAATTCTTCATCCAGCATATCTTTGCATGAAGATACCTTCGGATCAAGGACCTATTGTTATTCATGGACGTCAAGAAGCTGCCAGAAAGGCTAAAGGAAACTGGACAGATTCAAAAGCAATCCATAATATAGATGGAGCCGAAGCTTGTGAGCAATACAAGTATAGAAGGGAGAAGGCTGCTTCGGCCGATCAGCCGAAGCCCATGCTCTTATGTGAAGATATAGCAGAGCAGAAGGTGTTGCTGGGATCTCAATTGTCTGAGGAACAGGAGAAAAACCTAACAAGGTTTCTGTTCAACAACAAAGATGTTTTCGCATGGTCTGCCAATGACCTATGTGGTGTCAACAGGGATGTCATTGAACATTCGCTCAATGTTGATCCGTCCTTCAGACCCAGAAAGCAGAGGCTTCGAAAGATGTCTGATGACAAAGCCGAAAGTGCTCGGAATGAAGTGAAAAGAATTCTCAGCGCTGGAGTCATCAGAGAAGTAAAATATCCAGAATGGCTAGCTAACACTGTTATGGTGAAGAAGGCCAATGGTAAATGGAGGATGTGCATTGATTTTACTGATCTCAACAAGGCTTGTCCGAAGGATGAGTTTCCATTGCCGAGGATAGATTCTCTAGTAGACGCAGTAGCTTCGTCAGAACTCATGAGTCTACTAGATTGTTATTTAGGCTACCATCAAATCTGGATGAAAAAGGAAGATGAGCCAAAAACCAGCTTCATAACCCCCAGTGGAAAATATTGTTACCTTCGGATGCCTGAGGGGCTCAAGAATGCTGGGGGAAGCTTCAACAGAATGACGGCCAAAGTCCTTCATTCTCAGATAGGCAGAAATGTGCTAACATATGTTGATGATATCATAGTAAAAAGCATAAAACAAGAAAATCACATTGCTGATCTGCAGGAAACATTTGCTAACTTTAGGCAAGCTGGCCTGAAGTTGAATCCAGAAAAATGTGTCTTCGGAGTAAAGAAGGGAAAATTCCTTGGTTGTCTGGTTTCGACAAAGGGAATCGAAGCTAATCCGAATAAAATCGAAGCTATTCTTCGGATGGAACCACCGAGCACAAAGAAGGGGGCCCAACGGCTGATAGGAAGACTGGCATCCTTGAACCGATTCATATCTAGATCAGCAGAGAGGAATTTACCATTCTTTGAAGTGCTAAAGTCAGCCGAAGTCTTTCAATGGGAACCAGCTCAGCAAAAAGCCTTCGAAGAGCTGAAGCAGTATCTGATAGACCTAACGATGATAACTCCACCCGCTCCAGGGGCTCCTCTGCTGTTGTATGTGGCAGCTTCGCACTCTGCAGTAAGTGCAGCACTTGTCCAAGAGAAGCTTGAAGGACAAACTAAAAAGCAAGCTCCAGTATGCTTTGTTTCCGAAGTCCTCAGGTTATCAAAGAAAAATTATACAGAGTTGGAAAAGGTGCTATATGCTGTCTTAATGGCCTCAAGAAAGCTTCGACATTACTTTCAAGCATTCCACATAATTGTTCCTTCATCACAGCCTTTGAAGGATATTATGAGAAACCGAGAAGCTACAGGAAGGATTGGAAAGTGGGCTGCGGAACTCAACGAGTTCACCATTGATTATGTACATAGGTCCTCGATTCAGTCCCAGGCGTTAGCAGACTTCATCGCTGACTAGACACTAGGGGCTCAGGAGGAAGAAGCAAGTAAAGATGCCGAAGCCTGGACAGTGTTCTGCGACGGTTCCTGGGGAACCTTCGGGGCAGGCGCAGCTGCTGTTTTAGTTGCACCTTCTGAAAGGGAAATGTGCCCTTGGGCCATTTCTAAGTATTTTGGTGATTGAGTGCCAACACAAGTGCTTAAGTGAAAATCTATGTCAATTGATGGACAAAGTGTAAATCAAGTCTAAAGGTATGTTTCTAGACTTAGTACATTATTTTGAGAACTAATGTATTGTGTCTAAGTGCTGGAAACAGGAGAAATCGAATTGGAAAAGACTTAGCTTTGTTCAGCCAAAGTCTGCTCAGTCTGGATGCACCGGATTGTCCGGTGGTGCACCGGACAGTGTCCGATGGTGTAGGCTGGCTCTGGCGAACTTGCTGCTCTCGGAACTTCGATGGCGGTGTACGGCTATAAATCACCGGACTGTCTGGTGGTGCACCGGACTGTCCGGTGAGCCATTCACCGGCGAACTCGTCGCTTGTTGGAACTGTCTCTCGACAGCAAGGAGATCCAACACGAGTGAACGGTGATGGCAACAGGGCACTCGCGCGTGATGGCAAAAGCTTTGTTAATCTAGCCTCTCACGGGCACTGTGCGGGGGTATTTATAGGTATCCGAGTGCACGGCGCCTTGCGTTAAGGACGCATGTGCCCTCAGGTACCTAGTTTATCCCCAGAATATTCCCATAAAGCGGGGTTACAAGCTGTAATTACAAGTACGCCTTTACAAATTAGGCCTGTAACACAAACGCGGCCACGCAGGGCCCGTTACAATGGGCCAGATCTCATGTGGGCCTCGGAGCTGACCGAGGCCGCGCCGTGGGGAGGTGTCGCCGCAGGCCTTCGTCTGGTGCCGAATCGAGCGAAGGGTCTCCGTGTTGTCTCTGGTGCCGACAAGCGAAGGGTGTCCCTGCCTGCTTTGTCTGTCAGGGCAGGGGCTAAGCGGTGGAGACTTCGAGCGAAGGGTGGCGTTTCTGCCTTCGCTCCAACATTTGCCCTCCGAGGGACCAGTTCGACAAAGTCACCTGGTGCCGAAGACGTCGCTAGATGGCGGAGACGCTGCCCTCGCTCGAAGTGGTTCCGCGGGGGTTTTTGGTGTGACCGTTGATGGACATCGTACTGTTGGACTGCGGGTTTTCCGAAGCGTCGCGCCCTGTGGGATTGCGGGTTTCCCGAGGAGCCGCGCCCTGCCTATAAAAGGGGGCGGGGGACGGCGCTGTTTGCACTTTGCCTTCCGCGCTCCGCGAAAACCCTAGCCGCCCGCCGTCTTTCTCCTTTTTTTCTGCTGCTCCCTTTGCTCGTCGGAGTTCTGGCTCGAGTGAAGCAGACCGCCCGCCGCCGCCGACGGTACGTAGCAATGTCATCCTCTTCTTCTTCCGCCGACGCCACGCCGCCGGCCGCCGCCTCGTCTGAGGAGACGTTGAGTAGCGTGATGGTGGAGGAGCTGCGCGCCGGCGACTCTGTTGATTTTGGTGTGTCACGGATGACGTCGGCCCGCGTTGAAGATATGCAGCGTTTGGGCTACTTTGGCGGCGGAGTCGCTCGTGCTCCGGGGATGGAGGAAGTCCCCGAGCCGGAGGGTGAGTTGGTTGTTTTTGAGGCGTTCTTCGTCGCCGGTCTCCGCTTGCCTGCGCACCGGTTTGTTGGCGAAGTCCTGCGTAGATTCAACGTTCAAATACATCAGCTGACACCGAACGCCGTGGTGGCGCTGGCGAAGTATGTCTGGGCGACGACTTCGTACGGCGGGCAGCCGTCGGTAGAAGTTTTTGCGAAGAATTATTGCTTGCATTGGCAGAAGAGGATGGTTGAGGGCGGAATTGCTCAGTTCGGGTCGTGCACATTCACGCCGAAGACTGGCAAGACCACAATGCCAGTAGTGGAGTTGGTTCCGTGCGCCCACAACAAGTGGGGCAATTGGAATGAATTTTGGTTTTACGTTGCTGAGGCTACTGTCGAAGGCCATGAAGGACTGCCCGTGTCTGAGATGTGCTCTCACTATTACTCTGCGTATCCGCCTTTTGAAGTGGCAGACGAGGATGCAGACGAAGGGGCCCTTCGATGCGCTGCCGGCCAGAGCAGTGGTCGTGATTTAGTTGAAGAGTTCGTGGCGTACGGGGTCTGGCCCTTGGCGCACGGCTGGGCGCTGGGCGAAGTGTGCCCTCGCCAGATGCCTTTTCACGGAGGAAGGGTGGTGCGAAGTCCTGCCTTTGCACTGAATTTGCGAAACCGTGACCCGGCCGCCTTTGTGCGTGATGCGGAGGACTTGGCGGTGCGGCTCGTGGGGCGGTATGTGGCGAGGACAGAAGGCCAGCGCAGCTTTGATATTCGCGGGTCAAATGAACGTTTGAACAGGGTCTTCGAATTGAATCAATTGCCGTACGACGGCTACCCTGGTCAAGACGAAGCGGACCGCCGTGGGAAGAAGCCGGCAGTGGAGACTAGAGGCGACCCTGCGCTGACGGCCGCCCCCTCCTCAAAAAAGAGAAAATTAGGTACTGCGATGGGAGGAATCGGGGTGTCTGATAGTTTTGCTAGGGAGTTAATGAAGACGTGTGCGGCCCCGGGGGAGAGGATGTCTTCGCCCGAGCTCCGGGAGTCTTCGGCTCGGATGCTGAGGGTTACCGGGGGCTGCTGGCCTAGAAATGTTCCTGTCCCCTGCGCGGCTGAGGAAGACTGTTTTACATCTCGTATGGTTCGTCAGTGGAGGGTTTTTCCTTACGGGAGAAATATCGGTGCTGTTGTGTGGGCAGTGATGGACAAGGATCGCCAAGGGGCGGCGCAAAAACGCCAGGCGACCGTCAGGATTCATGAAGCCCGGCCGAAAAGGCAGCGGGGAGCAGCGAAGGCTGCGGCCTCCAGCGGAGGCAAACCGCCGCTGGCGGCGAAGGCGGGCGCCTCTGCATCTAGCAAGGCGCCGGAGACAACGGCGGGCGCCGGGGTCTCCAAACTGACGAAGGTGGTGCCGCCGGCCAGCGGGGTGGCGGAGGCTGCGAAGGCGGCCAGAACGTTGCCGCCGCCGGGCAAGCGCGTTGCCGACTTCGGCACCGATATCAGTGTGGACGATTATCTTGGGGGTAAGTCACCTGACCGCCTTTTTTTTTGTTTTTACACTCGTTGACGCGTTGCAGGGTCGGACGAAGGCCGACCTGCTGTGGTTGTGCCTGCCGCGGCAATTGCGACGGCTGCGCTGTCGTCGAAGGCGAGGGGCGGGACCCTTGGCGCCGGAGGCGAGGTGTCGGCCCTCGCGCTGGTCAGAGACGAGGCTGGCGCGGCGACCCGCCGGCTGAAAGGGGTGACGGAGGCGCTGAGTCAGGCGACGGAGGCGCTGAGTCAGGTCCGCCGAGTTCTTTTTTTTTTACGGCCATGGCCTTACGTGTGCTCTGCAGGTGGCTGACTTCACTAGCCGTACTGCGTCGGGGGCGCTTACGGCAGCCTTATCTGCCGAAGTCGAGAGACTTCGGACGCAACATGCTGACGCTGTCCGTGAGAAGTCGGCCTCCGACAGCAAGTGTCGTAAACTGGCGGACAAGGTGGCCGCCCTGGAGGAGGAAAAGGCTGACCTCCGGCGCCAGCTGGCGGGGGAGAGGAGGGAGGCCAACGAGGCCGTCGCCAAGGAGCAGGCCGCGCAGGCGGAGGCTAGGCTGGCACGGGCGGAGGCCAATCTTGCCAAGGATCTCGCCGAAGACCTGCGGGGGCGGCTCACCGCTCTGGAGAGCCGCGCGAAGGGGGCCGAAGCCGCGGCGCGAACGGAGGCCGAACGGACGCGCACACAGCTTATGGCCACATACCGCGAGCTGGGTGCGCGGACCGGTGACTTCGTGGTGCCGGAGCGAGAGGCCGGGCTTCGCTGCTTGGAATGGGTGCAAGAGGAGCTGCAGGAGCTCCCCACTGTCTTGGGTGGATTAATGTCGTTCGCCTCCCTGGTCACCTGCGAGGGGGCAATGAATGCACTCTCTCGCGAAGGGTGCCGGCACTATGAGGCCTTTGACCAGGCAGATGAAGATTTTGGGCGAGACATCTATAAGGTCGAAGACCCCGTGGTGAAGGAGTCCGCCGGCGCCCTCTATGACCGGATGTGGGGTCTGTATGGTGGTGAAGTGGTCAGGGAGCGGGCCGAGGCTGCGAGGGCTCAGGTAACGTTGTCGTTTGTTCGGTGTTTGCTGGATGTGGTCTGTGCGTGTGCTTGCTGACTTTTTGTATGTTTTGTTTTAGGCGGAGCGAGGCGAGCGGGTGGACGATTTCGGAGCACTGAACGACGCCCTGCCTGACCCGGAGCCGGCCCCGGAGACCACGGAAGACGCACCAGGCGCCCCCACATCTGCTGCGGCAGTTGAAGACCTGCCCCTGAAGGTGGCCGAAGGCGCTCCCGATGCCCTCGCAGCAGCTGCGCCGACCGTCGAAGGTCCGACAGCGGAGGCGGGGGAAACAATGGCGGAAGTGGCGGCGGAGACAACGGCGGAGGCACCCGCAGCGTCAGGGCCCTCGCAGGTGGCGTAGTGGTTGTTTAGGGTTAGGGAATTTTGGATGTTGTACTGAACTTTGGTTGCTGCGCAGGTTCAAGATTTTGGGCCTGCGCACGCAACCACTGCTACTGAGTTTTTGGCGGCCTCGACCGCGGAGGGTGGTAATCAATATAGTGGGTCTGCATCCGAGCTTTTTGACTTTGCTGACTCCGGGAGCTCGGTTGAGTGGACTGAGGAGTCGTCGGAGGAGAATTTGGATTATTTTGCGGCCTTGGACGTGGCTGCGGCGGAGGCCTCGCCACACGCCGCGGACGCGTCGGACGTGCCGGGCCCTAGCGCCGGGCGCCGTCGACGAAGGGCGGTTGCAAAACGTAGGGTTAGCGCGGAGGAGCGGGCTCTGCTTCGTGTGAGTGGGGCTGGTCGGCAGGAACTGTTGTCCCTGCTGACCGCCGAGGGTGTAGGTGAAGGGGAATTGCGAAGGCTTTTTGCGGGTGAAGAGCTCAGGATAATGTTATTTAATTATAGGGAGATGGGAATTATTCCTAAGGTTGAGCCGACGTAGAGTGTGGTGCCCTCGCTTGTGTACGTCGAGGCTTGTATGGTGGAATTGTGTGCCCTCGCGTGCGTGTGTGTGTGCGAAGGCGTTTTGTACTTACTGATTTGTTTTGCTGCGCTGTGTTGGCTTGATTATAGTTGGTCTTGGTGTGGATGGTTTGATGTTGTCGTTTCGGCCGTTGTTGTGCTAGTCCAGGTGTACCCTTAAGTGTTTTCTGCACAGATAGTCTTCGGTTTTTTCGCACTTGTTGTGCTGATCCGGCTGCACTTTTAAGCGACTTCTGCACGGATAGCCTTCGCGGTAGACTCAGATTTTTTCCGCACTTGTTGTGCTATTCCGGCTGCACCCTTAGGCGACTTTTGCGCGGATAGTCTTCGCGATAGACTTAGATTTTTTTTCCCGCACTTGTAGTGCTAATCCGGCTCCACCCTTAGGCGACTTTTGCGCGGATAGTCTTCGCGATAGACTTAGATTTTTTTCGCACTTGTTGTGCTAATCCGGCTGCACCCTTAGGCGACTTTTGCGCGGATAGTCTTCGCGATAGACTTAGATTTTTTTCGCACTTGTTGTGCTAATCCGGCTGCACCCTTAGGCGACTTTTGCGCGGATAGTCTTCGCGATAGACTTAGATTTTTTTCGCACTTGTTGTGCTAATCCGGCTGCACCCTTAGGCGACTTTTGCGCGGATAGTCTTCGCGATAGACTTAGATTTTTTTCGCACTTGTTGTGCTAATCCGGCTGCACCCTTAGGCGACTTTTGCGCGGATAGTCTTCGCGATAGACTTAGATTTTTTTCGCACTTGTTGTGCTAATCCGGCTGCACCCTTAGGCGACTTTTGCGCGGATTTGTCGCACGCGAGGGTAGCTAACGCTTAGCCTCGCGGTGACCTCGTGGTGGTCGAATGTCGAAGACCATCATCGCGGTCTTTTTCGACGCATGTCTTTTTGCGGGGGATTTGTTACGCATATATTACATGGCTCCGCCTCGTTAAAAACCTCACCCCCCGGGAGGAAAAGAGTGCGGGCCGGTGCAAGATTGTTTTTGCGAATTACAAGGGCGAAGACGGCCCTGAGGAATCAAACAAAAAATTTGCGGAGGTTGTCAATGTTCCAGGAGTGCTCCAGGTCCTCGCCGGTTGGCGTTGTGAGCCTGTAAGCGCTGGGGGAAGCCTTTGTCTTGACGATGAAAGGGCCCTCCCACCTGGGCTCCAGCTTGCCCTTGGACTCCGTCCGAGCTGTCCGAATGAGCACGAGGTCCCCCTCGCTGAACTCCCTCGGGGTGACTGAGTGGTCGCGCCATGCTTTGGTCTGGGCTTGATACTTGTTCAGGGCCTGTAGGGCGAAGACACGGTCTCCGTCGATGAGATCCTTTGAAGTTGGCTCGTCCACATCTGGGACGGCTGACGGTACTGTTCGCGGGGACCCGTGCTTTATTTCTTGCGGGGTCATGGCCTCCGATCCGTATAAAAGACGGAAAGGAGTGAATCCGGTCGCCCTGCACTCAGTCGTGTTTAGCGCCCAGACTGCCTCGGGTAAAAAATCGCTCCATCTGCCCTTTTTTTCATCGAGGAGCATTTTTTTGATAGCTGTGAAGATTTTTCCGTTGGCGCGCTCCACGACCCCGTTGGACTGCGGATGATAGACTGAGGCGAAGGCAAGCTTGGTGCCAATGGAGAAACAAAAATCCTTGAAGTCTTGGTTATCAAACTGCTTGCCGTTGTCGACCGTTAACTCGGACGGTACTCCGAAGCGGCAAACAATGTTCTGCCAGAAGAATTTTTGGGCAGTCTTTGATGTTATTGTGGAGACAGCCCGTGCCTCGATCCATTTGGTGAAGTACTCGACCGCGACGAAGGCGAACTTGAGGTTCCCCTGAGCGGTGGGCAGGGGTCCAACAATGTCGAGACCCCAGCGCTGGAGAGGCCATGTGTGGGCGATCAGCTTTGTGTACTGCGAAGGGCCGCCTGACCGTGGAGAGAACTTCTGGCAGGCTTCGCAGGACCGAGTGACCCGATTCGCGGCGCAAATCATTGCGGGCCAGTAAAAACCCTGGCGGATCACCTTAGCAGCTAGGGCCCTTGGCCCCGCGTGCGAGCCGCACGTGCCACTGTGGACTTCACGTAGGACCTGCATGCCTTCGGCCTCGGTGACGCACTTAAGCATTGGTTGGCTGACCCCTTTTTTGTAGAGTTGGCCTTCAATCAGAGCGAAGTCCCGGCTTCGATGTCTGAGGCGCTTGGCCTCACTGATGTCGGCTGGGTGATAATACCCCTGCAGGAACAGGGTAATGGGTGCTCGCCAGTCTTCGGTCATGATGAGGTTGACTGTACGGTGGCCCTCGCTGTCATTGGTTATTTGGAGCCCTTCGGGGCTCCGGACTGCTGGCGTGCCGATGACGTGGAAGAACACGTCGGAGGGCAGAGTTTCGCCCCTGGCCGCGGCCTTGGCCAATGCGTCGGCCTCCTCATTCTTGGCCCGGTCCACATGCTGCACGGTGAACCCCTTGAACTGCCTCTCGAGACTTCGGATGGCCGCGAGGTACTGCATGAGTGCGGGGTCCTTGGCTGCATAGTCTTTCTCGACCTGGCCGGCAACTACCTTGGAGTCTGTTTTGATGATGCAAGTGGTGACTCCGAGGGCCCTCAGCTTGCGGAGGCCGAGGATGACTGCTTCGTATTCTGCTATATTATTTGTGCACCTGTCGGATTCCAGATTGAAGCTGAGTCGTGCTGCATATCTGTGCTTGACCCCGACTGGTGATGTTATGATTGCAGCGACGCCTGCCCCCGCATGGCACCATGCGCCGTCGCAATGGATTGTCCAGACCTTCTCTGTGGTCGGGTCCGGCTGTGTTACTGGCCCGGTCCAGTCGACGACGAAGTCTGCCAGGACTTGCGATTTGATGGCTGTCCTGGGCTCGAAGCTGATGTGGTAGCCGGAGAGTTCGGCTGCCCACTTGGCGATCCTCACCGATGCCTCCGGGTTTCTAAACAGTTCGCCGAGCCCCCTATCTAAGGTGACGCGGACCTTGAATGCTTCAAAATAATGGCGCAGCTTGCGCGAGGACATAACGACTGCGTAGGCGATCTTCTCCAGCTCTGTCATGTTGCATTTGGACGGAGTCAGGACCTCGGAGACGTAATAAACAGGGCACTGTCTGACAGCGCCTTCGACTGTCTGCTCCTGCACTAGTGCCGCGCTGACCGCGTGCGGCGAAGCCGCGACATAGAGCAATAAGGGGAGCGAGGAGTCGGGGCTCGTGAGGGTGGCCAGCTCCGTTAAGTACTGCTTTAATGAGGCGAAGGCCGCTGCTTGCTCCGGCCCCCAGGCGAAGTCTTTTGCGCCGCGGAGAGTTTTGAGGAAAGGAAGACTTCGCTCGGCCGACCTGGAGATGAATCTGTTGAGAGCGGCCAATCTGCCTGTCAGACGCTGGACGTCCCTGGTGGACTGCGGAGGCGACATGTCGATGATGGCCTGGATCTTGGTTGGGTTGGCCTCGATGCCGCGGTGCGACACCAGGTAGCCCAATATCTTGCCCTGGCGAACACCGAAAACGCACTTTTCCGGGTTTAAGCGGAGTCGTGCGTCTCGCATGTTTGCGAATGTCTCGGCCAGGTCGGCGAGGTGGTCCTCCTTATTTTTGCTGGCGACGACGATGTCGTCCACATATGTAAATATATTTTTGCCGATCTGCCCCTCGAGTACTGTTTTGGTGAGTCTGGAGAAGGTGGACCCGGCGTTCTTGAGACCCTCCGGCATTCTGATGAAGCAATAAGTGCCGAAGGGTGTTATAAAGCTGGTGCTAGCCTTGTCTTCCGCCTTCATGTATATCTGGTGATAGCCGGAGAAGCAGTCGAGGAGAGACATGACCTCGCATCCGGCCGCGCTATCGACTATTTTGTCGATCCGTGGCAACGGGAAATTGTCTTTTGGGCAGGCCTTATTGAGACTGGTGAAGTCTATGCACATCCGCCATTTCCCGCTTTTTTTCTGCACCATTACAACATTGGAGAGCCATGTGGGGTAAGCCACTGGCTCAATGAATTTAGCCTCTAGGAGGCGGTGCACCTCCGCCTTGGCGGCCTCTGTCTTTTCATCGGACATTTTGCGAAGCTTTTGCTTTCTTGGTCGCACCGAGGGGTCGATTCCCAAACTGTGCTCGATTATGGATCGGCTGACTCCGACCAGGTCGAGGGCGGACCAGGCGAAGACATCTTTATTCTTGGCCAGGCAGCAGAGGAGCTTCTCTTCTTCATGCAAAGTAAGGTCTTCGCTGATAGTGACTGTCTGCTTGGGCGTGGCCTGATCGAGGGGGACAGTCTTGGTCCCATCCTAACTCTGCAACTGAGCCTTGTCGTGCTGCTTGTCAGTTGGGCTGGCGGGCGCAGGGACCTCGCACTGTGTCGTGAGACAGTGCACGTTCCTCTGACCAGGCACGAAGTCCCGCTCTATGTTGCGCGCTGCTTGCTGGTTACCGCGGACTGTGATTACGCCTAGCGGGCCTGGTATCTTCATGCACAAATACAGTCCGTGGATGGCGGCTTCAAACTTATTGATGGAGCCCCGACCCATGATGGCGTTGTATGGATATACCATATCCACAATGTCAAAAGTCACTTGCTCACTTCGGGCATTGGGTGCTACACCGAAGGAGAGGGGCAACTCTATTTTGCCGACGGGGAAGGTGCCTTTGCCGCCGAAGCCATACAACGGATTGTCCGAAGGCTTTAGCAGGCTGTGGCTGATGCCCATGCGATCGAAGGCGTGGAGGAAGATGATGTCCGCCTGGCTGCCGTTGTCAACGAGGACCTTGTGTAGGTCCCAGCCTGCCACGCTGCAATTGATAACCATGGCATCGCAGTGGGGGGCGCTGCGCAAGTCGACGTCCCGTGCGTCGAAGGTGAGCGGTATGTGGGACCACTTCGTCTGCACAACTGGGCCCGTGACAGCGACATGGTTTATGCTGCGGTAGTGGTCCCGCTTCTGCCGCTTGGTGTCGAAGTCGGTGCTGGACCCCCCAGTTATCATATGAATGACTCCGCGATAAGGTTGATCGGCGAAGTCTTCCTGCTTTGGGGCATGGGGGATGTTTTGTTGTTGCTGGTGTGGTGGTGGTGGCGGAGGATGTACGATTTGTACTTCCTGATGATGTTGGTAAGCGTGGTGCGGTGGATGCGGGGCGGGAGCGTGGATATATGGTGGAGGGGGTGGCTGGTAATTATGCGCGACAATTCTGGGGTTGTCGGCTGGCTGCGCCCTCGCCATTCTGTCTCTGGTGGTCTTCACTTCGGGGCAGTCTTTAGTTTGGTGGGCGCAGTCTTCGCCATGGAAAAGGCAGTAAAATCGGCGCGGTGGAGGGGGTGGCTGTGCACGCCCTCGGCCCCTGCCGCGAGTTCCACTTCCGCGGCCCTGGGGGGGATATTCCTGGCGACGAAGGGGGTCAGCGGCCGGCTGCTGGTTGGCGATGTTGTGCACTTGCTGCTGACCGCGGCCATCTCGACCAGAGTCTGGTTGCGGAGTCCTTGTCCACGTGCGGCTGGACTGTGGAGCATCTTTTGGCTTCCGCTGGGATTCAATCTTGCGCTAGTGGAGCTCCTCGGATCTGGCGTACTTTTCGAACAGCTGGTGTAACTCTTGGAGGTTCTTCGGCGGATCCCTGATGCAATGGCTGTAAAGGACGCCAGCGCGAAGACCACTGATAGCATAGTGGATGGCAATCTGGTCATCGACTGAGGGTAGCTGTGACTTGAGTGTCAGGAATTTGCGGTAATATTCCCTCAGGGTCTCCTTCTCTAGCTGCTTGCAGAGCGAGAGCTCGGCCAGGGCGTCGGTGTCCGGGCGGTACCCTTGGAAGTTGAGGAGGAACTTGTCCCGGAGACTTCTCCAGGAATCGATGGACAGCGGAGGCAACCTGGTGAACTAGGTGAGCGCGGGGCCCTCGAGGGCGATGATGAAGGACTTCGCCATTGTGGCGTCGTCCCCCCCGGACGATGCGACGGCGACTTGGTAACTCATTATGTATTGAGCCGGGTCGGTGCTGCCGTTGTACTTGGGGTAGGTCCCAGCCCGGAAGTTAGCTGGCCACGGCGTCACTTGCAGGTGAGGCGCCAGGGGGCTTCGCTCATCGAGGTAGTTGACCCCTTGGAATGGCACGGCGTGCGGGAAAGTGAAGTCGCGCTGGGGGAAACGCGGGTCCTCCGGTTGCGCCCGGTGTTGCAGGGGTGGCCCATGCTGCAGGCCGGGGTGGCCTTCGCGCGTGTCTTCGTTTTGTGCGCGCTGCTGGAGGGATGACTCATGCCGCGGGCTGAGGTGGCCTTCGCGCTGCATCAGCGCGATCTCCCGCTCGAGTTCCTGGGCCTTGTGCTCTTCGTCGCGTATCATCTGCCGCACTTTGGCGAGTGCGGACACACGCTGGCGCTTGGCCTCCAGTATCTCCTTCTGCCTCTGGAGGTTGCGGTTCTTGAGGCGCAGGGCGCGCAGCTGTAGCTGTTCTTCTGCTGAGATGCCGAGGACCTCACCGTCCTCGGCGAGATCCGCGCCCTCCGGTGGAGCGATGTCTGAGGGAGGTGCGAGGCCTGAGGGTTGTCCCTCAGGGTCGCAGGTGCGGAGGGTGTCGTCTTCAGTGGCCTCTTGGTGGGTGGATTGGGTGAGGGCGAGGGCCTTGCCCTTTCTTGCGGCGAGCAGTGCTGCCTTCGCAGCCTCGTCAGCCTTCGGGTTAGCTCTCTTGGGTGCCATCGCGGGTGGTTGTCTCGTAGCACGAACGGTGGGCGCCAAATGTTGGAACTGTCTCTCGACAGCAAGGAGATCCAACACGAGTGAACGGTGATGGCAACAGGGCACTCGCGCGTGATGGCAAAAGCTTTGTTAATCTAGCCTCTCACGGGCACTGTGCGGGGGTATTTATAGGTATCCGAGTGCACGGCGCCTTGCGTTAAGGACGCATGTGCCCTCAGGTACCTAGTTTATCCCTAGAATATTCCCATAAAGCGGGGTTACAAGCTGTAATTACAAGTACGCCTTTACAAATTAGGCCTGTAACACAAACGCGGCCACGCAGGGCCCGTTACAATGGGCCAGATCTCATGTGGGCCTCGGAGCTGACCGAGGCCGCGCCGTGGGGAGGCGTCGCCGCAGGCCTTCGTCTGGTGCCGAATCGAGCGAAGGGTCTCCGTGTTGTCTCTGGTGCCGACAAGCGAAGGGTGTCCCTGCCTGCTTTGTCTGTCAGGGCAGGGGCTAAGCGGTGGAGACTTCGGGCGAAGGGTGGCGTTTCTGCCTTCGCTCCAACATCGCTCTCGGGAGATGATTAATGGCGTACGACTATAATTCACCGGACTGTCCGGTGAGCCAACGGTCGGCCGCGCGATCTGCGCGGGACACGTGGCCAAGCCAACGGCTAGAAGGGGGCACCGGACTGTCCGGTGTGCACCGGACAGTGTCCGGTGCGCCAACGGCTCTCAATCTGCAACGGTCGGCTTCACCATATAAGGAAGGAAATCCGCACCGGACAGTGTCCGGTGTGCACCGGACTGTCCGGTGCGCCAGGCGACTGAAGGCAAGAATTGCCTTCCTGGAATGCTCTCAACGGCTCCTAGCTGCCTCAGGGCTATAAAAGGGACCCCTAGGCGCATGGAGGAGTACACCAAGCATTCCCCAAGCATTCTAAAGCACCAAGACCTCGATTCCGTGCATTTGATTCTTTGTGATAGCATCTAGAGCTCTATTTGAGTTGTGAACTCATCGGGTTGTGTTGTGAGCTCTTGTTGTGACTTATGTGCGTGTTGTCGCTCTGATTTTGTGTCTTGTGTGCGTTGCTCATCCCTCCCTTACTCCATGCTTCTTTGTGAACATCTTTTGTAAGGGCGAGAGACTCCAAGTTGTGGAGATTCCTCGCAAGCGGGAGATAGAAAAGCAAAGCAAAACACCATGGTATTCAAGTGGGTCTTTGGACCACTTGAGAGGGGTTGATTGCAACCCTCGTCCGTTGGGACGCCACAACGTGGAGTAGGCAAGCGTTGGACTTGGCCGAACCACGGGATAAACCACTGTGCCATCTCTGTGTTGATATCTTTGTGGTTATTGTGTTTTGCTAAGACTCCTCTCCAGCCACTTGGCATCATTGTGCTAACACTTAATCATGTTTTTGTGGCTTTAAGTTTCAGTTTTCACAGGATCACCTATTCACCCCCCCTCTAGGTGCTCTCAATTGGTATCAGAGCCATTCTCCTCACGAAGGGACTAATCGCCCGAAGAGATGGATCCTAAGGGCAAGGGGATTGTGATCAATGATAAGGAGAAGGAGTCTTTCGTCAACGAGCCTGTGGCGGAACTGCCCAAATTATTCCAACTTAAGTGCCTAAGCCCTGCCTTAGAGGCTAGACCACACTTAAATGGGAATAACCCGTCAATTCCTCGGATCTAGTCCGACATGGCCACTGACAAGATCAAGTACCACACTCTCACTCGATGGTGAGTCACAGAGCAAATACAATAAAGCATAAAACCATGCAGGTAAGAGTGTTAAATTATTACATCATCATCATCATCGGAGTTTTGCAAAAGTGACCATCATTGTTCAAAGTGCAGCGGAATAAAACTAACGGAAAATAAACAGAGAGATGGGGAAGCCTGTCCCATCACTCCTCATGCTCCTCCTCAGCCGAGGCGGGTCCCACTCGACAGTCCAACCCGGTGGCAAGATGGACGGCCAAGTCACTCCAGCAACCATGTCCTCCAGAGAACCTATAAAATTATGCCACAAGCAAGGCTGAGTATACTAATACTCAGCTAGACTTACCCGGTGTGAGGAGTCTACTCCTCTACCTCCAGACATGCAGCTGTTTGGCTGTGGGGTTTGGTTTGCCAAAAGCACTAGCTGAGTTTCTAAATCAAGTTTTAACTTTGTCAAATTTAAGTGTGACTCTCTTAAGGCTAAATGTGTACTATCTACTCATACATAGTAGCAAACATTTTAGCAATCAACATCTTGTATCAACTCATCCTATTTCCACTTGTTACTCAATGTAGCAGCATGGATCAAGCAGTCTCATTAGCTGCGAGAAGCAGACGATTCGAATCGAGTTTTTATCCTTGCAAGGTAAACCTAAACACACGACGTGGCGAGGTACTCCGTCCCCACACACATCAACCGTCCCCATCGATTCCCCGTCAGCAGATCAGGGCTCACCGCCTTGGCGTACAATGCCTCACTGACCCCGACTGCCGTCGTGCAGTGACAGCACTTGTACCCACCATAACCGGAATGGGAGACTACTTCTCAGGTCGCGTGAGGGGTAAAGTCCACTGCCAGGTTCAATCAGGTACTAGGCTTACCGATTTACCATATTTCTCGGCATGTGCTTAGTACGTTCAAACGCTTGACTCACGGTACCACACCTTAATCCTTATTCAAATTTTATCCCGTAGACAACCAATCCCCATGGATTGTTGCCCACATACCAACATCAATATGATAAGAAAGTGGATGATGCAGCCAATTCCTAACCTCGCGCGAGTACTGGGAAAATCACTCGACTTCTACCGAGATCCTAATTAATAAAGCAACTACTCGACTTATCATACTAGTATTCATCTCAATGGGATTCCTGAGATCATGCAACTAGGGTTTCAAACAACTCCTACACTTAAGTGCACAATACAAGCCTACAAACATTAAGTGTAGTAAAATATCATATAGAACAGGTTATGCATAAAACCGGGGCTTGCCTTCCAAGGCTGTGGCAGGCAGATCCTCTGGTGCAGACTCGGGTGCTGGATCTGGGGCTACCTCCTGAGCAGCTCCTTGCTCCGGCACGAGGACGCACTCTCCGTCAACGAGGTTGCAATCTATCGGAATGCAATGAATATGTAGGTCATGATTATGCAGGATTGAATAACATTAGGCTAATGGAAGAAAAACTAAGTTAGTTGGTAACTCAGGGTTTCTTGGTTATACGTGGCTTTTAGTGGTTTATGTTTATCACTCCAGGTTTAGGTTTTGCTAAGGATAAGCATAGTAGATTTGTGTTTACCTTATATATTTTAGTGGACAATTTACAAAGGGTTTTAGGGTTACACTAATTTCCATCATTCATTTTCCCCTCCTTTATTTTCTATTTATGAATTTTAGTGTGGGTTTGAACTACAACAGTGATTTCCAATTTTTCAAAAATCTTGTAAAAATCACAGTGGGTTGCCATTGGTCATTATAGCCTGTTCTAGGAATTTGGGGCTTAAAATAAAAAGGATATGCTTTAGACAAAAATGACAAAGTTGGGTCAAATGGGCCACTTTGCACTACATCTCTTCATTAGAGGTGAGTTCCTTCCTAAGGGTTATTTTTGTTGGTATCTAACAGTAATAATAAACCTCTGTGCCAAAAATCACAAAAAGTTAATTGGTGGTTATTTAGTTGTGATTTTCTAAAGTTTTATGCCAAAAAGGTGCTTATAACTAACTTGTCATTTGAAAAATATCAAACAACATATTTTGTATTTTTCTTATGTTCATAATAACAAAACATTAGTTATCCCAAGGGTTGGGGTGTTTTCATCTTAGGGTTATTTTTGTAGGGTTTTTCTAAGCTTTCCTTGTTTTCTTAAAATAAAAGGGATCCTACTTATTTTATACTTCACCAGGGTATGATAGATTTTTCCAGTAAACTACATGGAATAAGTACTCTAACAAAAATAGGGGTGCCCTCTGGTTCATTATTTAAATCATCTTTTCTATTTTTCTTAATCTTAAGCATATTGTAAAATGAATGGCAAAAACTAATTTAATGGGGTGGACAGAGAGGCTTAACATTTTTAAACAGGTCAGTGAGTGGATAGAAACTCCTCCAAATTTTTCTAACCCTAGTCAAAAAGTGCAACTATTTTTATCCCCATTATTTAGCTTTTGGCCAAAACAATAATTAATTTAGAACCCTAAAGTTTTCTGTAGTACATAGGGGGTTTTATATTTTTCTTAAGTAGGTTATATTATTTAGAGTCTGACAAAATTGGTTTGACCAAATTTGGATGAACTAAACAGAAGTTATGGATTTTCAAAGTTTCTGTTCAAATTTAAAGTCAGGTTTTAATAAGGTTTTCTGAAAAAGTAGTTTACACCGAGGTCCCCAGGGTCTTTCCTAATTAATCTTCGCAGTTCTACCCTTGCGCCACTATTCCTTTGTGTGACTGACAATGTGCAAAACCCCCTGACTTTCTCTTCCTCTCCCCCGCGGCCCTCCCAAGTGTAAACAGTAACTGCAGAGAAGAAAGGGGTGGCGCGGCTTACCGGCGGCGAGATAGGTCCGGCGAGGGGTAGGGTTAGCTCGGGGAGGTTCTGGCGGTCACAACGACGTATGGATTGACGGCGGGGATGGCCGGAATTGCTCGGTCGACGTGCGCAGGCGGGTGTTCTCGTCGGCGGTGAGTGTGCCGGCCAAACCACGGCGACCTAGTCCAATCCAACGGCATGGTGAGCTTCCCGGGGTGATGTAGAAGCTATGTGCACAAAGAATTGGAAAATGGCTCAGTGGATTACCCGGTCCACGCACACCGGCGGGGTTGTGAACTCCGGCGACCCTGAACTGGCCTCTCATGGGGGTGTACTTAGTCGTCTCCGAGGGTTGGACGGGGCTGGGAAGGGCTGGGCTGGCCGGTCCACGACGGCAGAGGCTCGGGTGGCCGCAGACACGCCGTGCTCGGGCAAACGACGGCGAGTTAAGCTCCGGTGAGGTTTGAGTGTGAGCGGAGGAGTGTGGCCGATGCCTCAGTGGGTTTTATAGGCGCGGGCGCACACAGGGGACACGAGCGCGGCTCGACGCGGCACGGGGTCGGGCGCGGGCGTGCTCTGGCGCGGAAGAGCGCGTCGAACACGTGGAGCTTTTCTTCTGCCCTTGTTCCACAGCTCACCCAAGTCGCAAACGTGCGAATCTTGGCAAAAATCTGGCGCGAGTCTTTTCCTGGCACCTAGGGCTATCACTCATCTGTGAGACGCCATGGCAGATATGGCCTAGGGAGGGAGATCTTGGGTCGCCAAATCGGTTGTGTCACTCTGCCCACCTCGCGACAAAAACCATGCCAAGGCATGCCAAACGTCCAAGTCTCGGGCTCAGCTTTTTCCAGTGGGTGCCCTAGGTGGTATGCCACATTTTTGGTATAGAACACAGGTGGATTTGGTGCCAGCTTCGAGGTGAACACGACTGATCTTTTGTGTAGGTGTAGTTTTTAACTTAGAGAGAATTAGAGAGCTCTAGCTCTCTCTCCACTTGGAGATTTGATTTGGGGGTTTCTCCAGGGGTCTTTTTGCAATATCTCTTTCCCATAATTGCTGGTTATAAGGTTCCTTAAGGTTTGGTTAAAGATTACTCATGTTTTGCACACTTGCTCACTCTCTCCCCCCCCCTTCTTAACCATGGCTTTGGGAGGTAGGGTTAAAGAGACGTCCCTCCTCTTGTCCAAGGTAGTAAGTGCATAAAAACTTGAGTGATACTTCATAGGTCATTTAGAAATCTTGGTTAACCCATGGTCTCCAAGGTTCTTATGTTCTCCTTAAGTCATTACCACATGTGATCACAATCCTTAGTACCAAGGTGTGTTCTAGCCATGGTAACACCTGAGGTGTTACAGAGCCGAAGGATGACAAGCCTACCGACTCGGGCTCGGGCCACAAACGAAAAGATGGGAAGAAGAAGAAGACGAGGCGTATCAAGGAGATCGTCTACTACGACGACAGCGACGAATCCACTTCTTCCCAAAAGGACGACGACAATGACTACAAGAGAAGGAAGACGGTTAATTCAAACTTTTCCTTTGATTATTCCCGTATTCTGCAAAGTACCAATGCTCATTTACTCTCCATTCCACTTGGCAAACCCCCACACTTTGATGGGGAGGACTACGGATTTTGGAGTCACAAAATGTGTAGTCACTTGTTCTCTCTTCATCCAAGCATATGGGAGATTGTAGAGAGTGGAATGAAATTTGATAGCTCGGATAGTCCCATGTTTATAAATGAACAAATCCATAGAAATGCACAAACTACTACAGTCCTTTTAGCATCTATGTGCAGGGAAGAGTACAATAAGGTGAGCGGCTTGGACAACGCCAAGCAGATCTGGGACACCCTCAGGATCTCACATGAGGGGAACGACGTCACCATGCTCACCAAAATGGAGTTGGTGGTGGGCGAGCTTGGAAGATTCGCAATGATAAGGGGAGAGGAGCCAACCCAAACATACAACCGGCTCAAGACCCTCATCAACAAAATAAGGAGCTACGGGAGCACGCGATGGACGGACCACGACGTCGTTCGCCTAATGCTAAGGTCTTTTACTGTACTTGATCCACATCTGGTGAACAATATTCGTGAAAATCCTAGGTACACCAAGATGTCGCCCGAAGAAGTTCTTGGGAAGTTCGTAAGCGGGAGAATGATGATCAAGGAGGCGAGATACGTGGACGACACGTTGAACGGTCCAATCCATGAGCCTCAACCCATTGCTCTCAAGGCAACGAGGAGCAAGGAGGCGCTACCTAGCAAGGTGGCGCAAGTTGAGGCGGCCGGGCTCAATGATGAAGAGATGGCCCTCATCATCAAGCGCTTCAAGACGTCGCTAAAGGGTTGCAAGGGGCAGCCTAACAAGAACAAGACGAAGGGGAAGCGCTCATGCTTCAAATGTGGTAAGATTGGTCATTTTATCGCTAATTGTCCGGATAATGATAGTGACCAGGAACAAGGGAACAAGAGGGAAAAGAAGAAAGCTTACAAGAAGGCTAAGGGCGAGGCACACCTTGACAAGGAGTGGGACTCGGATTGTTCATCATCCGACTCCGACAACGAAGGACTCGCCGCCACTGCCTTCAACAAATCGGCCCTCTTCCCCAACGAGCGTCACACATGCCTCATGGCGAAGGAGAAGAAGGTATGCACTCGAAATACTACTTATGCTTCTTCAAGTGAGGACGAGTCTAGTGATGATGATGAAATAGATTATTCATGTTTATTCAAGGGCCTAGATAGAACCAAGGTTGATAAAATTAATGAATTAATTGATGCCTTGAATGATAAGAATAGGTTATTAGAAAAGCAAGAGGATCTTTTGTATGAAGAACATGATAAGTTTGTAGAGGCACAAAAATCCGTTGCTTTAGAAATTAAAAGGAATGAAATGCTTTCTAGTGAATTGTCTACATGCCATGACTCTATTTCTAGATTAAAGAGCATAAATGATGATTTTAATGCTAAGTTAGAAATAGCAAATAAATCAACATCTTGTGTAGAACATGTTACAATTTGTAATAGGTGTAAAGATTTTGATGTTGATGCTTGTAGTGATCACCTAGTTTCAATTTCTAAGTTGAATGATGAATTGGCTAGTCTTAATGCCCAACTTAAGACTAGCAAGAGTGAAATTGATAAAATAAAATTTGAAAGGGATGCCTACACGATTGGTAGACACCCCTCAATTAAGGATGGTCTTGGCTTCAAGAGGGAAGTCAAGAACTTAACAAGCCATAAGGCTTCCATCTCCACCAAGGAGAAAGGGAAGGCCCCTATGGCTAGTAGTGTTCAAAAGAACCATGCTTTCATTTATGGTGATAGAAAATTTTCTAGAAATGCGTATAGGACCTGTGCTTATGATTCATATGCTATGACTGCTTCTAGTTCCCATGTTGTGCATGATAGAGATTTGCCTAGGAAAAATATTCATCATGTGCCTAGAAAGAATATTGTTCATGTTCCTAGGAAAGTAATTAATGAACCTTCTACAATTTTTCGTACTTGCAATGCTTCCTTTGCTATTTGTAGAAAGGATAAGAAGGTAATTGCTAGGAAATTAGGGGCAAGATGCAAGGGAGATAAAACTTGCATTTGGGTCCATAAAACCATTGTGACTAACCTTGTAGGACCCAACAAGAGTTGGGTACCTAAAACCCAAGCCTAAATTTGCCTTGCAGGTTTATGCATCCGGGGGTTCAAGCTGGATTATCGACAGCGGATGCACAAATCACATGACGGGGGAGAAGAAGATGTTCACCTCCTACGTCAAGAACAAGGATCCCCAAGATTTAATCATATTCGGTGATGGGAACCAAGGCAAGGTGAAAGGGTTAGGGAAGATTGCTATTTCATCCGAGCACTCTATTTCTAATGTGTTTTTAGTTGAGTCACTTGGATATAATTTGTTATCTGTAAGTCAACTTTGTAATATGGGATATAATTGTCTATTCACTAATGTAGATGTGTCTGTCTTTAGAAGAAGTGATGGTTCATTGGCTTTTAAGGGTGTACTAGACGGCAAACTTTACTTAGATGATTTTGCAAAAGAGGAGGCCGGTCTAGATGCATGCTTAATTGCTAAGACTAGCATGGGCTGGCTGTGGCATCGCCACTTAGCACATGTGGGGATGAAGAACCTTCACAAGCTTCTAAAGGGAGAACATGTGATAGGTCTAACTAATGTGCATTTCGAAAAAGATAGACCTTGTGCAGCTTGTCAAGCAGGTAAACAGGTGGGAAGCTCTCATCATCCCAAAAATGTGATGACCACATCAAGACCTTTGGAGATGCTTCATATGGACCTCTTCGGACCCGTCGCCTATCTAAGCATAGGAGGAAGTAAGTATGGTCTTGTTATAGTTGATGATTTTTCCCGCTTCACTTGGGTATTCTTTTTGCAGGATAAATTTGAAACCCAAGGGACCCTCAAGCGCTTCCTCAGGAGAGCTCAAAATGAGTTTGAGCTCAAGGTGAAGAAGATAAGGAGCGACAACGGGTCCGAGTTCAAGAACCTTCAAGTGGAGGAGTTCCTTGAGGAGGAGGGGATCAAGCACGAGTTCTCCGCTCCCTACACACCATAGCAAAATGGTGTGGTAGAGAGGAAGAACAGGACGCTCATAGACATGGCGAGGACGATGCTTGGAGAGTTCAAGACCCCCGAGCGGTTTTGGTCGGAAGCCGTGAACACGGCTTGCCACGCCATCAACCGGGTCTACCTTCACCGCCTCCTCAAGAAAACTTCGTATGAGCTTCTAACCGGTAACAAACCCAATGTGTCTTACTTTCGTGTATTTGGGAGCAAATGCTATATTTTAGTGAAGAAAGGTAGAAATTCTAAGTTTGCTCCCAAAGCTGTAGAAGGGTTTTTGTTAGGTTATGACTCAAATACAAAGGCGTATAGGGTCTTCAACAAATCATCGGGTTTGGTTGAAGTCTCTAGTGACGTTGTATTTGATGAGACTAACGGCTCTCCAAGAGAGCAAGTTTTTGATCTTGATGATGTAGATGAAGAAGACGTTCCAACGGCCGCAATACGCACCATGGAGATTGGCGATGTGCAACCACAGGAACAATTGGAGCAAGGTCAACCTTCTTCCTCAACAATGGTGCATCTCCCAACTCAAGACGATGAACAGGTTCATCAAAAGGAGGCGTGTGATCAAGGGGGAGCACAAGATGATTATGTGATGGAGGAAGAAGCACAACCGGCACCTCCAACCCAAGTTCGAGCGACGATTCAAAGGAATCATCCCGTCGACCAAATATTGGGTGATATTAGCAAGGGAGTAACTACTCGTTCAAGATTAGTTAATTTTTGTGAGCATTACTCTTTTGTCTCTTCTATTGAGCCTTTCAGGGTAGAAGAGGCCTTGCTAGATCCAGACTCGGTGTTGGCCATGCAGGAGGAGCTCAACAACTTCAAGTGTAATGAAGTTTGGACACTGGTGCCTCGTCCTAAGCAAAATGTTGTGGGAACCAAGTGGGTGTTCCGCAACAAACAAGACGAGCACGGGGTGGTGACTAGGAACAAGGCTCGACTTGTGGTAAAAGGTTATGCCCAAGTCGCAGGTTTGGACTTTGAGGAGACTTTTGCTCCTTTGGCTAGGCTAGAGTCCATTCGTATTTTGCTAGCATATGCCGCTCACCATTCTTTCAGGTTGTTCCAAATGGATGTGAAGAGCGCCTTCCTCAACGGGCCAATCAAGGAGGAGGTGTACGTGGAGCAACCCCCTAGCTTCAAGGATGAACGGTACCCCGACCACGTGTGTAAGCTCTCTAAGGCGCTCTATGGACTTAAGCAAGCCCCAAGAGCATGGTATGAATGCCTTAGATACTTTTTAATTGCTAATGCTTTCAAGGTTGGGAAAGCCGATCCAACTCTTTTCACTAAGACTTGCGATGGTGATCTTTTTGTGTGCCAAATTTATGTCGATGACATAATATTTGGTTCTACTAACCAAAAGTCTTGTGAAGAGTTTAGCAGGGTGATGACTCAGAAGTTCGAGATGTCGATGATGGGCGAGTTGAACTACTTCCTTGGGTTCCAAGTGAAGCAACTCAAGGACGGCACCTTCATCTCCCAAACGAAGTACACGCAAGACTTGCTAAAGCGGTTTGGGATGAAGGACGCCAAGCCCGCAAAGACTCCGATGGGAACCGACGGACACACCGACCTCAACAAAGGAGGTAAGTCCGTTGATCAAAAGGCATACCGGTCTATGATAGGGTCTTTACTTTATTTATGTGCTAGTAGACCGGATATTATGCTTAGCGTATGCATGTGTGCTAGATTTCAATCTGATCCAAGAGAGTGTCACCTTGTGGCTGTGAAGCGAATCCTTAGATATTTAGTAGTTACGCCTTGCTTCGGGATCTGGTATCCAAAGGGGTCTACCTTTGATTTGATTGGATACTCAGATTCCGACTATGCTGGATGTAAGGTTGATAGGAAGAGTACATCGGGGACGTGTCAATTCTTAGGAAGGTCCCTAGTGTCATGGAACTCTAAGAAACAAACTTCTGTTGCCCTATCCACCGCTGAGGCTGAGTATGTTGCTGTAGGACAGTGTTGCGCGCAACTACTTTGGATGAGGCAAACCCTCCGGGACTTTGGCTACAATCTGAGTAAAGTCCCTCTCCTATGTGACAATGAGAGTGCTATCCGTATAGCGGAAAATCCTGTTGAGCACAGCCGCACAAAGCACATTGACATCCGACATCACTTTTTGAGAGACCACCAGCAAAAGGGAGATATCGAAGTGTTTTATGTTAGCACCGAGAACCAGCTAGCCGATATCTTTACCAAGCCTTTAGATGAAAAGACCTTTTGCAGGCTGCGTAGTGAGCTAAATGTTTTAGATTCGCGGAACTTGGATTGATTTATAGCATACATGTGTTTATGCCTTTGATCATGTTCCTTATGCATTTTGTTGTTTACTTGTGGTGCTCAAGTTGTACAAACACTCCCCGGACCTCACAAGTCCTTTTGCAAGTGATGCACATATTTAGGGGGAGTTGTGCTATAACTTGACCCTTTGAGACTAACCGTGTGCTTGAGTTTTCTTGATTTAGTCTCAAAGGAGGTTTGAAAGGGAAAAGGTGGACTTGGACCATGAAAGACTTCCACTGCACTTCGATGAGAGGGTAACTTATTCCAAGTTCATCTCATGTACTCCTATTGCCTTTGTATTCTTATTTGAAGATTTTGGTGAGGCAATGGGGTTAAAGGGCCAAAGTTGATCCCGTTTTGGTGCTTGATGCCAAAGGGGGAGAAAATAAGGCCAAAGCAATAAATGGATCAGCTACCACTTGAGAAATTTTGAAAATAGTAGTGTTGGGGGCTTGTTCTCAAATGCTATGAATCAAGAACAAGACAACATAAAAATGTTAAATGTCGAACTCCTTCGCCCTTAGAAACATTATATCCCTTCGGGTATAACGAATCTTAGACGAAGGTTACAAAAGAAAAGATCTTCGTTAGGTTAACAAATGATAAAAATAGAGCAAGTATACATAATGTGCCAGTGATAATACCAGTATTACCATCGATATATTTCCATTATTAAATTCATAAAAATGAATTACAAATGTACCTTCGGGTTGATGAAAAGTAAAGGTAAAAAGGTGATGCGAAAAAGCGTATGCCAGGTCAACGTGAACAGTACGGGAGTACTGTTCACCTATTTATAGACACGGGTCGCAGCCCGTGTAAAATTACATAGATGCCCTTTACATTTATCAATAACTACAGTAATTCTTCGAGGTCCAATTTGGCTTTTCATCTTTAAGTCGGTTCTTCTTTTCTGTCGTTCTACCGAAGCCTTTCTGCATATAGCTTCGTGATCGCCTTATCCTTCATCATGATCGTTTTTCATTCCAGTCACGCTTCGTCTTAGCCATTCGCAACCTGACTCCGAAGGTGCCTGTTCCGAAGGTGCCTATTCACATATTACACTTGGAAAATATTATCAAATTATGTTTCTTGAGGACCTTCGGGAGCCGAAGGCCCCCAACAGTAGCCCCTCGCAATATCAATTTATTAAGATAAATTCATATTGCGACATGGACGAAGGCTTTAAGCCGAAGGTCCGAAAAAACACCTTCCTCTTGCTAGAATAGCAACAGTCATTGACAAGCGGGGCCCTCCAGTTTTCGACATACTGGGTGTATAAATACGAGCCCACCGCGAGTTTATTTGGCACGCCCTCTTGCAACCTGCTTTTTACTCACCCAGCTTTTAGCCTGTGCACCCAGCATCTCCTCGGTCTTGAAATTTTAAGCTTCGGTTTAAAGTCTAGTTTGCCAGCATTCGCAGAAATGTCTGAAGATAAGACAGTTGCTGGTGCTTCGAAGCTAAGCCTTTCGGAGGAAATGCACTTGGGTTTTCTTGAGTCAATGTCGAAGACCAATATGGAAAAGATTGTCAAGGAAGCTTTGGAGGGTTTATCTGAAGATACTGGCGACAGTGATAGTTATGATGTGAATAGTGGTGGGGAGGACTCCGAAGATCGCCCGTGGCGGCCCAGCCACTCAAACTTCGGAAAATCAACTATAAAGCAGAGTCACCTTGAAAATATGAGGGGGAGATATTTTCGAGATATATCCGTCGTAAGGGCAGATGACGGAGAAAAAACTACGCCGACCCCTGAAGATAATGAGGTCGTGATCTTCCGAAGCTTTTTAAAGGCTGGGCTGCGATTCCCTCTGAGCAGGTTTGTGGTAGAAGTTCTGAAAATATATCAAATTTACCTTCATCAACTTACCCCCGAGGCAGTGATAAGATTGGGAATCTTCGTCTGGGCAGTGAGGAGCCAGGGCCTGGAACCAAGTGCAAAAAGCTTTTGCAATATACACGAGCTAATATATGAGATGAAACCTGTCACACTCGGCTTTAAGGAACAAAGCCAGGTGCATCTCATACATGCGCCAAGAAGACAACATATATAATAACAGAGTGTATAGAGATAAATGTCAATAACATCAGAGTATTTATTACATAGCGGAAGACTTATTACAAAATAAAATAATAAATATAAAATGAACTAAGGATCGTCGGCGCCAATGTCGACTGAGAAACGCCACCTAGATCAGATCGAACTCCTCAGTGTTAGGCGGCTCCTCCTGAACCACCTGATCTTCTCCTGTGGGGGGTGTGAGATAGCAAGGGTGAGCTCACATATGATCATAGCTCAACAAGTTGTGGGGAACCAGTGGACACAAACTCACAAAGGTGTGAGTTCATGTGATGTGTAAGGCTAATCAATGATAAGGGTTAAAGCTGAGCATTGCTTTTAAGTAGTTGGTCAAAATTTTATTAGCGATTACGAAGTGTAAGTAAATACCAAACCATAAGTAAAGTAATAGAACAAAATTAATAATAAACCCATGCAATGCAAATGACAAAATTGAATTTAAGTTCCATAATTTAAACATCAGAGAGTCCTGAGCTGCTCATGACCGTGAGCTCGGCTAGTATACCAGTTTTACACTCTGCAGAGGTTGTACCCTTTACCCACAAGTCATGTTACCCATCTGCCAAGGGGTCGCGAGTCCCATACACCTCTACCTAGGAAGCGCGGCAGGGCAACACTACGAGGCCTTTACAAAGTTCCACTAGCTTCCGAAAACCCGCTACAGTTTATAGGAAGTTCCAATGCAGGGTTCCTGGCTGACCGCCATCGCAGCAAAATCAACCAGGGACCTCCCTACACTGACCACTCCCCTACTGCCCTTGCCCCTTTCGGGTAAGGTAGTCTTCCACTAGCTTTCCTAATTAGTCAGCCAAGGGCGTCCCATTAAACCCTTGTGGTGGCACGTGGTTCTCAAGTTAAGCTCTATGTTCCAATTAACATTAATGATCTCAACATGAACATAAATAGAATAACAAAAAGAATTGGAACATAGATATAATAAATGATTATCCCAAAACCATGTAAAGCAATAGCAAACTACCCAAGTGAATCAGGGGTAAACAAGGTAATGAGATAAACAATCTAGGGTGACCTATTGGGTCCCATCAAAATTAACCTATGCATGGATAAGTGATATTAAAGAACATTATTGGGTAAAAAGTGGTCAAGGGCACAACTTGCCTTGCACTTGAGATTCCAGGAACCAACTTGCTTTTCAGATGACACGTGCCTTCGCGCTAGTCATAGCAATACAAACAAACAGTGTATAGACAAAATTAAAATCACACCCAACATAAGAATATACTGCATAACGATGATCTATGCGTTGCTACGAGACTAACGCAACTTGAACGGATCAAATCAGAGTTAAAACGGAGGAGTTATGATTTTATGAAGATTCTATGTGTTTTGTACAAGATTAAATGAGATATAAATTTTGATGTGACTTTCATGTCAAAACAGTAGTACTAGATGATAGACAATAATATTATAAAATTATAGGAATTGGAACAAATTAATTTGGGCTTAATATGAATTTTCTATGAATTACCCAAGTTTTACAATTATTTTTATACTCAAAATCAATTCCTAAATCTATTTTTCTAGTTTTATTTAATTCCTGGACTGCGCCTCAATTTATATAGAAGGCAGGGGCCTCTGCGCAAGTATTCCCGTGACTCAGTCAATAGTACACGGGACGACGGGTTAAATAGAGTAAACTTCAGGGTCTCTATGCATAATCTTCTGGCCGAAGGGTATCGTTGAATGGTGGCCGTCCGATCTAAACCAAGGGCTCAGATTAAATCAGTCTCACTTGAACCGGTAAGCTCTCAGAACCATAGGATCAAGGATCGATGGCTCGAATCTAATTGGACGAAAGAATACCAGGAATCTAATCTTGACCCTACCTTCAAGATCTGACGATCTACGACCTACCACGCCGAAGCAGCACCGGTCTCTACTCCTATCCGCACATTCCAAGATCCAACGGTCCTGGGCATACCACCCTTTCATCTAACCGAAGCCGTTGATCCCAAGATCAACGCCCCGGTGCTGTCTTCTTCCCTGGGCACAGCAGCACGACGGTGCCACACCCGCGGCGACGTGCCCGACGCCCCCCCCTCGGCGCACACACACAGACAGCGCCCAGAGTCCCCAACGAAGAATTCTAGTCGCAACGTAGTCGAGGGTAAAGCGATTTGCGGGTATCTTACCGGCAGATTGTGCCGTGGACGAGGTTGTCAACGCAGCGAGGTGGTCCGCCGCAAGACACGAACTCCGACGAGCGATCGATGGTTCCCCCAGCCACGATTTTCTTCACGGGAACCAGGCAGAGCGCGCGGACGAAGACGGCCGCCAGTAGAGCCCCACAACGGCGGCAATAGGGGCGCCAGTGACCCAGCCCACGCAGCACGGCGGATCCAATGGCGAAACCCATCATCGGCGACGAATTCACTGTTCCCTGGCTGGCAAATTTGTATGGTGAGGTCGCGGACACCGCCCACGTTTCGAGGCAAAGCACCCTAGCACGAATCTGGACCTCGAACGACAGCGCGGATGAGGATTCCACGGCGGCGGTAGCAGCCTAGGTTTCGCTACCTCGCTGCGGCGGTGACACGGGCACTGGGCGCTGGGCGCTTCGGTCGCGACCCCCGTAGATGAGGCAGGGAACTACCGCTTAACTACCCAGGCCAGGGAGGACGTCGTTCAACAACCTGAGCGATCCTGTCGGAGGCGGACCCGCGAGCGCACGGACTCTGGTTTCCCCGCGCCAGTCCGCCATTAGCGGCAAGGTAGTTGGGCGAGAGGCTGACGATTCGGGCCGGTGTGGCAGGGACAAGGGAGCGTGGGGAAGATGTATCCAACTGGGTGGTCCACGCGACAGTGCTGCGCGATGAAGAGCTGGTGCGGCATGGCCATGACTGGTAAGTGGGCCCCGCCCGACGGTGACCCAAACGCGCACACGAGAGAGGACAGGGCTGGCGGCTAGGGTTTTAGGATGGGCGCACAGAGGTGAAGGTGGTTATGGGCCAGAATAGTAGCGATCGGCCCATTTACGTTAGATTCGTTTTATTCTTTTTTTGCCCCTTTCTTTTCCCCAATTTTACAAGGATTCAAATTGAATTCAAATAATCCACTGAATTCAAATCTTTGTTGTGAATTTGTAACTTAGGTTAAATATTCAAATCAATGATGCTAGTATGAGAAGGCACACTTATGTATATTTTCTTTATAGTGAATATAGAGTTCTCCTTTCCTTTTTCCTTTCCACTTGATTTCATAATTTGAATTCCAAAATTTGTTATAAGTTTTCCCATTTATTTTAAATATGCAAAATTTAAATACTGGTCTAAATTAGTTTCATTATTTGTATTTTTATTTTCTCTATATGTTATAATATTTTCCTTCTCTTCTCAAATTATAGAATTTCCTTTTAGAATTCAGATTCCAATTTGGGTACCAACATAATTCTTTTTACATTATTTCTATCTTGTCACTAAATGCACACAAAGCAAAACCTCAGCATGATGCATATTCCATTTTAGTATCTTTTATTTTAACTAATCACTCTTAATTGTAGGTATGCTCTTGTTATAATGAATATATGGCACACAACCTAAGGAGATTTACTATATCCTCATCGTATACATTTTGGGTATTACAAAACCCTGGGGTAAAGAGCAATATCATAATAATTTTGGTTGCTATAGCTTCGGCGCCCGCTCTGGGTCAAGCTGTCCCGTGCCAACCTTTCGGAAGAGATGGCCCGGGGAATGGATGAAGGAATGGTTCTACGTGAAGAACGATTTGAAGGTTCGGGAAGATATCAAGGATATCATCATGCGCCCTATTTGGCAGCGCTTCGGACTTCGGAAACCAAAGGTGGAAATGGATGAAGCAGCTAAGGAATGTCAGAGGGCCTTCGGGGTGGTTTGCTCTTTTATTGGGACCAGGGATTTAATGCAAGAGCACATTGCCTTCAGGGTGTGGCCACTTGTAGATGACTGGGAAATGCCGAAGGAGAGCGTTAAAGAAACTGACGAGGGTGGACTAATCAGGCTGAAATATACATTCAAGTATGGAGATAAGTTTGTTGAACCGGATGACGATTGGCTGAAAAGCATTGAGAATGTAAGTGATGAATTGCTTGGGGCATACACGAAGGCCGAAAACACTGCATTATCAGCGGCCTTCGGAGGCCGAAAAAAGAAGAGACTCAACTGAGTATTTGATGCAATTGGATTTATCTATCCTGACTACCATTATCCAATGCGAGGTCAAAAGAGAAAAAATGCTTCTCCTACAAAAGACACTGCTTCGGCCGCTCCCGGGGAACCAGCGCCGAAGAGGAAGAAGGTAAAAGTGTCCACACACCCTCCACGCTGTATTGAGCCGGCCACAGTGCCCGAGTTTATTGGCGAGGCTTCTTCGGCCACTGAAGCCAGGGAACCAACTACAGCGCCAAAATCCGAAGAAATGGCCGAAGCACCAGCAGCAGAAGAAACAGGAAAAGAGAGATCTGAGGCAGCAAAAAGCCAGAAGGGGCCAACAGCAACCCTGAAAAGAAAAAGGATGGTTAATGTGCTGGATGTTTTGGAGACAATTAAATCTTCAAGCATAACTCCAAAGAAAACTGTTGAAGTGTCTTCCAAAGCCTTTGCTGCTGAAGCTTCAAGGCAGCAATTTGAAACTGAAGCTAGGCCTTCGGAATCCACCAAGATACAACCTTTGGAGGTCAAAAAAATGTCAAAGGCAAGTTTAGAAACTGAAGAAGCAAAAATAACAGAACCAATTCTGATTGAGGAAATTGGCACTGCCACCCCCGAAGCATCTTCCAAAATACATGATTATATTGTGCGACATGCTTCGGGGAAAAAACTATCTGAAGAAGAGGTTTTTGAAGCCAATCACTATGCCCGAGAACTGAAGTATCCAAAGGGGGCCGTAGTGTTCAATGGGACAGACGAAGATGACTTCTTGTACTGTCTCCCAGTAATAAAGAATTATCCGTGTGCCGGGAGATGGCTAGAAGTATGGGGTTCCCAAAACTCGAAGCTGGCCTTTGCGCCATGACGAAGGAGGATCTTGCGGATAGTCTTGCATATAACAGTCTGAAGGTACGAAGATTGTAAATTTTGAATTTTGTAGATTTCGAATGAGTCCTTTACTGTTATGTTAATCTATTCATTCTTTTTAACCAGGGCTTAATTCTCAGCAATGCCTTAAGGGCACAGAAGAATGCTGAAGACGAGACCTGCACCATTGCTCTCAACAACCTTCGAACAGAGGTTATAAGGCTAAGAAGCGAAACCTTGGAGAAGGACAAAATTTTGCTTACATTAGTGGAAAAAATGAAGGAGGACGAAGCCAACTCTAAAACTCAAGCCGAAGCTCAGAGGCGTGAAATCGAAGATCTTCGTAGACAACTAGCCCGAGCCAAAGAGGAACGCGCACTTGAAGAAACAAAACGAGAGTTAAGTGATCAATGGGCAGATCATTTGGAAGTTAATGTTAAAGAGCTTCATGCTTCTCAGAGAAGATGCTATGTTAAATCTATAGAGTGCGTTAAGAAGATAAAATCCAGCTTTGCCAACGTTGGCGCATTCTCTAGCGAAGAGAATTTCTCAAGGGGCAACCCTGAAGGTCCAATGGAATGGATCAGTAACGAAGCTGAGGCCTTCGAAGAAATCCTGAATAGCCGCGGAGACATATGTGCTTTTTCGGGTGCCAGAGGAATTGCTACTGTTTTGGAGAAGAAAGGTTGTGAGCATGTAAAATCTTTAGCGCAATCCGAAGCTACCTTGTCCTCTGAAGACATTAAAGACCCCTCAGCCGAAGCAAGCATGATCGGCGGAAAATTTTTCACCGATATCTGGGACAACGGCGGCCGAGAAATGGCGCAAGAAATTATTCAAAAGAGTGAAAAAGGCATCCATGATGCTAGACAAGTAGCGGCGGCTGCCGAAAAGAGTACAGAGCTCGAAGGGCAATTAGGTATTAATTAGTGATTTTTATTATGTTGTAATTTTTTATTCTAGACTTTGTTCACGGTTTGTAATAGTAATATAGCCGTATCTTCTCTTCGCTCAGAACCTGCTGAGGCATCTCTAGGCCCCCACCCGAAAGGGGACGATGAAATTAGAAAAATGGCCGAAGCCATTATGGATAAGGTTGTTGACCAGCTACTGAACGAAGCCGCAGAAATAGTTCTTAAAGAGGATTAAATGCTACTGTAAAAACATTTGGGACGTAACGTATGTAATATATTGTAACTTTGAATGTAATATATAAACCATGTACAGTTTTAATTCTTTACGATGCATGAAATCCTGCATACATACCGTTTTTTGAGCCTTCGGCGAAAAAAACACCTTCCCTTCTTTTCATGCTTCGTGAAGAAAATCTTATATCACAAGAAATTGCATACTTCGCTGGTGAAGATTATCCAAGCTTCATGAAATATTCTCCGAAGCTATAGAAAAGTTTTTTGTTGCCTCTGTAGTGAAGCTACACTTCTTCTCGACTTGCCTTGTGCTTTAGTATGATTTTCTCTTTTCCAAAATATTCTCCAAAGATCAATACTGTATCCACTTGTTGTTTCACATGCAATATGCTGCATGATGCTTATGTTATGCAAAATGATGTGATGATGTTATGTTATGCAAAATGACATTTGTGCGAGAGATACATATCCCTGTAATAGAGCACACACACTTTTTATATCAGCGTTGACTTTTCGCTGTAAGCCTCCCTTAGGAGCTTCTTCGCCTTTTACTTTCAGCGGAATCAGCGTTTATTTTTCATTGTAAGCCTCCCTTAGGAGCTTCTTCGCCTTTTACTTTCGGCGGAATCAGCGCTGACTTTTCGCTGTAAGCTCAGAAAACTTACTCTGCGCTCCTTTAGGAACGACTTTTTACTATTTCGGACAATTTGCACTGTGTCCGTTATAAAAAACTTTTGACAATACAACGGTCCTTCATGCCACCATAAATTTGTATACTTCGGCAACTCAAGCCTATGGAGAAAGTATTACAAGAAATTGAAAACGATAAAAGACACTTAGACTTCCCATAATTGTTCCTTATTAACAAAAAGGTAATACTGGATGTAAAAATGCAAAAAACTGCTGTTTTGGTAGGATATTTATCAATAAATGTGCTTCGACTCTGGCACAGTGCTATTGACTGTGCGAGCTTCGGATTCTTCTCTAAAGTCCCTCTGGGGGTGAGAGTGCTGGCTCCCTTCTAGCTGCGAAGCTCGTTGTATTGGTGGTGGCGGTGGAAGCTGTTGCCAGGAAGCTTGGGGCTGGCTTGCCGAAGCAACAGAGGCTGCTGGGTGATTGCCTACATACTCTGGAATATAAGGCGAATGGTACGAAGCAGTATGCATGACCTGCTTCGGCTGGTTCTGTTGTGCAGCAGCTTCTGCTAACTCCTTTTGCTTCTGGATGGTAATGTGACACATCCTGGTGGTGTGGCCCTTACCCTCACCACAGAATAAGCAGTATATTTTTCTTGATTGATCCCCGAATCTTCCCCCGAAGCCCCTGGCGCCTTTGCCCCTTGGCGCTGGCGGCCGAAAGGAACTTTGTTGTTGCCCCGAAGCTTGCGAGGAGCACTGTGGCCTTTGCTGTTGACTCCCTTTGTCATCGTTTTGAGTAGAATTGTGAATTGACCTGACGTGCCTTGGATAAAATCTTCCTCCGAAGCCCTAGTCATTTCAGAGAACCTAAGAGCTTCCTCCCTTCTTTGGCGAAAATCATTGTCAGCGCGAATGTACTCGTCCATCTTCTGGAGCATCTTCTCCAGAGTTTGAGGAGGCTTCCTGGCAAAGTACTGAGCTGCAGGTCCTGGCCGAAGCCCCTTGATCATGGCCTCAATGACAATTTCATTGGGCACTGTTGGTGCATGTGCCCTCAGACGTAGGAACCTTCGGACATATGCCAGAAGGTATTCTTCGTGATCCTGTGTGCACTGGAATAAAGCTTGAGCAGTGACTGGCTTCGTCTGAAACCCTTGGAAGCTGGTTATCAGCATATCCTTCAGCTTTTGCCATGAGGTGATTGTCCCTGGCCTAAGGGAAGAGTACCAAGTTTGTGCAACGCTCCTGACAGCCATGACGAAGGACTTTGCCATGACCGCCGTGTTGCCACCATACGAAGATATAGTTGCCTCATAGATCATCAAGAATTGTTTCGGGTCTGAATGACCGTCGTACATGGGGAGCTGAGGCGGCTTGTAAGACTGTGGCCAAGGAACAGCCTGCAGTTCTGTTGACAAGGGAGAAGCATCATCAAAAGCAAAATTTCCGTGATGGAAATCTTCATACCAGTCATCCTCATTGTAGAAACCCTCTTGATGAAGCTCTCTGCGCGGGGGCCTTTGATTCTGGTCATCCTGAGCGAGGTGTCGAAGCTCTTCAGAAGCTTCATCTATCTGCTTTTGAAGATCAGCTAGACGAGCCATCTTCTCCTTCTTCCGTTGAACCTGTTGATGGAGCATCTCCATTTTTTGTATTTCTTGGTCCAAGTCGTCTTCCGGAGGCGTTGGACTGATGGCCTTCCTCTTCTGGCTTCGGGCCTCCCTGAGAGAGACGACATCCTGATTGGGGTCCAGCGGCTGCAGAGTGGCAGCCCCTGTCGTTGAAGCTTTTTTAGGCGGCATGATGAAGGTGACGCTTGCCGAAGTTTTTCAAAAACCCAAAAAGTGAAAGTGAGTTGACCGGAGGTGGGCGCCAATGTTGGGGGCTTGTTCTCAAATGCTATGAATCAAGAACAAGACAACATAAAAATGTTAAATGTCGAACTCCTTCGCCCTTAGAAACATTATATCCCTTCGGGTATAACGAATCTTAGACGAAGGTTACAAAAGAAAAGATCTTCGTTAGGTTAACAAATGATAAAAATAGAGCAAGTATACATAATGTGCGAGTGATAATACCAGTATTACCATCGATATATTTCCATTATTAAATTCATAAAAATGAATTACAAATGTACCTTCGGGTTGATGAAAAGTAAAGGTACAAAGGTGATGCGAAAAAGCGTATGCCAAGTCAACGTGAACAGTACGGGAGTACTGTTCACCTATTTATAGACACGGGTCGCAGCCCGTGTAAAATTACATAGATGCCCTTTACATTTATCAATAACTACAGTAATTCTTCGAGGTCCAATTTGGCTTTTCATTTTTAAGTCGGTTCTTCTTTTCTGTCGTTCTACCGAAGCCTTTCTGCATATAGCTTCGTGATCGCCTTATCCTTCGTCATGATCGTTTTTCATTCCAGTCAAGCTTCGTCTTAGTCATTCGCAACCTGACTCCGAAGGTGCCTGTTCCGAAGGTGCCTGTTCACATATTACACTTGGAAAATATTATCAAATTATGTTTCTTGAGGACCTTCGGGAGCCGAAGGCCCCCAACAAGTAGAATAGAGATTTTGGTTTGTCAAAACTCTCTTGTTGTCTCTTTTGTCAAAAGATGGCCTCTTGTGGGGAGAATAGTCGATTATGGGAAAAAGGGGGAGTTTTTGAAATATTTGATCAATTTCTCTTGGAACGACTCTCTTTATGTCTCAACAAGTGTGTTTGACTTAGAGATAGGAGATTGAGGTTGATTTGCAAAAACAAAACCAAGTGGTGGCAAAGAGTGATCCATATATGCCAAATTTGAATCAAAACAATTTTGAGTTCTCATTTGTATTGATGTTGCACTTCTTTTAGTTGCTTTTTGTTGTGTTGGCATAAATCACCAAAAAGGGGGAGATTGAAAGGGAAATGTGCCCTTGGGCCATTTCTAAGTATTTTGGTGATTGAGTGACAACACAAGTGCTTAAGTGAAAATCTATGTCAATTGATGGACAAAGTGCAAATCAAGTCTAAAGGTATGTTTCTAGACTTAGTACATTATTTTGAGAACTAATGTATTGTGTCTAAGTGCTAGAAACAGGAGAAATCGAATTGGAAAAGACTTAGCTTTGTTCAGCCAAAGTCTGCTCAGTCTGGGTGCACCGGACTGTCCGGTGGTGCACCGGACAGTGTCCGGTGCGCCAGACTGGCTCTGGCGAACTTGCTGCTCTCGGGACTTCGACGGTGGCGTACGGCTATAAATCACCGGACTGTCCGGTGGTGCACCGGACTGTCCGGTGAGCCATTCACCAGCGAACTCGTCGCTCTCGGGAGATGATTAACGGCGTACAGCTATAATTCACCGGACTGTCCGGTGAGGCACCGGACTGTCCGGTGAGCCAACGGTCGGCCGCGCGATCTGCACGGGACACGTGGCCAAGCCAACGGCTAGAAGGGGGCACCAGACTGTCCGGTGTGCACCAGACAATGTCCGGTGCGCCAACGGCTCTCAATCTGCAACGGTCGGCTTCGCCATATAAGGAAGGAAATCCGCACCGGACTGTCCGGTGCGCTAGGCGACTGAAGGCAAGAATTGCCTTCCTGGAATGCTCTCAACGGCTCCTAGCTGCCTTAGGGCTATAAAAGGGACCCCTAGGCGCATGGAGGAGTACACCAAGCATTCCCCAAGCATTCTAAAGCACCAAGACCTCGATTTCGCGCACTTGATTCTTTGTGATAGAATCTAGAGCTCTATTTGAGTTGTGAACTCATCGGGTTGTGTTGTGAGCTCTTGTTGCGACTTGTGTGTGTGTTGTCGCTCTGATTTTGTGTCTTGTGTGCGTTGCTCATCCCTCCCTTACTCCGTGCTTCTTTGTGAACATCTTCTGTAAGGGCGAGAGACTCCAAGTTGTGGAGATTCCTCGCAAGCGGGAGATAGAAAAGCAAAGCAAAACACCGTGGTATTCAAGTTGGTCTTTGGACCGCTTGAGAGGGGTTGATTGCAACCCTCGTCCGTTGGGATGCCACAACGTGGAGTAGACAAGCGTTGGACTTGGCCGAACCACGGGATAAACCACTGTGCCTTCTCTGTGTTGATATCTTTATGGTAATTGTGTTTTGCTAAGACTCCTCTCCAGCCACTTGGCATCATTGTGCTAACACTTAATCAAGTTTTTGTGTCTTTAAGTTTAAGTTTTCATAGGATCACCTATTCACCCCCCTTTTGGTGCTCTCACCTTCCAAAGTCAGAACATGCTATGCAGTGAAACTTGATTTCAGCTGCACAAATAATATTGCTGAATACGAAGCTTTGCTTTTGGGGCTTCGGAAGTTAAAGGCAATGGGGGTAAGAAGGGCGGTTCTCAAAACAGATTCCCAAGTTATTTCTGGTCATATTGACAAGAGTTGTAAAGCAAGAGATCCGAAGCTTGAAAAATACTTGGATACAGTTCGAAGGCTTGAAGCTTCATTCGAAGGGTTTTCTGTCAAGAATATTCCACGAGGAGAAAATGAGCACGCTGATCTGCTAGCTAAGTCAGCGGCACAGGGGCTGCCTTTACCTTCGGAGGTATTCTTCGAGACAATAAGAGCACCTTCGGTGGAACTTCTTGAAAGAGCAGTGCCAATATATCCCCTGTTCATAGTGAAGATTGGAGAACTGAGATTATATCCTTTCTTCAGGGCAATTACCTTTCAGATGACGAAGCATATAATAAGAGAATAGAGGCAAGAGCCTGACCATATGTAATGATAGCAGGGGAGCTATACAAACATGGAGTCTGCTCTCCATTGCTTAAATGTTTATCTAGAGCTGAAGGTATATAATTGATGAAGGAAATACACGCAGGCCTGTGTGGATCTCACATCGGATCTAGGCCCTTGCTGGGAAAAGTCTTTCGTCAAGGGTTTTATTGGCCGAAAGCAGCTTCGGATGCAGCGGAATTAGTCCAAAAGTGTGAAGGTTGTCAAAAATGTGCAAGAGATCAAAATAGCCTTCATCCCAGTTAATACAGCCCACTTGGCCGTTGCAAAGGTGGGGCCTTGATTTGCTAGGCCCACTTCCACCAGCACAAGGAAATTTAAGATATGTTGTGGTGGCGGTAGAATACTTCTCCAAATGGATTGAAGCGAAGCCTTTAGCTACAATAACCTCAGTCACTGTTCAGAAATTTTTCTGGCAAAATATTGTTTGTCGCTTCGGAGTGCCAAAGGCCATTACTGTGGATAACGAAACACAATTTGATGCCGAAGTTTTTAAAGAGTTCTGTGAGCAAATTGGCACGAAGATTCATTTTACATCAGTCAGGCATCCGGAGTCAAATGGACTTGTTGAAAGAGCTAATGGCATTATAATGACGGGAATAATGAAGTTAATCTTCAATCAGCCTAGGGGAAAGTGGCCAGATGAATTGATCAAAGTGGTGTGGAGCCACAATACAACAATGTCAAGGTCAACAGGCTTTTCACCATTCAAATTACTATTTGGTGACGAAGAAATAACTCCAGAAGAAGCTAAAGCAGGATCAATAAGAACAGTGGCTTCGGCAGAGGACAAAGCTGATTGTTGTGTGGCAAAAGATGCCTTAGAAGGGATCAGGCTTCAGGCTGTGGAGAACATCAATAAATATCAAGCCGAAACAATTAAATGGCGTGACAGAAAAGTTCAGTTAAAAAATATCAGGCCAGGTCACTTGGTACTTCGGAGAGTTGCCAACCCAGATACAGTAGGCAAGCTACATTTGAAATGGGAAGGACCTTTTCTGGTAGTATCTTCGTCAAGACCCGGTTCCTACAGATTAAAGGATATGGACGGCAACGACATTCCCAGATCTTGGAATGCAGATGAGCTTCGGCGATATTATGTATAGCTTGATGTAATCTTTTTATTTTTTCCTATGGCACCCTTTTCCTTTCCGAAGGGGGAGAAAGGTTTTTAATGGGGCCATAGCATGTAATTTCCCTTTTTCTTATTTCAGCTCTACAAGAGCAATATCCCCCAAAGATGTAAATGTAAAAACTGAGCTCGCACCATCGAGTGCAAAAGAAAAAAGAAGAAACAGGGAGAAGCTCGAAAGACGTCCCTAAGGGGATGCAGAGCACGACGAAGCTACAAAAAGTCGTTCCTAAGGGAGCGCAGCATAAGTTTTCTACTCAAAAGTCGTTCCTAATGGAATGCAGAGCTTATAGCGAAAAGTCAACGCTGATTCCGCCGAAATATAAGGCGAAGCGCGAAAAGTCAACACGATACCGCCGAAATAGAAGGCGAAGAAGTTCAAAAGACGTTCCTAAGGGAATGCAGAACTTACAGCGAAAATTCAGCGCTGATACACCGAAAAATAAACGGTGAAGCCGAAAAATAAACGGCAAAGAGACTTTGTTTATTCCTAAGGGAATGAAGGCTATGGTTGATGCTTCGTATATGTGTTTGGATATTCATTTGCATGGTACATTACATCATAACATTTGCATTCATAAACATTCATTTAGACATATGTAGGATCATCATTATCATAACACAAACAGTTACTTCGGTTCTAAAGATCAGGCTTCGGCAAAAGAGAAAAAGAAGCAGTTTTTATGCTTCGCTGTGTACGAAAAGAAGGGAAGATGTTTTTCGCCTTCGGCTCAAAAATGCTAATTTCGTTCACACCAAAGCACTTCATACATTTATGGGAAGGTAGGAATATATTACAAGGTACGGACAAAGTTCATCAAGTAAAATTTAATTACATTTACAAAAGTTGTTACAAAAAGTTTTAGAGCCTTTTCTACAGTCATCTATTCAAGCTTCATCAGTACTCATCGAGCTTCAGCTTCGGTATAGTCATCCGTTAAAACTTCGGCGTCACCTTCTTACTCTTCAAGCTTCGGTTTCGGCTTTGTCATCCTACACGAATTAAAGCATTGTAAGCAAAATTCAAGTTCGAGGGAAGAGGTAAGCACAAGGTATGATTTTGATACCGGCTTAAGATGACTCCGAGCTTTGTCTCCAGCTTTGTCTCGTCCACCCTTTGTCCATACTACCATTATAAATTTATTTGCTATGCTTCGGGCAAGGTTAGGGATATCATCCAGATCTGCTGGAGATAAGCTAAAATTGGGTCTATTGACAATTTTTCCGTGCTCGCAGCCAGATTTCAGGAACGCAGCAGCAGTGCCCCGAGAAGCTACCAGGGCACAGAAATCACCATGTCCAGCAATAACATCATTAAGGTCATCAACTTCACCTTCGATGTGTTTGAAGGCTCCTGGTTAATCTTCAGCCGAAGGAGTAAATTTTTCGCTGCAGGCCCCGACCGAATAGAAGACCTTCTTCAGCCGTTGAACACATCGATTGCTGAATTCCAAATATTTATTTTGAAGGCTCGTTAATGATTTTTGCAAATCTGAAATGTTTTGGACTTTGGCCTCAAATTTTTCATTAAGCCTCCGTTTTTCTTGTTCGAAACTTTCTGACTGGCAAAGAAGCTTCATATTCAGTTCTGCTATTTTAGCTTCAGCTGCTGCCAATAAGCCTTCGGTCGTCTGAAGCTCAAAGTGTTTCTTTTCAAGAGGGGTAGATTGGTCTTTTATTTTGCCTTCTAAATTCTCGATTATAACCTCGTGTTTTTTGTCTTCCAGATCTTGCAGCATTTTTAAAGCTTTGCTCAGCAACATACTCTGTACATAAACAACCTTCGTTAGAAAGCATCTTTGTTATTACAAACAATAAAAAGTTAGAGAAAAGTTGTTTACCTTGAAATTAGAATAAAACAAACTACCGACGATGTGCTGTCGTTGGTAGCGGCTGATGTCTGTTTCGAGCTTCGGGAAACCGATACTCTTTGATAGAGTACCGATAACCTTCGCTCCGGTCTGATCTCGGATACAGCCCAGCTTTTCGTCATCGATACAACCGAAGAGAAATGCCCCCGATCGATACCCGCAAGACATGGCATACTCTTTTAACTCTTCTTTTTCGGCCTTGGTCAGCTCCTGCCCAACTAAGTTTTGAAAATTGAAAATTTCATCTTCCGAAGTGTTTTCGGCTATTTCTTTCTTTTTCTCGGGCTCTGGGGCCGAAGTCTCTTCGGTAGCTGCTGCAGCTTCTTCTGCGGCCATGTCTTGCAGTATTTTATCAATACCTGCAATTGTGGTTTCTAGCTCTATATCTTCGGCTGTGGCAGCTTCGGCAGCTGTAGTCTCCGAAGGTGCAGCTTCGGTAGCCGTTATGTCCTCGACAGCTGGTGCCTTCGAAGCTGAAACTCTTGGTGGCATCTTTTCAATGACTTCCGTCACTGTAATGATTCTTTGCTTTTTTGGCCTAGCTGCCTTCTTCGTTTTTGCGGGCTCCTTGTCCTTTTGAAAAAGCTTCGTCAGATGTGACCCTAATGGACTCAGCTTGACAGGCAAGGATTCAGTCATTACCTTTAAAATTTCCTCCACGTCAGTGGTAGAAGGTGACGTAGTAATCTCTTCTTCTTCGCCAATTGCCTTTTGCTTCGGAGCTGTAGCTTTTCTCTTCTTCGAAGCATCTGTTTTTGGCTCGGGCTTTGGTTTTTTCTTTTTCAATTGATCTTCATCATCTTTATTCAGAACATCAGCCACTCTCTTCCTTTTTTGCCCTTCGGCACCCTTGTCTAGCTGCTCGTAGTCAGGATATTCAAAGTCAATAGCATCCATTACTCGGTTCAGTCTTCGCTTCGGATGGGTGCCGAAGGCCGCAGTCATCAACTGATCTTCTTTTTTAGAGTAAATGCCGAGTATTTCATTGCACATTACTTCGATCGTGTCCGGCCATTCTTGGCAAGGCACTTTGAAATGTCTCTTGAATATGTAATGGTAAGGCAACCGAACAAACTCCCCTTCCTTCTTTTTTCCTTCAAGCTTCGGCATGGCCCACTCTTTCAAAGTTGGGAACACTCTGAAGGCCAAAAATTCTTGCACTAAGTCCCTAGTGCCAATGTGCTCCGCAATAACTCTAAATTCAGCCAGAGCAATTTGGGTCGGACCCTTTGGTGTCATGTTGCACGAGGGTCTGGTCTCTCCGAAGATTAATTCCAACAGACTCTGGACCAATTTCTCCTTATCTTCGTCAACTTTGACGTAAAACCACTCGAATTTCCAGCCAGCTGGCCACTTGCTATGGTAACTGATCACAGGAAACTTTGTAGTCTTGCGGTAGGCAAAGTTGTAGCAGCCAAAGTTTTCATGTAGCCCATCTCCTCTAGCCTTGGTCTGGTAATGAAGCTCGTGCACTCGGCAAAAACCTTCGGCAAATGGTTCCACCCCTTGGCTTCGGAGGGCCCAAATATAAAAGCTAAGCCTAACGATAGCGTTAGGAGTTAGCTGATGAAGGTAGATCCCAAACTTCTTCAGCACATCAGCAATCATCTTGTTCAAAGGGAATCTTAAACCAGCTTTAAAGAAACTTTTGAAGACCACTACTTCATCTTTTCCTGGCTTCGGAGTAGTTTCTTCCCCACCAAAGCGAATCAGCTCTTTCTTCGCTTCACTAAAATAGCCCAACTTCATCATCTTAGGCAAATCACCTTCAGAGATGGTAGATTTTCTGAAATCCAGGTGGCTGGGTTTACTCGGCACTGCACTGCTGTAATCATCTTCAGAATCAGTCTCCTCAACATCAGCCTGCTCTGCTTCAGCGGCAGGTGCATCTTCCGATGTTACCAGCCCAGACCGCTTCATCGCTTCGGAAATGGAAACAGTCTCAGTAGCTTCAGTTTCATCTCCCTCACGATCAACCCTGGCAGTGGAGCGCACTCTCGCCATTTGATTATGAATCTTTTGAAATTTTTTGAAGTTGTTGACTTTTTTGATTTTTCCGAAGCTCTTCCTCTTGTGATGAAGCAGAATCAAAAGTGGCGCTTCGTTTGAGCACAATGATCAAGCTTCGACTATGATTAAATTTTTGACAGCAAAACAGTGCAATAGCAATGAATGCTGTGGTAACTTCACACCTACCCGTCTGTTTATATAATGCCGCAGGTGGGAAGGTGAATCGTCAAGGTTTTCCACACCGGATAAATAGCCACCTGCACTCTCTGAACGGTGGGCCACAGGATCCGGGAAGGTGAATCGCTAGGGCGCGCGTAACTGCTGCAAGATGGGGCCATCTCGCGCGCGGATTATTTTAATCGTTTCTCGCCAACGAACTCAGGGAAGGTGTTTTTCGGATCTTTGGCATCCCGAAGCCTAGAAGACTTTTTCACGGATCAAGCTCGTTACGACAAACGATCTAGCACCGCGAAGGGGCTACTATTGGGGGTATGCTTCATAGCCGAAGATCCTAAAGGAAGAAAACACCTTCGGAAGATCTTTCCAGCAGCGCCGAAGCTGTCACATATAAAGCTTCGGCACAACGACGGATCTCACGACGAAGGGGCGAACTGACTTAAAGATGAAATGACTTAAAAACCCATGATGTTCTGTGTCATTGTTGTAGTTAATTGTAAAGGGCATATATGTAATTATACACAGGCTGCGCCCTGTGCCTATAAATAGGTGAACAGTACCCCTGTACTGTTCATGCAATCTGGTAATCACGGACGTATTACACTGGAATTATTGCTTTCTGTCAAGCCGAAGGTATAAATGTAATTCAATGTTGTTCATGTTCATTTACGATGATATAATTAAAAGATATTAATGATGCCATATGATTATTTATGTTATCCCTCATGTCTCATATACTTCTCCTTTTTATTAATACATAATGTGATGATGAAGGTACGCCCTTCATGACCTTCGTCTGACGATCATTGTATCCTAAGGGAGATAATGCTTTGAAGGACGAAGGGCATTAACCATTAACCTTTTTTGTGTTGCCTTGTTCTTAATTCATAGCATTGGAGAACAAGTCCCCAACAGAAAGTCTGCTTGCAAGACTTCCAAGAAACAGTGCCACCTCCAAACAGAAACACATATCCGCTTGTGGCATAAAGCTCATCAGCATTAGAAATCCAGTTGGCATCACAATAGCCTTCCAACACTTTTGGGTTTCCAGTAGAATGAATACCGTATGTCATAGTACCTTTCAAATACCGCAACACTCTCTCAAGAGCACGCTAGTGATCATCTCTTGGTTTTGACACAAACCGACTCAGCTTACTCACAGCATATGAGATGTCCGGTCTTGTTGCACTTGCAAGGTACATGAGCGAGCCAATGATCTAGGAGTATGTCAATTGATCCCTTGCTATTCTCTGGTTCTTTCTCAATAGCATGCTAGGGTCATAAGGTGTTGGAGCAGGATCACAGTCACTAAAACCAAAGCGACTCTGTACCTTTTCCACATAATGAGATTGTAACAAAGTTACCCCACCATCACCTTTTATAACAAGCTTGATGTTTAGAATGACATCAACTTCTCCCAAATCTTTCATTTCGAAATTGCTTGATAGAAGATTTTTTACTTCCTCAATCACATTGAGATTTGATCCAAAGATCAAGATGTCATCAACATAAAGGCACAGCATAACAGACTCACCCCCACCATACCATAATATACACACGTGTCAGCTTCATTTACAGCAAAATCAACAGCTGTAAGATTATTATCAAACTTTTCATACCATTTCTTAGGTGCTTGTTTTAAGCCATACAATGGTTTTATCAACCTGCACACCTTGTTCTCTTGACCATCCGCAATGAACCCTTCTGGCTAATCCATGTAGATCTCCTCATCCAACTCTCTATTTAGAAAAGTTGTCTTAACATCCATCTGATGAATGATAAGACTATAAGAGGCTGCCACAGCTACTAATGTGTGAATTATAGTCAATCGAGCAACTGGTGAGTAGGTATCAAAGAAATCTTCACCCTCATTTTGGGTATATCCTTTGGCCACAAGCCTTGCCTTGTACCTTTCGATTGTACCATCAGGCCTAAGCTTTTTCTTGAAGATCCATTTGCAGCCTATAGGTTGACAACCATAAGGACGGTCAACGACCTCCCAAGTTCCATTTGACATAATAGATCCCATCTCACTCCTTACTGCTTCCTTCCATAAGTCAGCATCAGGAGAGGAATATGCCTCAATAATGGTAGTTGGTGTGTCTTCCACAAGGTACACTATAAAGTCATTACCAAAGGATTTTCCAACCCTATGTCTCTTGCTCTTTTGAGTGACTATAGTGTCATCCTCCTCAGGGATGTGCACGTGAGGATCCTCAGCATGATCTATAGGAATAGACAGTTCATGCTCATGGGGAATTATAGTCTCATGACTTGTATCACTAGGTGTATTCTTCATGGGAAACTCATTCTCAAAAAATGTGGCGTCTCTTGATTCCATGATTGTATCAACATACATATCAAGCACATCAGATTTTATAATTAAGAACCTATATCCAGTGCTATGAAAAGAGTACCCAAGGAATATACAATCAACAGTTTTAGGCCCAAGTTTACGCTTTTTGTTGATTGGCACATTCACTTTAGCCAAGCAACCCCAAGTGCGCAAATATGAGAGATTTAATCTTCTCTTTTCCAATTCCTCAAATGGTGTGATCTCTTTGTTCTTTGTTGGAACTCTGTTCAGGACATGACAGTCGTCAAAATCGCCTCACTCCACCATGCCTTGGATAATCCCGCTGTAATCAACATGGCATTCACCAGATCTGTTAGAGTGCGGTTTTTCCTTTCAGTAATCCCATTGGATTGTGGTGAGAATGGCGGTGTCCTCTCATGAGTAATACCATGTTCCACGCAGAACTCATCGAAAACATTAGAGAAATATTCTCCACCTCGATCGGACCTTAACCGTTTTATTTTCCTCTCAAGTTGGTTCTCAACTTCAGCTTTATAGGTCTTAAAATAATTAAACGCTTCATCTTTTGTTTTTAAGAGATACACATAGCAGAATCTGGTGGAGTCATCTATAAAAGTGAGAAAGTATTTTTTACCACCTTTGGTCAAAATTCCATTCATCTCGCACAGATCAGAATGAACAAGTTCTAGAGGTGCCAAATTCCTCACCTCAGCAACCTTGTGAGGCTTGCGGGGTTGTTTTGATTCAACACACACATGGCACTTAGACTTTTTTACCAAGTTAAATTTAGGAATTAGATTTAGATTTGCTAACCGCATAAGACAGCCAAAGCTTGCATAACAAAAACGTGAATGTCATAAATCTGACTCATCAGAAATATTAATAGAATTCACCATTTTATTACACACATCATGCAGTGATAAGCGGAACAAGCCTCCGCAGTCATATCCTTCACCAACAAAAGTACCATGTTTCGACACAAACACATTTATTTGACTTGAGAACAACTTTGTACCCATCTCGACATAGCATAGAAGCACTAACGAGATTCTTCTTGATAGAGAGCACATGCTGCACGCTCTTCAATGGCACCGTCTTTCCCGAAGTAAACCTCAGAATGACCGTACCAACACCAAGAACATGAGCACGCGACCCATTTCCCATTAACAAGGCGCCAGACCTCCCGACCTGGTAGAAAGAGAACATAGAGACATCAGCACACACATGAATATTTGCACCACTATCCATCCACCACTCAGGTGAATTACAAACTGAAAGAACAAATGGTAAAGAATTACCATACCCAGATGTTCCATCTCCAGTTTTAGTAGTTACAACATTAGCTGATTTCTTGTCCTGTGTGAACTTGCGATCAGGGCACTCTCTAGCCCAATGTTGATCACTGCCACAGACAAAGCATCCTCCCTTTCCCTTGTTGTTGTTCTTCTTTTTAAACTATGCTGTCTGAACAGGTTTATTTGTGTTCTCTTGTTTGTTCTGGTTTTTCTTCTTGTTAAACTTGTGGAAGTTTCTCTTTTGCACCACATTAGCAGTAGAGGTCTCAACACCTTTTCCATTGTCCTTTGTTCTATCCCTTTCCTCAACATCAAGAGTACCAATGAGCTCTTCCACATTGAACTCTTGTGTCTTATGTTTGAGAGAGGTAGCAAAGTCCTTCCAAGAAGGTGGCAACTTGGCGGTTATACCGCCAGCCACAAACTTGTTAGGCAAAGGACAAGGAAAAAGCTCAAGTTCCTTAGCTAGTGCCTGAAACTCATGAGCCTGTTCCACTACAGATCGGTTCTCAACCATCTTGTTGTCATAGAACTGCTCCATGAGATACAGCTCGCTACCAGCGTCAGTTACTCGAAACTTTCCAACAAGTGCATCCCATAGCTCTTTCCCTGTAGGAAGGATGATATAACTTTTCTGGAATTTTGTATCAAGTGTGCTAATCACTGCTCCTCGAAAGAGGTTGTCATCAGCCTTAAACTTAGCCTCATCCTCAGGAGGTAAGTTGGCAGGCTTGCCCTCAGCGACATGATAACAAGACATTGCAGTAAGCCATAATTCCATTTTAGCTTTCCAAATCAAGAAGTTTTTACCATCAAAAGGATCAGGCTTTAACACAGTAGCAAAACCTCTGACAGAAAAATGCCTAACAGTAGGTTTTTGGATTGTTAGATATATAGGCATTTTCCATATTATTTTAATTCCATAAATTAACAATATGATGATGACATATAAAAGATAATTAATCATGGAAATCATGATGTCAAATATATCCATAACAATATGGAACATGAGAACATAAAGCATATGAATCATATAAATATAATAAGCATATAAACATGGTACATGTATCATGACGGAACAACTGAAAATAAATAGGTAGCAACATAAACAGCATGACTATAAAATTAAAACAAACAGATAAGGTATATTACTAGCATGAACAAGCATTAGACATGTCATGATATGATATGACAGAACAGATGGGATAAATTCATGGTTACATACGAAATAGTAGAGATGAACATATGAAACATATATAATCTGGAGAACGTAAAACAGTAAGGAGATGAATCGATCATACCCTTTCATGCACTCCGAGGATCCAGATCCTTGTCCAACTTCTCTTGTCATTTCGTACGAGATGAAGACGCCAGGAAGAAGAAGATGTTTACCCGTAAGGAAGACAACGACATATGTTCGGGCAGTCGTGTAGACGCTCCCTAAAAACCTAATTGTCGATTCCACGTGCAAGGTCTCGAACGACAAGGTCTCGAACGACAACTCCTCTCTGCGCGCAGAGTTACGAGATGAAAATACCCATACTTGCGGCTGGATTGTGGTTCTGAAGGGGAGGTGAAGGGGAAGGGTCTCGCATGCGGCTATTCAAGAGACAGGCATCTAAAAGGTTTAACCAGGAGTTGAAACTCCTGCGGTTAATGAGTGCTAAAAATTAACACAACCACGCCACGACCTGCCTCGCCTCGCCCGACCCGAGCCCGTCCCGTCCCGGCCGGGCAGCGGCGGCGCGCGCGCGTGTGGCACGCCTTTGTTCGTTTCTTAACTTCCCAAATTAAGTGGAATAATTCCCACCATATAAGTCAAGCCAACGACCCTTGGAATTCCAATATGGTACTATTAGTATTGTCCACAATTACACACCATAGAGTGTATTGATTAAATTTAAATGAGTCAGCCCATAATAAATCCAACATTATGTACCTTTTTACTCTCCTTTATTATTTTCCCAGCAGTAAAATATCGAAATGTTCCTAGAGATTTTGTTTGTAGATCATAATGCTCCCACATTGCTATATGTGATCGAACATCGCAGCGGTTTTATTTTACGTTCGGAAATATTGCTGCCAAGATGCCGAGTATAAACTTTATTCTCAAGAAGTTGAGATTGCAGTACTGAAGTAAGTTGAAGCAGCTGGTTCGTGCAGAAAGCAAGTTTAGATCAACAAAAGATATCAGGAAGCAAATTGGTTCTCGTCTCTTTCAGATTTGAACAGTGAGCTGTATGGAACTTCATATTTGAACACTGAGTTGTATGGTTCCAGGTTCATGGTTGTGCAAATTTTTATTGCAGCTTGATGGTGAACGTGAACAGAAACGACATGTCATAGTTCGGCCGTGCACAACGTTTAGGCTCCTACGTACATGGTGACAAAATAAATTGAAGCATATCATTCACGGCTGGGAGATTAATATGAATAAAAAAGAAAAATGAGTAAAAAAGGCACTTAATTCTATTTTAGAGAAGAGATTAACTTATAAGTACTATTTTAGAGAAGTTAAATTTGTAGATACTAGAAGAGAGAAACCTGTTTAAATGAGTGTTATAATAGCAAAAGACTCGTGGAGGGGAGTTCAAACAAATGACAAAGTGGAGAGATGGTTATGGGCGTGGCGTATTTGGAGGAACATGTGGAGGCATATTCTTTGACACGTACAGGGAATACTACGAGGACATGAGAGAATTCCACAAGCACCTTCCTAAGCTATTGAAGCCCAGAGGCATCACTACAGTAAATCACAAAACTTCCGACGGTGAAAGCCTTCGGACATAAGCCGTAAACAGTTGGAGATAAGCTATGTCTGACGGCATCGGTTTATCTCCGACGACATCTGGCCATCGGACATAAGAGGTCAGAAATAGCATAATGTTCGATGGCCGTCGTCGGACATAAGCTATCTCCGATGGCCACAACCACCGGTCGGACATAATGCATGTCAACCGTTTTACCGGTCGCAGGTGGGACCCACATCCCTTATGTTCGACGGCCTAGCGTCAGCCGTCGGACATAAGTGCTTGTTATCTCCGACGGTTTATGTTAAGCCATCGAACATAACAGGCTCTTATGTTCGATGGCTGACGCCAGGCCATTGGACATAACAAATTTTAGAAATTTCACAAAATTCAGTTTTTTTTTAAATTTCTGACATTTACAAAAAAACATAGATTGCATACACATATACACATAGTTCATATATACACCCACATATACACAATCACAAATACATTCACATAAGTATTCACATTCACAAATTTAACATCACCTCACATTCACAAACATATAGTTCCAAATAGTTGAAACAAGTCTTTTACATCAACATATAGTTCCAAAATAAAAACTGACATTGTTCGACGGATAGTCTTTGACATGAACAGTGGTAGTTCCAAATTAAACACATTTGATGAACTATCACTCATATCCATCGCCTGGTTGGTTCGAGTTATAGCCACTTCCTCTGGCTGGACTCTGCGTGTTGAAAAGGTTGTTCACCCAAGAATGTGATGCGTCGTCTTGACCAGACCCATCTCCAGGTGCGGCAACTGAAGCGGGTGGCGTCTGAAATCCCTATAACACACGCACATGAAATAGTAACCACTCAGTTTTCATTTAAACACATAAGGCATCTATGAACATGTCACACACGCATGTGTGTACATACCATAGGGAATTGTGACGGAGGCGGAGGTGGAGGCGATAGCATTAGCATAGGCAGTGCGAAGTCCAAAGGCGGCATCCCATATGTCGACATCGGGACGCCCGCTTGTTGGGCTAGTTGCTAAAAATTATATACAAGCCATTGTTGAGAAAATAAGATACACATCATGTGTTTGGCAAAATAAGGTACAAAATGTTACTTCAACTTACCGAGAGAAGAACTTGATTATGGGCCCGGAGGTTTGCATAATACTCGTCCTTCTTCTGGTACTCAGCTTGTTGTCTCTGGTACTCCAATTGTTCCCTCAAAACTGACTGATGATACTGTGTCTGTTGACGCAACACTACAAGCTGTATCTCTTGGGCGGATGATTGTGAACGGAACGACTGTGAAGACGAGGATGTGGACTGTCGTCCACGGCGTCTCAGCTCCCTAGAATCAATCGTAGAATCAAAAATACCCAACCTACAAGAGTGAACCATGCACTTAGTATAGTAAAACATGGACTCAGTTGAATCGCAAGCATATGAGGATAATTTTGAAATCCAAATCAAATAATACCACCATCCATGGGCTTGTCCTCCTGCGCTAGCATATGCTGCCTGAGGGTCGATTGGCTGGCTCCTCCAATCGTACTCCTATCCATGGCGTTGAACCGTTTCCTGCCCATACGAAGCCTGGAGGCAAACAATACCAAATATAAGTGCATCACCAAATTGATGGACAAACACATAATAGAGTACCAAAAACTCACTAGACGGTCGGTGGCCGTTTGAGTGCATAAAACATCAGGATTCTGAGGATCAGAACCCCTATTCCCTTGCATATACACCTCCACATTCGTGGGCGTACGGCCGGATTTGACTTCCTGTACATACAAGTTAGAATGACACATTTCTATGTAATTCAAAGTTACAACATACTGTGACATACCATTCGCTTAGCCAAGCACACATGTCCATCACCACCGTAGTTGTGGAACGACTCAGTCCCACGGTTTCCCTTGTTCCTTTCAGAAATGGCACGAAACTCAGGGGAAGCCCACCATCTGCATAAGGCCCGATAACCCTCTGATCGGGTGGCCATCCACGGCACCGACAACTACATGAAAATTTTTCAATAAAGCAAATACATGGATTCGTGCGATATGAGATGCAACAACTTGTTTACCTCAAGGTATTGGTCCTCCATAAGGTAAATTGATGACCACTCGGCCTTGGTATTCGGCATCGGTCGATCATCAGCACTTGCTCTGTACCATGCCTTTATAGCCTGAATTCGTGCATAGTACATTGCATCTGCAACGACAGCCTTCGCGTTATACTCAAACATGTAACGAGCATTCATATCATATCATCCATCGTCCGACAACTTGTACCGTTTCTGCAAAAAAATAGTGTTATCATAAAAGCAGCCATATATGGGATAACTAAATTAGTATAAACAATTCATACCCAGAATGCATCCCAAACTAGTGCTTGTGTGTTGCCAAACGTTCTACAGACACCATAGCGATAATGCTCCCAAGTGGTGGCGGGGACAGACTCGCCACTAGGCAAAGTCATAAGACCAGGCTAGTGCAGACTAACAAGATTACCAAGGTGTTCACCTGCCTGTAGTGTCCTGTGCCTGTGAACGAGTTGTCGTCCCAAGTCCTGCAAATAGAAAACAATGTAGAAATGAAAACATAACTTTCAATAACAATTAAGTAAAGATATGTCACTCACTTTCTACTAGGATTTATCAAAACCCGAGATTCGGGTGGAAGCTCTGGAGGTGGTCCAACAAAATGCAGCTTCCTCGTTCTCCTAACTTAAGAAGTTCTAGACCCAGCTGCGGAATCTCCACCAGCCCTAGAATCCATGGCAGCAGAATACCCACCAGCATCGTCTCCAGCATCATCTCCCACATCATCTCCACCATCATCTTCATCATCATCTCTCGCATGATCCTCTACCACTGGTTCCTCGATTTCTGCATCCTATGAAACAAGTAACTTACATTCATACAATATTAAGTAACTCAAATAATGTAATTTAACAACTAATTTACATCGTGTGGAGGCAAATGTTCTGCCAGCGCTCTACGTCTGCTCATGGTAGAACCTGTGCCCTAAAAAACTGAATCCTCACCCCTCGAGCTGCTCCTCGAGCTACTCCTCGTCCCAAGCAAACTACGAGCAAAAGTCCTCATTTTCTTTGACATCCTGTTTTAACAAAAACAAGTTAGTACATAAATCGACAATAAAATAATGAAACAAATTAAAAAATATATAAAATATTCAATAAAATCATGATCCATTCTCGTCAATCGTAATCGTAATCAAAATTAGGATCTAGTTGCTTTCGTCGATTCAATGGATGCCAAGTAGCTTTCTTCATTCTCGTCACTCGTTTCTTTTTGGAGGAACCTCTACATCATTTTGATCGCCTAATAAAGATTCTTCCAACATTTCAGTTTGTACATTAAACGTGCTGGTAAGTTCGTCGTCTTGGAAAATCTCAGCAGCCCCCACTTCCTGCTCGGTTTGACTTTCAACATAACTAGCATCACCAGGAGCATATAGTCGTTCACGAGGATTAACTTTGTACACTACCCTCCAATCAACCAAACCCTTTTTCTTAGATGGATATGTCATATAATACACCTTCTCGCATTGGTGGGCAAGGATTATAGTGTCGTGGCCTTTTAATCGATCGTTGTGTTTGACTTCCACCTTGCCATATTGGTTTTCTCGCGTTGTATTTGGAGAATACCAATCACAATCGAAGAACACCACTTTGAGTTGTTTATCTCCAAAAAACTTGTACTCGAGTATATCATTAATGACTCCATAATAATTAGTCACCTTCCCTTCATCATCGATAGCTCTAGTTACAACTCCGAAATTTGTCGTGGCTGCTAGAGGATGATCATCTTCGAACCTTGTAGAACAGAATCTAAAACCATTGACATCATATCGACCATAATATCTGGCAGTTACTGCTCCTAGGGATAATTGTCGAAGGTCTGGGTGTATTTTGTCATTTTTATCTACATAATCTCGAAACCAACACAAGAAATTAGGTCCCCCATCTTTTCCCTCTCGACGAATCTGGTCACGTTCATAGCCAGAGATGCAATTTTGAGAATCAAATTCACTGTTAGTACAAGGAAACAAACCTTTTAGTATAACAAAAAAATTGTAGCGGCAATGACTAAAATTAAGTTTACACTTACAGGAGAAACTGACTCATCTCTTCCATATTGTTATACATGTAGAGTAAAGCAGTCTTCCATTCGTCATTGGTGAAACGGTATGTTGTGCTGGGTCCTACAGTTTTGCCCCTCCATTGAAAAATTTCAATATCACTAATAAGGGGCTTGTCGACATGATACCGCAACGTAGGGGCATTGACATTGTGTTCCTCTGCAAAGTACAGGCCCATGAACGATGCTATCTCTTTGTATTTGAATTCTTCAGCGATGCACCCTTCAACTCGTCTCTTATTACCAACCATTGCACATAGCTTCTTTAGTGCCCTTTCGATGTGATACATCCATCTATACTGTACATGACCTCCTACCTTAGCTTCATATGGTAGGTGAACAAGTAGATGTTGCATCAGATTGAAGAAACCTGGTGGAAATGTTTTTTCAAGTTTGCATACCAAAATCGGTATTTGTTGCTCAAGCTTCTCCATCATCTCTTTCTTTATTTCTTTAGCACAAAGATGTCTATAAAAGTAGCTTAGCTCCGCTAATGCTTTCCAGACATCATTTTTTTACAAAACCACGAAACATAACAGGAAGGAGTCTTTCCATTATTATGTGGTGGTCATGACTCTTCAACCCGGAAAACTTGCCCGTCTTCAAATTCACAGACCTTCTAAAGCCCGCGGCGTAACCATCTGGGAACTTTAAGTTTTTCAACCATTTCATCAATTGTTTCTTCCTTTTAGGTTTAATACTGAAAGGAGCACGTGGCTTATTCTGGTTCTCTCCTATCTCCATAGTTGGTCTTCTACAGATTAAGGCCAAGTCTTTTCTAGACTTAGGGTTGTCTTTTGTTTTGTCAGTGATATTCATGCAAGTGCTAATAATGCTTTCACCCATGTTTCGTTCCTGGTGCATCACATCAATGTTATGCATTAGAATCAAGGCTTTCATATAAGGGAGTTCCCATAGACCACATTTGTGAGTCCAATTATGCTCGGTTCCATAACCTTCAAAACGATTTCCATGTTCGTTTAGTTTCAAATCATTAAGTCTCGCAAGAATCTCTGGACCACTAAGATGTTTGGGTGGTCCCCTCATCACAATCGTGTCCTTTTTAAAAGCATTCCTATCGAACCTGAACGGGTGATCCTCTGGCAAAAACATCTATGACAATCAAAGTAACATATCTCTCCACAAAACTTTAGTCGAAAGCATAAAGTGTCTTCAACGCATATCGGACATGTCAAAATCCCATGACAACTCCATCCAACAAAGATACCATAAGCCATAAAATCGTGAATAGACCACAAAAACACGGCTCTCAGGTTGAACTTCTGTTTCTTGTAACAATCGTACGCCTCGACTCCTTCCCACAAAATTTTCAATTCTTCAATCAGGGGTCTCATCATCACATCGATCTTTGTTCTAGGATGATCCGGACCAAGTATTACAAGACACAAGAAAATAAATTCATATTTCATGCAAAGTGCTGGTGGAAGGTTGTATGGAACAGCAAAGATGGACCAACATGAGTAGGACGTTGCAGTTAGATTGAAAGGCGAGAAACCATCTATTGCTAGACATTCTGCACTTCATCAGCAAAGCTGGAATCAAAAGCATCTAATGCCTTCCATGCATCTGTATCAGCTGGGTGCGCCATGACATTTGGATTCTCACGTACCCCTTCTTTGTGCCACCTCATGTGTCTGGCTGTATTCTTAGAGATGAACAAACATTTCAACTGAGGTATAAGAGGCATGTAATGAAGCTGATTACGTGCAATCTTTGTCATCATCGTCAAACCATCGTCGTTTTCAACCTCAACGAATCTACGCTCACCACATACAGTACACTTCTTCTCACTCGCGGTCTCCTTCCAGCAAAGCATACAGTTCTTATCACAGACATCGATTTTTTCATAGTCCATACCGAGCCCAGAGAGCAACTTTTTGGACTGATACATGTCCTTTGGCATCTTGTGATTCTCCGGAAGTACATCACTGATCAAGTTCAAAAGCTCCTTGTAGCAGTTGTTTGAGAATGCAAACTTAGACTTAATAGCCATAAGTCGAGTCACAAATACAAGGACGGTCACTTTCGTGTGCTCATGCAATGGCTCTTCGGTAGCTTTAAGGAGCTCGAAGAACTTCTGAACCTCAGGTGTAGCTGGATCCTCATAATCGGTGGGTTGACCGGGGTACTCCAAATCGATGGTTAGAAGCTCATGGCGTACATCGTCAAGCATCTCTTCCATCCTATCGTAGTCCCCCTCTTCATGTGATTGAACTTTCGATACAATACGAGGAGGTGGATCCTCACCGTGGTGCACCCACACCTTATAGCCTGGCATATAACCGTTCTTTCAAAGATCTATCGACGTAGTCCTCCTGTCAAGGAAATAAATGTTCCGACACTTGCTACAAGGGCACCTAACATCAGTTGCAGTCTCTGACCGAGCAAAAGCATGGTCGAGAAAAGCGTCAGTCTTGGCAACCCACTCACTTGATAGAGCACCTCTTTTCATCCAACCTTCATACATCCATCGACGATCCTCCTCCATACTAGATACGAGACGTTAACTTAATTAGTTATGATTACTAATGAACCACACTAATACAATATCACTACAGAAAAATCATTTCACGGGACCCTAATCAAATAAAATAACCTTATTTCCAAGGGCTTAATAATTACCCTCAGAAATTAAAAGTTTAAATTATATAGGCACTAATAAATATACTAAAACAAGCTAATTTAATTGTATAATTAACTCAAGCCGTCGGACATAACAAAACCAAACATGACTACTAGCAAACAATATATATGCATATTCAAAATTATACTAAAAATTTTAAAATTACTCACTTAGCCAAACGATGAGCCGGTGAAGCGAGCGCCGGCGGGGTCGGGGCGGGCGCTGGTGGCGTCCGTCAGACTGCTGTAATTATAGAATGTGTAATTATAGTAGCCAATCCTTGATTAGTGGCATGTACGCCTGTATGGTGTCTATTTATGTACCACCGTACATTGAGATGGAATACAATCAACATTCTCATACTCTTACATGGTATCAAAGGGTTACATCCGCTCCCGCATCCCTCGCGCGCCGCCGGTCCATGCTCGCCGCTCCGCTGATTCACTCGCCTGGAGCGCCGCCGAGCCGATCACCGCGCCTGATCGCACGCCGTGCACTGCCAGCGCGGCTGCCGATCCCTCTCCTCTTGTTGGTCCGCACGGTCTCCCCGCCCTGCGACCTTCGTCGGCGCGCTCCCCTCCGTCGCGGCGCGTCCGAGGAGCACGAGGCACGTGCGGTCTTCCCCGCCCGTGAACCTCGCGGCCCGCGCGGTCTTCCCCGCCCTGCGACACCCCCGCGCGGCGCTCACGTACGGCCTCGATTTCTCCCTCGACGCCTGTTGGTCCGCTGCTGCTCGCCCCCGGATCCACGCGCGCCGCCGGGCCTCCTCTGCTGCTCGCCCCCGGATCCACGCGCGCCGCCGGGCCTCCTCGTCTTCGCGGAGCCCGTGGGCTCCCTCCTCGCCCCCACTTCCTCGCGCACTGTCGGGTCTCTCGTCCTCCTACTCACCCCCGCCATGGACGAGGCCGCTGCCGCAGTAGCCAAGGCTGCCGAGGACCGTCGCCTCGTCGAGTACGAAGCCGCCCACGAAGCCGTCTGGGCGTAGGCCACCGCCGTCGTCAATGTGAAGGCGCTCATCCCCATCATCCTCGATAAGGCCACGAACACCGACACCAAGTGGCGTGGGATATTACTCACTGTCCTCGGCAAGTACGCGCTGACTTGCCACGTGCTCGACGATGAGATGTTTCCCGAGCGCCCCGCGTGGCTCCAGGCGGACTGCGTCGTCTTGACGTGGATCTACTGCACCGTCTCCGGCGACCTGCAGCAGTCGCTCCTGATCCGTCAACGCCCCGCACGTGAGGCGTGGTGCTATCTCGAGGACGAGTTCCTCGGACAAAAGGAGTCTCGCGCCCTGTTGCTCGAGACGCAGTTCTGCAACCTCCGCCAAGACTCCATGACGATTACCGAGTTCTGTCGTCGTCTGGAAACCATGGCCGCGTCTCTCGCCGAGTTCGGCGACCCCATCGGTGATTGCCAGATGGTGCTCACCCTTCTTCGTGGGTTGAGCGGAAAGTTCCGCCACATGGTGTTGAAAGTGCATTCATCCCTTTTGTGAGTTTTGGTGATTTAGATAACAACACATTTAAAGGTCTAACAAGTTTGCTAAGTGTTGAACAGGAAATTCTGTATGATGAACATACTTGAATAGTGTATAATGATCAGTGAACAAAGGTTCAACACAAGGTTAAATCCAGTGAGACAATGCAAATGGATATAATATGGTCTCTCTATATTGGTTTGAATATATGGACAAGACCCAAGAAATCACTACATACATATGATCACATAGAGGATGAAGTGATTAAGAAGATAGGTCAAGCCAAAGTGAATAAGATATGAGGAATCGTGAATTGGCTTGACCATATTACTATCAGTCCATATATGCTTCTATGAGAATCAAACTAAAGCTTGATTAATCTTAACAGTTATATCTAGAAGACATTCAAGCAAGGTTCACAATATTGAAGAAATGATTCTCTCAATGGATGATCAATAGGATGTGACTCAAGAATGGCTTGATAGGGTGAAGATAGCAAGGAAAGGGCTTCGAGGAACTAAGCGAAGGTGAAGGCCAAGCGACGGCTTGTAGACCGAGGTACCATGGCTAAGGTGAAGAAGAGAGTACTTGCACTAAGTCGATGAACTAATCAGCTATGAAGAGTTACAACATGTTGATGCATCAGTAAGGTGACTTGAAGCCATGATTTGAACTCATATAAGGTGATATGGTACAAGTCACAGGGTTTGATTTGAGTTTGCTTCAAAAGGTGAGACAAAGATGTTTGTGATCCTTATGAAGCAATGCCATGGAGAAATCACACATGAGACACCAGTGACTCAAGGAGTTTTCTTAATTAATTTTATTTAACTTGAGTATAGGAATTGTCGTACTATAAAGGGGGATCCAAAAAGAAGGTTGGTGTTTGCCAAAGCTCAAACCTCTATATTCAAAAGCTATTTTTGAAAAACAAAAATCTCTTTAAAATTCTTTGGTTGACCATGGTTAGGTTTGAGAAACCTAGAGTGTTCTTGCTGAAAAGCAGCTGAACTTCTTCAACTGCAGCTGAGCTTTCCAGCTGAACTTAACTTCAGCTGAGTTGAGCTTCTTCAGCTGCAGCTGAGCTTTTCAGCTGAGCTGAACTTCAGCTGAGTTGAGCTTTCTCAACTTCAGCTGAACTCAACTTCAGCTGTGAACCTCTTTGACATTACACCAGCTGAACTTGCCTCCGGGCAGTTGAGCTGGGGTTTTCTCTCCTAAACTCACTGGTCAAGACCGGTTGAACTGGTCCTGAGGGGCAGTTCAGCTGGTCTCTGACCCCTCTGACCTCTGTTCTGCAGTCTGCCAGTCAGACTGGCAAACAGGTCGCCAGAGCTGTCAGGGGCGGTTCAACCGCCCCCCATGGGCGGTTCAACCGGTCTGGTCAACCCTGACCAGTCTGCGGTCAGTCTACGCGTCAGTCTGCCAGTCAGACTGGCAGACAGGCTGCCAGGCCTGCCAGGGGCGGTTCAACCGCCCTGGGGGGCGGTTCAACCGGTCTCAGGCAGAAAAATCTGCCCAACGGCTAGTTTTGAGCTCCACCTATATATACTACCTCCTACCTCTCTCCCCACAACAGTGAGCACGATTTGAACTCCATTTCTAACCCAAGAAACACCTCTCTCTCTCTCACATCTCTTGCCTCTCCCATTTCAAATCTTTGGAGAGAAATCTTTGAGTGAGCTTGAGAGCTGTGGTTTTGTGCTTCATCTCTAAATCTCTCTTGCTCTTCTTCTTCATTCGAGCTTTGGTACTACATTGAGTTCTTTGTGGATTCATTACTCTTGGAGCTTCTAGCTCCTAGACGACTAGGTGTCGCTTGTGAGTCTCCAAATCTTGTGGAAGACCACAAGAAAGTTTGTATTACCCGCTCGTTTGAGCAAAGATTAGTGTGTGAGCTTGACCTTTGTGGTCGGCAAAGGGAGGATTAGGGTTGAAAGAGACCCGGCTCTTTGTGGGCGCCTCAACGAGGAAGTAGGGCACCTTGGTGGTGTGACCGAACCTCGGGATAAATCTTGTGTCTCTTGTGATCTTGTTTATTGTGCTTATTTGTGTTCTTCGTTCTCTCACCATTTCGTGGAAGATTTGTTCATATCTTTTTGGTGTGTGGATTTTGAGAAGTGCCCTTCTCAGATCTACTACTTTGAACCCTGTGGATCATTTAGAACATCTCATTTCCAAAGTTAACTGGGTGAATTTCGAGATCAATTCAGTTTTACCCAGTTTGCTTTTAGTTTTTGTAGAAAAAGTTTTAACTTGCCTATTCACCCCCCTCTAGGCAACTTTCAATTGGTATCAAAGCCTAATCCTCGTTCTAACGCTTAACCGCGTGAGGAAAGATCATGTCGGGGGGACTAAGAAACGAAAGTGCTTCTAAGCTTGAAGAAGTTGAGATTGTCTCGACTTCATCTTTTGGTGCAGATGTTGATCCTAGGGCAATAGATCTTGCCATGAGAATCGCCGAAAGGATGTTCCTCAAAATGAAGGAAGATGAGGCGAAGAAAAGTATTGAAGAAGAAGAAAATGATCGATGGAGACCAAACGACGAATCCACCTCTTCACAAGGTTCGTCTTTCAAATCCACTTCTCATATGTGCTTTGTTGCTAATGAGAGTGACAGTGAAAGCGAAAGTGAGGATGAGGAGGAGCATGAAAGTGATAGTGAAGATGAGGATGATCTTCAAAAATTCCTCTCTCAACTAAGCAAGAAGAACCGGATGAGCTTGCTCAAACTCATGAAAAGAGCGGAAGAACAAAAGGAAATGCTTCATAAGCAAGAAGATATCCTCATCGGAAAAATTGAAGACTTAGAGAAGTTGACCAAAGAGCATGAGAAGCTAAAGTGCTCTCATGATGATTTGGTCCAAAGGTATGAAGACATTTCAATTGAGCAAATTAAAGCTGTTAATCATTCATCATATATTGCTCAATTAGAAAATAAAAATGCTATGTTCAAGAACACGATAGAAAGGCTAAATATTGAAAATCTAGCTTTGCAAGAAAAACATGATATGCTTGTGTGCTCTCATAATAAATTTATGGATTCACATATCATGTTAGAAATGGCTCATGAGGTTGTGTTAACTAATTTGAAATCATTCCAACCTCACATATGCACATGTACTCAAGTAGAAACTATATTATCATGTGCTAACAAATGTTGCTCTCAAGAAAGCCAATCTTCCATTGAGCTAGAAATTTCAGGAACTAGTGATATTTCTATCACACAAGAAAATAAAGCGCTCAAGGAAGAAGTTGGAAGGCAAAGAAGGAGCTTAACTCTTTTGAAGGGAAAGTGTCATGCTCAACCTTCACTACAAGAAACTGATAAAAGTTCGTGGGTTTTGTTAAGAACGTGGGCACCGACGTTCTTACAATAGTTAAGTTCATGGGTTTCTTTAAAAACGTGGGTACCCACGTTCTTACATTAAGTTCGTGGGCCCTAGCTAAAACCGTCGAACTTAACCTTTTAGGAACGTGGGTACCCACGTTCTTAACTTAAATTCGTGGGCCACGTGAACACTGTCGAACTTAACCTAAAAACCTAAATACCTCTCACCCCGCGCGTCTGTCTTCTTTTCCCTCTGTCTACCGCACGCGCGCCCGCCGCCAGCGCTTCGCCGCGCGTGCCCCACCGCCCCACCGCGCGCCCGGGCAGGGTGGTACCGCGCGGTGCTCGCCATCAAGCGCCGCTGCTGCGAGCACCTCGACCCGCAGTCGATAAACCCTTTTCTCGGTGTGCCCAAGTCCTTCCCCGCGCGTCAAGCCGGAGTTCCGCGACGCACGCGCGCCCGCCTTCTCATTGTTCGAGCCTCTCCTCCGTCGCCGCGGGTCTCTGGAGCCAGACAGTCGCGCGGTCGTCCTTCTTAACAAGGCAGACCTGGCGGACCCGTCCGAAACCGAGGTAACCAGGCCCCTCCTCCTCAGACCTACGCTGTCTGTGCGCTGCGCCCTGGGTGGGGCGGCTGCTTCTGGATCCTGATGCCCGAGGTTGCTGCCGGAATGTGCAAGATGGTGCTGCCGGGAGTTTCTGTCATGAATTGGGTTTGATGTGCCAAGTATCTTCCAAAAGGCTTGGGCATTTGCTCAATGAATAAGCTTTGCTATTAATTTTCTTCTCATTCTTCAGGGGATGTCAAAAGGATCTGTGAGACTAATCTTGGATTGGTCTCCCAATGTTGTCTGACTAAACATGTTTTCAAGGTGAACAAGCAGCAGTATCTTGCAAATGTTGCCCTGAAAATAAATTTGAAGGTATGTAGTTGCGCTAACTCTTCTAATCTTGATTTTAACAACGATTCTCCTCTTAAAGTTATCATACTTTTAAGGTTGGGGGAAGGAATACTGTGCTTGTTGATGCTTTGGCAAGGAGAATCCCCCTTGTTAGTGACATAGCGACTATTATCTTTGGTGCTGATGTGACCCATCCCCATCCTGGGGAAGATTCTAGTCCTTCCATTGCAGCTGTAAGTGAAGACCTATCCTGACAAAGAAATGCTATCTTTTCAGTTGAAGTTTTACTATTTTTTTTCTCACTGTTTTTCTCCTAGGTGGTTGCTTCTCAAGACTGGCCTGAGGTTACAAAGTATGCAGGATTGGTGATTGCTCAAGCCCATCGTCAAGAATTGATACAGGATCTTTTCAAGGTATGGCAAGATCCTAAAAGGGGGACTGTCTCTGGTGGCATGATCAGGTATGATCTTTACTAAGATAAGTGAAATGCATTCGCTCCTACTCTTACACGCTTGGATTCCTCCAGATACATAACTTTTGTTGGTTGTGCAGGGAGCTTCTCATATCTTTCTGGAGGGCAACTGGACAGAAACCAAAGAGGATCATATTCTACAGGTTTGTTTCCTTTCATGAGCACCTTCTCTGTCTGCCACTCTCTGTATATTAAACACTTTATCACTTTCAGGGATGGCGTCAGTGAGGGACAATTCTACCAAGTTCTGTTGTATGAACTTGATGCCATTAGAAAGGTAAACTTGATTTGAATGCATTAGTTTGGTAACTGGCTTCACCTTTATTTTTTTCTCTGACCACCATTGTGAAACTATGGATATAGGCCTATGTGTCATTGGAGTCTGACTACCAGCCTCCAGTTACTTTTGTCGTGGTCCAGAAGCGTCATCACACCAGGTTGTTTGCTAATAATCACAATGATAATCGTGTTGTCGATAAAAGCGGGAACATACTGCCTGGTTAGTTCTCGATGTGTCCTTCATTGCATTTTAAGCTTTATTTTATAATCTGAATGTCCTAAAACTCTTTTTTGTGTGGAAATATAGGCACTGTGGTGGACTCGAAGATCTGCCATCCAACTGAGTTTGATTTCTACCTGTGCAGCCATGCTAGCATTCAGGTTGGGTTTCCCTATCCGATAGCTGAATCTCATTAATTGTTTCACCAAGCTAATGGGGGGTGCTTTCAGGGAACAAGCCACCCTGCCCATTACCATGTTCTGTGGGATGAGAACAACTTTATGGCTGATGGGTTACAAACTCTCACCAACAACTTGTGTTACACGTAACGTTTTACTGCTCCCGTCCATTGCTTTCGTTCTTTTGATTGATTTCAAAGCTGAAGATGAACCTTTTTCAGGTATGCTAGGTGCACACGCTCAGTATCGATTGGTAAGTTCTAGTTGGCATTTGAGTTCAATTTCTTGGTCACTGTTGAGGTACACAGAATGCTGACCCGCAATTTGGATCGGTTGCAGTTCCTCCTGCATAATATGCTCACCTGGCAGCCTTCCGAGCTCGGTTCTACATGGAGCCAGATACGAGTGACAGTGGATCTATGGCAAGCCGTGGCCCTCCACTAGGGGGGCGCCACACCAAGGCTGCCGGTGTTGGGAATGTTGCTGTGAGGCCTTTACCTGCCCTCAAGGAAAACGTGAAGCGGGTCATGTTCTACTGCTAAGACTGATGCTGTTAAGGCAGAGCTACCTTTTATTATTACAGTATATCTCGTGCTGCTGCAGGGGTGGGTGGCGTACATCAAGAAGCAGAGGAGCTGCCCTTGCGTCACGTTAAACTCACACAGCAGGGAAAGCATCAAGGAGGTAGGCCAGGTCGCGGCCAGCAGTGCTGTTTCTGGTGGTTTCGCAATCGTGTAGGTGATTCTGGGATCTGCTATACTTGGAGATGATGCATGTCTAATACGGCCGTTTCCCTCCCTGAAATCTATCTACCATGTAGGTGCTGAAAGTCGTGCAAGCAAGAATGAGGGAGATCAAGCATGGCGACTGCAATTGCACGGGAACTGCCCTCCTGGTCGGGATCCCAAACATTGGGAAATCGGCCATTGTTAATGCGATGCATCAAATTGGGAGGATTGCGGCAGCAGGTGATGTGCGCTGGTCATTTGTTGCTGCTCTGCTATTTGTGCTTGCGTCTGTTTTGGTTGGCTTCTTATATATTTTCAAATCGCAATGGTCGTTGTCTTTCCAGAGAAGGGGAAGCTCAAGCATGCGATTGTGAGCAGCCATCTTGGAGAAACCAGAGACATACGTTGATACTTCTTTTCCCCAGTAAGTATTTATTCCTTGATTTTGTTAGTACGGTGAAGGGAAATGAATATAGGTAATTTACTCCATATTTCTTGGAGTTGGATGAAAACAGCACCTTTGCATTGAGATCAACACCTTGTTTGCCCATGTTAAACTTAGAATCTGCTCTTAGTAATTATAGGAGAATTGTAGTACTTTCCTTAAGATTTCCAACAAATTTTGGAGCACCCTTTTTTCTGGTCTAGAAGTCAAGTTATGGCTGTTTGAAATGTGATGTTTGAATCTGTCAAAAGTCTGGACAGCAATGTTTGTTTGTATTAACTGACTTTGATACACATTGAATCACCTTGAGATTATTATAAATGAGTTGTAGACAATTTTATTATCTTTCTAAAAAGTCTAGGATCACTTGATTTGGATGCCTGAGACTCCAGTTATAGATTTTTGAAGTGAGTAGTCGAATTCTGTCCAAATCTGGACAGAATTTACGTTTAGCACTGTTTGACCTTTCTAAAGGTCGAATATTGTTATGATGATAATACAAAAGTTATAGAGGGCTTTATAAGCTTTCTAGAAAGTCCTAGTTTACTATTTTTGGATGCATATCTTGTGAGTTATGAGCTAAACAAGTAGTTGTTGTCCTGCTGTCCAAAAATCAGCAAATATTAAAATGGTTGCTTGGAGTCTCTTTTGTGTGGGTAACTAGATTTGGTTAGTTCTTGTCTTGATTAATGAAGTCTTGTGATATGAACATACATACTATGGTGGCGCGAGTGCTTTTTAGCTCTGTCTTTCTTCTGTGTCTATCAACCACTCTAATCCTACACGTTCCAATGCCAACTGAATTTAATCTTGCAACTTTTCTTGGAAGCCCCATTTTGTGTTTATCATGCTTTCCTATATCTTCGTGTACATGTGATTTAATGCCAGCATTTTGTGATCTTCTTAGAAGCCACATTTTGTGTTTATTATGCTTTCCTATATCTTTGTGTACATGTGATTTAATGCGAGTTGTATATTTATGAGATATTTGGTTTATTTTGTAGGATTTCGGCTCTCATCAAGTGACTCCTCCCCCTCACGTTGACTTTGCGGACAAATGTCTCAATTCTAGTGGTGGAGCTACGAACAACAATCTGATGTCCTGATCGAGAGCGATGGATCTAATGTTTGAACTTGTGTTTGAACTTGTGAACTATGGATGTGAACCTGTGTGAATTTGTGAACTTATGTATTTGGACTTATGTGAATTTGCAAACTTATATATTTGGACTTATGTGAATTTGTGATATGAACATATATCAATGTGTTTGAAATCTGTATTGTATGTGATATATTGTGTTGCATGTGATATTATGTGTGTCTAATTTTACATTTCTGTATTTTTTATTTTTTTCTGGAAAAGGGTTAAGAACGTGGGTACCCACGTTCTTAAGGTTAAGAACGTGGGTACCATCGAACTTAATGGGCAGCCCTCGCCGACCCACGCACGATCCATAAGTTCGACGGCCACGTGGCCCCGTCGAACTTAAGGTTAAGAACGTGGGTGCCATCGAACTTATGGGAAAACATTCGACGGCCCCCGTCGAACTTAAAAACCCACGTTCTTAACCTTAAGTTCGACGGTACCCACGTTCTTAACCTTAAGTTCGACGGTACCCACGTTCTTAACCTTAAGAACGTGGGGGCCGTCGAACTTACTTCTTTAAGTTCGTCAAAAAAACGCTGTCGGCTATGAACTGGGTAAACCCACGTTCTTATGTTAAGTTCGACGGCCTATTACATTAAGTTCGACGGTTTTTCACCCACGTTCTTTAACCAGTTTCTTGTAGTGCTTCTCAAGATAACCGTGATAATATGGTGAAAAAGCTTGAGAAGGGGACAACCGTAGCATGCACAAAACCCCTTCAAAAGAATACCAAGCTTTCCAAGAAAGTCATGAGCAAACATCAAGATAAGAAATCCAAAGCTCATGACAAGTGCCTCAACCACGTCTCCACATGCTCCACACAAGGTAACAAACAAGCCACTCTTCCAAATAAGAGAAGATGCACTAGAAAGTGTTATCAATGTCATGAGAAGGGACATGAGATTAAGTCATGTCCCTACATAAAAGATAGTGGCTTAACTTTAGAAAGAAAGAGGCTCACTAACCATGTAGCAAACAAGAAGCAAGGCAAGAAGGAGTCTTGCAAAATTAAAAATCAGATTTGCTACACTTGCCGAAGAAAGGGACACCTATGCAAGGATTGTCCCATGAGTAAGTATCCTAAGCCTACCATGTCAATTCATTCATATTCGCTTAGGAGACCCAAAAATGACATTTGTGCTAGAAAGGTAATTAGTTCACCTAAAACTAGCACAAAGGCTATTTGGGTGCCTAAGTACTTGCTAGCTAACCTTGGTGGACCCATCCAAAAATGGGTACCAAAATGTACTTAATAAGTTTTGCAGGTACCCACAGATGATATGAAGCTTTGGGGTGCTTGAGCGGTTTAACTCAATTCTTATCTCAAGCTATCAATCTTACATTGCATATCCTTTAAGATTGACCCAAAGATGAATTGAGTTGTTATATCACTAACTTCATATTCATCTCTAGCAAGAACTTGTGTTGTAGGGAATAAGGATTAACCTTTGTGGGAATCAAGCAAAAGGCCTACAACCAAGTGATATCCAAAGGATGGTAACAATTAATTCTTAAGTGCACATTGCTTTTAATTGGTATATTCCTTTGTGTCTTTTGTAGCCACATAGGAAAAATGAAGCACTTGAGAATGAACTTAAAAGATTTTACCTTGCTTTGGAAAGGATCTAATTATATGGTAGATTGCAAGTTCATATTTTTATATTGTGACAATCTACATGCTTTAAATTGATTGTATGTATCTTGTGGCATATTTCAAATTAATCATCGTATTATTGCCATGACCTAGACATAAAGAGGATTATCTCATGTTCTTAAATGAATGGAGTGCTAAGTAAGAAATTCAAATTCTTAAAGCACTTACCAAAAGAGGAATTCTCTATATGACTAGAGTTGTGAGACTAATGTTTTTATCTAAGTGAATTATGTAGTTTCACAACATGAGAATGTGTTTCTAAAATAGAGTGTGTCATTCAATCTATGTGTACATTTTAAAATTTGAAATGAGGTTTATTGTGGAAAATTATTTTAAAATTTTCACTCCAAGCTCAACTGGTCTGACCAGCTGAACTTTCTAGCTCAGCTGGGGAGACCAGCTGAACTTCTGTGTTGAACTTCAGTTCGGCTGGTATTCACCAGGAAACCCCCTGGCTGAAACCGGTTGAACCGGTGTCCAGGACCGGTTGAACCGGTCTAGCACAGTTTGACCGGCCAGTCTGACCATTTTTTCAGACTGCGTCAGCCCTTTTTTCAGACGCCTTTTTCAGTCTGCAACAGCACCTTTTTCAGGCGTCAGATCAACTTTTGCAGCACCTTTTCAGCAACTTTTGCAGCACCTTTTCAGTAACTTTTGCAGCACTTTTTCATTCAACTTTTGCAGCACTTTTTCAGTCATTTTTTTGTCGCGTCAGGTCACCTTTTCAGAACGCGTCAATTGCTTTTTCACTTTTTCTGCAGTACCTTTTCAGCTTTATTTTTGCAGACTTTTACTGTTTCATTTGGTATGTGACCAATAATAGTTCCTTTCAAGTGGCATTCTTTCAATTGGTAATAATCTATTTTATGAAGAAAAAAATGTCAATATGAAAGTTAAATTCTTTTTGGCTTAAATTTGTAAATTGGTGCATATTATTAATTCACTCATCCATGTGCATTAATTTAAAAGGAATTTAATTTATGCCTTTATGCCTCATAAATGATGATTTGTTTGCCATTCATATATAAATATCATCATTCATTAAATACTTCCTTGTACTACTAATACCTCTTTTCAAAGTGCTTTTCGACTAGTTTTAAAAGGAAAAGAGATAACAAGCTAAAGAAGGAAGTCTCCACGAATGAAGACAAGAAGAATACTTAGATCACACCATCTCATATAGCAAGACCTTTCAAATTGGTATAACAAAAGGTACATTCTATGTGGTGGTAAGTATTCTTAGGCATAAGTTAATTCATTGCAAATTTGTCATGCTTTGACCATGATATGTAATTTACTCCTCATAAGACTCTTAACTGAATTAAAAGTGGATGTGGCAAGTCATTCAAATACTTGATGCACATATCTAGTGAGAGAACATTATATATCTTGTGTCATAGAGAATAAGTTTCACTTGAGTAAGCTATACTAAGACAATCCAAAATGGTAAATCTGTATCTCATTCATATGGATTGTAATTTTTGTTTTCTAAATAGCTACTCTTGATGCAGTTTAAAATTCCCTTATCGTTAATTCTAAAAGTGCATAAGAATCTTTTTGTTGATATTCATCACACACATATGCACTAACATGGATATGTTCTTAAACTGTAAAAGGTACAATTAGTGATCAATACTCTCTAAATTTTTGGAAACTTACAAATTGTTATCTTAGAAATCTACTTCAATCGGTATCCATATGCTTCACATTGAATTGGATCACCAAGTTGTAAATTCCATGCATAACTTGTCTTTATGATATGAATGCTTGTGCGACTAACCTTGATAAGCTAGGTGCACCTAAAGTCAAGGTAGGTTCATCATCAAGAAGGCAACACAACGATGTATTAATAAAAGGAGAAAAGGCTCCTATTCTTAACTCTAGTTTTTATCTATGTGATTAAATATTGACTTGAAACCATGTAAGATGGTTGTCAAGTATATGTGGGTGCCTACACAAAGAGAAAGGCCACAATAAGGATTGTGTGGGTACTCAAGGCTCTTCCTACTAATGTCAAAGGACCCAATTCAAATTGGGTACCAAGATATGCATCTTAAACTTGTTTTGCAGGATCACGCCTTCAATGATCAAGTTGGGTGCTCGATAATGAATGTATAAATCATATTTGGAGATAGTAGCAAGGGTGGTAACAACTGAATCTCAAGTGCATATTATTTTCAAATTTTATCTTTTTTGTGACTTATGTAGCCACTAAGGAAAAAGAAGCACTTAAGGATATACATCAGTTGTTGATTATGAAATAAAGGTCTAATTGGAAGAGGAGGTATTCGATGCAGTTCATCCCTCTACCGGTCAAAGGTTGCCTGGCAGAGGAGGTATTGAAGGGCGTGAAGTGGAAGTACTGGCAACTGGACAACTACTACCTCCCTGCTTGCTAGTCAGACTCAGAACCGGAGTGAGATTTTCTACTATCAAGTAGTGATGGGTTATTTCTAGTCTGCGCTTGATGTTGGTTGTTTGTTTTGAGCTACGTACATTTTTGTTCAGGTATGTTGTGTTACGAATGTTAACTGTTTCACTTTCAGGAGCTGAACTTTCTTTGGGCGTGTGGTAATTTGCCCTCTCTTGTATGCTCCCGACTCGTGCATTCGTGGTCCAAAAAATAGAATTGTCATGGAAATTTTGTTTCCTGACAATCATTTTCCTTGCCATGTTGGACCGCGTGGCTGAGACTAGGCTTCCAAATCACTCACCTACTGCCGCCTGGTGTTGTTCACATCAAAGTGGCTGGGCATTATAAATACGATGACTCAAATAGACGAATAAACATTATTTTATACATGTATCGCTACAGTTTCTATATATCATTTAGGTAGACCTCGTTTAAATGAGATAGTCTTTCAAAAAAGACGTCGATCCTCTAGATTTTGTTTTCTATTTCCCTATTTTTATCTATTACCATAACTCACTTGAAAAGTTGCACTGATTCCAAGAAAACTATGAGTTAATATGAAAAAGGCCAAAGCCACAAAATTAGAAATAGAATGGTTCAATTCAATTTCTACTCTATTTCCCTTAGGCAAGTTTCAATGATGTCTGTTAAAAGATGACATCGGGGTGCGCTTTGTGCGCCTTGCAATGACCCAACACAATCTTAAATAGATAATATATAGTGTCCTAGTACTTTAATCACTTTTGTATCAAATATTCAACCCTAGAAAGGGTTCAGCATATAGAAGCCAAAAACTGTTGCTCCCACAAGTCTAACCACCAAACAAAAATGCAACAACTTGCTCCTCGTTCCCGTTGAACAACTTAAGTGCTTGTGTTACAGATGCCTAGTAAAAACCAAGCTCCATAAGCTTCATGTATTTCGCTTCAAAATCTCCTCCCTGTCAAAAGGAGTTCCAGATATAATTGGGGTAAACGCTAATTCATTAAGATGCAAATGTGACCAACGTGAAAACAATATAGAAAGTCGTTTTAGCTTCACCTATCACTAACGTAATCTGGCTCTTTGCCGAGTGCTCGGCGCTTTAGCGAGTGCTTTTTGTCGGGCACTCGGTAAAGAAGTCTTTGCTGAGTGCCGCACTCGGCAAAGACCTGCTCTCGGTAACGAGCGCGATTATCGAGAGCAGGACGCTCGCATAGAAATACACTCGGCAAAGAAATCTTTCCCGAGTGCCAAACACTCGGCAAACAGCAGCTCTCGACAAAGGGTCGTCAGCAGCCGTTTATAGCTGACTGCCATTATCTTTGCCGAGAGCCTAGAGTTGGCACTTGGCAAACAAGCTTCTTTGCCGAGTATCTCTCCGTAGGCACTCGACAAAGCCTTGTTTGTCGAGTGTCATCCTAGGACACTCGGCAAAGTATATTTTTTATTTTTTTTCTTTTTCCAACCAAACTTTTTGTGGTATGTTCCTACACTATGTAGACCTACATGTATCATTTTGGCACAATTATAAAAGTGTTTTATATAACTATTAGATTTAGTTCGTTTAATGGAATTTCCTCGGATTATTCATATTTGAACTGCAAGTCACTCGAAACATTGAAAACCGTGCATGCAAAAATGATATGCATGTACACAAGTTACGACCGATTTCAGGAACAGACCGGAATCTTCGAGCACCGTGCTCACTAAACATGACCGTGAACTTGCCATCCAATTGTTTAAAAACTATATAAAAAACAAGCAAAGTCAGAAAATCATAAAACTTGTCCACATGTCATGATATCATATGTAGAGGCTGTGATAAAAATTTGAGAATGTTTCGAGAAAGTTGTGACGCACTATGTGTAGAAACCTAGCCGGTCTACATTAAAACTCTATGATTTCAAGTGGACCGGCTAGGTTTCTACACATAGTGCCTCATAACTTTCTCGAAACATTCACCGTGAGAAAGTCGAAGAGGCTCGTAATGTACGTGTTGTGCGGACCACAGATGGGTTCAATCCCTATGGAATGAGCGCTGCCCCGTACACATGTTGGCCCATGTTTGTTATCCTAATCAATCTCCCCCCGGTGTGTGATTTCAAAGGCAGAATATATTTGTGTCGTTGATAATTTCCGGACACCCGGGGAATAAAATGGGCATGTACATAGAGCCTTTGATCGATGAATTGGTACGTGCTTGAGAGGAAGGGGTATGGACGTATGACCGAGCTACGAAGACAAACTTCAAAATGCATGTTTGGTACTAGTACTCCATGCATGACTTACCGATGTATGGGCTATTCTGTGCCTGGTGTGTTCATAGTAAGTTCCCATGCCCAAGGAAGCTCTTAGGTTCATTTGGTTGAAAAAGGGTGGCAAATATTCGTCCTTTGATAAACATCGACAATTTCTCCCTCCTGACCATCCATTCCGCCTAGACATCAAGAACTTTATGAAAGGTGTCGTCGTGACAGACCGCCCACCTGAAATGATGACTGGTGCCAAAATTTGTCAACAGATATATGGGCTCGTGGCCAATACAGAAGGTGGTTTTGTGGGATATGGTGAGCAGCATATGTGGACACATAAGTCGGGCTTGACTCGACTCCCCTATTATGACGACCTGCTCCTTCCACACAACATTGACGTGATACACACTGAAAAGAATGTTGCCGAGGCACTTTGGGCAACAATTATGGACATTCCTGATAAGTCAAAGGATAACGTAAAGGCAATAGTGGATCTGGCAGTGTTATGTGATAGACCAAACCAAGAGATGAAGCCGCCAAGTGGTGGAAAGACATGGAGAAGGCCTAAGGCCGAATTCGTCCTAAGCAGGGCCTAGAGGAAGGAAGTACTTCAGTGGATCAAGATGTTGATGTTCCCTGATGGGTATGCAGCTAACCTGAGTAGGGGGTGAACTTATCTACTCTGCGAGTCTTAGGGATGAAGAGTCATGACTTCCACATATGGATTGAGCGGATTCTTCCTGTGATGGTTCGAGGCTATGTCCCTGAGCATGTCTAGCTAGCGCTTTCAGAGTTGAGCCATGTAAGTTTGTCAAAACTGAAGACGAAGCCTTGGCTGTAATGCGCTTTCCTGCAAAAATTCTTGGAGAAACTCTTGTAATATAGATATGGAATAACTTATGTAAATTTGTACATACCTTATAATATATTCTGTCTCCTATAACCACATCCAGTCTGCTTTGCTGTGGACGAAACTTCTGTTTTGAGCCGAAGGCAAAAAACACCTTCCCTTCTTTTCGTACACAACGAAGCATAGAAAATTTTTCCTTCGAATCTTTTCCTTATTTTCTGAAGCACCTGTCTTTTTTGTGTAGCATGATGATGACTCTACATATGTCTAAATGGATGTTTATGAATGCAAATGACATGATGATATGTTATGTGCAAATGAATATTAGGACACATGTTCAAAAAAAACATAAGCACGACCCTTCGTCCCCTTAAGAACGATAAAAATCTTTTTACCGTTTACTTTTCGGCTTCACCGTTTACTTTTCGGTGTATCAGCGTTGACTTTTTGTTGTAAGCCTCCCTTAGGAGCTTCTTCGCCTTTTACTTTCAGCGGAATCAGCGTTTATTTTTCGCTGTAAGCCTCCCTTAGGAGCTTCTTCGCCTTTTACTTTCAGCGGAATCAGCGTTTATTTTTCGCTGTAAGCCTCCCTTAGGAGCTTCTTCGCCTTTTACTTTCAGCGGAATCAGCGTTTATTTTTCGCTGTAAGCTCTGCATTCCCTTGGGAACGACTTTTGAGCTTCTCCCTGTTTCCTTTTCTTTTTCCTTTTGCATTTACATTTACATTTTTTGGGGGATATCACTCTCATAAAATTGAAGTAAGGAAAATTACATGTTGTGGCCCCATTAAAAACCTTTCTCCCCCTTTGGAAAGGAAAAGGGTGCCACGAAAAAGAATATAAAAAATTACATCAGGCTAAACATAATATCGTCGAAGCTCATCCACATTCCATGATCTAGGAATGTCGTTGCCGTCCATATCCTTCAATCTGTAGGAACCGAGTCTTGACGAAGATACTACCAAAAAGGGACCTTCCCACTTCAGCTGTAATTTGCCTGCTGTCTCAGGGTTGGCTACTCTTCGAAGTACCAAGTGTCCTGGTTCAATGTTCTTCAGCTTGACTTTTCTGTCACGCCATTTTATTGTTTCAGCTTGATATTTATTGATGTTCTCCACAGCTTGAAGTCTAATCCCTTCAATAGCATCTTTTTCCACAGAACAATCAGCTTCGTTTTCGCCCTCTGCCGAAGCTACTGTCCTTATCGATCCTGTTTTAGCCTCTTCTGGGGTTATTGCTTCGTCACCAAACAATAGTTTAAAGGGTGTAAAGCCTGTTGATCTTGAAATGGTTGTGTTATGACTCCACACCACTTTGATTAACTCGTCTGGCCACTTTCCCCTTGGCTGATTGAAGATTGACTTCATTATTCCTGTCATTATGATCCCATTGGCTCTTTCAACAAGTCCATTAGATTCTGGGTGTCGGACTGATGCAAAATGGATCTTCGTGCCGATTTGATTGCAAAATTCTCTGAAGGCTTCAGAATCAAACTGTGTCCCATTATCCACAGTTATGGCCTTCGGCACTCCGAAGCGACAAACAATGTTTTGCCAGAAAAACTTTTGAATAGTAAACAAGGTTATTGTGGCTAAGGGCTTTGCCTCAATCCACTTGGAAAAATATTCCATTGCCACCACCACATATCTTAAGTTCCCCTGTGTAGGTGGTAATGGACCTAGCAAATCCAGACCCCACCTTTGCAATGGCCAAGTGGGTCGTATTAATTGAGTTAAAGACGAAGGTTGTTTTCGATCTCTTGCACATTTCTGACAACCTTCGCACTTTTGAACTAAATCCGCTGCATCCGAAGCTGCCTTTGGCCAATAAAATCCTTGGCGAAAAACTTTCCCAAGCAAGGGCCTAGATCCAATATGAGATCCACATAGACCTGCATGTATGTCCTTCATTAATTCTATACCTTCGGATCTGGATAAGCACTTGAGCAATGGGGAACAGACCCCGCGCTTGTATAACTCCCCTTCTATTATGACATATGGTCGAGCTCTTGCTTCTATTCTCCTATTATAAGCTTCATCGTCTGAAAGAAAATTACCCTGAAGGAAAGAGATGATTTCAGTTCTCCAGTCTTCACTATAAACAGGGGATATGTTGAGGATTGCTCTTTCAAGAAGCTCGACCGAAGGTGCTTTTATTGTTTCAAAAAAATACTTCCGAAGGTATAGGCAGCCCCTGGGCTACTGACTTAGCCAATAGATCAGCGTATTCATTTTCTCCACGAGGAATATTTTTGACAGAGAAACCTTCGAAGGAAGCCTCAATCCTTCGGACTGTATCTAGATACCTTTCAAGCTTCGGGTCTCTTGCTTTGTAACTTTTGTCAACATGACCAGAAATAACTTGAGAATCAGTTTTAAGAATGGCCCTTCTGATTCCCATTGCCTTTAATTTCCGAAGACCCAAAAGCAGAGCTTCATACTCGGCGATGTTATTTGTGCAACTATAATCAAGTCTTGCCACATAACAAGTTTTAACTTTGGAAGGTGAAACCAACACAGCAGCCGCTCTTGCTCCGAAGGTTCCCCAAGACCCATCGCAAAACACTGTCCATGCTTCGGCGTCTTTATTTGTTTCTTCCTCCTGAGCCCCTGGCGTCCAATCAGTAATGAAGTCTACTAATGCCTGGGACTGAATCGAAGATCTATGAACATAATCAATACAAAATTCATTGAGCTCTGCAGCCCATTTTCTAATCCTTCCAGTAGCTTCTCGGTTCCTCATAATATCCTTCAGAGGTTGTGAAGAAGGAACAATTATGTTGTAAGCTTGAAAGTAGTGCCGAAGCTTTCTGGAGGCCATCAAGACAGCATACAGTACCTTCTCCAACTCTGTATAATTTTTATTTGATAAACTAAGAACCTCGGATACAAAATATATTGGGGCTTGCCTCTTAACCTGGCCTTCAAGCTTCTCCTGAACAAGTGCTGCGCTTACCGCTGAGTGCGAAGCTGCCACATATAATAACAAAGGAGCCCCTGGCGTAGGTGGAGTTAATGTTGTTAGATCTATCAAATACTGCTTCAGTTCTTCGAAGGCCTTCTGCTGGAGTAGTCCCCATTGAAAGACTTCAGCTGTCTTCAGCACTTCGAAGAATGGTAAGTTTCTCTCTGCTAATCTAGATATGAATCTATTGAGAGATGCTAGCCTTCCTGTTAATCTTTGAGCCCCCTTTTTGTACTAGGTGGCTCCATTCGAAGTATAGCTTCGATTTTGCTTGGGTTGGCCTCAATTCCCTTTGTTGAAACTAAGCAACCGAGAAATTTCCCCTTCTTTACTCCGAAGACACATTTTTCTGGATTCAGCTTTAGACCAGCCTGTCTAAAATAAGCGAAGGTCTCCTATAAATCAGCAATGTGGTTATCCTGCTTCGTACTTTTTACAATGATATCATCAACATAAGTTAGTACATTCCTGCCTATCTGAGAATGGAGAACCTTCGCTGTCATTCTACTGAAGCTTCCTCCGGCATTTTTAAGCCCCTCAGGCATCCGAAGGTAGCAATATGTCCCACTAGGGGTTACGAAGCTGGTTTTCGGTTCATCCTCCTTCTTCATCCAGATTTGATGATAGCCTGAATAGCAATCCAGCAAACTCATAAGCTCTGATGAAGCTGCTGCATCGACTAAGGAATCTATCCTTGGCAATGGAAACTCGTCCTTCGGACAAGCCTTATTGAGGTCAGTAAAATCAATACACATTCTCCATTTACCATTGGCCTTCTTCACCATAACAGTGTTAGCCAACCATTCTGGGTATTTCACCTCTCTAATAACTCCAGCACTGAGGAGTCTTTTCACTTCATTCCGAGCACCTTCGGCCTTGTCATCAGACATCTTCCGAAGTCTCTGCTTTCTGGGTCTGAAGGATGGGTCAACATTGAGCGAGTGTTCAATAACATCCCTGTTAACTCCACAAAGATCATTAGCTGACCAAGCAAAAACATCTTTATTGTTGAACAGGAACCTTATCAAGGTTTTTTCTTGCTCTTCAGACAATTGAGATCCCAATAGCACCTTCTGATCTGCTATATCCTCACATAAGAGCATGGGCTTCGGCTGATCAGCTGAAGCAGCTTTTTCCCTTCTGAACTTGTATTGCTCACAGGCCTCAGCTCCATCTATGTTATGGATTGCTTTTGAATCTGTCCAATTTCCTTCGGCCCTTCTAGCAGCTTCTTGACTTCCATGAATATCAATAGGCCCTTGGTCCGAAGGTATCTTCATGCAGAGGTAAGCTGGGTGAAGAATTGCTTCGAAGGCATTGAGAGTACCGCGACCAATGATAGCATTGTAAGGATACTCCATGTCAACAATATCGAACACAATTTGCTCAGTCCTTATGTTGTTAACAAATCCGAAGGTTACCGACATGGTAATCTTCCCAAGTGCTACAATTTGCCGTCCTCCGAAGCCACAAAGAGGGTGCGTAGCATCATGGATCTTGTCTTCGGGCTCTTGCATTTGTCTGAAAGCTTTAGCAAATATGATATCAGCTGCGCTGCCTGTGTCAACGAAAATATTATGGACCAGAAATCCTTTGATCACACAAGAGATAACCATAGCATCATTGTGTGGGTAATCCTTGAGTTGGAGATCCTCTTGGGAGAAGGTAATTGGAATGTGAGACCATCTTGACTTGATGAAGGGTCCTTGCACCCCAACATGCTGTACCCTTCTCTGTGCTTCCTTCTTCTGCTTTTTGTTGGCTGGCTCTGAGCATGAACCACCTGTTATCGGGAGTAGCAGCTTCGGGGCCGAAGCAGCTCCAGCTTGATCGTTGAACGAAGCTATCAGCTCAAAAAAGTGGAAGTGAGTTGACCGGAGGTGGGCGCCAATGTTGGGGACTTGCTCTCAAATACTACGAATTAAGAACAAGGCAACATAAAATGTTAAATATCGATGTCCTTCGTCCAATGAAGCATTATTTCCCCAAGGATTCGATGAACTTCGGACGAAGGATATAATAACAAAATTACGAAAGTATCACATTCGTAATTTAATTCTCGAAGGTAATGCGAAATAACGCAGGACATAGAGCATTAAAGATAGTTAAATTGGAAATAAATGACATCATTTATTATGCTATATATAAATCTTAAATGTTTAAACATAATATTTAAATACATTTATACCTCTGCCTTGACAAATGATACTTTCCTGGTGATGCGATTGCAATTACCGGAATGCGTGAACAGTAAAGGAATACTGTTCACTATTTATAGACACAAGACACAGCCTGTGAGGAATTACAATCATGCCCCTCATAAAAGTTTACAACAATGACTCAAATACTTGTGGACTAAAAGGTCATTCTACTTTTAAGTCGGTTTGCAATTCCGAAGCTTCATGAACAGCAACCTTTGGTCATCACGTGCCGACAGCTTCAGCCGAAGTTGTTTCTTCCTGCAGGACCTTCGGCGACGAAGCATGGTCCCAACAGAAGCTATCGAAAAGGACGTAGATATTGAAATGGTTGTTGATGAGGAGGATGATGAGGTGCAAAATGAGAATGGCTTAGTAATCCTTGAAGGAAATGACATTAATGATGAACTTGCACCTTCAGATGTTGTTGACTATGAAATGGTTGATAGTGATGATGAGAGTTATGATCCGGCTAAGCCTGACACATATGAAGAATATTTTTAATCAATGCAATGCATTAGTTTTTTTATTTCGCACTTGTTTTTAAATACATCTTTTTATATGTGCTTATTTTTTTACTCTTAATTGCAGGTTGTTGGACAAAGATGGTGGGCGGTTGGCTAAGGAGGAGGAGGGGGAGGAGGAGCAGGACGGTGGACGAGGCATAGCAGGATGACGACGTCCAACATCAGGAGGTGCAGTAGGACACCAATGTCTAGCAGCAGGCGGTGCAGCAGGACGACGACCAGCAGCAGGATTACGACGACGCTCAGCAGGACGCCTCAGGTTCTGGCACCTCAGGTTCGAGGAACGTCTACCTGCGAGGTCCCGCGAGTCTCCCTCAGCGTCCCATACTTTGGGACAGGCGGTCGCTGATTCAGCCGGATGGGGAGATGCATGTAACTTTATGCTCTTCATTCTTGTTCATATTATGTGTTCAAAATCATAATATAAACTAATACTTTTATTTATCACTTGGACAGGTCTTGGATGGTTGTGGACAATGCTGCGGGTCATCGTCGTAACCCCAATGGCATCCTCGGCCTGTTGTGCAGGGAACACTTCACTGGACTGGTTGAGTATGCCGGAGTGACGGGCCCAGCCTACACCTTCGACCACTACGCCATCGCCCCCGACGCAGTAGACCAGGACGGCCAGGAATTCAATAACAAGGCAGAGCGGGTGAAGCAAGAGCTGTGGGTAAGTCTTACTATAATGTAAAATATGTCACATTCGTTGCACATTCTTGAAATAATGTATGGATACATTGCTTTTGTATGCAGGATTTCTTTAGATGTGAGGCTGGATACGAGGCTAGGGCGGATGTGGTGGCCACCACGAGCTATAAGAAGCTCATCGTGGACATGCACTATGAGGCACGAATCCAGGCCATCGTCAGCTACCACGGCTCCGTCCTTGGGGAGAAGGTGACCAAGTAGCAAGCCCGAACCATGTCGTTGACCAGAGACCAGTACCTGCAGGTAAAGTCATGCATGTTTGGTACCAGTACTCCATGCATGAATTTAATTTTATCTTCTAATATGCAGTGTATGTGTTTACTTTGTAGATGATTCCATATTGGTGCACCGCACATCCTCTGTGCTGAGAGCAGATGGTGGATAGGTGGTGCTCGTCTGAGTGGGACGAGGCGCACAACACTAGCTGGGAACGGCGTCTGATGATGCAAGGTCCCTCCCACCACCAAGGCAGCCGCAGCCTAGGCCAATATGTAGAAGCATAGGTACGCCCCCTTTTTTATTTAGGTATATAACACTGGATTAGATATTATTTCTAACTATCTCGTTGGTTTTCTTGCAGTCGGCGTCACATGGTGTCCAACCTTGCTCCATCTTCTCGGCCTATGCTATGGCCCACAAGGGCAAGGCGATGTCCGACGTCACCTACAACCCGGATGATGGGCCTGAGGCGTACAGCAACCCCAGCGTCTACAGCCACCTTCATGACTACAGCACCATGGCACAGGAGGTCCATGGCCCAGAATACGATCCGAGGACCGAGCAGATCGACCATGATGTCCTCATGAGGGTCAGAGGAGGTAAGAGACATGGGCGGTACTGGATTGCCGACGGGGCAGTCGACTCGTCGTCCACTCCCACTCTGTCTTAGGTGCGAGCAAGGAGCATGGGCTCGAGTCCAGCCATACAACATCGACATGACAGCTCACAACATCGCATACAGCAACTCGAGGTTAGTGCTTCTGTAACTCGTCATTCCTTGAGTTATATACCTTCTCTTTGAGTTACTATAACATTGACTTGGAATATTACAGACCCAGCTAGAAGAAGAGAGGAGGGAACGTCAAGAGATGGAGCGAGGATGATGGCAGATCGGGAGGCGGAGAGGGAGGCCCGCCTGGCAGATCAGCAGAGGATGGCGAAGATGTTCTAGTACATGCAGAGCCTTGGCGCCACACAGGGTTTTGCTCCACCACCTCCATTGTTCCCTACAGTTGACCTTGCTCTGTTCCTTACTCCTGTGAGTATCAAAATTGTAGTTAGATGTTAGTAATGCATCTGGTATAACAAATGCAATCTCTTCTCTGTGCAGGGACAATCTGGGGCGGCATCCAACAACCCTCATGGATCGCCCAGTCCATCGCCGCACTAGTTCAGCCGCCCACCTCGATGGGACTTATGTTCTTAGTATTGAGACTTATGAGATACTTGAGACTTCAGAACTTGTTGGTAATGCTGTGTTGGATACTTATGTTTGTGTTGGATATTTATTTGAGGACTTGAGACTTATAAGACTTATGTTCTTGATACTTATGTTTGTGTTAACTTGGATACTTATGTTTGTGTTGGATACTTATGTCTGGGATGATATCTGTGATGTATATGTGATATCTGTGATGTATATGTGATATCTTTTATTTGTTTGGATGGAATAGAAAAAACAATTAAAAAATGTGTATACTGGTCACTTTGTCGAGTGTTACACTCGGCAAAGAGGTGCTTTGCCGAGTGTCAGGGCCATAGCACTCGGCAGAGAACCAAAACCTGGGCACCGGTAAAGCTTCTTTGTCGAGTGCTGTGGCCCTGGCACTCGGCAAAGAGGGCAAGCTTTGCCGAGTGCCTCCTAGAGCACTCGGCAAAGAACCTGACAAAGGGCCCCGCTGGTGGACCCTTTGCCGAGTGCTCTTCGGTAGACATTCGGTAAAGAGGTAACTTCTTTGCCGAGTGTCACCTAGAACCCTCCGCAAAGACACCGTTTCCGTCACCTGGCGCCATGACAGACGCTTTTCTTTGCCGAGTACCGACTGGCACTCGGCAAAGTCTTTGCCAGGTGCCCGATAAAAAGTACTCGGCAAAGAAGCCATTGCCGATGTACTGTTCGCCGAGCTCTCTTTGCTGAGTGACACACTCGGCAAAGTGTTTACCGAGTGTTTTTCAGGCTTTGCTGAGTGCTTCAGGCACTCGGCAAAGCTCTTGATTCCGGTAGTGTATGGGGGTTTGCAGCTTGAGCTCTTATGAGTAAAATGAATGGTAGTTTAATTAAAGACAGTTACCGGTTTAAAATTAGTTCATAGTTATATGGAGCTTACAAGTGCTTGGAACATATAGAAGCAATAATAATAGTGGGAAAAAGCATTAAACTAGAAGAGGGGTTTGCTTTGGCGCAATGGGAGTACCCTCACATGTCCTTGATGTTTCCTTAAGTATTCAAAGCAAATAAAGTTATGTCAATGCTAAATACCGTAGTTGAATGAAAAACAATGAAGTTGCAGCATGCAAAGGTGAGTTTGCTAACTCCAGTTGCTTGGCTGAGAGTCGCTAAATCGACAATTTCTCTTCATCGTCTATGTGTGAGGGGATGCCTTTCTCTGAAGCTTAAAACATGTTGCACGTACCTATAAAGCAAGCACAAACAATCTGAGATACATCTTTTCTTATGCTTGTACTAAATACCAAACCAGGGGGCATGCAACATGGTATTAAATAGAACTATAATTACTGCAACGAAGAATGGGTTCAGATCCATATTTTTGTCTATGCCTCACACATCTTGGCAATACCTCACACACTCATTGTTGGGGGCCTTCCTCTTCCAAAGGTTCTCAAAAACACAACTAACCATTTGCTTTCAGCGTACTACTGAGCATTACAGGAGCTTCATCATCAGAAAATCTTTAGAGTAACACAAGAGGAGCGAAGCAAACTTCGTTTGACAAGCTTCATCATGGTGAAACGGGTAGACAACGTGGCTTCGGAATGACGACAGGGAAGTACAACGAAGCACTCTTCATCAAGCAGGCTTCGTCACAACGAAGCAATGAGACAATGCAAGGAGAAGGTGTTGCTCAAGTTATTAAACACAAATGGCGATGGTACCCTTATGACATTTTGTAAACTCTATATGTAATCATTGAGGGCATAAATGTAATAGCATACGAACCATTGTGGTTGCATATAAATAGATGAACAATACCCTCGTATTGTTCACACTGGATTGTAATTGCTCTCGCGTCAACACCTTCAAACAAGCCGAAGGTATCAATGTAATATAAACTCTGTTAATGTTCATGTGTATATCATGAAATAAATATATGAATGAATGGATGGATAACATATATTATCTCTATGGATTCTTATTCTCATAAATGATGAAGGTATGTCCTTCATGACCTTCATTTGAAGATCATTATATCCGAAAGGAGATAATGCTTCGGAGGGCGAAGGTCCTTAATCTTTAACAATTGTGTTGCCTTGTTGTTGATCCACAACATTTGAGAACAAGTGATAAACATTGGCGCCCACCTCCAGTGAACTCAAACGACCACCTTCAACACCAAGAGCTTGAGCAACCACCTTCGTCATGCCGCCGAAGAAGGCAATAGCGCCAGGGGCTGCCCTTGCATCGCTGGACATCAACCAAGAAGGCTCACTCTAAGAGAAGCCCGAAACCAGAAAAGGAAGGCCATTAGCCCAACACCACAGGAAGAGGAGCTAGATCAAGGGATCAGAGATCTAGAGGCCATCCACTAACAAGTGGAGAGAAGAAGGGAGAAAATGCTTTGGCTAGCTGAACTCCGAAATAAGATTGATGAAGTTGTCGAAGAGATGCGCCATATCACACAAGACAACGAGCAAGGACGAAGGCCACAATAGAGAGAGCTTTGTCAGGAAAGCCCAAGGTATGATGATGTATGGTACGACGATTTCAATCATGGTAACTTTGCTTTTGATGATGTTTCTCCCCTATCAGTAGAGTTGCAGGCTACCCCATGGCCACCTTCGAACAAACCGCCACAAATCGCCATGTATGACGGGCATTCCGACCCGAAGCAGTTCCTCGTGAGCTACGAAGCAACCATATCATTATATGATGGTAACACTGCCGTCAAGGCGAAGTCCTTCGCCATGGCAGCAAGAGTGTGGCTCAAACGTGGCATTCTTCTCTTCAACCGAGAACAATCACGTCATGGAAGAAGCTGAAGGATATGCTAGTAACCAGCTTCTAGGGTTTCCAGACATAGCTAGTGACTGCTCAAGTTCTATTCCAATGCACACAGGACCATGAGGAATACTTGCAGGTGTATGTCCAAAGATTTCTGCGTCTCAGAGCTCAGGCACCAATGGTGCCAAATGAGATAGTTATTGAAGCTATGATCAAGGGGCTTCGACCAGGACCAACATCACTATATTTCTCCAGGAAGCCCCCACAAACTCTAGATAAGCTTCTACGAAAGATGGACGAGTACATCAGTGCTGACAATGACTTTCGGCAACGAAGGGAAGAGGCCTACAGATACTCTGAGATGACTAGGGACTTTGGAGGAAGACTCCACCCAAGGCATGTTAGGACGATCCATAAATCTAGCTCAAGTGAAGACAGGGTAAGTCATACTCAAGGGCATCAACACAACTCCCAATCATCAGGAACACAACAAAGCTCCTTCAGGCCACCAGCCCCAAGAAGCGGAGGAGGAAGAAGCTTCGGAGGAAGAGTCAGCTTGTATCTAAGAAGGTTGTTTTGCTTGTTCTTTGGAGAAGATAAGGGGCATACAACAAGAACAAGCCAAGTCACGATACAGAAGCAAAAAGAAATAGCTAAGGCCGAAGCACGACAGAATCAACCGAAGTAGGTCCTACATACTGCTTCATGCTATTCCCCATACATTCCCGAGTATGTGGGCAACCAATAACCCACAATATCAGTTGCTTCGGCAAGCCACTCCCCAGATGCATGGGCCCTGCCACCATCGCCACCACTCCTGGCTCCAACTTCGTCTCACAATCAACAGCCAGAAGGGCACTGCCAAGTTCAACAACAACGCGACGCACGCGAAGAGTCCGAAGCTCGAACAGTCAATAGCACTATACCAGAATCGAGACACATTTACTAAGGCGACAGAGGGGCTCAATCAAAAACTTTCACTCAATGTAATTTTCATTTCTCTTGCTTTTATGTCTCTACTCTAAAGATAATCTGAGAAGGAACAACCTTCGTCTGTTGTAATAAATCTGAAGTTACACCATCGAGTGTAACAGAAAAAGTGATGAAGCTCCAAAGTCGTTCCTACGGGGATGCAGAGCTAAAATACCACCTAAAGTAAAAGGTGAAGAAGCTCTAGAGTCGTTCCTAAGGGGATGCAGAGCTTAGCTACAAAGTCGTTCCTACGGGGATGTAGAGCTAAAATGCTACCTAAGTAAAAGGTAAAGAAGCTCCAAAGTCGTTCCTAAGGGGATGTAGAGCTTAGCTCCAAAGTCGTTCCTACAGGGATGCAGAGCTAAAATACCACCTAAGTAAAAGGTGAAGAGACTCCAAAGTCGTTCCTAAGGGGATGCAGAGTCTTACTTTTACGAAACGTTTATGCATTAACATTTGTTGCATCATATCATTGCATCATGTTGCACAACATCACATCATTCATGATCTCACATCATTTGAATCAGTGGAAAAAAGAAGTCAAATTGCTCCTTCAAAACATACTGGCTAACTCATGAGGTTAGGCCTATTTTTGACAAGGAATTATGAAAGGATGTTCCAACAAAGATATTCTTATGCAAAGATCTACGGCTTCGGCAACGACATTTCTTATGCAAGATCCATGCCTTCGGCAACAGGTATTTCTTATACAAAGTCTACGGCAAGATCTTCGAAGTTCAATAATGACACTTTGGCCGAAAAGAGGATTTTTTCTTTATGAAGCGTGAAAAGAAGGGAAGGTGTTTTTCGCTTATCGGCTCAAAAACTGTAATACCCAATTTGTAAGTAATTACTAAAGGAGAAACAATTCCCTTCATGCATGTGCACTCTCTATTCATTTTCACATGTGAACACCTCATTTAAAAATAAAGGATTAATAAAAGTCATGCCATTAAATTGTGCATCATGCTGAGGTTTTATGTGGTGTGCATTTTGTGACATAATATAAAAATAATGTAAAAAAATATGTTAATTCTCAAATTAGAATTTAAGTTCTAAGGAAATTCTAGAAATTGAGAAAAGAGAGGAAAATACTATGCAAATGAGAAAAAATAAATATATAAATAGGAATATATTTGCCTTCCATTAATATATGAATTAATACATTTTTGATCAAGGGTGAAGTTCATAACCAAATTCAAATTGGAATTGTGAATAAAGAGAGAAGAAAATAAAGGAAAACAAAAATAACAGAACTGTTCAGTGGGCCGACTAATCCCACTTCCGGCCCTGGGACCAAATGCCTATGCGCGTGGCCCAGCTCAGGAGCACGGCGTCGATCGGGCGATCAAAAAACTCTTGATACCCCTTCGGCTAGTCGTTATTGCAAAGGATCCCCTGGAATATCTATGAATCAACCCGCAGTCCACGACCACTGTAGTCTGGGTCTAGGAAATTTTACCCTGAGGCCCCTGCCTTTCTCTATAATAGTGCGCCCAATCCAGAGACCCAGGAAATTCAATAATTAAATATAGAAATTGATTTTTATGTATAAATAATTGCTAGAAACTTGCTAAATTCATAGAAAATTCATGTTAAGTCCAAATTGATCCATTCTAGTTTCTAAAATTTTGTAATATTATTATCTATCACATAGAGTCTCTGTTTTGACATGAAAACAGTAAGAAAATTAATTTCCCACTTAATCCTATTTCAAGCACATAAAACCTTTGGAAATTTATAATTTAAGATCTATAACTCCAAAATTAATGGTTTCTGTTTCTAGGATTTTATTTTAATGTGTAGATTATTATTATGTATTTTGTTTACATGTTTGGTGTGATGTTAATTTTCTCTATATACTATGCTTGTTTGTATTGTGGCGAGTAGAAGAGCCTATGGCTGAGGATCCTGGTGCCCAGTAGATAGAAGTAGCTGAGCAGGAGCTCATTGAAGGCAATTTGTGCCCTTGACCACTTTTATACCCAATAATGTTCTTTAATGTCATTTACTCATGCATAGGTTTAATTGTGATGGGACCCAATAGGTCACCCTAGTCTGTTTATCCATTTTACCTTGTTTATCCTTGAATCATTTGGGTAGTTTTACTATTGCTTTATATGGTTTTGGGTTAATATTTCATTATATCCATGTTCCAATTATTTTGTTATTCTATTTATGTTCATGTCAAGATCATTAATGTTAATTGGAACATGGAGCTTAACTTGAGAAACATGTGCCACCACAAGGGTTTAATGGGACGCCCTTGGCTGACTAATTAGGAAAGCTAGTGGAAGACTACCTTACCCAAAAGGGGCAAGGGCAGTAGGGGAGTTGCATTCAGGGAGGTTCTCGGGTTGATTTTGCTGCGATGGCGGTCAGACGGGGGATTCTTGCAAGTGCGCTTCCCATAAACTGTAGCGGGTTTTCGGAAGCTAGTAGAACTTTGTAAAGACCTCGTAGTGTTGCCCTGCCTCGCTTCCTTGGTAGAGGTGTATGGGAGTCACGATCCCTTGGCAGATGGGTAACATGACTTGTGGGTACATGGTACAACCTCTGCAGAGTGTAAAACTGGTATACTAGCCGAGCTCACGGTCGTGAGCAGCTCAGGACTCTCGCATGATTAATTTATGGAACTTAAATTAAATTTGTCATTTGCATCGCATGGGATTATTTATTAATTTTGTTCTATTATTTGTTATGGATTGGTATTCACTTACATTTAGTAATTGCTAATAAAATTTGACCAACTTATTAAAAGCAATGCTTAGCTTTAATCCCTATTATTGATTAGCCTTGCACATCACATGAACTGCCACCTTTGGTGAGTTCATGCCCACTGGTTTCCCCACAACTTGTTGAGCTATGATCATGTGTGAGCTCACCCTTGCTGTCTCACACTCCCCCACAGGAGAAGAACAAGTGGTTCAAGAGGAGCCACACAACGAGAAGTTTGATCTGATCTAGGTGGCTTCTCCCAGTTGACTTTATTGGCGCCAAGGATGATCCTTAGTTCATTTTATATTTATCTTCTATTTTGTAATAAGACTTCCGTTATGTAATAAATACTCTGATGTTATTGTGACATTTATCTCTATACACTCTGTTATTATATATGTTGTCTTCTTTGGCGTATGTATGAGATGCACCCGGCTTTGTTCCTTAAATCGGGGTGTGACAGAAGTGGTATTAGAGGAAATGTTGACTATAGGATGAAACCTAGATAGAAATGGACAAAACCCTTACCCACTTACCTTACTCTGATTCATTCTATACTTATCTCATCTTGATCATGTCTCACCTTTTGCTGTTCTACTTCGAATATTCGTATCTTTTATACTCTAAGACAAGATGGATTTCACACCTTGGAATCCTAAGATGAAATTAAAACTATTTTCTCTATTTAAAAATGTTGGTTGATTGTTCTGATGATAAAAGCCTGATTTGCTTCTTTGGTTGATTGAGTTATTATAAAAGGACATCTTAGCATGTACCACCATAAGGTATTGAATTAGCTTTGGTAGGTAAAACATTAATCTGCTTAGCAATAAATTCCCCCAAAGTAACATGCCTTGTAATTACCTGCCTTGTCTACAATCTTTTCTCTCTTACCATATGTTTCTAACTCAAATGGTCAATACCAGGAATGGAGGAGGAATTGATTTACCTGCCAACCCATTCAATCAGAGGATACTTAGACAGCAACAACAACAAGCTGAGATGAATCCTCTGAATCCTCCACCAGCCGGAGTTGACCCAACAGTTGCAGCTCAGATGAGGATGATGCAACATATGGCAGACACCATGGCGGATATACGCGCACAGATGCAGCAGGAACGCCAGGAGATGTGCCAAGAGCGAGAGGAGATACACCGGGAGCTACGCCAAGAGCGAGAGGAGATACGACAGGAGAGAAGGGCGCAATAGCAGCAACAACAACAAGCATCACTGCCTCCACCACCACCACCACTAGTTCCACCCCAGGACAAGCACCGGGAGTTCATGAGCCATAAGCAACCAACATTTGCAAGCTCTCCTGATCCACTGGACACGAATGATTGGCTGAAGTCCATAGAGAAGATGTTGATTATTGCCCAATGCTCTGACCAGGAGAAGGTTCTATATGCTTCTAGTCGTCTGACAAGTCCTACTACTGATTGGTGGGATTCATACACTGCTGCCCACGATGCTGCTGATACTATCACATGGGCAGAGTTCGCTACCTAGTTCAGGAACTACCACATACCCGCTGGACTGATGAAGATTAAGAAGAAAGAATTTCTATCGCTGAAGTAGGGGAGCATGTCAGTCATCAAGTACCACGACAAGTTCATTCAGCTCTCTAGATATGCACCAAATGAGGTTGCTGAAGATGAGAGGAAGCAAGAGCACTTTATTGAAGGACTCAATGGACCCCTGTAGTATGCTCTAGTGGCACATACATTTCCATCATTCGAGAGGCTGCTTGACAAGGCCCTAGCTATTAAACACAAGCGTGTTCAACTAGGAGATTTGAAGAGGAAGGCTATATCCCAGGGTCAGGGAAGCAGTAGTGTTCGTCCTCGCTCTGGTTCACCCTAGGGTACACCAGTTCGCACTGGTGGAGGCTAATGCCTAGCTCAACCATCACCTCAGAGGACTCCACCGACTCGTCAGGCTACCCCAACTGGCACCCCGACAAAATTTTCAAGACAGAGTGCAGGCACTACTTGCTACAAGTATGGGAAGACCGGACATTATGCAAATGTTTGCCCACAGAGGATTGCTACTACCCCAGTTCAGAACAAGCAATAGACTCCACGATCTAGCAAGGGATTCTCTATTGCCAGGGTTAATCAAGTCAGCGTTGATGCTACTCCTGAGGGTGCTGACATCGTACTTGGTATGTTTTACATTAATGCAATTTCTACAATGATATTATTTGATTCTGGTGCTACACATTCATTCATGTCTGCTCGATATGCCAACACAAATGAGTTACCACTAAAAAATATGAAAACACCCATGATAGTAATTACACCTAAAGGGCCTGTTGAGGCAAATCATATGACACATAAATTGACATTGACAATTATGGAAAGAGAATTTGGGGCAACCGCTATAATATTAGAGGCAAGCAGCATAGATCTAATCCTTGGTATGTCATGGTTAAGGAAGGCAAAGGCCATTGTACACTGTGGTAGGGGTACAGTAGAACTCACTAGCCCTAAAGGAGAAAGATTTAACGTTGAAATTACAGTAACTACCTCTACCAGACGTGTGGTGTTCTTCATAGATGTGGAGTTTGTTGGAAACAACATCTGTGTGGTTAGGGATTTTTCGGATGTCTTTCCAGAGGAGTTACCAGGGATGCCACCAGATAGGGAAGTTGAGTTTGTCATTGATCTTTTACCTGGAACTGCCCCCATTTCTAAATGGCCATACAGGATGTCTGTAGAAGAGTAAAAGGAACTGAAGAAGCAGTTAACAGAATTACAAGAGGCTGGGTACATACGTCCAAGTTCCTCACCTTGGGGAGCGCCAATTCTGTTTGTATAGAAGAAGGATGGATCACAGTGGATGTGTGTGGACTATAGATCCCTTAATGATGTTTCTGTGAAGAACAAGTATCTGTTACCCCGCATTGAAGATTTATTTGATCAGATGAGAGGTGCTAGGGTATTCTCGAAGATTGGTCTCCGATCGGGTTATCACCAAATGAAGATTAGGCCATCGGATATTCCCAAGACGGCTTTCTCGACTCTATATGGATTATATGAGTTCATGATTATATCATTTGGTCTAACTAATGCACCAGCTTATTTTATGAATTTGATAAATAAGGTGTTTCTGGAGTATTTGGATAGATTCGTCGTAGTATTCATCGACGATATTCTTATTTATTCTAAGAGTGATGGTGATCATGAGGAACATCTGAGATTGGTGCTACAGAAGCTACCAGATAATCAACTCTACGCCAAGTACTGTAAATGCGAGTTCTAGATTGATGAGGTGCCATTCCTTGGACATATGATTTCTAATGGAGGGATATCAGTGGATCCTGCTAAAGTTAAGGAGATAATGGCGTGGAGCATACCCACTAAAGTTACTGAGGTCCGGAGTTTCTTGGGACTTGTAGGATATAATCGGAGATTTATTGAAGGATTTTCTAAGATTGTCAAGCCTATGACCTCGCTTCTACAGAAAGGAAGAGAGTTTAAGTGGGATGAGAAGTGCCAAGACAACTTTGATCAATTAAAGAAGAGATTGATGTCACCATCAGTGTTGGTTATGCCAGATCTACAGAAGGGATTTGATATTTATTGTGATGCATGTGGCCAAGGCTTGGGATGTGTGCTCATGCAAGAAGGACATGTGATCGCCTACGCGTCTCGTCAGTTGCAGAAACATGAGTTAAACTACCCCACTCATGACTTAGAACTGGCAGTCATAGTGCATGCGTTAAAGATATGGAGACATTATAGTATGGGAACCAAGTGCCAAGTGTACACGGATCACAAGTGTTTGAAGTACATATTCAGTCAAAAGGATCTCAACCTTAGGCAACGTCGATGGTTGGAGCTTATTAAGGATTATGATTTGGAGATTCACTATCACCCGGGCAAGGCAAATTTGGTTGTAGATGCCTTGAGTCGGAAGGAACACGTTCATTCAGCTATTGTGGCCCAGCTACCTAATGAGATTGTCGAGGATTTCTGGAGACTTAACCTGGGGATAGTTGCTCACACAAAATGAGTTACTATTGATGTGGAACCTACCCTGGAGCAAGAAATCCGCGAAGGACAAATTGGTGATGCTAAAATACAAGAGATTAAGGATTTGATTACTGATGGTTGAGGTCCGTAATTCATGGAAGATGAGCAAGGCAACGTGTGGTTCAAGGACAGGATATGTGTTCCTGACATTGAAAGCCTTCATGAGATTATTTTAAAGGAGGCCCATGACTTGGATTATTCTATTCACCCTGGTAGCACCAAGATGTATCAGTATTTGAAGCAGGAGTATTGGTGGTATGGATTGAAGAGAGATGTGGCTACACATGTGGCTATGTGCGATCTGTGTCAAAGAGTTAAGGCTGAACACCAGAGGCCAGCTGGATTACTATACCCACTGAAGATACCCGAGTGGAAGTGGGAAGAGATTGGTATGGATTTCATTGCTAGATTGCCTCGCACCTAGAAAGGATATGATTCTATATGGGTGATTGTGGATAGATTGACTAAAGTAGCTCATTTCATTCTGGTCAAGACTACTTATAAAGGTTCCTAACTAGCAGAGTTACACATGGCTCGGATTGTGTGTTTACACGGAGTACCAAAGAAGATCGTGTCTGATCGAGGTTCACAGTTTACCTCAAGATTTTGGAGAAGCTTTCATGAGAATATGAATACTAAGTTGAATTTTAGTACGGCTTATCACCCTCAGACGGATGGACAGACCGAAAGGACAAATCAAGTATCAGAAGATATGTTGAGAGCTTGTGCACTTCAGCATGGAGGAAGTTGGGATAAAAGCCTACCTTATGCTGAGTTCTCATATAATAATAGCTACCAGGCCAGTCTGAAGATGTCACCTTTTGAAGCTTTATATGGCAGAAAGTGCAGGACTCCTCTATACTGGGATCAGACTGGAGAAAGACAGTTCTTTGGGCCTGAACTGATTCAAGAGGCAGAAAGACAATTCCGTATAATTCGAGAGAATTTGAGGATAGCTCAAACTAGGCAAAAGAGCTATGCTGATAATAAAAGAAGACCATTGGAATTTGAGGAAGGTGATCATGTGTACCTCAAGGTGTCACCACTTCGTGGAATGAGGAGATTCAAAGTCAAGGGCAAATTGTTCCCTCGCTTTATTGGACCATTCAGAATCTTTAGGTGAGTTGGGGAGATGCATACCAACTCGAGCTACCTGATAATCTATCTGATGTACATAATGTATTCCATGTGTCTCAACTTAAGAAATGTCTCCGTGTCCCTGAGGAACAGTTACCAATGGAAGAGCTTAGTGTTCAGGGTGATTTGACTTACACAGAGTATCCTACCAAGATTCTTGACACTTTGACTCGAGTTACAAGAAATAAAGTTATAAAGATGTGCAAAGTGCAATCGAGCCATCATGGAGAAGATGTGTAACGCCCTAAATCTAGCAACTGCAAACAACCCTATTTGAATTATTAAATTTCAGTAGAAAGGAAAAATATTTATGTTTTCAAATAAGAAAAACCTTGATATATATATAATTTGAAGAATTTCTTGAATAGATAAAATTTAATCACGTGTTTGAATCATTCATGCTGGAGCATAAATCTTGGTTGACTTGATTTGCAAATATCATTTTTTTATTTAACCATATGAAGGAAATCAAAATCTCGTTTTATAAAATAATAAAGAATTATTAGTATATTACCATTGTAATATGTATTTTATTTTGTTAATACCTTTTAAATAATAGTGCTTGCAAAAGCTCCATTTTTATTAAACTTTAATTTCTTTTGGTGATGATCTTTTATTTAAAAGAGGATTCTTTCTAAAAACAATATTCTTCTACAAAACAAATATTTATTTGTGTTAATATTATTTTGGGAGTTTTTTTCTGCGTTGTATATATATATTCTGAATATTAAAAAAAAGAAAAGAAAAAAAAAGAGAAAAAAACCCTAATCTAAACCGGCCCAACAAGGCCCATGAAGAGCGCGCCGCCCCCTGCCCCCTTGACCTAGCCGCTCCCATCCTCTCCCTGCTAGCCGCCGCCGCCCCTGGCTCCTCCTCTCTCCCCCCTTCCCTTCACCGCGCGCCGCCAGAGACAGCCAGCCGACCATGTCTCAGCGAACCGCGCGCCCGAGCACTCGATGCCGTGCACCGCGTCGCCCTACCCCGAGCCGAACCGAGCACCTAACCGCCAGCCGCGCTCGCAACCGCGCCAGAAGCCCGCGACACCGCGCCGAAGCCCGTGCCCAGCCGCGCCGATCGTTCCCTCGGCGTTACGGCTGCAACTCGACTGTTTCCTCTCCCTCGCCCATTACTCTCTCTCTCTATTAACGCCATGGAATGAAACCGACGCCTTTGATGGTCACTTGAAGACGTCGGCCGCCCGTTTCCTCTCTCCCCGTCACCCCTCTCTCTTCCTCTCCATCCCCTATAAAATCTATGTTCGCGTCCCTCCATTCGCCCCCTGCTTGCTCTCTCACGACCCACGCCCACTGTACTGCTGGTCGCTCGCCGTAGTTCATGTGCCCGTCGCGCTGTTGCGAAGACCACGCCCACAATCGCCTCCTCGTCGTGACTGAGCATGCTCTGATCGTCTCTGTTACTTGCCACCAAGTTCCTTGTCAGCCGACGCCAGTGTAGATCCCACTGCTGCACGCTGTCATACCTGCTCTGCTTGCTGCTTCGTGCGCCGCTCGTTGGTGCCACACCATTGAGCCAGCGTTCGTTGCCTCAGTTGTTGCACGCACGATCTCGCCTATGACATTTCTCACATCGCGACTCACGACATCTTTTGTTTAGCTCACCATTGTGGTCGCGTCGTGCTGCTCTCCATTAGCGCGTCGTGCCATCGAAGTCGCCCCAATTCGTCGAAGACCTTGTCGACATTCTCCTCTACTCCTAGTCTCATGTGTGCCTGCTCGTCGGCGTCTCACTTCGCTTCGTTGTCGTTCAGCACGCCACGCCATCGATATTCTTCGCGCGCCAGAGCTCTCTGTTCGCTCGCCTGACGCGCGGAGCAAATCCGCCCTCGCTCTCTACTGCCCAGCATCGAACGTCGTCCGTGTTCAACGCCAGGAATCCCACGTCCTGACTATGACTTTGCATCGCCATGACCAAGGTAGAAGACAAGATTTATTTTTGCTATCTACCCCTTTGTAGACCCCTTTAATTTTGATCTAGCCCCGCGCTAATTTATTTTAAATAAAATAATATTTAGCACAGTTATTATTGTTTTGTTAATCTTTATAAGTATGTGATAAACCTATTTAATTATGTGTTTTTAGTAGTTTGCGTACTCTCGTAAATTAATTTAAATTATGTTTTCTGTAGTCAATTTATGGGTAGTTTTCTAATTATGAAGCTAAAAAGAATTGTAATTCACTTTTTCTTAATCAAACATACTAGATAAATAATTATATAATTACTTTTTTAAGATTTAGATTCAAATATTTCATATTAAAAATGTGTACGCTAGATATGGATCTCTAATATAGCTTAATTAAGTGCCCACATAACTAAAATGAAGATTAAATTTAGTTGAACATAATTTCCTTTCAAATGATTTAGATCATATGTTCCTAAATTGATACTAAATATAATCAATAGATTAATTATCTTTTCTTATAATTTATTAATTAGACTTATATTTCAGTTTGTCCATAACTAGTAATATAAGCGTGATTAATCTGTTCATCAAATTGAATCCATATTATTTATATATATCACTTAGTTTTCCTAAAGAATAAAATAAAGGAATCAGTGCTCATGTTCTTTTTATAATTCAAAGGTTAGTTTATGTATTGATTATAAATATAGCTTTCTTTGATAACAACATAGGCTATGTAAAAGTGGAGATAATTAATTGTTTCATTATCTCTTACACAAAATATATTTAAACCATTTGTATTCTTAATAAAAATATAAAGATAATATTTGGTTTAATCACATTTTTCACATAAAACCTGGTTAGGCTTATATCTTAAAGTTCTTTATAAATAAATGTTTTAGAATATGTTTCATATTGCTTCATAAATTAATAATGTATTTCATAGTGCATTAACCTCAGATATACAACATATATCTTCTCAAAAAGTTTAATATTTTTATAACGTGTTTTATCATCCTATAAACCCTTAATCTTAGACATATCACATATGACGTTTTATAAAAGATTAATTTAGTGAACCTAATATTTGTATATTTTAATTAAGATATTTATAAGCTTATATCTTATTTTATAAAGTATAGATCACATGTTTGAAAAGAATACCTTTTATTATAACCCTTGCGTATAATGTTTTTGAAAAGCGAACGCTCTTTTCGTTATGTTTTCTTTTAGCTTTGCGTATGGTGAATGTTGTATGTTATTGAGTGGTGTTTGCTCTTCTTGTTTGTTTGTGTGATATTCAGTAATTGATCTAATAGTTGAGAATCAAGTGCTATTCCGTGGAAGAATCTCAAGTTTTCTATAAGCAAGGCAAGTGAACTTCTCCCTCTGCATACTCTATTTGATCCCAACAATTCATTTAATAAAGTTTATTCTTTGATATATATGCATAATTTGATGGGTTACCTATTCAGATACACCTAACCTTTCCAACCTTATTCCTTGTTTAACATGGGTTTATGATTTAATCTAGTAGCTATGTTATTGCTACAACTTTAACTTTATGATGGTACTCCTACTGATGATATCAATGTTCCAAATGGTAAGTTTACATTATTGTTGTTAATCCGATGATTAAGCAAGATCATATTGTGATAATTGGAACATGGAGTGACCACTCGGGAAAACAGTGCAACCACGAGTGCTATCATGGCTCTAGCTTTGGTAATTAGCTTTATATGCTTAGTGCCTAGCAACCTTACCTGAAATATGGGCAAGAGGGGGAGCATTGGTGGTGGCAGCCCACGTTAACATGGGGACGTATTCTTGGCTAAGGTACCTCACCTAGGGGGCCTCCACCATCGACTTTAGAAACCTTAGCGGGTTGCTTAGTATTAAGAGTATTCTGTGAAAGCCTCATAGTGGATCCCTAGCCACTCACCTTGGAAGTGTTTACGGGTTTTGGCCGACCAAGGCTAGAGGGGATACATGGCTTGTGGGTAAAGTTGTACCACCTCTGCAGAGTGTAAAACTGATATATCAGCCGTGCTCACGGTTACGAGCAGCCTAGACTCCTCACATGATAATTGAACTTGAAGATGGAAATAAATCGAGATCCGATGATCTGCCAATGGTTTGCTTAAGTGGTTTCACCTAAGTGTTTTTGATATACTATTATACAGCTTTGTTTAATGGCAATACTTGGGATTCATACTTATTAGTAAGACAGGTGTTGTTAATAAAATGTTGACCAACTAAAATGCTTACTGCTCAACCTTAACCTCACCTTGTTAAACTTGCATTAGTTTTTCCCCACTTGCTGAGTCCCGACCATAAGTGAGCTCACCCTTGCTTAATTTTGATAAGAAGTTTGCAGATGAAGTTATGATGCTGAACTCCATGGATGCTAGTCTAGTGATACCCCAGGTCATCTTCCTGTGGATGGATGTCCTTGTTTCACTGTACTTTGATGAATAAAGGTTAAGACATTATGTCTGTTCGAAGTGTAATATATTAATATAATCATTATTCACGCTTTTATGCATTGTTCTTTTGATATATTACACTTGTGACGTCAACATATGTGTGGAAATAGATCTTGGCACACATATGCGATGCGCTCGGTTCTACCCCCTGGAACCGGGTGTGACAGGATGAAGCTACTTGGGAAAGAGAAGAGGAGCTTCACATAGATTTTCCCCATCTTTTCTCTAGTTCTTCCTAAATCTCGAGGATGAGATTCTTTTTAAGGGGGGTAGGATTTGTAATACCCAATTTATAAGAAATTACTAAAGGAGAAACAATTCCCTTCATGCATGTGCACTCTCTATTCATTTTCACATGTGAACACCTCATTTAAAAATAAAGGATTAATAAAAGTCATGCCATTAAATTGTGCATCATGCTGAGGTTTTATGTGGTGTGTATTTTGATAAAAATAATGTAAAAAATATATGTTAATTCTCAAATTAGAATTTAAGTTCTAAGGAAACTCTAGAAATTGAGAAAAGAGAGGAATACTATGCAAATGAGAAAAAATAAATATATAAATAGGAATATATTTGCCTTCCATTAATGTATGAATTAATACATTTTTGATCAAGGGTGAAGTTCATAACCAAATTCAAATTGGAATTGTGAATAAAGAGAGAAGAAAATAAAGGAAAATTAAATAACAGAACTGTTCACGTGGGCCAACTAACCCCACTTCCGGCCCAGGGACCAAATGCTTGTGCGCGCAGCCCAGCTCAGGAGCGTGGCGCCGACGTGTGGGACCAGGACGTCAGCCCTCACTCCGCGCTCTTCACCGCTCCGCCACTTCCGCGTAGGGCCCGCTCGTCAGCCTGAGTCTTCAACGCTCGCGTCTCACTGGAGGGTGGCCCCAACTCGTCGGATGCTCCCTCTTCCTTCGCCACGCAAACCGGAGGTGCGCAACCATGGCGGGCTTCGTGGAAATCCATTGCGGACGCCTCAACCGACCTCCCTAGCAACCATAAAGCCCAGCACCAAACCCTAACTCTCCCCCTCTCCCTTCACCACACACAAATCCCTAGCCGCCAGAGAAAACCGTGGCGGGTAGTGCGCCGACGCAGCTAAATCTCGGCGTCGTAACCGTTGGGGACTTGGAAAGGGGCCGTGGAGCTTCACCACGACACCAGGATGACGTCCTTTGTTGTGCCTAGCGGGATTGTTCCTCGGGGCGGCCTTAATTCGTCACCGTACTTCGACGCCGCCGCAGGGGCCGCACTGTGCCGTGGATAGGCATACTCTCCAGCCTAGACCCTGGTATGACACCGCGAAGAGCCTCACCACCCTCTGTTCTTCGTTTTGCGCTAGAAAATCGTGTAGTGATTAACACCGGGGGCCGGATTGGGCGTGCGATGGTGAGGCTCCATCGCTAGTAACCCTGGACGCCGCCGTTGTCTGGCCAGAGTTGGGAAAAAAAGGTTTCAGCCGTTGGATGAGCGATCGGCGACTAGGATTTGAATCGGGATACCGATTCGATCGGGTAGGGCATGAGCCGTCTGATTCTGATCGAACAGGCGAGAGTCGAGTTAGGGTAATTAAATCTGGGGCGTCAGAATTGGATTGAACGGCTTGGATCGTGTACCGGTTCGACCACGGGTGGATCTAATCGGGGTCGTTCACTTGCGATCAGGCGATCAGAAACTCTTGATACCCCTTCGGCCAGTCGTTATTGCAAAGGAACCCCTGGAATATCTGTGACTCAACCCGCAGTCCACGACCACTGTAGTCTAGGTCTAGGAAATTTTACCCCGAGGCCCCTACCTTTCTCTATAATAGTGCGCCCAATCCAGAGACCTAAGAAATTCAATAATTAAATATAGAAATTGATTTTTATGTATAAATAATTGCTAGAAAGTTGCTAAATTCATAGAAAATTCATGTTAAATCCAAATTGATCCATTCCAGTTTCTAAAATTTTGTAATATTATTATCTATCACATAGATTCTCTGTTTTTACATGAAAACAGTAAGAAAATTAATTTCCCACTTAATCCTATTTCAAGCACATAAACCTTTGGAAATTCATAATTTAAAATCTATAACTCTAAAATTAATGATTCCTGTTTCTAGTATTTTATTTTAATGTATAGATTATTATTATGTATTTTGTTTATTAGTTTGGTGCGATGTTAATTTTCTCTATATACTGTGCTTGTTTGTATTGTGGCGAGTAGAAGAACCTGTGGCTGAGGATCCTGGTGCCAAGAAGATAGAAGTAGCTGAGCAGGAGCTCATTGAAGGAAAGTTGTTCCTTTGACCACTTTTATACCCAATAATGTTCTTTAATGTCATTTACTCATGCATAGGTTTAATTGTGATGGGACCTAATAGGTCACCCTAATCTGTTAATTCATTTTATCTTGTTTACCCTTGAATCATTTGGTAGTTTTGCTATTGCTTTACATGGTTTTGGGTTATTATTTCATTATATCCATGTTCCAATTATTTCGTTATTCTATTTATGTTCATGTCAAGATCATTAATGTTAATTGGAACATGGAGCTTAACTTGAGAAACACGTGCCACCACAAGGGTTTAATGGGACGCCCTTGGCTGACTAATTAGGAAAGCTAGTGGAAGACTACCTTACCCAAAAGGGGCAAGGGCAGTAGGGGAGTTGCATGCAAGGAGGTTCTCGGGTTGATTTTGCTGCGATGGCGGTCAGACGGGGGATTCTTATAAGTGCTCTTCTCATAAACTATAGCGGGTTTTCGGAAGCTAGTGGAACTTTGTAAAGGCCTCGTAGTGTTGCCCTGCCTCGCTTCCTTGGTAGAGGTGTATGGGAGTCGCGATCCCTTAGCAGATGGGTAATATGACTTGTGGGTATAGGGTACAACCTCTGCAGAGTGTAAAACTAGTATACTAGCCGAGCTCATAGTCATGAGAAGCTCAGGACTCTCGCATGATTAATTTATGGAACTTAAATTCAATTTGTCAATTGCATCGCATGAGATTATTTATTAATTTTGTTCTATTATTTATTATGGTTTGGTATTCACTTACATTTAGTAAATGCTAATAAAATTTGACCAACTTATTAAAAGCCATGCTTAGCTTTAACCCCTATTATTGATTAGCCTTACAGATCACATGAACTCCCACCTTTGGTGAGTTCATGCCCACTGGTTTCCCCACAACTTGTTGAGCTATGATCATGTGTGAGCTCACCCTTGCTGTCTCACACCCCCCACAGGAGAAGAACAGGTGGTTCAAGAGGAGCCACACAACAAGGAGTTTGTAATAAGACTTCAGCTATGTAATAAATACTCTGATGTTATTGTGACATTTATCTCTATACACTCTGTTATTATATGTTGTCTTCTTTGGTGCATGTATGAGATGCACCCAGCTTTGTTCCTTAAATCCGGGTGTGACAAAAACAGTACGTACGAAGATTTCACGCTACACAAAGAAATATATTACAACATGAGATATAGAGTTGACAATTGTTTTTTACATAACAAGAGCAGTACACAAAAATTCTACAAGAAATATAAAATATATTCATCCTCTTTCAGAATCTTTTCAGCAGCTTCGTTTAGTAGTCTATTCACAGCTTCGTCAACAACTTCATTTGCTATCCTAATCACATCAAGAGCGCCCTTCAAGGCTAGATCGGCCTCAGGGTCGTACGGCTCCAGAGGAGGAGAAAGTTCCACTACATAAATATAGTTTTGTTAGATACGAAGCTAGAGCACTTACAAAGGTAGAGTGTGACACAAACATACATAAACGCCTTTCGCACTCTGCAGCTTCTACAGTTCTCCTAGCCTCCTTTGAAGCTCGCTGGGTTTCTTCTTCACTTTGTCTGATAGCTTCGTCTGCTATCTCCCTTCCACCGTTCATCCACACTTCAGAGTAAAATTTCCCGCCATGGGCAGTAGCTTCAGCTAAAGATTCCTTAATATCTGTAACACCCCTGGTGTTACTGTAACTAAAACCTGAGCATGGCATCATAAGCATTGGCATTGCATATGTTTGACACACCTAGAGTGCATTCACTAGGCAAAAATTTCAAACAAGTTGTATTGTTTTAAGGTTTTGCAAATAGGACCCTGGATAGGAAGCTTTACCCTAAACAGGGATTAAAGGGGGTAAGACTTAACCCAATTTGAGAAAATCTAAATACTTTAGGGTAATAGTTATGAAATATCCCCAAAAACAAAGTTGAACCACAATTGTACCCCTGGGATACTAAAAACCCTAATTGGAACCCTGGAAAACCCTAAGACTAAACCCTAGGGGCCTAAGTGCAAAATTAGTCCACTTTTGGGCTAAAGTGCAAAAACCAAGTCAAATAAGTGTTTTAAGTCCTTTGGTTCACAAATATGTGGACTTGAAAGCCAAATGTTGAGTTTTGGACTCATTTGCAAAAAGGACAACAACTTTGAATTCTATACTAAGTCTGAAATTCAGTGTTGAAGGCTCAACTTTAGGGCTTTGTAACATTCAAAGCATAGGGTCTTTGCCCTAGGTCACCAAACCAAATTTGTAAAGCAATTAAAGGAGAACAACTTTGCTTAAGAGTGGGAGCATTGTTGTTAAGGAAATGTTGGAGATAATTAAGCCTGAAGATTGGCTGTCAGGCTGATTCAGTCTGAAATTCAGAAGTTCAGTGTAACAAAGCCATCTTTAGGGTTGAATTAAACCTTGATCCATTGCTCAAATAGGTTTAATCCCTATAGTCGATTTGTAGCTGGTATGTAGCACTACAACTTTGGTGCAGAGACTTGGGCCTGTTGCCACATGAAATTGGAAGAAAACTCCCCTGCAAATTGCTCTGTCAGACTGTCTGAACCGAGCTCGCCATGGTACAGTGCTTCAGACAGATCAGAACGACAGCACGGCAATCCCTCACCGCCGACGACCAACCTCCGCTGAGATTCACGCCGCCGCCGTTGCGATTCACGTCGCCGGTGATCAGATGAGGCCGCCAGGTAAAAGCCACCCCCTGGGGATAACTCCGGTGACTCACCGTGACTGCCCCTTTTTCTCTGCGGCTGAGCGATAGGCTCGCCGGTGAACCGCCGCCTCCCGGCCGTGCGCCGCGTGGCTCTCACTTTCCACCGCACCGCCACGACTTACTCTAACTCCCCGTCGATCACCGGAACAACCGCCACGCCTCTGGGCACATATTCACCGCGCCAGGATTCTTCCTCACCTCCGGCCGCCGCGTTGCTCGTCCAAAATTTGCGGCCACCGCTCACTCCGCCTATAAATTGAGCCCTCCCCTAGCTACATAACATCATCACCCACTCATCCACCAACAATCGCTAGCACCCGTGCCTCCGAGAGCTCGAATTTTGGTTTTGCCCCAAATCCACTCTCCGCCACCGTGAAAATCCGTTCGTCGCGGCCAGCTCAACTCAGGTTAGTTCAAGCTATACCTTTGCCTGTTCTAGCATCCCTAAGCTCTCCACATGATCCCTGACCCTTTTGATTGAACCAAACCACCATGGATTACCGGGAACACCTTCACCCATCCGCAATGTTCTCGGTTCATGCGGACAGAGCTTGATAGCTAATTATCCGTGCAATTAGATTAGGGAAAACACTCGGGCTTGGTCCAATTTGATGTCCGCCGCTCAGGAACCCTAGCCGTTGCCCCAATCGGCCGGCGTAGGTGCTCGCCGGAGCTCGGCTTGGCGTGAACGCCGTCGGGGACTCCACCTTGCAAAAGAACAGAACTACGGGGGTCTATCTGTAAACGTCAGAGACTCTGTTAAACAGTGAAAGAATTCATTCGCAGATAGACAGAAACACGGGGGTCCCTATGCAAAATCGCCAGGGCGTGGGCGTGTGCGGGCGCTTCTTACCCCTGACTGGGCCGTACGGGCTGCTTTTTGCCCAGAACTGTTCACTGTTTTTCCTTTTCTTTTATTTCCAGAGCTAAAACAATTATCGAAAATTGTAGAAAAATGATAAAATTGTGAAACCAATTTTCCTAGGCTTGTTATTTTCCCTAGTATTTAATAAAAATAATTTCATGATTTTTAGTTTAAACAGAGAAGTTTAGGGCATTTAAAGGAGCTTAAAGAATTAGTTTTGGATTTTTAGAAAATAATTAGTAAGTCCAAAAATGCCCAAACTTTTTATGGGCACTTAAAACAATATTTAGAAGCCTTGGGTAGAATTTGGGTTGATTTAGACCTTGTTTGATTACTAAACCCCAAGACACCCCCCTGCCCTATGAACTCCTTTACTGACTCCGGAAACCCTAGGTTCTCGAAGTACCGTGAAGGAAAGTTGTACTCAAGACTTAGATAATAAGTTTATATTATCTTTGCATCCTCATGAGCATCCCATGGCATCCATTCTTATGCATATATATGGATATGTTAGAACACGAAGAAGAAGAAGGAGTCACTGAAGAAAGGACACCACCACCCTCGGATTCTCAAGCAGGCAACTGCTTTTACTTTGATATTTGCGGATCCGAGCCGGACTCACCTGTTAACAAAGGCAAGCCCCGGTGCATATGCCCCCTTCTTTGATGTTTTTAAAAATCTTTCTCACTTGATTGCTGCATTAGGTGATAGGAGTTGATTGCTAAAACAATTCCTACATTACCTTCCTTGAATTTGATTACCTTCCTTGATCACCCGTTTTATAAAAGATTTTTGATGCTTAGTCTTGCTTTAGAAAAACAAAATGTTTTGTTTTTACAAAATATGATGTGGCAAAAGTGGGTGGGATGTTTTCAAAAATAAAACTTGATGGTGAATCTGTCAAAGGCCTTGATGGATTCAACATCGGAAAAGATGTACCTCTGCCAGGTACCAAGTTTTTGGGATAAAATACTTAAGCTGAGACCGGGCGGTTGACTTGCACGAGAAGAGAGTCTCGGTGTAGTGTCTCCGTCTGAGTCGATTAAGGACTGTCTCGATGTAGGCTTGATGATCGAGGACCCTTTAGCTAGTCACATGCCTTGTCATGGGTAAGCCTTGCCTCGGGCAGACTAAGGCCGGAATAAGATAACACGAAATGGGCGTGGAGCGGTGGCGAGAGTAGCGTGTACCCTCCGTAGCAAGAGGCTGGACGGTGGTGTATCTGTGCTCTCGGTTTGCGTGAACCTGATCCGGTCTTAAGAACCCCTGTGGCGGGTTGACATATGCAAGGGTTAAGTGCTACATATGTCGTGTGATTGGAGATCCTCAGCTGAGTATAATCGATTCGGATCGCCGTACCTTCGCGGTTATGAAGACTTGGTCACTGACCTACACGTAGCATTCCACTAAAGATGATGGGTTTTTGTTGAAGAAATTGGCTAGTACAGGACCAGTGATTGAACTAGGGTAGAAATAACTCTAGTTACAGGTAAATGTACTTAACTTGACAAATAAAATTTGGATTTTTAAGGATCCACTTTAGTAAGCATTTCCGCAAAACAGAGTCTTTGATTATTGAAGAGCCTTACCTTGACTCCCATATAGCCAGCATACCCTTGAGAGTCTTTTCTTTAGTCGGGTAAGTCTTGCTGAGTAATTCCATACTCAGGGTTTATCCCTTCGTTGTTTTTAGGTGAGGAAGTGGCAGATTTCTGCTGCTTCTGTACCAAGGTGGTTCCTAAAGAAGAAGAACAAGACTGAAGTGCGGGAGGACTTGGTCCTCCATCTAGATCTTTTACTCAAAACTTATCGGGAGGAGTTTTTGCCTCCCTTGGTTTGTATAATATTACTACTCAGCACTCGCTCTTAGTTCTGGTCTGTATAAAACAACTTGAGCTTGTTTTTAAATAAATGTAAATTATGTAATCGCTTCCGCAATTCCTTATCTCCGATGTTCTGTAATGTCTGCATGATGGGTGAAACGTTCCTGGTAAGGTAAGGAAAGATACCGAACTTGTCAAGTAGTTCAGGGGCACCTATAGGGTTGTCTGAGGTCCGTTGGACAAGGACAACTGTAGGTGGGCCTAATTACTTGGGAGGTTCCGTCACAATATCATTCACTGAAACTAAGAAATCCGGCCGAATTACAGCCTTTGCATGCTCGCAACCAGCTTTTTCAAGGAGTGAGGCAGCTCCTCGAGCACCGACAAAGGCACAAAAATCCATAGAGACTGTGCCACCGATCCATCGGATAACCCCATCAGGATCACCATGGATAAAGTTCTTCTTCGTAGAGAATGCGCCAACTTTAGCAAAACTATTTTCAACTTATTGCAACATTCCATAGCAACATTGTAGCACTCCTCTTTCGCCTAACAAAGCTCCTCGACATTTTTTTGAACTCCTAACCGTTCAGTATCAGATATCTCGTTTTGCTTGTTCGACATTAAAATTTTCAGTGATTTCATCAAGCTTCTTCTCCAGTCCTTGCACTTCAGATTTATGCAATCCCACTTGAATATATAGAGCATATTCTAAATTAGCAATACACTTTGCATCTGCTTCTTTCTTCTTTTCAAACTTCTCCATTTTCTGTTCTAGTTCAGAAAGGTTAGCCCGTCTAGCTTCGCTAGACTTTAACCTGTCAACTAAAGAAAGCAGAATCTTGTCCTTCTCAAGGGCATCATTCCGAAGCGTTATGAATTCTAAGCGCAGGTTCTCGAAGGCGATCCGAGTGCTTTCATCTTCAGCATCTTTATGGGCCTTCAAAGCCTTGCTAAGGATAAGATCCTGACAAACAAATACACAAATAATAATAATAATAATAATAATAATAATAATAATAATAATAATAAGCATTACCACAAACTAATCACCAAAAACCTGCCTAACAAAAATCAATAAATACAAAAAAATATGCAAACCTTTAAGCTGTTATAAGCAAGACATTATGCAAATTGATCCTTTTGCACTACGGATACACCAAGTTCAAGCTTCGGATAACCTATGTTAACCATTATTCTCAGCAAACATTTATCTCCTTATTGTCTGGTAGACAGTAAAGGAAGACATCTTCGTCACTTCCCCTATATACTAAGGACCCTCGAGGATATTTTAAGTCCTTTGCATAGTATTGCACTTCGGCAATTTGCTCCTCTGATAATCATTTCCCTGAAGCATGGCGAACAATATACCCAAATCATCTTCAGAAAATGCTTCGGTTATAGGCGATGTTAGCTTCTCCGGAAGATCTTCCTCTGCTTGCTCCGTTGGCTTAATTCCCGACGGCTCGGGTTTAGCGTAGGCGGGAGAAGTACTTGCGATAATGGCCCCTCCCAACTCCTCAATTTTATTTTCAGAAGTGTTAGTAGAAACAGGAGTTGGCACCTTCAAAGATTTCAGAACAACATCCAAAACACTGGTCATTCTCCTTCCTTTCCTAGGAGTTATTGCTGCAACAGTTGCTAACTTCGGCAACCCCGTCATGGTTGGGGGACTCTACAGTTTCGGATGCTCCTCTGTCTTTGAGCTCTTTGCTTGGGTTTCTTCTACCGGAGCAACATTAGCTTTGGTAGTCACAGTAGGTATTATCTCAGAAGCCAAGAGGGTAGCTTCGGCACATTCAACAATCTCCATCTTCTCTGTAGTAGGCACTGCAGGAGTCTTCTCTAAGGAGTGCAGCTTTGGCCTACGAGTCAAAACTTTAGCTCTTTTTGGCTTCGACGCGGTGGAAGAAGTCGTAGTTGCAATTTTCCTATTTGCTCCTTGTTTTCGAGCGAGAAAGCTGTAGTCAGGATAAATAAATCCAATCACATCAAAAACCCTATTAGTCTCCTTTTGCCTCAAGCACCGAATGCAGTGTTCATGGCTTCGTCCTCTGCCTTCGTATAAGCCCCAGCATCTCATCATTGGTCGCTTCAACGACTTCAAGCCAATCATCATTCGGCTTGTCAAACTGACTTCTATAGCGATATGTGTATCTCACATAAACCAGGCCACCTTCGCTGGAGCTAGCAGCGGTCTCCTTCGACATCTCCCAGTCATTAACAAGCGGCCATATCTTATAAGCAATGTGCTCTTGAACCAAATCTCTGGTGCCAATGTAAGTACACACTGTGTTGAAGGCCATCAAACATGCTTGTACTTCATTTCCACTTGCGATCAAAGGCCTCCTAATGCTGAAGCGTGATCGTATAGGGCGTTGGATTATGCCCCTCACATCCTCCCTCTTACTCAGACCATTCTTTACATAAAACCATTGCTTCATCCAAGAGCCCGGCCATTTTTTCGAAACGTTGGCACATGACACCTCACATCAGACCAGTACACAAAGTTGTAGCATTCGAAGTTGTTATGATATTGCTCTTTCCCAACTGCCTTCGTCTAGTAGGACAATTCGTGAATGCTGCAGAAGAAGTTGGCATCTAGCTCCAGCCCTTGGCTCCTCATAGCCCAAATGAAAACTCCAACTTTAATCGAAGCTTCGGGAGTACTCTGATGAAAGTATATCTCAAATGTATTCTATACTTCGACTAACATCTTATGCAAGGGAAACCGAAGCCCAGCCTTCATGAAACTTTTGAATACCACTTCTTCGTCTGCTTCAGTAAGAGGAACAATACTCTCTCCCCCAGACCTCACTATGGATATATCATGGAAATATTTGCCCTTCATCGCTTCAATCTCCTCTTGCTTAATAGTGGATTTTCTGAAAACAACATGACTTGGCCTCCATGGCCGACATTCGACATCTTTGTTCTCACTCTCAACATCAAAACTCTTGTTGCGCTGGAATCCTCAGACAGCCCAGCTAAAATTTCATCAGTGATTTTCTCAACGTTGGCCCTCTCCATGGCTTCGTAGAAACCAGCAAGCGCAGGTCCACACTTTTATTATCTTCGGCCATATTAGTGATGATTAAAACAGAAAGCCGAAGCTCAAAAAACAATTGCGGTCACAGAGGAAGAAAGGTAAAATGACAAGCACAACACAAAGCTAGATAGCACTAAAAATATTTTTAGCACAAGCCCTTGTATATATACACAAAGCACCATTGAGCAGTGGGGCCCATAATACAGAATGTTTCGCTATTCTAGTGAAGGGAAGGTGTTTTTTGGACCTTCGGTTAAAGTCCTTCGTTCATTTTGCAGTCTGAATTTGTTACAAAGAAACAAATTAATACTGCGAGGGGCTACTGTTGGGGGCCTTCCTCTTCCGAAGGACCTCAAAAACATGACTAAGCATTTGTTTTCAGTGTACTACTGAATATTATAGGACCTTCATCATCAGAAAAAGCTTGGGAATAACAAAAGAGGAGTGAAGCAAACTTCGTTTGATAAGCTTCATCACGATGAAACAGGTAGACAATGTGGCATCAGAATGACGAAAGGGAAGTACAACGAAGCAGGCTTCATCATGACGAAGCAATGAGACAATGCAAGGAGAAGGTGTTGCTCAAGTTATTAAATACAGATGGCGATGATACCCTTGTGTCATTTTATAAACTCTGTATGTAATCGCTGAGGGCATAAATGTAATAGCATACGAACCATTGCGGTTGCCTCCATACTGTTCATGCTGGATTGTAATTTCTCTCGCGTGAACACCTTCAAACAAGCCGAAGGTATCAAGGTAATATAAATTCTGTTAATGTTCATGTGTATATCATGAAATAAATATATGAATGGATGGATAGATAACATATATTCACTACCGGACACAGCTCCTTTGCCGAGTGCCCTAGGCACTCGGCAAAACCTAGAAAACACTCGACAAACACTTTGCCGAGTGTAACACTCGGCAAAGAACGCTCAGCGAACTGTACATCGGCAACGGCCTCTTTGCCGAGTGCCATTTGGTACTCGGCAAAGAAAAGTCGCTGTCACGGTGCCAAGTGACATTGACTGATCCTTTGCCGAGTGTCTTCTTTGGCACTCGGCAAAGAGGCCAATTTTGCCGAATGCCTTCTATCATGGCGCTCGGCAAAGACGGCTCCAGTGGGCCCCACCGCCAGTCCCTGTGCCGAGAGCTCTCGTAGGCACTCGGCAAAGGAGGCTTCTTTGCCGAGTGTCTAGTGGATGGGCTCTCGGCAAAGAGTCCTCTAGTGGGCCCCTTTGCCAGTCCCTTTGCCGAGTGCGCTGGGCGGCACTCGGCAAAGGTAGCTTCTTTGCCGAGTGCCTTGACCACAGCACTTGGCAAAGAAGGCTTTACCGGTTCCCAGGTGTCCTTCTTTGCCAAGTGCCATGGTCATAGCACTCGGCAAAGATACCCTTTGCCGAGTGTTACACTCGACAAAGTGACCAGGAAGTCCCTTTTTTATTTGTTTTTGCTGTTCCATCCAAACAAACAAAAGATATATATCATTCACATCACATTATATATCATTCGCATCACAGAATCAACACATTTATCATCAACACCATATATATCACAAATATCACCACATAAATCAGGTTTCACAGCACATAAGTCTCACTAAGTATCTCACAAGACCAAGTATAACTAACATCACCAACACTCACAAATATAATTCTGGATCATCACAAAACAGGTCATCAACGAGGTGGGCGGCTGGACTGGTTCGGCTAAGGGCTGGTCGAAGCGTGAGGGTTGTTCGACGCCACCGATTGACCATTCACAGAGAAGAGATTGCATGTGTGAGAACATATGAATATATATCATGCAGTACTAAAATTTTGATACTCACAGGAGTAGTGAACTCAGTAGGGTCAGCTGCAGGGAACAACGAAGGTGGTGGAGCATGACCCTGTGCGGCGCCAAGGCTCTGCATGTACGCGAACATCTCCACCATCCTCTTCTCCAGCTACTCACGTTGCCTCCTCTCATCATCTAGCTGAGTCTGTATTATTTCGCCCTAATGTTACGATAATGCAAAGAGAAGATATATAATAATCAACGAACGATGAATAGATAAGTAATAACCTGGAGTTGCTGGATACGATGTTGTGAGCTGTCCTGCCGAGGTCGTATGGCTCGGCTCGCGCTCGTGCTCCTTGCTCGCACCTGAGATAGAGTGGGAGTGGAGGACGAGTCGATTGCCCTGTCGGACATCCAGTAGCGCCCATGCCTCTTGCCTCTTCCGACCCTCAGGAGGACATCTCCGTTGATGTCCTCGATCGTTGGATCATAATCTGGCCCATGGACCTCCTTGGCCATGGCGGTGTACTCACTGAGGCGGCTATGGACGGCGGGGTTGGTGTATGCCTCGGGCCCGTCATCCGGGTTGTATGTGACATTGGACGTCGCCTTCCCCTTGTGGGCCATAGCATATGCCGAGAAGATGGAGCAAGGCTGGCCACCATGTGACGCCGACTGTGAGAAAACCAACGAGATGGTTAGAAATCATGTCTAATCGAAAGTTATATACCTAAATAAAAAAGAGTGCGTACCCATGCTTCCACGTATTTGCCCAGGCTGCGGCTGCCTTGATGGTGGGAGGGACCTTGCATCATCAAACGTCGTTCCCGGCTAGTGTTGTGCGCCTCGTCCCACTCAGCCGAGCACCACCTTTGCACCATCTACTCCTAGCACTCAGGATGCGCGACGCACCAATAAGGAATCATCTAAAATAATACAAGTACACGGTATATCAGAAGATAAAATTAAGCATATTTAGTACCAATAATAAAGTTTTGTATTTACCTGTAAGTACTGGTCCGGAGTCAACGACATGGTTCGGGCGTCCTTCTTGCTCACCTTCTCCCCAAGGACGGCGCCGTGGTAAGTGACGATGGCCTGGATGCGCGCCTCGTAGTGCATGTCCACGACGAGCTTCTTACAGCTCGTGGTAGCCACCACATCCGCCCTGGCCTCGTATCCAGCCTCACATCTGAAGAAATCCTACATACAAAGACGATGTATCCATACAATATTTCAAGAATATGCAACAAATGCGACTTATTAAACAATATAGTGCGAGGAAGACTTATCCACAGCTCTTGCTTCACCCGCTCCGCCTTGTTGTTGAATTCTCTGCCGTCCCGATCTACTGCATCGGGGGCGACGGCGTAGTGGTCGAAGGTGTAGGCTGGGCCCGTCACTCCGGCATACTCGACAAGTCCAGGGAAGTGTTCCCTGCATAGAAGGCCGAGGATGCCATTCAGGAGGCGGTCGTGACCCCCTGCACTGTCCAAAACCATCCAAGACCTATCCAAGTGATTAAGATAAAGTATTAGTTTCTATTATTAATTTGAACATATAATATGAAAAAGCAGCAACAACATCTAAAGTTACCTACCTCTCCCCATCGGGTCGTATCAGCGGATGTCTGTCACGAAGTATGGGTCGCTGAGGGAGACTCGCGGGACCTCGTAGGTAGATGCTCCTCGAACCTGAGGAGCCAGAACCTGAAACGTCCTGCTGAGCGGCGTCGTCGTTGTCGTCCTGCTGCGCCGCATCATCGTCGTCCTGTTACGCCGCATCGACAGCGGCTTGCTGCTCCACCTGCTGTTGTACGGCGTCGTCCTGCTGCGCCTCCTCCTCCGTCCTACGGGTGCTCCTCCTCCCCCTCCCCCTCCCCCTCCTCGTCCTCGTCCCACCGCCCACCATCTTTGTCCAACAACCTGCAATTAAAAGTAAGCAATTAAGCACAGATAAAAAAATATGTATTTAGAAACATATGCAAAATAAATAAAATATAGCATTACATCGATTAAAAATAATCTTCATATGTGTTCGGGTTAGCCGGATCATAAGTGTCATCATCACTATCAACCATTTCATAGTCAACACCATCTGAAGGCGCAAGTTCGTCATTGGCATTGCCTTCAAGCATTTCTAAGTCATTCTCATTTTGCACCTCATCATCCTCCTCATCAACAACCATTTCAATATCTACTTCCATTCCGATCGCTTCGGTTAAGTCTATCTCAAATCGCCCTTCTAGCCCATATTCTTGGAAGAACTCTCTGTCATATGTGTCCGGGTCTAAGTTATAATCTTCATCGTTTGGAACAGGTAATTTACCGTGCGGTGATACCTTATACACAACATCCCAACCCTTAAGATGTTGTTTCGTTTGGCACGCATATGGAAGATAATACACTTGTGTGGCCTGTTGGGCCACAATATAGACATCGTCGCCTGGTAAGGTGGAATCCTGTCGAATTTCGACTAGCCCAAGATTAGAATGTGTTCGTCTCGTAACTTCAGGGTCAAACCAATGACATTTGAATATCACTGGAGTAAGAGGTTTGGAACCATGAAAATTGAGTTCATATATTTCTTCAATTCTTCCATAATACTCGACCTCGTCAAGACCGGGCGTAAAGACTCCAGAACACGTGATTTTTCGATTGGGCCGACTTTGGTCGTAGCTTGTTGTGCGAAAACGGTATCCATTGACGTCATACCCAGAAAATTTCCTGACCCTATAGGCAAAGCCATTGGCTACTTGTCTCAACTCGGCACTCATAGACGGCTCTCTTTGGCCCTACAAGTTCAAACACGCTAGATTGTTATATTATTCGCACGTAAGAGCAACTTCAAATGACAAACTAAGCATGTACCTTACGTTTAAACCAGGAAATGAAATCAGGCAATCCATTTCCTGCACCCTTTCTAAGAAGGGTATCATATTCCTGTGGAGTTGGGTGCCTTGATCGACGCCAGAATTCATGAAGAAATTGCTCCATGTATGGCGTCACCTCTTCAAGGTTGGTCAATACATATAGCATGACATGGCGCCACTCTTCATGTCTCAGGGTCTTGGTGGTCGAACCACTCGCGCTTCCGAGTTGCCCTCGAAAAATGCTGAGGTTCGATTCATTGCCGCCATCATTGTAACGAGGGGGTGGATTATGCACGCTCGGCAGTTTGTCACCATAGTAAGTTGTTGTGAAGTTTGACACCTCCTCCAGTATGTATGCCTCTGCAAAGGAAGCCTCGATTTTGCATTTATTTCTACATTTCTTTCGGATAGTCTTTAGACATCTCTCGATTGGATAGCACCAACGTCCCTGCACGCCCCCCCCCATTCGTGCCTCATACGGGAGATGAAGAATCAAATGCTGCATCGGATTGAAGAAGCCGAGTGGAAAGATCTTCTCCAGCTTACACAGTAACACGGGTGCCATCCTTTCCATGTCTGCAATCACGGTCCGAGCTAACTCTTTTGCACAAAGCTGGTGGAAGAAATAGCTCAACTCTGCAAGCGCTAGCCAGACATGCTCAGGGACATAGCCTCGAACCATCGCCGGAAGAATTTGTTCAATCCATATGTGGAAGTCATGACTCTTCATCCCTAAGACTCGCAGAGTAGATAAGTTCACCCCCCTACTAAGGTTAGCTGCATACCCATCAGGGAACATTAACATCTTGATCCACTGTAGTACTTCCTTCCTCTGGGCCCTTCTCAGGATGAAATCGGCCTTAGGCCTTCTCCATGTCTTTCCACCACTAGGCGGCTTCATCTCTTGGTTTGGTCTATCACATAACTTTGCCAGATCCACTCTTGCCTTTATGTTATCCTTTGACTTATCAGGAATCTCCATAATTGTTGCCCAAAGTGCCTCGGCGACATTCTTTTTAGTGTGCATCACGTCAATGTTGAGTGGAAGGAGCAGGTCATCATAATAGGAGAGCCGAGTCAAGCCCGACTTATGTGTCCACATATGTTGCTCACCATATCCCACAAAACCACCTTCTGGGTTGGCCACGAGACCATCTATCTGTTGGCGAACTTCGGCACCAGTCATCATTGCAGGTGGGCGGTCTGTCACCACGACACCTTTCGTAAAGTTCTTGATGTCTAGTCGGAATGCATGGTCAGGAGGGAGAAATTGTCGATGTTTATCGAATGACGAATATTTGCCACCCTTCTTTAACCAAATGAACCTAAGAGCTTCCTTGCAAACTGGGCATGGGAACTTACCGTGAACACACCAGGCGCAAAATAGCCCATACGCCGGAAAGTCATGCATAGAGTACTGGTACCAAACATGCATTTGAAGTTTGTCTTCGTAGCTCGGTCGTACGTCCATACCCCTTCCTCCCAAGCACGGACCAATTCATCAATCAAAGGCTCCATGTACACGCCCATTTTATTCCCCGGGTGTCTAGGAATTATCAACGACACGAATATGTTCTGTCTTTGAAAGCATACGCCGGGGGGGAGATTGATGGGGATAACGAACACGGGCCAATATGTGTATGGGGCAGCGGTCATTCCATAGGGATTGAACCCATCTGTGGCCAGCGCAACACGAACATTACGAGCCTCTTCGGCTTTCTCATGGTGAATGGCATCAAAGTGGGTCCATGCTTCACCATCGGATGCGTGAACCATCTTGTCAGGATTGTATCGTTTGCCTTTTTTGTGCCATGTCATCTGTTTCGCGGATTCCTCTATCATGTATAGATGCTGGATCCTTGGTATGAACGGAAGATGGCGTAGGATTGTCACAGGGATGTCGAGCTGCCTCTTCTGTCCATCACCAGAGTCTACCTCCATGAACCTAGACGATTTACACTTCGGACAGTACTTTGCCTCAGTGTGTTCTTTCCTAAATAGGACGCAGCCCTTCGGACAAGCATGTATCTGCTCATACGTCATCTTGATTGCACGAAGGAGTTTCTGTGCCTCGTACATGCTCTTTGGCAGAACGTGATCCTCCGGAAGTAGGCTGCCAATAACTATCAACAAACCATCGAAGGCGTCTCGACTCATGTTGTACTGTGACTTGAACGCCATTATACGCCCAATGGCATCCAGTTGAGAAACCTTTGTCTTGCCGTGAAGGGGTTTCTATGCCGCGTCAAACATGTCGTAGAATGCCTTTGCGGTCGCCTCTGGCTCGTCCTCCATACGTCCTTCGGCAAACTGTGCCTCGTGATAGTCGTTCAACATGTCCGCTACCCCGGCATCAGCATCGTAATCCTCGACGCGTTGTCTGACCACCTGCTCTCTCGTGCGATGCGCTTCACCATGGAAGATCCACCGAGTATAGTCCAACGTAAATCCATTCTTCCAAATATGTTCTACCATGGCCTTCTTTGTTTTCCTTTTCCTATTGGCGCATTTGCTGCACGGACAAGGGACTAGACTAGCTCCTTTAGCAGCTTCGTCAAATGCCCGTTCCACGAAAGCATCGGTCTTCCTAATCCATTCAGGGGTGACAACATTACGTCCTACGTGGCCCGTGTACATCCACTCACGGTCCTCCATCCTCTAACATATATAACCGAGTATAGTTTAATATAGACATGTAATGCATGTACACTACGTTCCTACCTTCTAATAGGTGAGGATAGGTCCTAATCCCACCCGCGGTTGCGTAGATGGAGTTAGTTTCCATGCTCTACTCCAATCCGAGATAGAATTTCGGTAGCACCTCCCCGCTGTTCTCCGGATACACGTCCTGGCAGGGAGAGTGTACTGTCCGGAGAACAACAGGGAGGTGACACCGAAACTCTGTCTCAGACCGGAGTAGAGCATGGAAACTAACACCATCTACGCAACCGCGGGCTATCCAAAAAACGTGGACAATTCGAAATAGATACATTTGTAGATATGCAAAGATCTGCATATCTACACCGTATCTCTTTCAAACGGGAGACGACTAACTGGGTTACGTGATCTACGACCATGATGCGGAAATTGAGGTTATACCTAGGGTGACGGTGGAGTCAGGCTAGCGGGACTGTGGCGGGTTGGTGTAGTGGCGACGCGACGTGGTGCAGGCAGACCCACAACGGCTAGGAAGACCTCTGCAAAAAAATAAACAAGCCTGTCAATAAAAAATTTCGGCAGCACCTCCCCTGCACGGGGAGGTTTCCAAAACCTGCAAATAAAACTGACAACATAATGGCTGACATCCACACATATATCAACGACACGATGGCCGACAATCACATTTAATCGACATCCATATCCACCATCACATTATATAGAAACTATTTTACTATCGCCACACAATCATATCTAATCGGCATACAACTAAAACTAGGACCCCTGACCCGGGCTTCCCGCGGGTCGTAGCACATGACACACCACCGAGTTCATGAAAACAAATCTTAGATAATTAAGTATAGATGTTGACAGGTTGTGCTTACTTCAATATCCGTTCCAAGTTCATGAAAACAAATCTTAGATAATTAAGTATAATTATTTAGTGGCATGGTTAAATTTTAAAAACATTCATAAAAACAGATAATTTACATCTACATTTCACAAACACAACATATAAGTCCCCAAGAAAAGTACCCTTCCCAAGATTTTACCACAGACTACACAAATTTGCTATAACGATGCTAAATCTTGGATTGTTACAGCTCTTACCAGAGGACGGCAGGCGCGGCCGAAGGCGAGGACGGCGAAGGCGCAGCCGGAGGCGCGGACAGCGGCGCGTGGGCAGGCGGACGACGCGACGCGGACGGCGGCGCGTGGGCGGGCGGACGGCGCGGCGCATGGGCGGACGGCGGCGCGTGGGCGGACGGTGGCGCGTGGGCGGGCAGACGGCGCTCGGGCGAGGACGGCGGCGCGTGGGCACGTGGGCGGACGGTGTGAAAGTGAAAGTGAAAGGTGAAGGAAGGAGAAGAAGAGGCTGACGGTCTGTATAATTAACGTCTTTGCCGAGTGCCCGCGATCTGGCACTTGGCAAAGATTTTTTTAAAATTAACAAATATACTTTGCCGAGTGCCTTTGATCTAGCACTCGGCAAAGGCTTCTTTGCCGAGTGACTGTCTGGTGGCACTCGACAAAGACTAGACTTAGGGTTTTTAAAAAACCTTTGCCGAGTGTCGCACGGCAGGCACTCGGTAAAGCATTCTTTGCCGAGTGTCCAAGCTTGGACACTCGGCAAAATATATTTTTATTTTTTATTTTGTTTACCAAACTTTTTGTGGTATGTTCCTACACTATGTAGACCTACATGTACCATTTTGGGACAATTATAACTGTGTTTTCAATAGCTAGTAGATTTAGTTCGTTTATTTGATTTTTTTCGGAAAATTTAGATTTGAACTGCAGGTCACTCGAAACTTAGAAAACTGTGCATGCAAAAATGATATTCATGTTACTTAGCATAAGTTACGACCGATTTCAGGAGCGGATCGGAAACTTCGAGCAACATGCTCACTAAACATGGCCGTGAACTTGCCATCCACATGTTTAAAAATTGTATAAAACACAAACAAAGTCAGAAAATCATAAAACTTGTCCACGTGTCATGATATCATATGTACAGGCTATGATAAAAAATTTAGAATGTTTGAAGAAAGTTGTGAGACACTATGTGTAGAAACCTAAGAGAACTACACATGAAATCATAGAGTTTCAATGTGGATCTCTTAGCTTTGTACACATAGCGCGTCATAGTTTTCTCGAAATTTTTTCAATTTTTTATCACAGCCTGTACATATGATATCATGACACGTGGACAAGTTTCATGATTTTCTGACTTTGTTTGTGTTTTATACAATTTTTAAACATGTGGATGGCAAGTTCACGGCCATGTTTAGTGAGCATGTTGCTCGAAGTTTCTAGTCCGCTCCTGGAATCGGTCGTAACTTATGCTAAGTAACATGAATATCATTTTTGCATGCACGGTTTTTCAAGTTTCGAGTGACCTGCAGTTCAAATCTGAATTTTTCGAAGAAATTCAAATAAACGAACTAAATCTACTAACGATTGAAAACTCTGTTATAATTGTCCACAAATGATACATATAGCTCTACATAGTGTAGGAACATACCACAAAAAGTTTGGGAGACAAAATATAAAAAATAAAAATATACTTTGCCAAGTGTCTAGAGAAGACACTCAGTAAAGAAGACTCTTTGCCGAGTGCCAAACCTCGGCTCTCGGCAAAGACTGACGGCCGTCAGCTTTAGGACGACCGCTGACGGCCCTTTGCCGAGCGCCACCTTTGCCGAGTGTTTCACACTCGGCAAACGTGTCTTTGCCGAGTGTGGTCCTGTGCCGAGTGTCCAGCACTCGGTAAAGATGCTCGTTGCCGAGAGCCTAACTTTGCCGAGTGCAGCTCTCGGCAAAGCCTGCTTTGCCGAGTGCCCGACAAAAGGCACTCGGCAAAGAGGCCGACACTCGGCAAAGCCTCGGATTCCGGTAGTGATTATCTCTATGGATTCTTATTCTCATAAATGATGAAGGTATGTCCTTCATGACCTTCGTTTGAAGATCATTATATCAGAAAAGAGATAATGCTTCGGAGGACGAAGGTCCTTAATCTTTAACAATTGTGTTGCCTTGTTCTTGATCCACAGCATTTGATAACAAGTGACCAACACTCGTGTATTCCAGGTTTCTAGAATCTATGTTTCTAATAAATTAGATAGCTAATATTTGCATGGCAAGGTCATTTAAGCACCAATTCTTTATGTTGCTCAGTGTAGTAGAGTGTAACAAAGTAATTTAAGTACCTGTTCTTTACATTGCTTAGTAGTGTGCATGGCAAGGCCTCACGTAGGGTAACAGTTTAGAGTTGAAGCAGTAGTTATTGTTTATGGCACCCAATGCAACGCATGAGACCTCACTAATTGAGTTACTTCCTAAATAGTTGATAATGATACCTCCAGTGGATGTGGCTACCCTCATATCGTATCATGCATAAAGTTGTCAAGTATTGATGGACCAAACGGTTAAAGCATGCTTTGGTAGTTTATGTTATTGTAGAACAACGACAATACGAAAGAAATAAAATTTGGTAATACAAGGGGATCACCGAACCGACGACTCACCTCACGAAGAGCAACCCACCTAGCTGTCTTGGATTAGCAACAAAAGAGCAGCCTAAGGTTTAAGTCTTAAACAAAAGTTCTGCTGCAACTTGTAAGGGAAAAGCACCAAAAAATTAAAATAATTGTGGCACAAGAAGAGCGTGGAGATGCCTAAACCCAAATTGCAAAAAAAACCTCCCGTGATCATAGGTCACCATGGTCATGTTCACAAAACTAAACCTGCAAGTAACACGCAGGCATTAGCAAAAATGGGTGATGGGCTCTGTTCATAAGATGCAGTATTCCCTAGTGAGCTATACTTTTATACTACTACTACATTGAACATTTCTTTTCACATGAAGACAGTTTTAGAGTACTGACCGGTGGTCCATTGCTGCAGATTGTTCTTCAATCCTTAGGGAGCGATACTTGTCGTCTGTGCTGTTTGATGAACTGAGAAAGGATCCTTCCTTCTGGCACCATCCTGTCGACTCCACACATCCTATCAGGTGGCCAGATTATTTGTGTTAGGCCCTTCCATCAGACCTAGAGGAATCTGCAGCTTGCAAAATTAGAACGTAAAATGAAAACTGAATCTTGTGTACTTTAGAAACAAATATGATTAGTATTGCAATTTCTTTTCTCATAAATTAACTAACTACTGATAATTAAACTGTGAAACTTAGACAGGAAAGTCCTTCCCAATAAAAGATCTGTTAGGTTTCAACTTCTTATTAAACAAATAAACTGAACAGAAGAAATGTGTATCAGAGTAGTCCATATTTTGAATTCTATCTGGTGGCCAGATAAGCTTATAAAAAGAACAGACACTGAAGGACTTAGTTAATCTTGAATCAATTCAGGTACCTCTCGCACTGACGTGCAATGTTCTGAGGTAAGTTGCAGAGCTAACAAGAGCGTAGTGCCATCCCCAACCAATCCATCGGACGAACCCTCACTGATATTTACATAATTTCTTTACAATTATCACCCTGCCCCACTAAGTTTACATGACATTTATGCTATATACCTCGTCCATTCTGTACCCCAATTACAATTACAATTACAACTACAATTTTACGCCTGAAAATTCAGTCCAATTCACTACAGTAAACGTTGTAACGACGGCCAAAGCCGTCGGACATAAGCCTTAAGCCGTCGGACTTAAGCTATGTCCGACGGTATCTGCTTATGTCCGACGGTTTCTAGCCGTCGGACGTAACGCATCAGAAATAGTGTTATGTCCGACGGCGGCCGGCGGACATAACGTATCTCCGACGGCCACACTCGACCGTCGGAGGTAAGGGTGCGCAACCGTTTTACCCGTCGCTGTGGGACCCACTCCTCATCCCAAGCAAACTACGAGCAAAAGACTTCATTTTCTTTGACATCCTATTTTAACAAAAACAAGTTAGTACATAAATCGACAATAAAATAATAAAATATGCAATAAAATAATAAAATATGCAATAAAATCATAAAATATGCAATAAAATAATGATCCATACTCGTCAATCGTAATCGTAATCAAAATCAGGATCTAGTCGCTTTCGTCGATTTAATGGACGCCAAGTAGCTTTCTTCTTTCTCGTCACTCGTTTTCTTTTTGGAGGAACCTCTACATCATTTTGATCGCCTAATAAAGATTCTTCCAACATTTCAGTTTGTACATTAAACGTGCTTGTAAGTTCTTCATCTTGGAAAATCTCAGCAGCCCCCACTTCCTGCTCGATTTGACTTTCAACATAACCCGCATCACCAGGAGCATATAGTCGTTCACGAGGATTAACTTTGTACACTACCCTCCAATCAACCAAACCCTTTTTCTTATATGGATATGTCATATAATACACCTACTCGCATTGGTGGGCAAGGATTATAGTGTCGTGGCCTTTTAATCTATCGTTGTGTTTGACTTCCACCACATAAGGATAGAGTACCTCTTCTCTTCCAACCTTCATACATCCATCGACGATCCTCCTCCATACTAGATACGAGATGTTAACTTGATTAGTTAAGTTAATCACGCCTCTAATCTAATAAACCACACTAATACAAGGAAAATAATTTAACGGGACCACTACATAATAAACCACACTAATAAACCACACTGATACATGTCCTAAATCATATAAAATAACCTTATTTCCAAGGGCATAATAATTACCCTCGGAAATTAATAATTTAAATTATATAGACACCACTACATAACATTATTACGGGTGACAAATCATATAAAATGACCTTATTTCCGATGGCATAATAATTACCCTCGGAAATTAAAAATTTAAATTATCTAAGCACCACTAAGTAAATGAAAACAAACTAAATTAATTACATAATCAAATTTCGGCCATCGCACACAATAAATTAAACAATATCTAACATACTAATTATTTAACAACAAAAATTGCAACTACAAAACAATATTAACATATACAAAATAATACTTAAACTACTCACTTGAGAGTGTGGGGCGGGGCGGGTGGGGCTCCGGCGTGGGCGGTGCTGCGATCGGCGGCGACGGGGCAGCACGGCGGTGATGGAGACAACTGCGCGGCGAGCGGGACAGCAGCACAGCGGGCGGGGCAGCACGGTCGCGGGCAGCGCGGCGGCGGGCGGGAAGGCGGGCGGGGCGGGCAGCGCGGTGTCGGCAGGGTGTGGCGGCGGCGCGGTGGCGGCAGGGCAGCTCAGCGGCGCGGTGGCACGGTGGCGCTGGAAAGATGGAAAATGAAATGTTGTTCCCTAGCCGCGCGCGGTTAAATCGATTTACCTCCGACGGCTGTAGTACGGGCCGTCGGAGGTAGCCTTATGTCCGACGGCCCTCTGACAGCCGTCGGAGATAGTGTGTTATGTCCGACGGCCAGCCCCAGCGCTCGGACATAAGGTTACCTCCGACGGTCTCCTGCATGGCCGTCGGAGATAACAAGGCCATCGGAGATGTTTGTTTTTACTGTAGTGCAAACATGTTATTTAACCTAACACTACAAATGCCTATGACTTCGCTACATTGGCACTTGCAGTACCAAAAGGCTTCGGTACTATATGCCTAGCTAAATAAATAAATAAATATGTTCATAAAACTATGTAAGTGAGATGCAGTTATCTATATCTAGTTAAGTTGGGTCCAAAGACCCAAGACTATTTACTAAACATTGCATGAAACATAATGAACAAATATTGATAACAAAAATCCAATGCTCATCTGCTTTCTTTATTGTATCAACCAAATGACCACTAAACAATAGAAAGCTAAAAAGGAGATGTTGGGGGCCTTCATCTTCCGAAGGTCCTCAAAAACATGGCTAATATGTTTCCCAAGTATAATATGTATACAGGGACCTTCGGCATTGGGATGAAGCTGTACACGATATGAAAAGCGTGATTCGGGAGAAGGATGAACCAGCTCTGAAGCTGCGCGAAGAAAAGCTTCAGCTCGGCGGCGGAAAATGGAACCGACTTAAAGAGGAAAAGGCTATCTAGTCCTTAGTAGATTTTCCTTAAGTCAATAGTAAACATAAAGGGCATGAATGTAATTTTACACAGGCTGCATCCTGTGCCTATAAATAGATGAACAATAACACCGTACTGTTCACGCTGACTTGTATTGACGCTCACGTCACACTTGGATCTTCACCTTCTGGCAAGCCAAAGGTATAAAATGTAATTCAATATTGTTCATATTCATTCATGATAATATAATAAAAATGTTCTAATAATGTCATATGATTATTCATGTTATTTCCTATGTTTCATATGCTTCTACTTTCGTTATTATATACTGAGATTATGAAGGTACGTTCTTCATAACCTTCGTCTAAAAATCATTATATCCTAAGGGAGATAATGCTTCGAAGGACGAAGGACTTTAACTATTAACATTTTGTGTTGCCTTGTTCTTAATTCATAGCATTTGAGAACAAGTGACCAACATTGGCGTCCACCTCCGGTGAACTCACTCGACCACCTTCGGCAAGCTGTGACCTTCATCATGCCGCCGAAGAAAGCTTTAGGGCTAGGGGCTGCACTGCAGCCACTGGACGTCAATCAGGAAACTCTGCGTGAAGCCAGAAGTCAAAAAAGGAAGGCTACAAGTCCAACGCCTCAGGAGGAGGAGTTGGACCAAGAAATAAGGGACCTAGAAGCCATCAATCAGCAGGTCTAGAGGAAGAAGGAGAAGATGCTTCATCTCTTTGATCTACAGAAGAGGATCGATGAAGATGCTGAGGAAATGCGTCATCTCACTCAAGATGACCAGGACCGAAGACCTCAACGCAGAGAGCTTCGTCAGGACAGTCCTTATGATGATGATGAATGGTATGATGATTTCCATCATGGAAATTTTGCTTTTGATGATGCTTCTCCTTTGTCAACAGAACTGTAGGCTACCCCATGGCCACCGTCATACAAGCCACCCCAGCTCCCCATGTATGATGGGCACTCAAATCCAAAGTAGTTTCTGATGAGTTACGAAGCAACCATATCTTCATATGGGGTAATACTGCAGTCATGGCGAAATCCTTCATCATGGCAGTCAAGAATGTTGCACAAACCTGGTACTCCTCTCTCCGGCCAGGAAAAATCACATCATGGCAGAAGCTGAAGGACATGCTGATCACCAGTTTCCAGGGGTTTTAGATGAAGCCAGTTACTACTCAAGCTTTATTCCAGTGCACCCAAGACCATGAAGAATACCTCCAGTCGTATGTCTGAAGGTTCTTGCGTCTGAGAGCACAAGTACCCACAGTGCCCAATGAAATTGTCATTGAGGCCATGATCAAAGGGCTTCAGCCAGGATCTATGGCTCAATACTTTGCCAGAAAACCCCCACAGAACCTGGAGAAGCTGCTTCAGAAGATGGATGAGTACATCCGAGTTGATAATGATTTTCGCTAAAGAAGGAAAGAAGCTTATAGGTTTTCTGAGATGACTAGGGGCTTTGGAGGAAGAATCCACCCTAGGCATGTCAGATCAATTCACAACTCCAATCAGAGTGATGACAGAGGAAGCCAGTTTCAGAGACCCCAACATAGCTCAAAGTCTTCAAGGCAGCAGTAAAGCTCCTTTAGGCCACCAGCTCCAAGGGGCAGAGGCGGCATGGGCTTCAGAGGAAGGTATGGGGATCAGCCCAGAAGGTTCTATTGTTTATTCTGTGGTGAAGACAAGGGCCACACTACAAGAACCTTCCAGGTCACCATTCAGAAATAGAAGGAGATTGCCGAAGAAGAGGCGCGGAAAAATCAGCCGAAGCAGGTTTTACATACTGCTTCATGCTACTCTCCCTATATACCAGATTACGTGGGTAATCAACCTGCAGCTTCTGTTGCTTCGGCAAGTCATTCACAAGCTTCTTGGCCCTAGCTTCCACTACCACCACCATTGCCGCCTACTCATACCCAAAGCTAGCAGCCAGAAGGGCACCAGCACGCCCAACAACAGCACGACTTCAGGGAGGAATCTGAAGCTCGTACAGTCAATAGCACTGTACCAGAAATCAAAGCATATATACTGAGGAATATCCTACTTTTGATGAACTATATTTTATGCCACTTTATTTTTATAATGAAGAACTTAATTTCAATTTCATATAATAATTGTGCTTATATCTTCCTCATGGATTTACAAAGCTCGAAAGACGTTTTTGAGAAAGCGGAGTAAATTTCGAAGCTCAAAAGTCGTTCCTAAGGGAATGCAGAGCCAAAAATTGATGAAGCTACAAAAGTCGTTCCTAAGGGGGCGCAGAGTAAGTTTTCTGCTCAAAAGTCGTTCCTAAGGGAATGCAGAGCCAAAAAATTGACGAAGCTCAAAAGTCGTTCCTAAGGGGGCGCAGAGTAAGTTTTCTGCTCAAAAGTCATTCCAAAGGGAATGCAGAGCCAAATACCACCGAAATATAAGGTGAAGAAGTTCAAAAGTCATTCCTAAGGGGATGCAGAACTTATACCACCAAAATAAAAGGTGAAGAAGCTCAAAAGTCGTTCCTAAGGGGATGCAGAGCTTAAAGTCTCAAAAGACGTTCCTAAGGGGATGCAGAGTCCTTCGTGTTCCAATATGGGCGTACGTGTGGGTGTTCAAACATCATCATCATATTGCATTACATCATCGCATCATATAGCATAGCATCACATCATACATCATGCTGCATCAGCAGAAAGGTCAAATATGAAGCAAATCTTGGGCAACACTTCGTTTAAAAATATGCTAAGGCACGAAGCAAACTTCGGGAGATATTTCTATTAGATCTGCCCTAGAAGGGGTTTCTTTCTTTACGAAGCATGAAAAGAAGCGAAGGTGTTTTTCGCCGAAGGCTCAAAAAGCGGTATGTGCGTAAATTTCATGCATCGCAAAGAAATATATTACAATAGTTTACATGTTTGATTCATTGTTCCACACATCAAATGATACATAGTTCTATTACAATTAAAACTTAATCTTCTTTAAGAACTTTATCAGCAGCTTCGTGTAGCAGTTTGTCGACAACTTCGTCCATGATGGAATTGGCAACACTCATTATATCCAGTGCTTCTTTTATCTCCGGATCAGCCAAGGGATTGTATGGCTCCGGCAACAGTGATAGCTCAGCTGTAGTAAGTAAACTATTAGTTTGAAGCCAAAAAGTTAAGTGCCGAAGCTAAAATTCAAAAACAATACCTATGCGTCTTTCACGCTCAGCAGCCTCTTCAGTTCGCCTAGCTTCTTCTCGGGCGTCATGGGTGTCTTTTTCATTCTTTTTTATAATTTCATGGGCCAATTCTCGGCCGCCGTTCACCCAGACATCATAATAGAATTTTCCGCCCATCAAAGTTGCTTCGGCTGAAGGATCTTTGGTATCATCTATGGAGAAGGCAGCTTCGGCACTCACTGCAGCTTTCACGTGTTCACATCCTGCCTTCTCCAGAATAGCTGCGACTCCTCGGGTGCCGGAGAAAGCACAAATATCTCCACGATCATTCAAAATCTCCTCAAAAGCTTTGGCTTCCTCGCGTATCCACTCAATGACACCTTAGGGGTCGCCTCGAATTAAGTTTTCCTCGGAGGAGTAGGCACCAACTTTTGCAAAGCTGGTTTTCAAATTTTTTACGCAGTCCAAGGATTTCTCGAAGCATATTTCCTTGGACTTGCGAAGTTCCTTAATATTCTTCTCCAGCCTGGCCTTCCACCATTCACTTATTTCTTGGCTGGCCTTCGCGACTTCACAATTTTCTTTTGCTTCGGCCAGTTGATTCTGAAGGTCTTCAACTTCAGCTTTTTGGGCTTCGGCCTGAGCGTTATACTTAGCTTCGTCTTCTTTAATTTTATTCACCAATGAAATCAAGATCTTGTCTTTTTCCAAACCTTCATTTCTTAGCTCAATTACCTCTGACCGAAGGTTGCTGAGAGCTATTGTGTAACCTTCATCTTCGGTGCTTTTTTGTGCCCTCAAGGCATTACTAAGAATTAAGCCCTACAAGAAAAAGAAATAATTAAGTATAGCAATGAAATTCTTCATTTCCAACTTTAAAAGCTAACTTCTATACCTTTATACTGTTATACACAAGACTATCAGCAAGATCATCCTTCGACATGGCCGAAAGGCCTTCTTCAAGCTTCGGAAATCCCATACTTTTAGCTATCTCCCGGCAAACAGATATTTCTTTATTGTCCGGGAGACAGTACATGAAATCATCCTCGTTAGTACCGTTGAACACTAAGGCCCCCTTCGGATATTTTAATTTTTGGGCATAGTGTCTAGCTTACAGGATTTCTTCTTCGGATAATTTTTTCCCCAAAGCATGTCGAAAAATATAATCAACATCTTCGACTAAAGCTTTGGGGGCAGGAGATTTTGCTTTTTCTGCCATACCTTGCCCTGCTGCTATGACGGTATCTGAAGTTTGCTGATCAGCCTTGTCCTCAGGCGCGACAGCCTTTGTCTCAATGGGCACTGTAGGCTCAGCTTTGGCTTCGGCCTGGACCTTGGCAACCTCGGCAACTTTCTAAATAGGAGCAGAGGTCAAGGCCTTTGTGGTCTCCATAACAGCGTCTAGCACGCTGGCCATCCTCCTCCTCTTGGGAGTTGCGACAGGAGCTTTTTGCATCTTCGGCAAATTTGCCTCTGTCGGTGGGCTTAGGATTTCTGGTATTTTTACTATTTCTTCCACCTTTGGCCCTTCGACCGTATAATCCTTAGCTTCGGTTGGCCCAACTGTAGGCACCTTCGGCATTACAATAGACTCTTCAGCGTTCTGCATGATGGAAGCAGTTTGTCTTGCTTTGGCAGTCGAAGAGGTCCCTTCGCCAAATTCAGGCACTACGGCCGGTTCAATATATCGCGGCCGGTGGGTCGGAACCTTCATTTTCTTGCCCTTCGGCATAGCAGTGGCGGCCAAAGCGACAGTTTTTCTCTTCTTCCCTTGCCTTCGCAGCGGGTAGTGATAGTCAGGGTATACGAAGCCGATCGCATCAAATACCCTATTCAATCTTTTCTTCCCCCGGCCCCCGAAGGCTGCAGACAAGGCATCATCTTCGGCCTTGGAATATGTCCCGAGTAGTTCATCGCTGGTAGCATCAATGCATTTCAACCAATCATCATTTGGTTCATCAAACTTCTCTCTAAACCTGAAGGTATACTTCAATCGAACTAAGCCATTTTCACTGGATTCGGCAGTAGTCTCTTTCGGCATATCCCAGCTCTCCACAAGTGGCCACACCCTATAAGCTATGTGCTCTTGGACTATATCCCTTGTGCCAATGAAGGCGCAAACATTGCTAAATGCCATCTGGCATGCTTCGACATCACCTTCAATAGTGACCTTCAGCCTTTGAAGGCCAAAGCGAGACCAAATGGGGCGCTGGATAATTTCCTTGATGTCTCCCCTTTTAATCAGGTCATTTTTAACATAAAACCACTCCTTCATCTAGGCCCCAGGCCACCTTTTCCGGTACGTTGGCACCGGGTAACTTGCATTAGAGCGGGCAATGAACCCGTAACAACCGAAGTTGTTGTGGTATTGTTCTTTGCCGGTGGCCTTCGTCTCGTATAAAAGCTCATGCATATTGTAGAAGCACTTTGCGCTTGGCTCTAGCCCCTAGCTTCTTACAGCCCAGACAAACATCCCCATCCTAATTATAGTTGCGGGTGTAATATGATGAAGAAAGATTTGGAATATCTTCAATACCTCAACCACAAACTTCCTTAGCGGAAACCGGAGGCCTGCCTTCAGGAAGCTTCGGTAAATAACAACTTCATTTTCCTCAGGAGAAGGGGCAGTGCTGTCTCCCCCAACCCTGACAATAGACATGTCATGAAAATATCTACCTCTCATGGCTTCAATATGACTTCGCTTGATGGTCTATTTTCCGAAGATAGTATGGCTTGGCCTCCAGGGCCGGTCCTCAGAATCTTCATCTCCACTTTCTACATCATAACTATCATTATCTTCAGAATCTTCAGACAAACCCTCCATTATCTCCTTAGTAATTTTCTCTATATTCGTCTTTGCCATAGACTCATAAAATCTAGCAATGAAAGGGTCAGCAGCTTTTTTCACTTTGTGTAGCTTCTTTTCCTCAGTGAGCTTCTTCTCCTCTGTCATCTTTTCCTCGGTCATCGTCCTCTTCTCAGACATGGAGCAAGCACGACTTTAAACTGAAGCTCGAAAATTAAACAAGAGCTGATGAGCAAGAGCTAAAAATCTGAGAAAACAACACAAACAGCAGAAATGGCGCATCAAATGTTGCCGCTGTGGGTTCCTATTTATACGCCTACTGCTTTGCAACTTGACGGGGCCCATTTGTCATTGACTTTCGCTATTCTAGCGAAGGGAAGGTGTTTTTTTGGACCTTCGGCTTAAGGCCTTCGTTCATGTCGCAGTCTAAATTTATTGACTGAACAAATTAATACTGTGAGGGGCTACTGTTGGGGGCCTTCATCTTCCGAAGGTCCTCAAAAACATGGCTAATATGTTTCCCAAGTATAATATGTATACAGGGACCTTCGGCATTGGGATGAAGCTATACACGATATGAAAAGCGTGATTCGGGATAAGGATGAACCAGCTCCGAAGCTGCGCGAAGAAAAGCTTCGGCTCGGCGGCGGAAAATGGAACCGACTTAGAGGAAAAGGCTATCTAGTCCTCAGTAGATTTTCCTTAAGTCAATAGTAAACATAAAGGGCATGAATGTAATTTTACACAGGCTATGTCCTGTGCCTATAAATAGATGAACAGTAACACCGTACTGTTCGTGCTGACTTGTATTCACGCTCACGTCACACTTGGATCTTCACCTTCTGTCAAGCCGAAGGTATAAAATGTAATTCAATATTGTTCATATTCATTCATGATAATATAATAAAAATGTTCTGATAATGTCATATGATTATTTACGTTGTTTCCTATGTTTCGTATGCTTCTACTTTCGTTATTATATACTTAGATTATAAAGGTACGTCCTTCATAACCTTCGTCTGAAGATCATTATATCCTAAGGGAGATAATGCTTCAAAGGACGAAGGTCTTTAACTATTAACATTTTGTGTTGCCTTGTTCTTAATTCATAGCATTTGAGAACAAGTGACCAACAGGAGCCAAATAGATAATAAAAGACAAAAATAAATGTTCATCTAAAAAACAAAATAATCATGTGCATTACAAGTTGTTAATTGCCACTCATTCGTCAATGTCAGCTACGTCATAAGGACCTCCTTATACACGATATTCGTTGTGTATGTTGAGCCATTTAGCGTTGAGTTCTTTTCCACCCCCGTCTTCTTCTTCTTCTCATCAATGACTGGAATGGCAAGTATATTCACTTTTGATCAAGGAGTGGCTCTTGATAGAGCAACATAAAGCTAGCCATGAGAGAATACTGGTTCTAGCAAGTACACGCCAACATTAGGAATCATCTGGCCCTAGGCCTTGTTAACCATCATGGCAAAACTTAGTCTTATCGGAAAGTTCTTCCTTTTAAACTAAAAAGGGAACATCTCATCATCGGAGGGGCATAGGGGTATACAAGGCAAGAAAATCTGCATTCCAGCATGCCGGTTAAGGAAAATTTCAGCATTAATACTGTTTTTTTTGGAAACTACGAACCACCAGTCAAGTACCATTGCAAAGTCCGTTAGCAGGGTCTATATTCCTAAGCAACATGATTGGGCATCCAACTTTGAGCTTCAGAACATGCGGGGGTAATCCATTAGGAGTCAACGTGTTTAGAAATTCTGATGGGTAATAGTTATTGGGATCATCCACTAGGGTGTCAAAGCTTTGGTACATCATCTGCTCCCATTGGAAACGATCGATCATCCTCATATTTATCATATCCACCTAATCGTTCCGAGTAGACAATATTGCTATAGAAGTGACGTAGCTTCTGTTAGACATATTTCCATAGATTTGGGTAAATGTCATCTATCAGTTTGTCAAGGTCACGATCATTACCAGTATATGGCACACATACCTCATCTAGAAGACGAATGTCACCATCATTGTTCACTTCCTTAGTTCCACCACAGACATGCAACAAATATTCTGCAAACCATGGGTCGCTCGGTGCCCTCATGTTTCGAACAAGCTTTAGGTGGCACATGGATTCCCATAGGTAAGGACTCCATAGAGAGACAACAACTATTTGAGCCCTTGACCCCTAGCGTACAACAGGGAGTATTTGTCTGAAATCTCCCCAAACACAATATTCTTCCCACCAAAGGGCAGCCCAGGCTGTCCCATTATATCACGCATGCGGTTGTCTAGCACCTCAATTACTTGTCTCTTAGTCATCGATGTCTCGTCCCAGATAATGAGTGATGCTTTTGTAGCAATCTTGTTGTCCCGCTTTGTTTTGTGAAGCTACATACAACACCGTCATCAATAGTAAGTGGTATCTTGAAGCACGAATGGGCAGTCCTCCCACCAGTCAATATGGAAGCCGCAACACCAGATGTAGCTATTGCAACTGCAATCTTGTCTTGATTGCGTAGCGCGCAAGCAATGCCTTATATAGATAGGTCTTTCTAGTCTCGCTAGGCCCATCCACAAAGAAAACTCCACCATTATTGGTGTTAACGACAAATAAGATCTTATCATAGGCGGACCTCTGCTCCTTGTTTTAGGGTTTCTTTCATAGCAACATCTTCTGTTGTCGGCTCGATACTTTTCTCCTCATAAATCTCTCTATCAATGACATGTGAATTGTCATATCTATCGATAATAACAGGGAGAGGGAATGTCTTTATGTCTTTCCCGATTGATTGCAAAATGTTTCTAATGTCAATCAAGACCATTTGTTGCACATGGGTTTTGCTTTGAGTACAATGGTGATAATCCTCTGACATTGCATCAAGGTGCTCTGCCATAATTCTTCCACATCGTTCAGCTCACAGTAAACCAGTATTGTTGCAAACAACCTTCGTAGCGCTAATGGCATTTGGTAAAGAGTAGCTTCATTGAGACACTCATCTATTGTGTCGTCTGCTTCAAGCAATCCCCTTCTTTGTGCTGCGTCATGGAAAGACGGTAGTGTGTCACCATCTACCGTCCTTAGATCCGCATAGGAAGTAGCACCAGTCACATTGTTTAAGAGAAGTCGAAGATAGAAGCGCTCCCCCTCAACTGGATGAGAAGAAACTATTCTATCGACCTATCCACCCATATTTTGTTTCCTCCTTTGCCACACCTTGCCCCGTTGTAATGTGTACCACTCAGGGAAGTCACGATAAAGGTTGCCTCGAGCCTCCTTGTGTAGCCTATTTGCCTCAAAATACGCTGTAAGCATTGACCTATCAGCACCTAGACATTGGACAACATGATTTACTTTAGCACGCTCATGAAATGACACCATGTGCATGTTTTCAAGATGGAGCTACAGTTGCAACACGGGTGGATTGTTTTGACTTAGGTCGAAGCTGAATATCCTATAGAGGGCTTCTGGAGGGGTCACCCACCTAGCATCTCAATACTGCTTGATCTCATCAACATCACCATCAGACTTGTTTGCATCTCTCAGCCACAGACGCACGATCATAGCCTTTGTATATGTATTTGAACACGTATTGACAGCTTTGATGCTCCTGCATGCCTCAACATTGATGTGACAGTTGAACAGGTGGAGGAGGTAAAGATTGTAAGGGATGACCCATCTGTTATCCAGTACCCAACCTCGAACTGTTTCCTTATGCCCATCATCACGATGCCTATAAATAGGGTATGAATCCTTTCCTTGTAACATTGAATCGCTAAAAGCTATAGGATAATGCTTTTTGCATGAAGCACGACCCTCAGTACATGGGCATTTAGGATTTAGCAACCCGCATGGTCCATGCATCATATGCTTGAGAACCATCTTGTATAGTTGGGGTACTAATTCTTATTAGGGATCTCATCAGAGATTAGGAGATCATACTGCCTAGGACAAGTTAGCTTGTACTTTCTCTACATGATGAGTAGAAAATGGGCATGAGGCAAACCTCATTTCTAGAAATCCACAACATAGACATAATCCTGGATCTTTCCAAGATTATCTTTCTTAGTCAATCTCTTCTTCAGATCCTCTAGATTTGCATGGAATATGCGAACAACAAGGTCTGGACGATCCTATGGTGACTGCATAGGGATAAGCTCCCTGGTTATTCATCCCAATTGGGGTGCACATCATAGTGAGGAATATGTCCGATTTCTCAAACTTCCACACAAGGGCCATAGCATCCATATATCGGTGTCTCATGTCACGAGGACTGCCGATAAATGATGTAGACAACACAGTTCGCTTCCCAATTTTGTTTGCTCCATTCTCGCCTTCATGCAAGCTATCTACCAAACCCTTGTATAGATCCGCCCTTAATTTGTCTTGGTTTTTAAGTATGAAATCTAAATGAGAGATCTCAACCTTGATGTAGGTGTCGACCGCGAACTATTGGAAAAGTCGCTTTCCATAAAGTATAGGATTGAATATACTTGGGTGACTTTGGAATCTGTAGCAATAATAGTCACGTACAGACATCCATAGATGGTTGGGTCATTCTGCAACCACAAGGTTTAGTAATTAGTGTTGAAAAAACATACTTAACAAAGGATTATATAAGAATCACAAAGAAACAACTAACTAGTATCATCATCATTTGCATCCCTTGTCCTATGTTGATTGTGATATGTGTCTACTTCATCCATGAAAACATTGGACTTAAGAATATTTGCATGCATCCATGTTCACCTTTTGGAAAAAACAATGGGTATGATAGTGCATCATAGCATCCATGATATGAATGGATTCTGTGGCTTGACCTATCCTTCCCATGTAGCATAACACTATTACTGAATTGATCTCGATGTTCACTCCCCTCAATCCAAACTATAGCGACCTCTGAAGTGAAGGGTACATTATATAACTTCTAGTTTAGCATTTGGTCAAGGTTCAAGGCGATATGGTAGTCTTCAACGTTATCAACGTGCCCCATACTCCTAAGATGCTAAGAGTATGGTTTCCCCTTAAGTATTTCAACCGGCTGTTTAATAACTACCTTGTCTTTCTCAAGTTGCTCTTGACGACATTTACAATATCTATGCTTGAGACTGGGATCATCATCATATAAGTAAAGTTCAAGGTGTTTATGTTCCGCCCTAGCTTCCCTAACGAATGACCTTACGTTGTGGTACATCATGCCATATGCACGGAACGTTTAGATACCACAATCCATGTTTGTAGTCATACTATCAAGGCAACAATATAGTGAAGTGAACGAGAAATGGCCGTTAAAAAATCGAATGTTATCATGGAAGTGCCTCGCATCAGCATCTGCACACTCCCACAGCCTCCTAAGCTGGGACAGTGTCTCGAATGGGGCTAGATCAATCTGTCCATTACGACAACAAAATCCAGGTGGTTCATATTGAAACTTCTTTGCTTCGTAGTAGTCACAGTCGGCAACAGTGTTTAGAAAATGTAACACTCCAAAATCGTATCTTGGTGAGTTAAGAAAATTCCCTAAAGATTTAAAATCCTAAGCGTATTATAACAAAGTTATGAATTGAGATTTCTTCCCTAAAATTTAATAAATAGTAAATATAAAATGTTGGCTATATAAAAACTATAATAAATAGGATAGTGAGTTATTCTATATAAATTATTCCTATTGGGTTATATAATTATATGAAATCCTCTTGTTGAATTTCATACATACGAATAATTATTTGAGCGAAGTAAATATGGAGTAAATAAATATAAAATATTTTCATTCATGCTAGGTATTTTTTTATTTGTTGCACTTGACAACAAAGCGTTAATTGGAAATTAAAAATTGAAATGCAAGTGAATAACAGAAAATAGGAAAGGAAACAATGGAAAGAAAGGAAAATGATAAAAAAAGTGGATGACTCACATAGGTTCTCAGCCCAAGTCACTTCTCCCCATCCGACCCATGTCACCTTTCTCTATTTGTTTTTTTCTCTTGTCGCAAGTTACACTCCAATGCCAGCCATTTTCTTATAGTGGTTCGCTGTGAGCCGTTGTTGGGTGGGGCTGGGGTGCCACATTTTCCTTCTCAAACAGAATTGAGCTCGTGCATGCTGCCCTCGGCCTATCTACTCTACGCTCTTGCGCTTGTTGGTGCTGGCAGCCGCCAACACAACAGGAATCCTAATAATTTCCATCGATCAGGGTAATTCCCGTCGGCCAGAAACAAAGCCGACGGGATAATGTAACTCCCGTCGACTAAATCTTAGCCGATGGGAATAATTTAACACCTGTCGGCCAGAGAGTAGGCCGACGGGAGTTAACTTAACTCCCATGGGCCAGAGAGTAGGCTGACGTGGGGCTAAGCTCCAGAATTTTCTCGCTTGTCGCTTCCTACTTGTCGTTTCCTACTCGAGATTGAATCAACCGTAACAGACTCCGTAACAATCGAGATTTGATCCTAGCAATTGGCCTAGACCCAGCTGAGCCATGCATGTTCCCTCAGTCATCTAGGACTATATATTCGAGCCGCCCGTGACCCTCCTTGCTCCATCAAACCATTGCCATGAGTCCCCTTCGACGAGGGGAGCGGTGGAAAATAGAGCTTCGTCGACGGGCTTCTGGTTCATCGATCTGATCTCTGGTTTATCATCAATCTAAAAAAATCATGATACCTAGCAGTAGTGTGGGATTAAAGGGCTTGGTTGGAAGGTAAGTTGGTGGTAGGTTATGGGTCTTTCCTGCGTGATAGTCTTGACGTTTTTCAAATAATAGATTAACCAGCACCATAAACCTTTTACATGATATGCAGCACAAATTTAATAGTAGATACAATCATGATAAGTTGGCAGTAGTTGGGTCATATCTTTATAAACAAACATTTATCATCTTTAATAAACCAATCTAACCAATCAAATCGCATCATGTCACCTATTTCTGTGCAGCCTTACTAATTTATTAAAAATATGATAATTTGTTTTATTCTGTTCAAGTAGTAATAACATTGTTTTAATTATGCCACATGTTTTAATTAATTACTTATTTAATTAATGATAATTAGCTAGATAATCTAGTTAATCTAATTTAGAGTTCTAATCTACGCATTTGATAAATAATTGTTAACGAGTAATGCCAACTCTAATATTTTAATAAATACCTGTTTAGTTTAAATGCAATATCTATTAGATCCCATTTATTAGATTTATTATGCCTAAAATATCGTTTTATCCATAAATTCTTTGTTTTAACGCCGATTTTTAATGGTTCTCGAACCTGCGTTCTCGTAGCATCGTGTAGAATATTCTTACGCTGTGTGTTCTCATGTTTGGTATGATGTTAATTTTGTCTATACCATGTTTGTTTGTATTGCCCCGAATAGCAGTGAGGTTCCGAGAATCTAAAGATCTGTTGGGGCAAAGGCGAACACGCTACCCTTTGCTCGATGCCTTCGTCTCCTTATCACTCCGAAGAAGGCTACATCCACAGAACGCGTCCGAACAAGCCAAAGAAGCCGACTAGACGGAGACCGACGCGGTCCCCTTCGCTCTCGCTGTTGCAAGACGAAGGCTTTGTCGAAGTCTACGAGTCTCCCGCGTCTTCACCGCCCTGGGAGGCCCATGTGGGATTCGGCCCATGGTAACAGGCCCCGCGAGGATAAGCGCGTTACGGGCCGCGTCTGTAATAGCCTTTACCGTAATGACTGTCTGTAACCTCCCCTCGTGGGAATATTCAGAGGATAAACCGGGTACTCGAGGGCATAAACGTCTTTGACAAGGGACAGGCGGCCACTCGAGTGCCTATAAATACCCCCGTACAGTGCCCGCAACAGGGAGGAAAGTTTTTGGCATTCCATACTAAACCTTATAAACGCTCTTTCCGTTTCCCCGTTGGACTAACCTGCCCGGATGGAAAGGTTCCCAACAAGATCATCCTGGTACCTGGGATCTCAAGTCAAAGGCAAGTTGTGCCCTTGATCACTCCTTTTTACCTAATAATGTTCGTTATTAATCACTGTGACATGCTCAGGTTAATTTGATAGGACCTAATAGGTTTCCCTAGTATTGTTTATCCCCTACCTTGCAAACAAATGAATTATTAGGTAGATTTGCTATTGCTCTAGCTGGTTTTGGGAAGCTAATGCTTTATTATGATCATGTTCCAATTATGTTGTTGTTTAATTATTTTTCATGATAAGATCATATTGTTAATTGGAACATAGAGCGACCACACGAGAAAACAGTGCTACCATAAGGGTGGCATGGGACGCTCTTGGCTAACTAATTAGGAAAGCTAGTGGAGGACTACCTTACCCGAAAGGGGGAAGGGCAGTAGGGGAGTGGTCAGTGTAGGGAGGTCCTTGGGTTGATTTTGTTGCAATGGCGGTCAGGCGAGGGATCCCTGCATTGGAGCTTCCTAGAAACTGTAGCGGGTTTTCTGAAGCTAGTGGAACTTTATAAAGGTCTCGTAGTGATATCCTGCCTCGCTTCCTTGGTAGAGGTGTATGGGGTCCGATCAACCCCGTGGCAAATGGGTAACACGACTTCTGGGTAAAGATGCTCAACCTCTGCAAAGTGCAAAACAGGTATATCAGCCGTGCTCACGGTCATGAGCAGTTTAGACCCTCACATGATTAATTTATGGAACTAAATTTAATTTGTCATATACATTGCATCACGGGTGTTGTTATCAATTTTGATCTACTACTTATTTGGGTTGGTATCTACTTATACTTAGTAACTGCTAATAAAATTTTGATCAACTTTAAAAGCGATGCTCAGCTTTAACCATCCTCTTTGGTAAGCCTTACACTTCACATGAGCTCCCACCTTTGGCGAGTTCATGCACATTATTCCCCACAACTTGTTGAGCGATAAACATATGTGAGCTCACCCTTGCTGTCTTACACCCCCACAGATCAAGAATAGGTACCAGATTATGAGGCGCATGGAGGATGCTGTGATGAGTATGTGAGAGGTCTAGGTCGTCGTCTCCCAGTCAACTTTGGGTTGCTGGATCATTGTCTCTATATGATGTAATTATTTATTTATTTTGTACAGAACTCCTATTATATAGTAAAGATGTGATATTCGTTTTTGTACCATGAGTCATCATATGTGTGAGACTTGGTCCTAGCACACTTGGTGATTATCTCATGCCTGGGTCCCTAAAATTTGGGTGTGACAGTAAATGTGTTTCTTTAGGTATGTCACTATACACCTTATCGTATGGATCAGGTACGTCAGGGGTTGCAGTAAAGGCATCTTGGGTATCATGAATCTCGATATCCTCAACAGATTCACCATCTAAATTTATTTTCAAAGAACAACAGGTAAGATGTACAACTTTAGAAACTTTCAAATCCTATATCCTATACTATTAAAAACATTACGCAAGTACCTTGACCAGCGAATAGGTATCCCTCTTCTTTGTCATCATCATCTTCAAAAAGTACATCCTCATCATGATTATCTATAAATAGCACACCTTCGTCGTCATATGTTCATTCACATGGTTTTAACCACTAAGAATAATTAGGGAACTAATGGTGGAATGAGTTTGGAATTACCATTGGCGGCGACATTCGGGGTTGTTTAGTGTTGCATCCCAACATCTTCTCCTTCAGTCATTTTGTCACTCTTTGTAGCAGTGACTGGACATGGACCAGTACATTATATTGATGGAAAGTTGTGCTAAGTTAGTTGGCCACTATAATTGATGTGTCAGATGAATTAAAGATGGATTAGTAATAACCATTGTTGTTAATCTCAGAAGTAGTCGAATGATCAATTTCATTGTCCTCATCACTATCCATTTCATGATCCCTAGTTGTAGTATCAAAGTTTCCTCCAATGGCAGATTGAAATTTCTGGTTTTGATGAGATACCAGGTTCTGTTTTTCGCCGGACCATACATGACGCTTATGTCGTTGTTGTCTAGGAGACTGTGTCATTTTGTCTTTCTCAACATCATCAGGCTATGATGGAGCAAGAATGAAAGGTATTGCGCTCAACTCAGAGATGACCATGTCCTTGGAGCTAGATAGAGACCCATGAGGCGCTTGAGAATCCGCTGAACTCCACACAAGCTCCGGGGTAAAGTTTGGGTTCTCAATGGCGATTGAGTCCTAGTTTAGCATTCCTTGTTGTTTGAGTTGCAAATCGAGTTCTTTCTCATATTATCTTACGTTCACTTGCATCTAAAACTTCTGAACTTGGATTGGAAGCATGTTGATGACACATTAGACCTAATACGCCTTAAAATTGAAATTATCAAAGGTCTTAGGTGTTTATATATACCAACTAATGCTGCCCATTACCTGAGTGTTATCACACGGTATAGTCAAAGAACATAACAGAGAAACATAATTACCTAGAGTGCTATCACACAGTATAGTCAAAGTGTTGATGCTCCCATCGCTTACAAACACCTCTAGACATTCATCTGTACAATGTAATTATAGTTTGAATAATGAGAGCTCAGATACTAATGGTGGCCATTGCCTAGAGTGTTATCACACAGTATACACAAATAACATAACTGAGAAATGTAATTACCGAGAGTACTATCACATGGTATAGTCAAATTGTTGATGCTCCCTCGCTTACAAACACCTCTAGACATTCAGCTACACATTGTAAAAATTGATTTAGCAGATAGTTGCAACAACAGTGACTATAAAATAGAATAAAGCTACTTCTAATCTAATTAGAATATAATTTCAACCAGCACCTGACAAATGTATGGAATTTATGTCCTCAATATTCGTGCTTTGATGAGTGTTGTTTTTGTTTATAGGGATATTGAAATCTACAAAACAACCCAACAACACATAAGAAAAGTAACAATGTTACTCTTAAAATGAGTTAACAAGGCGGTTAACAAGGCCTAGGGCCAAATGATTCCTAATGTTGGTGTGTACTTGCCGGAACCAGTGTTCTCTCATGACCAGCTTTATATCGTTGCTCTATCAAGAGCCATTGCTCGATCGAAAGTGAAGATACTTGCCATTCCAGTCACTGATGAGAAGAAGAAGGGGTGGAAAAGAACTCAACGATAAATGGCGCAACATACACAAAGAATATCGTGTATAAGGAGGTCCTTGCGCCGTAGCTGACTGTTGGGGACTTGCTCTCAAAATGCTATGAATTAAGAACAAGGCAACATAAAATGTTAAATATCGATGTCCTTCGTCCGCTGAAGCATTATTTCCCCAAGGATTTACTGAACTTCGGACGAAGGTTACAATGATGGAATTATGAAGGTATTACCTTCGTAATTAAACTCTTAAAAGTAATACGAGATAACGCAGGATATAAAGTATTAAAGATAAGTAAATTGAAAATAAATGACATCATTTATACATTTTGTAAATCTTAGATGTTTGAACATAATATTTGAATACATTTATACCTTTGCCTTGACAAATGACAAATTCCGAGTGATCTGATTGCAATTATCGGAATCCGTGAACAGTGAAGGAATATTGTTCACTATTTATAGGCACAGGACACAGCCTGTGAAGAATTACCATAATGCCCCTCATAAAAGTTTACAATAATGACTGAGACCCCTATGAGCTAAAAGGTCATTCCATCTTTAAGTCGGTTCGACCCTTCATCTTCGGATATGTTATAATACCGAAGCTTCATGAATGATGCCTTCGGCGTCACGTACAAGCAGCTTCAGCCGAAGCTATTTCTTTCTGCAGGACCTTCGACGATGAAGCGTGGTCCCAACAGTAGCCCCTTCATGGTGCTAGATCGTTTTTCGTAATGAGCTTGATTCGTGAAAAAAGTCTCTTAGGCTTCAGGAAGCCGAAGGTCCGAAAAACACCTTCCCTGAGCTCGTTGTCGAGAAACGATACAATTTTCGAGCGTGTAGTGATTCCACCATGCGGGTTCACTATTCTGGTTTTTGCGGTCCACTGTTCAGCGGGTGCGAGCAATCGTTTGCTTGGTGTAAAAATCCCGACGATTCACCTTCCTTCCTGCAACACTATATAAACAAACGGGTAGGTGTGAAGTTACCACAGCATTCATTGCTACTGCACTGTTTTGCTGCCAAAATTTTTAACCATAGCCGAAGCTTGACTTTCGCATTCGAACGAAGCTCTAGTTTGGCGTCTGCTTCGTCAGAAGAAGGGCTTCGGGAAAGAGGTTATTAATTTCTGAGCAATTTTCAAGATACTCAAAATCAAATGGCCAGAGTGCGCTCTACTGCTAGAGCTGAGTGCGAAGGAGACGAAGCCGAAGATGCAGAAACTGTCCCTATCTCAGAAGCGATGAGGCGAAGTGGATTGGTGACATCGGAGATCGCCCCTGCTGCCGAAGCAAAACAAGCAGATATTGAAGAGACTGATTCTGAAGATGATCACACTATCGCGATACCAAGCAAGCCTAGCCACCTGGACTTCGGAAAGTCAACAATCTCCAAGGCTGATTTCCCGAAGATGGTAAAATCGGGCTACTTTAGCGAAGATGAGAAGAAGCTGATTCGCTTCGGAGGAGAGGAAACTACCCCGAAGCCAGAGAAGGATGAAATAGTGATTTTCAAGAGTTTCCTCAAAGCTGGTTTGAGATTTCCTTTGAATAGGATGATTGCCGATGTGCTAAAAAAGTTTGGTATCTATTTTCATCAATTAACTCCTAATGCTATTGTTAGGCTTAGTGTTTATATTTGGGCTCTCCGAAGCCAGGGGGTGGAGCGATTTGCCGAAGGTTTCTGCCGGGTACACGAGCTACATTATCAAACTAAGGCCAGAAAAGATGGGTTACATGAAAATTTTGGTTGTTATAATTTTGCCTATCGGAAGACTACGAAGTTTCCTGTAATCAGTTATCGAAGCAAGTGGCCGGTAGGCTGGAAGTCAGAATGGTTCTACGTCAAGATTGACGATGACAAGGAGAAGCTAGTACAGAGCCCGCTTGAATTGATATTCGGAGAGACCAGACCCCACTGCAATATGACACCAGAAGGTCCAACTCAAATAGCGTTGGCTGAGTTCAGGATTATTGCTGAGCACATTGGCACTAGAGATCTTGTGCAGGAATTTTCTGTCGTTCAAAATTTTTCCAACTATGAAGGAATGGGCTATGCCGAAGCTCAAAAAAGAGAAGAAAGAAGGAGAACTTGTCCGCCTGCCCTACCATTACAAGTTCAAGAAATATTTTAAAGAACCCTGCCAAAAATGGTTCGAAACAATTGAAGTAATGCGTACTGAAATTCTTGGAAATTATTCTAAAAAAGAAGATCAATTGATGACAGCAGCCTTCGGCACCCGGCCGAAACGAAGGCTAAATAGAGTGCTTGATGCTATAGGTTTTGAATACCCTGACTACGAGCGGCTAGACAAGGGTGCCGAAGGGCAGAAAAGAAAACGAGTGGCCAGCGTTTTAACTAAAGATGACGAAGATCAACCAGAAAAGAAGAAAGAAAAACTTGAGCCGAAAGCAATTGCTCCAAGAAAGAGAAAAGCTGCGTCTCCGAAGCCTGCATCTCTGAAGCCAGCATCTCCAGAACCAGAGATATTGGCCGAGATGAAGAAGTGTCTGTGGCACCTTCTGCTGCCGAAGTGGAAGAAATTTTGAAGGTAATGACTGAATCTTTGCCTGTCAAGCTAAGTCCGCTGGCACCGAAACTGACAAAGTTTTTTTAGAAGGACAAAGAGACTTCGGCAGTAGAAAGTCCTGCGAAGCCGAAAAAACGAAGAATCATTCAAGTGACAGATGTGATCCATGGGACACCGTCACCGACATCGGTATCAAAAATTGTTGTTGCCAAGACCGCCGAAACTGCCAAAGGTGCCGCAGCCGAAGCCACCAGAGTGGAAACTCCCGAAGCTGAAACCGGCGGAGCCGAAACTGCCGGGGTCGAAGCCGGGGCCACAGAAGATCCGAACCTGGAAGACACACTTGAAGTTATTGATAATATACTCCTGAAAATGGCTGAAGAAGAAGCTGCTGCGGTCGCGGCAAGCGCAGCTACTGAAAAGGAGAAAAAGCAAGTTGAAGACGTTTTGGAAGAAGGAGATTTTAAATTTCAGGATTTACTTGGACAAGAATTAACAGATGCTGAAAAAGAAGAGCTTAAAAAATATGCCGTATCCTATGGATATAAGCCTGGGGCTATGCTATTTGGTGGAGTTAACGAAGGGAAACTGAGATGTCTTCGAAACCGCAGCGAGGCTAAAATTATTAGAACCCTCTCGAAAAGCATTGGCCTGCCGAAGCTAGAAGCGGGCCTCTGCCGCTACCAGCGACACCATATCACTGGAAGCTTGCTTTATGCTAATTTTAAGGTAAAAAACATTATCACCATTTTATTATTATTAATTTTTAGGTCGTTTTCTAATGAAGACTGTTTTGACAGAGTATACTATTAAGTAAGGTTCTAAAAATGCAACAAGATCTCGAAGAGGAGAAGAACAAGGTTATCATCAAAGATTTGGAAGAAAAAGTTGAAAATTACGAAGCTACTCTGAAAAAGAAGGACTTCGCCATCCAAGATTTTGAAATCATGGCTAAAGAGCATGAAGGTGCATTGGAAAAGAAGGACTTTGTTATTCAGTCTATGGAAGGCTCCTTGGCTGAAGTCTAAGCCGAGAATGATAGCTTAAAGAATGAATTGCTTAAACAATCAGAAAAATTTGAGCAGGAAAAGAAACACCTTGAAACAAGTCTTAAAACTGAGATGGATAAAAATTCAAATCTGCAAACATCCTTGAAAGAACTTCAAGAGAAATGCCTAAGCTTCGGCAGCCGATGCGTGCAGCGGCTGAAGGATGTGTTTCATTCTATTGGAGCCAGCTCTGAAAAAATTTACACCTTTGGCTGCAAACCTGCCCAGCACATTAGAATATATTGAAGGCGAGGTTGATGCTCTTGACGAAGTTATTGCTGGGCATGCCGACTTCTGCGCCATGGTAGCTTCTCGGGGCACTAGCTGCCACTTTTCTGAAGGCCGGCTGTACGCATGGAAATATTGTGAATAGACCAATCTTCGGCTTATCAGCGTCAGATCTGATAGATATCCCAAGCCTGGCCCGAAGCATTGGAAATAGATTCATGACCCAGATTTGGGTAAATGGGGGGCGAAAAATGGCAGGTGACGAAGCTCAAAGTCATCTTAAGCCAGGTAAGAAACTTATATTTGTTACTTCTACCTTCTCCTTGAAATTTGCACCTTTCTTATTCTGATCTTTGATATACGCAGGATGACGAAGCTGAAGTATGACGAAGCTGAAGTTTTGACGAAATCTAGCCTGAAGCTTGATAGTTGCTTCACCATACTTTCCTGCAAAAATTCTGGAGACACTTTTGTAATATAATTATGGAACAACTCATGTAAATTTGTACATACCTTGTAATACATTTTGTTTCCGTTATCTTCATCCAATCTGCTTTGCTGTGGACGAAACTCCTCTTTTGAGCCGAAGGCAAAAAACACCTTCCCTTCTTTTCGTACACAACGAAGCATAAAAAAAATTCCTTCGAAGTCTTTTCTCATTGCCGAAGCACCTGACTTTTTCGTGTGGTATGATGATGATTCTATATATGTCTAAATGAATGTTTATGAATGCAAATGACATGATGGAATGTATTGTGCAAATGAATATTGAGACACATGTTCAAAAATCATGATCACAGCCCTTTCATCCCGTTAGGAACGATTCGAATCTTTTTGCCGTTTACTTTTCAGGCTTCACCGTTTACTTTTCGGTGTATCAGCGTTGACTTTTCGCTGTAAGCCTCCCTTGGGAGCTTCTTCGCCTTTTACTTTCAGCGGAATCAGCGTTTATTTTTCGCTGTAAGCCTCCCTTAGGAGCTTCTTCGCCTTTTACTTTCGGCGGAATTAGCGTTGACTTTTCGCTGTAAGCTCTGCATTCCCTTAGGACGGACTTTTGAGCTTTTCCCTGTTTTCTTTTCTTTTTTCCTTTGCATTTACATTTACATTTTTGGGGGATATCATTCTTATAGAATTGAAATAAGGAAAATTACATGTTGTGGCCCCATTAAAAACCTTTCTCCCCCTTTGGAAAGGAAAAGGGTGCCAGAAAAAAGGAATAGAAAAAAATACATCAAGCTAAACATAATATCGCCGAAGCTCATCCGCGTTCCACGATCTAGGGATGTCGTTGCCGTCCATATCCTTTAATCTGTAGGAACCGGGTCTTGACGAAGATACTACCAAGAAAGGGCCTTCCCACTTCAGCTGTAGTTTGCCTACTGTGTCTGGGTTGGCTACTCTCCGAAGCACCAAATGTCCTGGTTTAATGTTCTTCAACCGAACCTTTCTGTCACGCCATTTTATTGTTTTGGCTTGGTATTTATTGATGTTTTCCACAGCCTGAAGCCTGATCCCCTCTATAGCATCCTTTTCCACAGAGCAATCAGCTTCATCCTCGCCTTCTGCCGAAGTTATTGCTCTTATAGATCCTGCTTTGGCTTCTTCCGGTGTTATTGCTTCGTCACCGAACAATAGTTTAAATGGTGTAAAGCCTGTTGATCTTGACGCTGTTGTGTTATGGCTCCACACCACTTTGATTAATTCTTCTGGCCACTTTCCCTTGGGCTGATTGAAGATTGACTTCATTATTCCTGTCATTATGATCCCATTGGCTCTTTCGACTAGTCCATTTGATTCTGGATGCCGAACTGACGCAAAATGGATCTTCGTGCCAATTTGGTCACAAAACTCTTTGAAAACTTCGGAGTCAAACTGCGTTCCATTGTCCACAGTAATGGCCTTCGGCACTCCGAAGCGACAAACAATGTTTTGCCAGAAAAACTTTTGGACGGTAACCGAAGTTATTGTGGCTAAAGGCTTTGCCTCAATCCACTTAGAAAAATATTCCACTGCCACTACAACATATCTTAAATTTCCTTGTGCTGGTGGTAGCGGACCTAACAAATCAAGGCCCCACCTTTGTAATAGCCAAGTGGGTTGTATTAACCGAGTTAGAGACGAAGGTTGTTTTTGATCTCTTGCACATTTCTGACAACCTTCGCACTTTTGCACTAGCTCCGCTGCATCCGAAGCTGCTTTTGGCCAATAAAATCCTTGGCGAAAAACTTTTCCCAACAAAGGCCTAGATTCGATATGAGATCCACACAGGCCTGCATGTATTTCCTTCATCAATTCTATACCTTCGGCTCTGGACAAACACTTGAGCAACGGGGAACAGACCCCACGCTTGTATAATTCCCCTTCTATAATAACATATGGTCGAGCTCTTGCTTCTATCCTTCTGTTGTAAGCTTCGTCATCTGATAGAAAATTACCCTGAAGGAAAGAGATGATTTCAGTTCTCCAATCTTCACTATAGACAGGGGATATGTTGAGGACCGCTCTTTCAAGAAGCTCAACCGAAGGTGCTTTTATTGTTTCAAAAAATACATCTGAAGGTAAAGGCAGCCCCTATGCCGCTGACTTGGCTAACAGATCAGCATATTCATTTTCTCCGCGAGGAATATTTTTGACAGAGAATCCTTCAAAGGAAGCCTCAATCCTTCGAACTGTATCTTGATATTTTTCAAGCTTCGGATCTCTTGCTTTATAGCTCTTGTCAATATGACCAGAAATAACTTGGGAGTCAATTTTAAGAATAGCCCTTCTGATCCCCATTGCCTTTAACTTCCGAAGACCCAAGAGCAGAGCTTCGTACTCAGCAATATTATTTGTGCAACTGAAATCAAGTCTTGCCGCATAACAAGTTCTAACTTTGGAAGGTGAAACCAACACAGCAGCTGCTCCTGCTCCGAAGGTTCCCCAAGACCCATCGCAGAACACTGTCCATGCTTCGGCATCTTTATTCATTTCTTCTTCCTGAGCTCCTGGCGTCCAGTCAGCAATAAAGTCTGCCAACGCTTGGGACTGAATCGAAGATCTATGGACATAATCAATACAAAATTCATTGAGCTTTGCAGCCCATTTTCCAATCCTTCCAGTAGCTTCTCGGTTTCTTATAATATCCTTCAAAGGTTGTGAAGAAGGAACACTTATGTTGTAAGCTTGAAAATAATGTCGAAGCTTCCTGGAGGCCATCAAAACAGCATACAGTACCTTCTCCAATTCTGTATAATTTTTCTTTGATAACTAAGAACTTCGGACACAAAGTATATTGGGGCCTGCTTTTTGACTTGGCCTTCAAGCTTCTCCTGAACAAGTGCTGCACTTACCGCTGAGTGCGAAGCTGCCACATATAATAACAAAGGAGCCCCTGGCGTTGGTGGAGTTAGTGTTGTTAGACCTATTAAATATTGCTTCAGCTCTTCGAAGGCTTTCTGCTGGACTGGTCCCCACTGAAGAACTTCGGCTGACTTCAGCACTTCGAAAAATGGCAAATTTCTCTCTGCTGATCTGGATATAAATCTGTTGAGAGATGCCAGTCTTCCTGTCAATCTTTGAGCCCCATTCTTTGTACTTGGTGGTTCCATTCGAAGGATAGCTTCGATTTTGTTTGGATTAGCCTCAATTCCTTTTGTTGAAACTAGACAACCAAGAAATTTCCCTTTCTTCACTCCGAAGACACCTTTTTCTGGGTTTAGCTTTAAACCAACCTGTCTAAAATTAGCGAAGGTCTCCTGCAGATCAGCAATGTGATTATCTTGCTTCGTGCTTTTTACAATGATATCATCAACATAAGTTAGCACATTCCTGCCTATCTGCGAATGGAGAACCTTCGCTGTCATTCTGCTGAAGCTTCCTCCAGCATTTTTAAGCCCCTCAGGCATCCGAAGGTAACAATATGTTCCACTAGGGGTTATGAAGCTGGTCTTCGGTTCATCCTCCTTCTTCATCCAGATTTGATGATAGCCTGAATAACAATCCAGCAGACTCATAAGCTCTGAAGAAGCTGCTGCATCAACCAAGGAATCTATCCTTGGCAATGGAAACTCGTCCTTCGGACAGGCCTTATTGAGATCAGTAAAATCGATACACATTCTCCATTTACCATTGGCCTTCTTCACCATAACAGTGTTAGCCAACCATTCTGGGTATTTTACCTCTCTAATAACTCCAGCACTGAGGAGTCTTTTCACTTCATTCCGAGCACCTTCGGCCTTGTCATCAGACATCTTCCGAAGTCTCTGCTTTCTGGGTCTAAAAGATGGGTCAACATTGAGCGAGTGCTCAATAACATCCCTGTTAACTCCGCAAAGATCATTAGCTGACCAAGCAAAAACATCTTTATTGTTGAACAAAAACCGTATCAAGGTTTTCTCCTATTCTTCGGACAATTGAGATCCCAATAGCACCTTCTGCTCTGCTATGTCCTCACATAAGAGCATGGGTTTCGGCTGATCAGCCAAAGCAGCTTTTTCCCTTCTGAACTTGTACTGCTCACAAGCTTCAGCTCCATCTATGTTATGGATCGCTTTTGAATCTGTCCAATTTCCTTCGGCCCTTCTGGCAGCTTCCTGACTTCCATGAATAGCAATGGGCCCTTGTTCGGAAGGTATCTTCATGCAAAGGTAAGCTGGATGAAGAATTGCTTCGAAGGCATTGAGAGTACCACGACCAATGATAGCATTGTAAGGATACTCCATGTCAACAATGTCAAACACAATTTGCTCAGTCCTTGTATTGTTAACAAATCCGAAGGTTACTGGCATGGTGATCTTCCCAAGTGCTACAATTTGCCGTCCTCTGAAGCCACAAAGAGGGTGTGTAGCATCATGGATCTTGTCTTCGGGCTCTTGCATTTGTCTGAAAGCTTTGGCAAATTTGATATCAGCTGCGCTGCCTGTATCAACCAAAACATTATGGACCAGAAATCCTTTGATCACACAAGAGATAACCATAGCATCATTGTGTGGGTAATCCTTGAGTTGAAGATCCTCTTGGGAGAAGGTAATTGGAATGTGAGACCATCTTGACTTGATGAAGGGTCCTTGCACCCCGACGTGCTGTACCCTTCTCTGTGCTTCCTTCTTCTGCTTCTTGTTGGCTGGCTCTGAGCATGAACCGCCTGTTATCGGGAGTACCATCTTTGGGGCCGAAGCAGCTCCAGCTTGATCGTTGAACGAAGCCATCAGTTCAAAAAAGTGGAAGTGTGTTGACCGGAGGTGGGCGCCAATGTTGGGGACTTGCTCTCAAAATGCTATGAATTAAGAACAAGGCAACATAAAATGTTAAATATCGATGTCCTTCGTCCGCTGAAGCATTATTTCCCCAAGGATTTACTGAACTTCGGACGAAGGTTACAATGATGGAATTACGAAGGTATTACCTTCGTAATTAAACTCTTAAAAGTAATACGAGATAACGCAGGATATAAAGTATTAAAGATAAGTAAATTGAAAATAAATGACATCATTTATACATTTTGTAAATCTTAGATGTTTGAACATAATATTTGAATAATTTATACCTTTGCCTTGACAAATGACAATTTCCGAGTGATCTGATTGCAATTATCAGAATCCGTGAACAGTGAAGGAATACTGTTCACTATTTATAGGCACAGGACACAGCCTGTGAAGAATTACAATCATGCCCCTCATAAAAGTTTACAACAATGACTCAGACCCCTATGAGCTAAAATGTCATTCCATCTTTATGTCGGTTCGACCCTTCATCTTCGGATATGTTACAATACCGAAGCTTCATGAATGATGCCTTCGGTGTCATGTACAAGCAGCTTCAGCCGAAGCTGTTTCTTTCTGCAGGACCTTCGGCGACGAAGCGTGGTCCCAACACTGACATTGATGAATGAATGGCAATTAACAACTTTTAATGCACTTGATTATTTTGTTTTTTAGATGAACATGTATTTTTGTTTTTTATTTAACTATTTGGCTCCTTTTTAGCTTTCTATTGTTTAGTGGTCATTTGGTTGATACAATAAAGAAAGCAGATGAGCATTGGATATTTGTTATCGATATTTGTTCATTACGTTTCATGTAATGTTTAGTAAATAGTTTTGGGTCTTTGGACCCAACTTAACTAGATATAGATAACTGCATCTCACTTACATAGTTTTATGAACATATTTATTTATTTATTTATTTATTTATTTAGCTAGGTATATAGTACCGAAGCCTTTTGGTACTGCAAGTGCCAATGTAACAAAGTGATAGGCATTTGTAGAGTCAGGACAAATAAGATGTTGGACTGAATTTTTAGGCATAAACTGTAGCTGTAATTGTAATTAGGGTACATAATGGATGAGGTATATAGCATAAATGTCATGTAAACTTAGTGGGAGGGTGATAATGGTAAAGAAATTTTGTAAATATCAGTGAGGGTTCGTCCGATGGATTGGTTGGGGATGGCACTTCGCTCTTCTCAGCTCTACAGCTTACCTCAAAACATAGCACGTCAGTACGAGAGGTAACTGAATTGATTCAAATTAACTTAGTCCTTCGGTGCCAGCTGATAGAATGCAAAATATGGACTACTCTGATACACATTTCGTATGTTCAGTTTCTTTGTTTAATAAGAAGTTGAAACCTAAAGATCTTTTATTATGAAGGACTTTCTTGTCTAAGTTTCATAGTTTAATTATCAACAGTTAGTTAATTTATGAGAAAAGAAATTGCGATACTAATCATATTTGTTTGTATAGTACACAAGATTCAGTTTTCATTTTACGTTCTAATTTTGTAAGCTGCAGATTCCTCTAGGTCTGATGGAAGAGCATATCACACATAATCTGGCCACCTGATTTGTCAGGAACACTCTCTTCCACCAGCCCTATTGGCGCAGCTTTCAAATGTATAGCTTCAGCAAAACATTAGTCGTGCTTACAGTAATCGCTTCTCTTGCAGTTTTAGATTTTTCACCAGTTGCTTCAGCAGAAGCAGGAACTGGTGCTTTAATGGATTCTAAAACAGCAACTAAGACGCTAGCCATTCTTCTCTTCCTTGGAGTTGCTGTTGTAGTACTCGATGGCTTCGACAGCCCTATTACAGCTGGAGTGCTCAACACCTTTGGTTGTTCTGTTGGCTTTTCTGATTCCAGCTCATTTACCGGGCCTATACTAGCTTCAATCGGCATCGCAAGAGATGTTTCTTTGGCTGAGGGGGCACCCTCTGCACTTTCAATAAGCTTCGGCACCTCGGCCATCCCAATAGGCTTCGGCCTACATGTCAAGACCTTGGCCCTCTTCGGCTTCGGCGCACTAGAAGAGGTTGAAGCAAAAACTTTCCTTTTTCCCCCTTGCCTTTGGATAGGAAAATAGTAATCAGGGTAAACAGACCCAATAACATTGAAAACCCTGTTCAGCCTCCTTTTCCCTCGAGCGCTGAAGGCAACTATCATGGTTTCATCTTCTATCCTCGAGTAGGCTCCAAGTAGCTCATCACTCGTTGCCTCTATAGCATCTAGCGAATCATCATTTGGCTCGTCAAATTTACTTCTGTACTAGAAGGTGTACTTAAGATAAACCAGGCCACCCTGACTAGAGCCAGCCATAGCTTCCTTCGACATTTCCCATTCATTCGCAAGTGGCCATACTTTGAAAGCGATGTGTTCTTGAACTAAATATCTGATACCGATGTAGGTACATATGGTGTTGAAAGCCATAAGGCACGCTTGCACTTCATTCCCAATTGCGATTCATGGCCTCCTAATGCCAAAACGTGACCATATGGGACATTGAATGATGCCCCTCACATCCTCTCTCTGATTCAGATCATTCTTCACGTAAAACCATTGCTTCATCCAAGAGCCCGGCCACTTCTTCCGAAATGTAGGCACAGGATAATTTGCCTCAGAGCGGGGCACGAAGCTGTAACAATCGAAGTTGTTATGGTATTGCTCTTTTCCGGTTGCCTTCGTCCGGTAAGATAACTCATGAATATTGCAAAAGCACCTAGTATCCGGCTCTAGCCCCTAACTCTTCATAGCTCATATAAAAACCCCCCACTTTGATAAGAGCTTCGGGGGTAAGTTGATGAAGGTATATTACGAATGTCTTCAGAACTTCAATCACATCTTGTGTAATGGAAAGCGAATCCTAGCTTTCATGAAGCTCTTGAAGACCACCACCTCATCAACTTCGAGAAGAGGAACGGTGCTTTCCCCCCGGCCCTCACTATAGAAACATCATGAAAATATTTGCCCTTCATCGCTTCGATTTGCCCTTGTTTGATAGTTGACTTCCCAAAAACAACAAGGCTCGGCCTCCACAGCCGATCTTTGACATCTTCATTCCCGCTCTCCACGTCAAAAATGTCGCTAACACTAGAATCCTCAGACAACCTAGCCAGCATCTCATTGGTGATCTTTTCTATGTTGGTCTTCTCCATAGCTTCTTAAAACCCAGACATTGTGGGGTCTGTAATCTTCTTGTCCTCAGTCATTCGGATGATGGTTGCGGCAAATGCCAAGCTCAAAGGTTAATCAAGCTTGCAAAAGAGAAGGCTAAGATGGAATCATAGCGCAAACAACTAAACGGCACAAAAAATATTCACGACACAGCCTTCTGTATATATACTCAGAGCCCCACAGCTCAGTGGGTCCCACGGTTCGCCAGAACGATTCGCTATTCTAGCGAAGGGAAGGTGTTTTTTCGAACCTTCGGCTAAAGGCCTTCATTCATGTCGCAGTTTGAATTTGTTGCAAAGAAACAAATTAACACTATGAGGGCCTACTGTTGGGGGCTTTCCTCTTTCGAAGGTCCTAAAAAACATGACTAACCAGATGTTTTTAGCATAATATGGATTATTACAGGGAGCTTCGACTTCAGGATGGAAGTTCTCTCCTATGGCAAAGGCGTACGATGTGAAAATATAATCCGAAGATGACAAGTGTTGGAACTTGCTCACAGGCGCAAGATGATCCAACGGGGAGGTGTGGTGATGCTAACAGGGTTTCTGCACGTGATGGCAATAGCTCTGTTAATCTAGCCTCTCAAGGGCACTGTGCGAGGGTATTTATAGGTATCTGAGTGCCTAGCGTCCTGTGTTAAGGACGCATGTGCCCTCAGACACCTAGGTTATCCCCGGAATATTCCCATAAAGCGGGGTTACAGACCGTAATTACAGGGATGCCTTTACAAATTAGGCCCGTAATGCGCAGCGGCCACGCAGGGCCTGTTACAATGGGCCGTGTGGTCGTGGGCCTACATGCTGGACGAGGTCGCAAGATGGGACGACCTCGTCACAGGTCTTCGTTCGGTGACGTATGGGACAAAGGGTGAGCCTGCCCGTTGTCTTGTCTCCGTTGGTCCAACGATTACGGCGAAGGCATCGAGCGAAGGGTGGCGTCTTCGCCTTCGCCCCAACATTTGCCCTGCGAGGGACCAGTTCGACTAAGTCATCTGGTGCCGAAGACGTCGCTAGATGGCGGAGACGCTGCCCTCGCTCGAAGTGGTTCCGCGAGGGTTTTTGACATGACCGTTGATTGACACTGTACTGTTGGACTGCGGGTTTCCCGGAGCGCCGCGCCCTGTGTATAAAAGGGGGCGAGGGGCGGCGTGTTTTGAACTTTATCTTTCCGCGCTCCGTGAAAACCCTAGCCGCCGTTTCCACATTCTTGCTGCTCGTCTGCCCTCCTTGCTCTTGTTCGCCGGAGATCTGGCCCGAGTGAAGCAGACCGCCCTCCACCGCCGACGGTACGTAGCGATGCCGACCTCTTCTTCTTCTGCTGCCGCTACGCCGCCGGCCGACGCGTCGTCTGAGGAGACGTTGAGCACTGTGGTGGCGGAGGAGTTGCGCGCCGGCGATATGGTGGATTTTGGTGTGTCGCGGATGTCCTCGGTCCGCGTGCAAGATATGCAGCGGCTTGGTTACTTTGGCGGCAGGAGTTGCTCGTGTCCCGGGGACGGAGGAGGTCCCCGAGCCGGAAGGCGAGTTGGTTGTGTTCGAGGCGTTCTTTGCCTCTGGTCTTCGCCTGCCTGCGCACAGATTTGTGGGAGAAGTCCTGCGCAGATTTAACGTCCAGATTCATCAGCTGACTCCGAATGTCGTGGTGGCTCTGTCGAAGTATGTCTGGGCGACGACTTCGTACGGCGGACAGCCATCGGTTGAAGTCTTCGTGAAGTACTATTGCCTTGCATTGGCAGAAAAGGATGATCGGAAATGAGGTTGCCCAGTTTGGGTCCTGTACATTTACGTCGAAGACCGGCAAGACCATGATGGAGGTAGTTGAGTTGGTTCCTTGCGCCCGCAATAAGTGGGGCAACTGGCATGAGTTTTGGTTCTACGTTGCGGAGGGCACAGTCGAAGACCATCCGGGGCTCCCCGTGGTCGAGATGTGCTCGCATTATTACTCAGCATACCCGCCGTTTGAAGTGGCGGAGGAGGATGGGGACGAAGGGGCCCTTCGGTACGCCGCCGGCCTGAGCAGCGGGCGTGATTTGGTTGAGGAGTTTGTGGCGTACGGGGTGTGGCCTTTGGCGCATGGCTGGGCGTTGGGCGAAGTATGCCCTCGCCAGATGCCTTCCCATGGTGGGAAGCTGGTGCGAAGTCTCACCTTCGCGCTGGATCTACATAGCCGCGATCCGGTCGCCTTTGTGCGTGAGGCGGAGGATGGGGCGGTGCGAATCGTCGGTCGGTACGTGCCGAGGACAGAGGGCCAGCGTAGCTGGGATATTCGCAGGTCTAATGACCGCTTGAACAGGGTTTTCGAGTTGAACCGTCTGCCGTATGGCGGTTATCCCGGCCAAGACGATGTGGATCATCGCGGGAAGAAGCCGGTGGTAGAGACTGGAGACGACCCCGCGCCGGCGGCCGCCCCATCCTCTAAGAAGAGGAAACTAGGTATTGCTGTGGGAGGACTGGGTGTGTCTGATGGTTTTGCTAGGGAATTGATGAGGACATGCGCGGCCCCGGGGGGAAGGATGTCTTCGCCCGAGCTCTGGGAGTCTTCGGCACGGATGCTGAGGGTTACCGGGGGTTGGTGGCCTAAGAATGTTCCTATCCCCCGCGCGGCCGGCGAAGACTTTTTTACATCTCGCATGGTTCGTGACTGGAAAGTGTTTCCTTACGGGTGGAATATTGCTGCTGTTGTGTCGGCAGTGATGGACAAGGATCGTCAGGGAGCTACACAGAAGCGCCAGGCGGTCGTTAGGCTTCATGAGGCCAGGCCAAAGAGGCCGCGGGGGACTGCGAAAGCTGCTGCCCCCGGCGGGGCGGCGAAGTCGGCCGTCCCTGCATCCAGCAGGGCGCCGGAGGCTGCAAAGGCGGCTGCCGCCGGTGGTTCCAAGTCTGTGAAGGCCGCCCCTGTGCCCAGCGGGGTGCCGGAGGCAGCGAAGGTGGCCCGAGAGTTGCCGCCTCCAGGCAAGCGCGTCGCCGACTTCGCCACCGACATTAGTGTGGAAGATTATCTTGTTGGTAAGTTGCTGGCTCGAGTTTTTTTTTAATATGTTGATATGTCGCAGGGTCGGACGAAGGCCAACTTGTTGTTGTTCCGCCTGCCGTGGCGACCGCGGCGGCTGCCGTGGTGCCCAGGGTGAAGGGCAGTGCTCTTAGTGCCGGTGGCGAGATTCCGGCACTCGCTGCCGTCAGGGACGAGGCGGGTGCTATGTCCCGCCGGCCGAAGGAGCTGAAGGAGGCACTAAGTCAGGTACGTTGAGCTAGACTTCGGTTTTTTACCGGCCTTGCTGGGGCTGTGGTCTTATGTGTGTCTTGTAGGCGGCTGACTTCGCTGACCGCACGGCGTCGGGGGCCCTGACGGCAGTTGTGTCTGCCGAAGTCGAGAGACTTCGGACGCAACATGCTGACGCCGTCCGGGAAAAGTCGGCCGCCGACAGCAAGTGCCGCAAGCTGGCGGATAAGGTGGCCGCGCTGGAGGATGAGAGGACTGACCTCCGGCGCCAACTGGCGGAGGAAAGGAAGGAGGCTAATGAGGCCCTCGCCAGGGCGCAGTCTGCACAGGCGGAGGCCAATTTGGCGCGGGCAGAGGGCAGTTTTGCCAGGCAGCGCACCGAGGAGTTGGAGGGGCGGCTCAACGCTCTGCAGGCCCGTGTGGAGAGGGCCGAGGCTTCGACGCGCTCGGAGGCTGAGCGGACACACAAACAGCTTGTGGATTCATTCCATGAGCTAGGGCGCACGAACCACTGACTTCGAAGTGCCGGACCGAGAGCCCGGACTTCGCTGCTTCGAGTGGATACAAGAGGAGTTGCTGGCGCTCCCCACCATTGTGGAGGGGTTTATGTCCTATGCCTCCCTGGTCACTTGTGAGGGGGCGATGAACGCGCTATCTCGCGAAGGGTGCCGGTACTATGAGGTCTTCGACCAAGCTGATGAGGATTTCGAGAGCGATATTTACAAGGTTGAGGACCCTATGGTGAAGGAATCCGCGGGAGCCCTCTAAGACCGGATGTGGGGCCCCCACGGTCGGGAGGTGGTCAGGGAGCGGGCTGAGACGGCGAGGGGTCAGGTAATGTTTGGCTTTTGTTTGGTGTTTTTTGAATGTGGGTTAAATGTGGGTTTGCTGAATCTGTGTGCTGTGTCTCAGGCGGCGCGTGGCGAGAGGGTGGATGACTTCGGGGCTTTGAACAGCGTGCAGCCTGACTCAGAGGCGAACCCGATGGTGGCTGCGTCCGAGACCGCCCCGGAGCTGCCCCCGGAAACCGTCGAAGGCGTTCCCGATGTTCCCGCAACCACTGCGGTCGGCGGAGGCCCGTCGCCAACTGCCGCGCCGAGGGCTGAGGATCCTGTGGAGATGGCGGCGGAGCCGGCAGCGGAGGATCCCGCGATGGCTGGGTCTTCGTAGGTGGCTTAGTGGGTGTGGGTAGTTAGGGAATTTTGGATATGTTGCTGAACCTTGGTTGCTGCGCAGGTTCAAGAATTTGGGCCTGCGCACGCAACCGCTACTACTAATTTTTTGGCGGCTTCGACCGTGGATGATGGGAATAAATCGGATGAGTCTGCATCTAAGTTTTCTGATTTTGGTGACTCTGGGGGCTCGGTTGAGTGGACCGAAGAGTCGTCGGATGAGGACTTGGACTATTTTGCGGCCTTGGATGTGGCAGCGGTGGAGGCTTCGCCGCATGCTGCGGATGCTGAAGTTGTGCCTGGTTCGAGTGCTGGGCGTAGGCGGCGAAGGGCGGTCGCGAAGCGTAGAGTGAGTGAGGTGGACGGTGGTCGGCTTCGTGTGAGTAGGGCTGGCAGGCAGGAACTGCTGTCCTTGCCGGCCGCTGTGAGTGCGGGTGAGGGGGAGCTGCGAAGTCTTTTTGCAGGTGAGGAGCTGAGGATAATGCTTTTTAACTATAGGGAGATGGGAATTATTCCGAAGGTTGAGCCGATGTAAAGTGTGATGCCCTCGCTTGTACATATGTAATAGCTTGTATGATGAAGTTATGTGCCTTCGGCTATGCTCACGAAGGCGTTACGTACTTGGTCTGGTGTGTTTGTTATGTTGCGCTGGTGCGCATGTAGTCATTCTTTGCGCGAACGGTTTGGTGTAGTCGTTTTCGCACTTGTTAGGCTTCGTCCGGTTGCACCCTTAGGCGACTGTTGCATGGATAGTCTTCACGGAAGACTTCGATTTTTCGCACTTGCTGTGCTAGCCCGGCTGCACCCTTAGGCGACTTCTGCACGGATAGTCTTCGCGGAAGACTACGATTTTTCGCACTTGTGCTAGTCCGGCTGCACCCTTAGGCGACTTCTGCACGGATAGTCTTCGCGGAAGACTTCGATTTTTCGCACTTGTTGTGCTAGTCCGACGGCACCCTTAGGCGACTTCTGCACGGATAGTTTTCGCGGAAGACTTCGATTTTTCGCACTTGTTGTGCTAGTCTGGCGGCACCCTTAGGCGACTTCTGCACGGATAGTCTTCGCGGAGGACTACGATTTTTCGCACTTGTTGTGCTAGTCCGGCGGCACCCTTAGGCGACTTCTGCACGGATAGTCTTCGCGGAGGACTATGATTTTTCGCACTTGTTGTGCTAGTCCGGCGGCACCCTTAGGCGACTTCTGGACTGAGTGGTTGCACGTGAGGGTGGCTGATGCTGGGCCTCGCGGTGACTATGTATTGGTCGAATGTCGAAGACTGTCGGCGCGGTCTTTTTTCGACGTAGATTTTGCGGGGGATTTTGCACTTGTATATTACATGACTCCGCCTCGTTAAAAACCTCACCCCCGGGAGGAAAAGAGTGCAGGCCAGAATAAAAATTGTCTTTGCGAATTACAAGGGCGGGCTGGCCCTGATGAGTCAAACAAAAAATTTGCGGAGATTATCGATGTTCCAGGAATGCTCCAGGTCTTCGCCATTTGGCGTTGCGAGCCTGTATGCGTTGGGGGAGGCCTTCGTCTTGACAATGAAAGGGCCCTCCCACTTGGGCTCCAGCTTGCCCCTGGACTCTGTTTGAGCTGTACGGACGAGTACGAGGTCCCCTTCGCTGAATTCCCTTAGGATGACTGCCTGATCGCGCCATGCCTTTGTCTGGGCTTGGTATTTGTCCTAGAGGTTGTAGGGCTAAGACGTGGTCTCCGTCGATGAGGTCCTTCGAAGTCGGCTCGTCTACGTCTGGGACGGCCGACGCGGCTGTCCGAGGCGACCCATGCTTTATTTCTTGCGGAGTCATGGCCTCCGATCCGTATAATAGGCGAAAGGGGGTGAACCCAGTCGCCCTGCACTCAGTTGTATTCAGTGCCCAGACCACTTTGGGTAACAGGTCGGGCCACTTGCCTTTTTTGTCGTCGAGGAGCATTTTCTTGACGGCTGTGAAAATTTGCCGTTGGCGCGCTCCATGACTCCGTTGGACTGGGGGTGGTACACGGAGGCGAAGGCAAGCTTGGTGCCGACGGAGAAGCAGAAGTATTTGAAATCTTGGTTGTCGAACTGCTTGCCGTTGTCGACCGTGAGTTCGGACGGTACTCCGAAGCAGCAAACAATATTTTGCCAGAAGAATTTCTGGGCTGTCTTCGATGTGATGGTGGATACTGCCCTCGCTTCAATCCATTTGGTGAAGTATTCAACGGCGACGAAGGTGAACTTGAGGTTCCCCTGAGCCGTGGGCAGGGGCCCGACAATGTCTAGGCCCCAGCGCTGAAGGGGCCACGTGTGGGCGATCAGCTTCGTGAACTGCGAGGGGCGCCCCGAGCGTGGGGAAAATTTCTGACAGGCCTCGTAGGATCTGACGACCCGATTTGCAGCACAAATGATGGCGGGCCAGTAGAAACCTTGGCGAATCACGTTTGCCGCTAGGGCCCTAGGCCCCGCGTGGGAGCCGCAGGTCCCCTTGTGGACTTCGCGCAGGATTTGGACGCCTTCGGTCTCGGTGACGCACTTAAGCATCGGTTGACTGACCCCCTTCTTGTAAAGTTGGCCCTCGATCAGTGCGAAGTCCCGGCTTTGGTGGTGGAGGCGCTTGGCCTCATTGCTGTCGATTGGGTGATAGTACCCCTGCAGGTATAGGGTTATTGGTGCCCGCCAGTCTTCGGTCATGATGAGGTTGATTATGCGGTGGCCTTCGCTGTCGTTGGTTATTTGGAGCCCTTCAGGGCTGCAGGACGGCAGGCGTGCCGATGACGTGGTAGAACACGTCGGAGGGTAGGGCTTCACCCCTGGCGGCTGCCTTGGCCAATGCGTCGGCTTCTTCATTCTTGGCCCGATCCACATGCTGCAATGTGAATCCCTTGAATTGTCTCTCGAGACTTCGGATGGCCGCGAGGTATTGCATAAGAGCGGGGTCCTTTGCTGCATAATCTTTCTCGACCTGGGCGGCGACTACTTTGGAGTCTGTTCGGACTATGCAGGTGGTGACACCGAGGGCTCTTAGTTTGCGGAGGCCAAGGATGACAGCTTTGTACTCTGCTATGTTGTTTGTGCATCTGTCAGATTCCAGAGCGAAGCTTAAGCGTGCCGCGTATCTGTGCTTGACCCAGGCGGGTGAGGTGATGACTGCAGTAGTGCCTGTCCCCGCATGGCACCAAGCGCCATCGCAGTGGATTGTCCAAACTTTCTCTGCAGACGGGTCCGGCTGTGTTATTGGCCCGGTCCAGTCGACGACGAAGTCTGCTAGAACTTGTGACTTGATCGCCGTCCTGGGCTCAAAAGTGATGTGGTAGCCGGAGAGTTCGGCCGCCCATTTGGCGATCCGTACCGATGCCTCCGGGTTTCTGAATAATTCGCCGAGTCCCCTATCTGAGGTGACGCGAACCTTGAATGCTTCAAAGTAGTGGCGTAGTTTGCGCGAGGACATGACAACAGCATATGCAATCTTTTCGAGTTCCGTCATGTTACATTTTGACGGTGTGAGCACTTCGGAGACGTAATAAACTGGGCACTGTCTGATCACGCCCTCTACTGTCTACTCCTGAACTAGTGTCGCGCTGACCGCGTGCGGCGAGGCCGCCACGTAAAGCAGCAGGGGTAGCGAAGAGTCGGGGCTTGTAAGAACCGCCAACTCCAAAAGGTACTGTTTTAGTGAGGCGAAGGCCGCCGCCTGCTCTGGTCCCCAAGTGAAGTCCTTTGCGCCGTGGAGTGTTTTGAGGAAGGGAAGACTTCGCTCAGCGGATTTGGAGATGAATCTATTGAGGGCGGCCAATCTGCCCGTCAGACGCTGGACCTCTCTTGCCGACTGCGGGGGCATCATGTTGATGATGGCCTGAATTTTGGTTGGGTTGGCCTCGATGCCGCGGTGTGATACCAGGTAGCCCAATATTTTCCCTTGGCGAACGCCAAAGACGCACTTTTCCGGGTTCAGGCGAAGTCGTGCGTCTCGCATGTTCGCGAATGTCTCGGCAAGGTCAGCGAGATGGTCCTCCTTGCTCCTGCTGGCGACGATGATGTCGTCCACATATGTGAATATATTTCTGCCAACTTGCCCCTCGAGCACAGTTTTGGTAAGCCGGGAGAAGGTGGACCCGGCGTTCTTGAGTCCCTCCGGCATTCTGATGAAACAATATGTGCCGAAGGGTGTTATAAAACTAGTGCTAGCCTTGTCTTCCTCCTTCATGTAAATTTGGTGGTAACCGGAGAAGCAGTCGAGGAGTGACATGACTTCGCATCCGGCCGCGCTATCGACTATTTTGTCGATCCGCGGCAAAGGGAAGTTGTCCTTTGGGCAGGCCTTGTTGAGACTGGTGAAGTCGATGCACATTCGCCACTTGCCGCTCTTTTTCTGCACCATCACAACGTTGGAGAGCCACGTGGGGTAAGCCACTGGCTCGATAAATTTGGCTTCCAGGAGGCGGTGTACCTCTGCCTTGGCGGCCTCTGTCTTCTCGTCGGACATTTTGCGAAGCCGCTGTTTTTTCGGCCTCACCGAAGGGTCGATTCCCAAGCTGTGCTCAATTATGGATCAGCTGACCCCGACCAGGTCGAGGGCTGACCAAGCGAAGACGTCTTTGTTCTTGGACAAGCAGTAGACGAGTTTCTCCTCTTCCTGCGAAGTGAGGTCTTCGCTGATGGTGACTGTCTGCTTGGGCGTGGCCTGGTCGAGGGGAACAGTCTTGGTCCCGTCGTTGCTCTGCAGCTGTGCCTTGTGCTCTTTGTCGGTTGGGCTGACGGATGCAGGGACTTCGCGCTGGGCCGTGAGGCAGTGCACATTTCTTTGTCCTGGGGACGAAGTCCCGCTCTATGTTGCGCGTAGTTTGCTGATTGCCGTAGACCGCAATGGCGCCTAACGGACCTGGTATCTTCATGCATAGGTATAGTCCGTGAATGGCTGCCTCAAACTTGTTGATAGAGCCCCGGCCCATGATGGCATTGTACGGATACACCATATCGACGATATCAAAGGTTATTTGCTCACTTCGGGCATTGGGTGCTACACCGAAGGAGAGAGGCAGTTCTATTTTGCCGACAGAAAAAGTGCCCTTGCCGCCGAAACCATACAATGGGTTGTCCGAAGGCTTGAGCAGGCTGTGGCTTATGCCCATGCGGTCGAAGGCATGGAGGAAAATGATGTCTGCTTAACTGCCATTGTCGACTAGGACTTTGTGCAGGTCCCAGCCTGCCACGCTGCAGTTGATAACCATGGCGTCGATGTGGGGGGCGCTGCGCAGGTCGACGTCTCGTGCGTCGAAGGTTAGCGGTACGTGGGACCACTTTGTCTGCACGACTGGGCCGGTGACGGCGACGTGGTTAATGCTGCGGTAGTGGTCCCGCTTCTGCCGCTTTGTGTCGAAGTCGGTGCTGGACCCCCCAGTGATCATATGAATGACTCCGCGATACGGCTGATCGGCGAAGTCTTCTTATTTTGGGGCGTGGGGGTGGGGGATGTTCTGATGTTGCTGGTGTGGAGGTGGGGGTGGGGGAGGTACGATTTGTACTTCCTGGTGGTTTTGGTATGCGTGGTGCGGTGGATGCGGGGCGGGGGCGTGGATGTATGGTGGAGGGGGTTGCTGATAAGTGTGTGCGACAACTCGGGGGTTGTCGGCTGGCTGCGCCCGTGCCATCCTGTCTTTGGTGGCCTTCGTTTCTGGGCAGTCTTTGGTTTGGTGGGCGCAGTCTTCGCCATGAAAAAGACAGTAGAATCGGCGTGGCGGCTGCGCACGCCCCCGACCCCTACCGCGAGTTCCGTTTCCGCGGCCCTGGGGGGATACTCCTGGCGGCGAGGGGCGTCAGCTGCGGGGTGCTAGTTGGCGATGTTGTGCACTTGCTGCTGATTGCGGCTGTCTCGACCGGAGTCTGGCTGCGGAGTCCTCGTCCACGTGCGGCTGGACTGTGGAGCATCTTTGGGTTTCCTCTGAGACTCGACCTTGCGCTGGTGGAGCTCTTTGGATTTGGTGTATTTTTCAAATAGCTGATATAATTCCTGGAGGTTCTTGGGCGGGTCCCTGATGTAGTGGCTGTAAAGGACACCGGCGCGAAGGCCACTGATGGCGTAGTGGATGGCGATCTGGACATCAACTGAGGGCAGCTGTGACTTGAGTGTTAGAAACTTGCAGTAATACTCCTGCAGAGTCTCTTTTTCCAGCTGCTTGCAGAGTGAGAGTTCGGCCAAGGCGTCGGTGTCTGGGCGGTACCCTTGGAAGTTGAGCAGGAATTTGTCCCGGAGGCTTCTCCAGGAGTCAATGGACAGCGGGGGCAACCTGGTGAACCAGGTGAGAGCTGGGCCTTCGAGGGCGATGATGAAAGACTTGGCCATTGTGGCGTCGTCCCCTCCGGAAGATGCAACGGCGACCTGATAACTCATGATGTACTGTGCTGGGTCTGTGCTGCCATTGTACTTGGGATAGGTCCCTGCCCGAAAGTTGGTAGGCCAGGGTGTCACTTGCAGATGTGGCGCCAGGGGACTTTGCTCGTCGAGGTAGTTGACCCCTTGAAATGGCGCGGCGTGTGGGAAGGCGAAGTGCGGGTCTTCCATTTGCGCGCGCTGTTGCAGGGGTGGCCCGTGCTGCAGGCCGAGGTGGCCTTCGCGTATGTCTTCCGGTTGTGCGCACTGTTGCAGGGGTGGCCCGTGCTGCAGGCCGAGGTGGCCTTCGCGCTGCATCAGCGCGATCTCCCGCTCGAGGTCCTGGGCCTTCTGCTCTTCGTCGCGTATCATTTGCCGCACCTTGGCTAGTGCGGACACGTGCTGGCGCTTGGCCTCCAGTATCTCTTTTTGCCTCTGGAGATTGCGGTTCTTGAGGCGCAGGGCACACAGCTGTAGCTGTTCTTCCGCTGAAACGCCGAGGACTTCACCGTCCTCGGTGAGGTCCGCGCCCTCCGGTGGGGCGAAGCCTGGGGGAGGTTGCGGTTGTCCTTCAAGGCCGCAGGTGCGGAGAGCGTCGTCTTCGCAGGGTGCGGAGAACGTCGTCTTCAGTAGCCTCTTGGTGGGTGGAGTGGGTGAGTGCGAGGGCCTTGCCCTTTTTTGCGGCCAGCAGTGCTGCCTTCGCAGCCTCGTCAGCCTTCGAGCTAGCTTTCTTGGGTGCCATCGCGGGTGGTTGTTTCGTAGCACGAACGGTGGGCGCCAAATGTTGGAACTTGCTCACAGGCGCAAGATGATCCAACGGGGAGGTGTGGTGATGCTAACAGGGTTTCTGCACGTGATGGCAATAGCTCCTGTTAATCTAGCCTCTCAAGGGCACTGTGCGGGGGTATTTATAGGTATCTGAGTGCCCAGCGTCCTGTGTTAAGGACGCATGTGCCCTCAGACACCTAGGTTATCCCCGGAATATTCCCATAAAGCGGGGTTACAGACCGTAATTACAGGGATGCCTTAACAAATTAGGCTCGTAATGCGCAACGGCCACGTAGGGCCTGTTACAATGGGTCGTGTGGTCGTGGGCCTGCATGCTTGACGAGGTCGCAAGATGGGACGACCTCGTCACAGGTCTTCGTCCGTTGACGTATGGGACGAAGGGTGAGCCTGCCCGTTGTCTTGTCTCCGTTGGTCCAACGATTACGGCGAAGGCATCGAGCGAAGGGTGGCGTCTTCGCCTTCGCCCCAACAACAAGAATGGACGTCGAAGCTATAACCAAAGAGTAATAACTTCGGCTTAAAATGGTGATGAAGACCAAACATGATGCTGATCGAAAGGGAAAAAGACCAGCTAGTCCTCAATGATTTATGTTATGGTCATAAGTAAATGTCAAGGACATAAATGTACTTTTACCTAGGTTGCGTCTCGTTCCTATAAATAGATGAATAGTAGCACCGTACTGTTCACTGCTGGATTTGTAATCACTCTCACTTCAGCACCTTCGAACAAGCCGAAGGTATCAATGTAATAACAACTTTGTTAATGTTAATGTGTATGTTATGAAATACAAATGTGAATGAACTAATGAATTACGTTCATTATTGTTTTGTATTCTTATTTATCCATGAAATGACGAAGGCATGTCCTTCATGACCTTCGTCTGATGATCATTATATCCGAGACGAGGTAATGCTTCGGACGACGAAGGTCCTTAATACTTAACAATTGTGTTTCTTTGTTCTTGATTCACAGCATTTGAGAACAAGTGACCAACACCTATATTATTATATTTTGAAGAAATATGTGCCAAAGAAGAGAATGGTGTCACCCCTACTCCAACCTCTATTGATGGTTGTGGCAATGACTCTTTAATGAGATGTCTTTCCACCAAGGATATGCAAGTGACAAAGTAGATATGATAGAGTTTCTATGCGATTATATCATGACAATTCAAGATGGCACATTTTAGAGTAAGTTCCTCATATTTATTTATTTATTTAATAGTCAAGTTATTTTATTTATTTATTTAATAGTCAAGTTATGTGTATTATTCAAATATAATTGAATATTTGTTATATAACATTGTTATACAGGGCTAAATGGATCCGAAGCTTCAAACCATATAGGATATATTTGACTGTCAAGACACTACAAGAATTGTTAAATGTGAATCAAGATATGCCTACAGATTGATTTAACATGGATGTTCGAGTTCTTGCCCATAATGAGCCAAAGAGGTTGTTCATTGCAAAACGAAAGATTACAAAACACTATATGGACATGCGTTTTTGTGTAAGTTTGTTATTTAAATATTGTTATAACATGTATGATATTTTATCTTATATTTCCTATATTTATATATTCTATTATTACGTTTTCTCTAGGAAATGTGTGGTTTTGACGAAGAAGTCAAGTCTTATAAGGAACATTAGCACGATGGAATTGACTGGAAACATTAAATATTTGGCCTCAAATGAATTATTACATCACACTTTGCAAATTTGTAAGTCCGAATTCCATTGTTTATATAGTTAAATGGTACAAACATATAATGATAATGTCTCATGGTTTGCAGATTCTTATGTCATAGAGGTATTCTACAGGCTATGTACTTTTCGTGATTAATCATGCAAATAAATTTGTGTCTGTATTTAATTGCACACCTACACCAGAATGGTGCAAAGATATACCATCAAAAAGATTTTGGGAAGTAATTCTTCTTATTTCAAAGAAATATAAGGCTACATACAGTGTTAAACGCACTGGATGGCCACATGACATTTATATGTGGCGACATATAATTCGACCTGATGCTCCAATCGACTCAAAAGGGTAATTATTTAAATTATTATTTCATATATATAGATGCATATGTTTATAATTTCATAATATAACAAAAAGTTGGTAACTTTTTTCAGGCTTAACACTGGTCATTTTGCTCTGCACATTATGGCGTGGTGGGATAGTGGTTCAAAAGAGCAACTTATTATGGTGAGAATAATAGCATAAATGTACTTTATAGTTGAGAGTAACATTGCTTATAACATTTTTTCTAGGATGGTACGAACTCTGCGTAGGAACTTATTGATTGATCTCTTGATATACGAAGGAAACACATATCGATTTAACATTCCTAGAAATATACAAGAGTACTTTGACCGTATTATGGGAAAAATTAGATTAAATAGACAATTGTGCTTATGTTTTGTTTTATACTTATTGATCTGAATATCTAAACTATGACGGTATATGAAAGATCATTCTTGGATTTTGTCATTAAATTTTCTTGTTAGATCTTATATAATACACTACTAGGTGAGTGCCCGTGTGTAACTTAGTATGATACTTGCCTACTCATGAATAATAAGATTGTGCTGGCACTAGATCAAGTTTCTCTCAAAAGCATATCATTCACCTGTCAAGTTGGCATGATTCCACCGTCATTTTGTTTGGTTAGTGCTATTTTTAAAAATAACAACAGTAGCTTGCCATCTTATAAATAATTTAACATTTTTCTAATACCCTTTTTTTTTAGTATGCTATGGTCCCTTTCTTTACGTTTGTACCTGCAAGTTTATTTAGTGGCGCTTTTATGTGTTTTTTAATTAATAAGCTTATGTGTTATCTATTCAACTTTCTACTTTTAAGCTGGTCATTAGCCTTTGTGGTCACCCCGTTTACTAGAAATCGTTCCCATAAAAGTGATTTTATTTGTCTACTTTTTACCATATATTAATGTATTTAAAATTATGTTTTCATAATTTCTGTTAGTACCATATTGGCCTATTACAAAATATGGTGAGTTTCTGATCAACCAAAAATCGTTTTGTGTAAAAGATATCGTTACTGACTATTTTCAGTCTATACAAATGACATACTAAACTATAATAACTGAAACATGTGATCAATATATCAGGTGCCCCATCCCTTTGATTTAAAAAATGATAACCCGAGAGACCCTAGTACTATTATGTGTGGAAGGGTGTGTGTCTATGGGGAAGAGGCCATGCTCCCGCCCCTGTCCTCCCGCAAACCCCCCCCCCCCCCCCTCCGCGTCCGACGCTGCTGCCATCAAGGCACGATGTCAATGCCTCCTACCGAGATAGCTTCTTCCTCCCCCAGTTTCACTCGCGTGAATCCACAGGCGAGGATGTCCTCGGCGCCCTACCTCTCCCTCCCTCGCGCCGCCGCAGGGCGAAGCTCCGTCGGACATCGACCCCGACTGCTGCTCTACCACCCGTTGCGTTGTCCCTCCGCTAGGTCCCATGTACACCTTCTCGACCACGCACCACCACTCCATCACCGTCCCCCTGGAGATTGTCCCATCCCCGAGACCCCCCCCCCCCCCACCCCCTCCACCTTGCATGCCTCGCAAATGGGCGCGCTCGACCGCGGCCCGAGTTTCGCTTCGACGTCATCTCGGACAACTCGAGGACGTCATCCTTCATCTCATAACAGTATAACACACATTTATTTATAAATTATCGTGGTATTATATGTTTCTATTGTAACGCATGAGTACTAACCTAGTGTGTGTGCAGGTAGTCCTTTTGAGTAGAGTTCACTCAAATAGGATTGATGCATGCGCGCTAAGGGCCGGCTGTTAAATTTTACCCTCGATCTGCTCGTACGGAGCAACCCACATCGATCAGAACTGAACGAGAGCAATAGCCGCACAGCTACGATGTTGCATTGCTTTGCACTGAAGTATATCCATTCCTTTGTCAGTGTGCGTCAGCGGAAACGAAACCCTAGCTAGCTCTCTACAAAGATCAAGACGATCTACAACACAAATCAGCAGCGCACGAGCACATTATTGACTCTGTGTTCAATTCATCAGCGTGGCACGGGCACCTAGACAGCACGCAGGGGCTAAGAACACGTACGTACGTTATGGATCAGATCGGATCCACACGCGATTCCTGTAGTATCGACACGGCATGCGTGCATTGCACGGCCCATGCATCGCCGTGTTGTTGGGGGGTACAACAATGTTCGATGCATGCAGTCACGCACGCGCGACCCCGGGCCGATGGAGTTGTGTTATTTGTCTTACGCACCGTCGTCTCGACGTAACAAGTAACGGTTTCTCTTGCCTAATAATCATGCATCGGATGTGAAGAGTGCAGTTGGTTGGTTGCATTCAGCAACGTTTTCATCCTCTTTGTTCTCTGCCATTATATATGTTTGTCCCATGATCAAAAATTGTTTTTGGACTCGTGTTCACGTTCGTATTATATATATTAGGAGCCCTAGACTTCCTCAGACCGACCACCCATGCGACCTGGTCCAGCCCGACGTATTCACTCGCTAAGTTAGGCTGTCGGGTGCGCCCCCACCCCATGTCTGTGCATGCAAAAAAAAATAGGAAGGCACGCATGAGTCAAACACGTTTGTCTGCATGCGTGTAAATTTAGGAAATAAATATGTAACGGTTTCTATTTTTAAATGTTTGATTTTCTACATAAATATAAGATCGCTGCAACAGACATACAGTTAGACTCGTCATGACCAATTTATGATATATATTGATACTAATTATGTTACATATTGTAGATATTTATGCAATTCAATACACTACGTAAAAATCTATTACAAGGTACATGCACAAAATTAGGATGACAAAAATGTATGATAAAAATAAATGCATTGGCATGTATGGAAAAAAATTGTATTTAATGCTTTATTTCCTCAACAAATATAGAATCGCTCCAACAGCCATTTAGCTAGGCTCGTCAGGATCAGTTTATGATATATACTGATACTAATTATGCTACATGGTGTATATATTTATGCAATTTGGTACACTGCGTAAAAATCTGTTATCTGCTGCATGCGCACAAAATTAGGATGACGAAAATGTATGATGAAAAGAAATAGATTGGCATGCATGAAAACAAAAAATGTATTTAATACTTTATTTCCTCCATAAGTATAGGATCGCTACAACAGACATGCAACTAGACTCGTTAGAACCAGTTTATGATATATACTTATACAAATTATGTTACACGGTGTAAATATTTATGCAATGTTATACACTGCGTAAAAAAATCTGACATGTGGTTCACTGGTGGACACATTTCCAGGTTCGAGCTTAAAAATCTTAAGTTTTGAGCATAAAACCCCTCAGTTATAAGCGTAAATACCGAGCCAATGTGAGAGTTTGATATCTCTGATGGGTTATATTCACGATCCTATTTTTATGGCAGTTCTGAAAAATATGGCAGTCACATCCATACGGTTTCTATTTTTATGCAGATCCAAAAATTATGGCAGACCATTGGAGTTTCCATTGTATGGATGAAAATTTTGGATGATATTTTCATTTCCACTGCACGCATGCAAAAAATAGGATGACATGGTTCATGCAGAGCATAAATTCATATATAAAGTCGCATAAATACAAACACCATGTAGCATAATTGATAAAAACCTAATATCGGTTCAACTAACAGCCCCGCGGAAATTAGGGACAGTTTTTTTGGCAACATAAAATTGTATTCATCGTCGTAAAAATCATCACTAGAATGCATAAATAGTGTAAGTAGCGGACATAAAACATAATCATCGATGGCATAAACATGGATCAGATAGTTCATCGCCGGAGGACGATACCGAGGCCGCTAGATCAAAGGACGCCGCCCAAGCCAGCGGATCGAAGGAGTTGGTCGTCGAAGGACGCCAAATCCGCCTACGCCTCGCGTGGCTGACATCGCTAGAGACGACCGCGCCTCGCGCGACCGTCGAAACGACCTGCGTTCCTCGTGGCCACCGTCGCCGCTGTCGACGCCTACCACGCCTCGCGCAACCGCCATTGCCACCGGGCCTAGGGTGCGCCGCCACCGCTCGTCTGCGTCGGGAGCGCTGTCACCGCTTGCCTGTCCGTCTCAGGAGCGTCGCCGTCGCTCGTTCTTGGTGGAGCGCCACCGTCGGTCGCCCGTCTCGGGGTGGCACCACACTTGGCCCCCAGGATCGGCGCCGCTCGCATGCCCTAGGGAACCGTCGCCGCCAGTTAAAACCTAATCCGCGGTGGCGTGAGGTGTTTTATAGTAGTCCGGACCTGGTCCGGCTTGACCGGATTGTTCCGTCTGACCTGGGCTTCCTCTAGTTATTGGAATCCCAATATATTTATATATAGACACAGAGAAGTTGATGAGAGAACCCATGCTGCTAGCTAGCGCAACCGATGCCAAAAAGAAGCTCGAGACGACTTGGACACATATTAGGCCTTGTTCGTTTGTGTCGGATTATATTGCACCCGAAATCGTTCCAGCTAATCAAAATTTATATAAATTAGAGAAGCAATCCGGTTAGAAATCGTTCCGACCCACCTAATCCGGCACAAACTAAGAAGGCCTTACTATTGGCAGGGGAGAAAACTTTCCAACATATATATAGTATTATATATATGCACGAAGAACTGCCGAGTGCCGACCAACAAGCTGCACACATAATGGAAGCTGTTAGCTAGCTAGCTATATTTTACTATACGCCCCTAGCTAGGGTTTCCCAAGACAAAAACTACTATACATACACTATAGATTATGTCATTCACCCACGCAAACTAGACTACAGGCATGGCCCACAACCCCCTTACTTGCGACACATGACTATTGACCAGCTAGCAGCCTCCCGTGCTGCTAGATCGATCTTTGCTGAATCATAATGACTATAGAGGTTCCTGTGATTATAACGACGACGACATTAATTAAACTATACGGTCAAACTAAATGGCCCGGCTTAGCGGCTAGTACGTTTCCGTTGTCATCCGATCACATGCATGTGTTCAGATGCATACACGCACTGGTGCATAAAACTCGCGCGAAAAGCACAGGATTAACGAATGCGCGCGCGCGCGCAGGTCAAGCGGACAACAGAGAGACCATATATATAAAAGTCGAGCTCGTCACGCATATGCACACGAACGGGCAGGAGAGAATATGGGAAAAGGGGACCTTGTCTCTATCGTCCTTCTTTGGCGACAACCTGCTGTTAGCTGTGAACTGTAATTTGTCCACATGCATGCATGCATGCATGCAGTACCTCCAACAGATAGGAACATGACATACAAATGTAGTATAGGAGGAGGAAGTCAGTGCAACACTGGAGGAACAATTCGGGAAGGAACAATGCTGTTAAGTTGGCGCGCAGAATAGTTTGGGAAGGAACGATATATAGATGCTCTGATTATGTTTCAACACTGCACATACGTTAATTACCAGGTACCGAGGTAGTATGTAACTCCCTCTATGACGACAAACCGATAATATACGGCTTGTTTTTTTTTCTAAGGGATCAAATTCCTGATATGTAAAATACTAATTAATATTATATTCTTTGAAGTTTGGCTAAATATATACGAAATACTAGTATTTATGATACGCATCAAATATTATTAAACTAATTACATAACATATTTTGTTCAGAAAAAATATTTTAAAAATTAAGTTTTGATGTTATTTTTTTAAGAACATTACCAGACTTAAACTTATTCGCCTCGACAGATTTTCACAGTTCTGTTTGGAGGGATGCAGAGTGCCTAGGTACTATATACTATACAGTACTCTTTACTCTTTTAAAAGTATATGCTTGCTACATAACAGCACTGTTTACCATTTTTTGCGGCCATGCGTATTTTCAGCGGCTAAGCCCTGACCGCTGAAAATAATACACTATTTTCGGCGGCGTCTACCACAACCGCTGAAAATAGCTTCTTATTTTCGATGGCCAAGCCCTAGCCACCGAAAATACATTTTTTAAAACCGCCGCCGGGCTCCTTCTTACTCTCTTCTCTCTCTCTACCGCGGCCAGATGTTAGCTGCCGAAAATAACCATTTATTTTTAGCGATGGCACCTGGCCGCCAAAAATAAATTGTTATTTTTGGTTAATTTTTTCTGGCGGTCAGAGACTGCCGAAAATAGGCCTAAAGCCGTCTAAAATAAGCTATTTTTGGCGGTAAATGCCTTATTTTTGGCGGCCCGACGAAAATGACTATAGCTGTCGTAGTGCTACCACTACTATACACTAGTACACTACTACATAAAACGTTTTTACCGGCGGCCCTAAAAGGCAACTGCATATGCAAACCGAGAACGAGCTCGCTACCATTTATGTGCTTATGAAAATCACCATCTTCGCAAGCAGAGCACCTAGAACATGTTTGCAAAGATCATCATTTGTATGCGGCTATCTTATAGATCGACCGCCTGTAAAGATAGGCTTTCTGCAAACGGATGTCTTTTAAGTCAAACTGCTTCAAAAGATATTATTGACAAGCTAAGGGATGACTTAAGCTAACCGGCCGTAAATATATATTTTTTCTATAGGTGGTTGACTTAGTTATTCTGCTTACAAAGAAAGTTTATTGCAATCGACCCTTATTATGACGGAGGCTTGCAATTTGTTGTGCATGATTCAAATGGAGATTTCAATTTTTTCGGCACAACAAACCATAAAAGAAAGATTCACATATTCCATTCAAATTTTGATATAGATCATTCAAAACCAAATTATATCATGATGCAATATACAAAGTGCCATCCATCCATATTCACAATACAATGTTTCAAATGTTTTCACAATACAACCCAACTATATCATTCATCCATACATACATATACACTAGTTTTGTCATTGAGTCACATTCAGAAAATCAGTTCAAGTTTTTTAAAATTGTCATATGTTATGCCTCTCGAAGTTCATGATATCCAGACGATCTTTCAATGGTTTAGTCATGGTACATGTGTCACTCACATTGTATATGAAGTGATAGAAATCTGATATCACTGTCTCGACTCCATTAGCTTCCATGTTCTTGTAAATTGGCCATGTTTCTTTGGGATTGTGGTGCTGATGTAACGGAAACATAATAACTATAGGTAGAATGTCAGTGATAACAAATTAATATATCTACTTGCACGATGAAACAATGTATATAGATATACGGCACGGTGGTGACTTACATCCTCGCGATTTGGAATATATCTACTAGTACATTGAAGCGATTCACGCACATAATATCCACAAACTAGTGTGTTAGGAGACTACTTGGAATAAGTAAAGTCATAGCTGTCGGTGTTTTGGGTCCGACCGTGCACCCGGGGTTGTCCCTCAAGGTGCTTTTTGGAGTAGGACGGTGTTATCGACTGTAACTCGATGGTTCGTGCTGATGCACGAGAAACAGTGGACAGTTTTGTACAGGTTCGGGCCACTTGGAGATGCGTAACACCCTACGTCCTGTTGTCAGTACTTTGCGTGGTAGATTACAAGAGGTTTCTCTAGTGTTGGAAATGTAGAGAGCTAAGTAGGTGGCTAGGTAATGAGGTAGACGAAGATGATCTTGAGGGGGTGCCCCCTAGGTCTTATATATTCGACTGTGGGACGTTACATGCGGATATGATAACAACGTGCACCTAAGTAATAGTGAATTGATTGAGTCTTATCTTCCTATAATTAAGTCGACCCATCCCTGCTTAGTTTCGATGTATGGGGCTCCTGCGCGGGAAGGTCGGGTCACTGTTGTGATCACTGCTCGGATTCATCAGGCCGCTTGGGCTTGCGTCAATCCGATCTTGTGTCGATCCACTTCACTAGGTGTTCTTTCCCAGGCCCACGAAGGGATGATCTCACGAATTATTAGGCCCACGGGCCTTTCGTGAGATCTTTTATCCTTCTGGTGGACCCGGGGGATATCCGTCCCCCATAAGCCCCCGATCTTTGGGTTGATTTTGAAATAACCGGCCCAAAGATCTAAGGTCCAGCTTGCGGTTTCTTAATTTTGATAAAGGATAATTTGAGAATAAATCTACTGGGCCATTGCTCCTGAACTCTAAGCGATCTAGTAAGAACGATCTTTACTGCCTTCTTCTGTTATTGCTCTTCAAAACTCGATGTTCTGCCTTGAGTTTATGCTTTAGAGGTCAGCATTTTGATTTTTTAGGACTCGAATTTCATTGGGTGTAGCCCCCGAGCTTCGAGTGGATTTTTGTAAATAATCCACTCAAAGGTCTTCATTTTAAGTCTTCAAAAACCACCTTTATCTTCCCTTTGTGCTTTTTCAGAAGTCAGCCTTGTCTTAGTTTCACCATATGCTTTAGAGGTTAGCATTCTGCTTCTCGGGGTAGATGATTCATTGGGTGCGCCAAAGGTGCACCCAATGGGTGTAGCCCCCGAGCTTTGAGTGGATTTTTGAAAATAATTCGCTCAAAGGTCTTCACTGTCATATTGGAATCCACATAATGCTTTAGAGGTCAGCATTATATCATCAACATTATGCTTTAGAGGTCCGCATTCGTTTTTGTCTTCAGAATCGAGCGCTAGATCTGTCCATATCTTGCTAGGTCTGGCAATTTATTTGATCTACGACTGATTGGACGTTCGATAGATGGCCTCTGGCTAGTCTTCCTGTCACTTCGTGTTTCAATGCTTCTGTCGATCAGACTTGTACTTCATCAGCTATATTTGGCTTTCCTTTGATCCTTGTTAATATCTTCCTTCTGTCTTGAGGTATTCATTGCGTATACTGTATGAATATGACTGCTTGGGAAAATCTACTGAAAATTCCTGGACGTCCCCCCCAATGGGTGTAAGCAAGGGACGGCTTGGTGCGCTGAGCGTTTAGCAAACTGCTTCTGAGTAGTAACTTTACGTGACCGCGGGTGTAATCATATCGCCCGAGCAGTTGACTGGAGTCCCAATGGGTGTCATATTACGTGGAACGGCGTCAGCCGCCTGACGTGTTTCCAGACGGTTTGAATTGCATATTGAATTTTTGCGACTGTTCAGTGGCCATGGTAGGAGGTGAGCGGTTGCCTTCTCCTTCTATGAATAGTGTTCTTGCTTCTCCGGCATTTTCACATCTCTTACTGCTGCTTGCTGTTTGCTCTCTTCTCTTTCCTTCTCCTCCACCATGGGCAAGAACAAGAAGGGTGGTAGTTCTTCGCATCATTCCGACGACAAGCGCAAGCGTGAGCCGACTCCTCCCTCGGAGGACTTCGGCGACTCGGAGTACTCGGAGGAGGAGTTCTCCTCCGAGCCCGAGGTCTCTCCGGTCCCTGCCTCTCCCCCGGCGTCGTCTGATGACTCAGACGACTCCTAGGGGATCGCCACGGAGGTATGGACCTACATCTGGGCCGTCTAGCGCGCCAGGCTCGAGGGCTCGGATGAGTCAGAGTACTCCTCGGACGAGGAGAACTCCTCGGACTCGTCCGAGGAGGGCGGCAGCGACGGCGATGGCGGTGACGACAACGGTGACGGCAACGGTGACGACGGTGATGGCGGCGGCAAGGGTGGCAGCGGCGACAGCGGCAACGGCGGCAAGGGCAGCAGTAGGGGCAGCAACAAGGCCAGTGGCTAGACGCCACTGGTTTTATATGTTAGTATAGTTTAGTAGAAATAGTATTAGTGAAATAATGTAGTAGTAGTTAGTAGTATAGAGTAGCGAAATGTAATGTAGTAGTAGGGACGTCATCAGCTCATAATGAGTTGATTTGTAAGTTCGGTGGTGCTTCCCTTATAATGAAGAATGATTTCGCCTAATTATGTGTGCACCATTTTTCCTTTCCGTCAATCGCCGATCGTATTAATGCTTATTGTAGATGTTCTTTCTAAATGTAATGCTTGAGTAGTGGCTTAGAATCGTCGAATCTTCCTTCAGACTGCCTTCTTCGCGATGTCAACGCTTTGGTGGTAGTGGCCAAGTTATTATTGGCGATGTTGGCGCCTTTAGAAGTGATAGCCGAGCTATAATGGGTCGTGTCGGTGTTTTAGAGATAACGACTGAGCGGTTACTGGTGATGTCGGCGTTTTAGAGGTAACAGCCGAATCCTTTGGAGCCACGTCACCGCTTTAGGAATAACAGCCGAGCGATTGCTGGCGATGTCGGCGTTTTAGAAGTAACAGCCGAGTGATAACGGGCCACGTCGGCCGCTTTGTAAATAGTGGCCGAGTGAAGTCTGGGTTAAATCGGGCTGCATCGGCCGTTTTGGAAATAACGGCCGAGTGATGACATGGCATGCCGGCGTTTTAGAAATAACAGCTAGGCGATGACATGGTACGCCAGCGTTTTAGAAATAACGGTTGGGTGATGACTGGGTGCTTTTTAGAATTGGTGTCTGGCCCGGGAAAACCCCATATGTACTGCACTATCGCACACATCTGCATTTTGTGCCCTAGTTTTGCTTTTCTGCATCCAGGCCTTCTCTGCTCTCTTGCAATACTGCCTTCGCTCTGTTTGCCAGCAAGGTTAAGATGGCGCCCAAGCGGAAAGCCCAGAGTTCGTCTATCGCAATCGTTCCTCCTATCGATCCCAACAGTCAGTTGCCTTTCACAGGTAACCACATGTCTGTCGTCTCTGAATCTGACCTTTTCCATCTCGTATCCATTGGAGTTCTTCCTCCGAAGGAGGTCTGTTCTTGGCGGATTTGCCATGGGGTTACTGTTCCGACAGAAGACACCCACGAATCCGTCATTTACGTTCCTTTTCTTATCCGCGGCTTTGCTCTTCCCATTTCTCCTTTTTTCCACGGTCTCCTTGATTTCTATCACTTGAATCTGACCCATCTGAATCCTAATTCCATTCTGCAAGTTTCTATTTTTGTTCACTTGTGCGAAGCTTTCCTTGGTATTTTGCCACACTTTGGCCTATGGAAGTACTTGTACCACTGCCGGCCTGGGATGGGCGGAGGGCAGCACCAGCTTGTGGGGGGCGCGAGTTTGGAGATGCACCGTGGGAGGAAGACCTACTACCTTGACATCCCACTCAAGGATAGCATCAAAGGATGGCGCCTGGAATGGTTTATCGTGGAGAATCACAGGAATTCCCTCCCCCCACGGTCAGGGAGACAACCAGATGTTCGCACTCCAAGCTGGACCGAATCCCCCACAGACCTGGAGGTGGCTGAGGCAAGGGCTCTACTTGCTGAGGTTGGATTGTTGAAAGAGAGGGGTCTGACTACAGAAGCTGTGGTCGTCGATTTCATTTTCAAGAACATTCAGCCACTAAAAGACAGAGCGTGCCCGGCTTATCTGTATCGAGGTCTCGCTGATTCGACCTGGGTTACCAACAGAAGAATTCCTGCTGTGGATTTGGTCAGCCGGCTTGAGATGATACTTAGAGGCAAGGTGTCAAACATCGATGCTCCTGTTGCATACTCAGCCTGGAATCTGCCTCCTTCCAAGGCTTTTACCAGTTTTGTGTCTAATCCTCCTGCTGGTGATAGCGGTTGGCCCTTAGAGTGCGACCCTCTCCCAAAGAGGTTAGTGCTTTGGTCGCCTCACTTGGTGAAATCCCTGACGACGAGAGGCAGGTTCATTTCAAGGTACCTTTGAATCCAAGTGATGCAGAGATAAGTGCCATGCTAGATATATTGGCTGAGGATTCCTCTGATGCAGCTCCTGCTGAAACACTGGCTATAGCACCCATTACCGAGGCTCGCAAAGATCTGGATATTCAGAGGTCTGACAGTGTTCGCTCGAAGCGTCCTCGCCGAGCCACTCAACCAACTTCTCCTGCTGAGGGGAAGAAAAAGAAAAAGAGACGTCTTCGCCGAGTGTCATGCTTGGATCAGGATGTCGGTCCTTCTGCTTCTGTTGCTGAGGAAGTGCCGGTGCCAGTTTTTGTTGAAGCTGATCCCAATGGGTGTGATCTGACTGATGCTGATCCCAATGGGTGTAACCCGACTGATGTTGACCCCAATGGGTGTGACCTAGATGATGTTGATCCCAATGGGTGTGATCCGTCCAAAGCTGACCCCAATGGGTGTACCGTCTGCATTGCTGATGAAGATGAGGAAGAGGAGGATGAAGTCCCTCTAGTTCGGAAGAACATCCGGCGCTACATAGCTAGCGGGGAAAGTAGTGGTGTTCCTTCTCCAGCTCTGTCTGCCCTTGTTGGTCTGCAAGAATTATCTCTGGCAAACTTTGATCAGACTCTTGAAGACATGGTCCCAGAAGATCTGTTGTCAGAGCCGGCAGATGGTGGAATGATGGATATTTGTGCTGATGCGCCTAATGTCGGGTTGGAGTTATCCCACGTGGCGTCTCGTGCCTCATCGACCTTGGATCGCAGTCTTAAAGGTCAGGATGCTGGCCTGGATTGTTCTGCTCCCATGGAAGTGGATGAAGGTCCTTCAGCCTTAGAGGTGGCCGTTACAGAGGATTCAGCCCTCAAAGCTGGCGCTAGCGCTTACCCAGCCCCCGAGGGTGTTGCCGGGGATGATCCGACTCGGATGGGTAGCGCGAGCTATGACCCAGCCCCCGAGGGTGTCCGAGTTGATTCTCCCTCTCATACTTCCATGGATGTTCACGTAGGATCTTCTCCTTCTCATTCTGGTTGCCTGGCAGTAGCTCAAGCTTCAGGTCAGGGAGTCGCCTTAGAGGCCGGCGCTCCTAATGACAGAGTTTTGATTTCTGCTGATGACACTGACTTGGTCCCCACTGATGCATTGCGAGTTGTTCCGGTTGGTGATCCTTCATCGAGCCATCACTTGACTTCCCACGACTTGGGATTTTCTTCGTTCTTTTCCAACCTCCAGGTAATTTGGTCTTTCCTGATCTGGCTATATCCCAGGTGTGATATTGTTCTTTACACTCATCTGTTTTGTCGTCAGGCATTGATTGACGAAATGGCTGGTCAGCTGAAGTCGCAGGGTGCTTTTGTCCCGAAAAGGGCTCTGTCCCTGACGCATTGGAATCCAGTGCTGCTTCAGTAGCAGGTATCTGATTTGGAGATGGCAAATGCTGGTTAGTGCCCCTTGTTTCTTCTTTGGCTACTTGACTAGTCTGCTTTTTAGCTGAACACCCTTGCTTGACTATTTCTTGATAGGTATGGCTCGGCGGTGCTCTGATCTTGAAGAAAAGTATTCTCAAGGTCAGACTGAATTGGCCCAGGTTTCTGCTTCTCTAAATGATGCTAACACGCTGATCTCCACTCTCCATGCTCAGCTTGACTCTGAAAAGGTGACCAGTGAATTAAGTTTTACTTGGCTTTGTCTACTGTGTTTTTAGTGCTTGCTTGACGTTGGAGAAACTGATTCTTGTCTGCAGGAGGAAAAACGTGCTCTTGCCACTTCTCGTGACAACCTTGACAAGCTATATCGTGACGCCAGCAACTCGTTGACCATCTTGGAGAGGAGTCATCGCTTCACCATGGAAGATTTGGATAATCATCGTTATAAGCTGCAAGAGTCCTTGGATGATATGATTCGCCTCAGGCAATTGGTGTCGAACAAGGATACTGTCATCAAGGATCTGCGTGCTTCCAAGAAATCAGTCGTACAGGAGCTAGAAACTGCTCGGTTGGCTGCCAAGACTGCTGAAGAGACTTCTACTACTCTGAGGGCTCAGCGCGACAAAGCTATGGACAAAGCTATTTGCGCGGGGCGGATCCTGATAAGGAGACCCAGCGTGGTTGTTCCTCACGATAAAGTGGCAGACGTGAATGCCGCTCCTGATTCCTCGAGTCGTCCCTCTTCGTCAGTTGCTCCTGAGAAGAACATTACCAAATAGAAAACACTGAATGCTTTGAATATGTGGTTAGTGTGCTCGGATATTTCGTTAGAAAACACTTTTCAGTACTGAATGCCATTATTGTTTTCCCGTTGTTAGAATTTAACAGTATCTTCAATCGTAGAAGTAAACGCAGTATGATGATTTTGAAATTTCTTCGTGGGGCATAGAGGTCGCCCTGAGATGAGTAATCGCAAACGTGTCGCATCGCCTTAGGCCGCTGCCGACTTAAGCCGATTGCTCCGTTAGTAGGGTATTGTGGTCACCCTGAGTCAAGTAAGCGTGAGCATGTCGCACCGTCTTAAGCCATTGCCGACTTAAGCCGATTGCTCCGTTAGTAGGGTATAGTGGTCACCCCGAGTTAAGTAAGCGTGAGCATGTCGCACCGCCTTAAGTCATTGCCGACTTAAGCCGATTGCTCCGTTAGTAGGGTTTAGTGGTCACCCCGAGTTAAGTAAGCATGAGCATGTCGCACCGCCTTAAGTCATTGCCGACTTAAGCCGATTGCTCCATTAGTAGGGTTTAGTGGTCACCCCAAGTTGAGTAAGCGTGAGCATGTCGCACCGCCTTAAGTCATTGCCGACTTAAGCTGATTGCTCCGTTAGTAGGGTATAGTGGTCACCCCGAGTTAAGTAAACGTGAGCATGTCGCACCGCCTTAAGTCATTGCCGACTTAAGCCGATTGCTCCGTTAGTAGGGTATAGTGGTCACCCCAAGTTAAGTAAACGTGAGCATGTCGCACCGCCTTAAGTCATTGCCGACTTAAGCCGATTGCTCCGTTAGTAGGGTATAGTAGTCACCCCAAGTTAAGTAAGCGTGAGCATGTTGATAGCGAACAATTTGAGTGCCTTTGAAGTCTTTTTATTGATGATATATTTCCTAGCTTACAGAGTACATTGTCGTCCCGATAGCTTTTGAGATATAGCTAGGGGTAAAACTTCCTGAGATGTTCTATGTTCCACGAGTTCCCAATTTCCGTGCCATCCATTTGAGTAAGGCGATACGATCCAGGCCGAGTGACTTCTGCTACTATGAACGGTCCTTCCCATAGTGGCGACAGTTTGTGCCGTCCCTCCCCCGTTAGAATTCGGCGAAGGACGAGGTCTCCCACTGCAAAGGATTGATTTCGTATGGCCTTGTCATGATAACGCCTCAGAGTTTACTGATATCGGGCTGACTGAATAACCGTATTCAATCGTTCTTCTTCTAGTACGTCGACATCCTCCAGCCTAGTAGCCTCAGCTTCTGCTATGTTTTCAAAGATTAACCTTGGTGCCCCATACTTGAGATCAGCAGGTAGCACTGCTTCCGAACCATAGACCATAAAGAAAGGTGTGTTTCCATGCAAGGCTCGACTATGTTGAGTTCTCAGGCTCCAAACAACATACGGCAGCTCTCTGATCCACTTTCCTGTGAACTTTTCATTCTTGTGGAAAATTTTCTTTCTGAGTGCTTCCAATATCATCCCGTTGGCTCTTTCTACCTGCACGTTGGCTCTTGGGTGCGCCAATGAGGCATATTTGATCTGAATGCTCTTTTGCTCGCAGAAATCGAAGAACTCTGAGCTTGTGAAATTGGATCCCAAGTTGGTTATGATGCTATTCGATATTCCAAACCTGAATATTATGTCTTGCATGAATTCCACTGCCTTGGCTAAAGTTAGAGAAGCAATGGGTTTGAACTCTATCCATTTAGTGAATTTGTCGATAGCGACCAGTACATGAGTGTATCCTCCTTGAGCTTTCTTGAAAGGTCCAATCATATCCAATCCCTAGCATGCGAATGGCCAAGTTATGGGTATGGTTTGCAGTTGCTGTGCTGGTAGATGTTGCTGTTTTGACAAGTACTGGCAGGCTTCGCACCTCTGGACTAACTCGGCTGCATCAATCTTTGCTATTGGCCAGTAGAAACCTGACCGGAAGACCTTCCCAACCAGGGTCCTGGGTGCTACGTGTATCCCGCATTGCCCAGCATGAACCTCTTCTAGCAGTTGCTTTCTGGTGGCCGAGAGAATGCATTTCATGAGGACTCTTGATGCGCCCCTTCTGTATAGCGTTTCCCCAATGAGAGTATAATGAGCTGACTGCCTTGCAACTCGTTCTGCTGTATTTTTGTCGTCTGGTTCCTCCTCATTTTTATGTACTTGATGATCGGCTCCCTCCAGTCATCAGAATTTGACTCTGGTTGGCTCAGAGCACTGCATTCCTCCGCCCGATCTACTGAAATGCTCAGATGCAGTATTTCTTGAACAAAAACTCCAGGCAGGACCTGAGTCCGACTGGATCCTAGCTTGGACAATGTATCAGCTGCCGTGTTGCGATCTCTCTCCACATGATGAAATTCTAGACCATAAAATTTGTCTTCTAGTTTCTAGACGGCAGTGCAGTATTTTCCCATGGAATCATTCGAGCAATCTCATTCTTTGTTTATCTGACTTATGACCACTAGAGAATCGCTGTATACCATCAGTCTCTTGATGCCCAGTGATATGGCAATGTTTAGTCCATGAATTAGAGCTTCGTATTCTGCTGCATTGTTGGATGCTGGAAATAATAATTGAAGAGCATATTTGAGTTGTTCACCTCCAGGTGCAATAAAGAGGATCCCTGCACCTGCTCCCTGCAGTTTCAACGAGCCGTCGAAATACATTCACCATACTTCTGCAGTTTCCGGGTTATCCGACACTTGTTGCTCAGTCCACTCCGACACGAAGTCAACCAGTGCTTGAGTTTTGATGGCAGTGCGAGGTCGAAATTCAATGTCATGAGATCCTAGTTCACAGGCCCACTTGGCTATTCTTCCGATGGCTTCTTTATTGTGGAGAATATCCCCTATCGGAAATCCAGTGACTACTATGACTTTGTGGTCGTCGAAGTAGTGACGGAGCTTGCGTGCAGTTAGAAGTACTGCATATAATAACTTCTGAACTTGAGGGTATTTTTTCTTCGAAGGACCCAGAACTTCACTGATGAAATAGACAGGATGCTGTACTGGGTACGCATGTCCCTCTTCAGCTCGCTCGACAACCAACGCGGTGCTCACCACGTGAGTCGTGCAAGAGATGTATAACAGTAGATCTTCAGCTGGTTGAGTCGGCGTGGCTCGGCGCGACGGTTTTAGCACTAGCGGTGTCGTCAAGAATTTTTTCTGCGTATCTAAAGCTTCTTGTGCTTCTGAAGTCCACTGGAATTTGTCTACCTTCTTGAGCAACTTATAGAATGGTAAGCCTTTTTCTCCCAGCCTTGATATGAATCTGCTCAGAGCTGCCATACATCTAGTAAGTCTTTGTACTTTCTTCTGTGATCGTGGTGCTTCCATCCTCATGATAGCCTCGATCTTTTCTGGATTTGCTTCGATTCCCCAGTGGCTGACAATAAACCCGAGCAACTTTCCTACCGGTACTCCGAAGACACATTTTTCGGGATTAAGCTTCCATCGATATCGCCGTAGAATGTTGAAGGCCAGCTATAAATCTTCAATGAAGTTTTCTGAATTCTCCGTCTTGATCACCACATCATCCACGTAAGCTTCCACATGCTTGCCCCAGTGGTTGGCTAAGCTTGTCTGGATAGCTCTCTGATAAGTCGCTCCAGCGTTTTTGAGGCCGAACGGCATGGAGGTATAGCAGAAAGCTCCGAACGGGGTGATGAATGCTGTTTTTTCCTCATCTTCTTTCGCCAAGCTAATCTGATGATACCCGGAGTAGCAATCCAAGAAAGACAACGTAGAACATCCGGCGGTCAAGTCCACCACCTGGTCGATCCTAGGGAGTCCGAAGGGATCCTTCGGACAGTGTTTGTTGAGATCCGTGTAGTCGACGCACATGCGCCAATCCACCTTATTCTTTTTGAGTACAAGAACAGGATTAGCTAACCACTCAGGATGTAACACCTCTCTAATGAATCCGGCCGTGACCAAGCGAGCCAACTCAGCATGGATGGCTTCTCTTTTGTTGGGTGTGAAGCGACGTAATTTTTGTCGAATTGGCCTCGCCTGGGTGTAGACCTTCAATTTGTGCTCGGCCAGTTCTCTCGGGACTCCCGGCATATCCGCTGGTCGCCATGCGAATATGTCTCGGTTATCTTGCAGAAACTGGATGAGCGCGCCTTCCTATTTTTCATCCAGGCTGGAACTGATGATAGCAGTCTTGCGCTCGTCGGTGAACCCAAGATTGATTCTCTTGGTTTCTTCAGTCGGCCGTATAGAGGTCACGACTTGAGCTTCATTCGCGGGTACTGCGAGGTCTTCCTCAGGCTTTGAGTTCGCCTGCGCAGAAGAAGTCGCCGACGGCTTGGTGGTGAGGGCCACCTGAATGGCCACTCGGAAACATTCTGCGGCGCCTTGGAAGTTAGCGCGCATAGTTATGATCCCTCGTGGTCCTGGCATCTTCAATATCATGTATGTATAATGTGGAATGGCCATAAAATTCACCAATCCAGGCCTCCCGATGATGGCGTTGTATCCGCAGCCAAAATTTGCCACCTCGAACCTCAGGAACTCGGTCATGTAGTTCTCCGGAGTTCCGAAGGTGACCGGCATGTAGATGTGGCCCAGCGGATATTCTCCTTCAGTTGGCACGATGCCAAAGAAGGGTGTGTCCGACTCATGGAGTTCTTTGAGGGGAACTCTTAAGCCTTGGAGCGTCCGGGGGAAGGTGACGTTGATGCTGCTTCCCCCGTCCACTAATACCTTTTTTACCCTGCTATCTCGGATCACCAGATTGACGTGGAGCGGGTACTTGCCTGGGTGGTCGAAGTTGAGCCACTGATCTGCCCGGGTGAAGGTGATCGAGTGCTCGGACCATCGGTACGGGGCGGGAGGACCGGTAGTCGCCACCAATATCTAACGATCATTGAGCTTTTGTTGCCTCTTGCTTTCCTGCGACCCGTGTCCACCGAAGATGACGTTGACTTCTCTATCAACGCGTGGGAAGGCTCCACCTCCTCCCTCCTCCTGCTGCTGGGGTTGTTGAGGTTCTCCAGGTCCTCCTCGTGGCGGGGGAGGAGGTAGAGGTTGGAAGGGTCGGCCGTTCCCCACGGAATGCTTGAAGTCTCTGCAGTTCCGAAGGGTATGGCGCATGTCCTTGTGGTTCGGGCACTGGGCATCGAGGATGTCGTCCAGCGTGCGTTCGCCTCCACGAGGTCCTCCTCGGGCGCGAGAGGCAGGTGGTCCGGCGGCATGGACCTCTTCATGAGGCCTCTTCTCCTAGCGTTTGTCGGGCTGCTGGTTCGCGTCACGTCGCGGTGCTGCCGGTGCGGGCTTTGTTCCTCTGATGAGGTCTAGAGCTCGCTCATCGGCGGTGATGTAGAGGTCGGCTTCCTGGAATAGCTACTCCGAAGTGGTCGGCGCCTTTTGTAGTATGGCTCGGACGAAGGCCAAGTCATTGGATCCCCGGTAGAAGTCCTCGATCACTGCTGCCTCCGCGACTTCGGGGATACGATTTCTCATGGTCCGGAATCTTCTGAGGTACGGCTGGAGAGTTTCGTCCCCCCGGCGCTTGATGGATTTGAGGTCCCATGGTTGCGTCGGTTTGTCGGAGAGAGATTGGAAGTTGGCGATGAAGCACCGACTAAAGTCGCTCCAGTCGTCGATGCAGTGTTGGGGTAGGTGTCGCATCCAATGCAGCGCGTCTTGCCCAAAGACGATAGGCAACTACGCGGTCATCACGTCCTCGGTTGCCCCAGTGGCTCGGGCAACAGTGGTATAGACGGCCAGCCAGTCTCTCGGATCCTGCTTAGGTTCATATTTGTCGACGTTGGAGACCTTGAAGTTAGGGGGCCATAGAATGGCCCTGAGGCGTGGAGTAAGCGCTGATACTCCACAACTGTCTTCTTGTCATCAGTGATGATGTCTTTCCTGGGAAGGGAAGTGGTTGTCGTGGTGCCTCGACCGTTCCCGGGTGGTGCCACCAGTCGAAGCCGTGACCGACTCGGTCCTGGTGGCCTGACTCCGTGCCGGGATGCCGTGATCCCGGTCGTACTCCTCCCAGCGACAGATCTCATTCTCGTGTCGTCGTTCACGCGAAGCGTTGATGGAGCTCCGTGCGTCTCGCCGACTGTTGATGGTGTGTCGTAGGTCGTTCGGCGGATGGGCGAGTGGCAGAAGGTGATTGGCTGCCCAAGTGAACAGCTGCCGATAGCCCTCGGCATCGGGAGTCCGGGGGAGTCCATCAGCTATCCAAGCCAACACTCCACCGACTTCACTCGGCGTGTTCATGGCTCGGGCGAAGTCGGGGTTCAAGTTGCGTCCGAAGAGTGGATTTTCTCGACGTTGCCTCGTTTCCTGCTCAGCTTGCTCTTGAGCCTGTCGACGGTCGCATCGTCGGGAATTCCTTCTCTCCCTGAAGACACGTTCTTCTAGAGTTTCTCCCATCTCCGAGGCCTCGTCCCGCGATACGGGTTGCGCTGGGTCCCGCTCTCCGGCCTCGTGATGTCGTCGGATATTTCAGCGTCGGTTCCTTCGTCGGCGGGATTCCCGCTGAGGAGGTTGCTCTCCGGGCGTAGTCGGTTCGTCGTCAGAGATGGGAGGCGATTCCACTATCCCGATGAAGAGAACGTCGGGGTAGAATGGAGCAGCTGTTGCGGCAATCTTCCTTCTGCCCTCCTTTGAGGACGGACGCACAGAAAGAGCAGCTTGACGATCCTTTGCCTCATTCGCTTCCTTTTTCCTTGTGATCCGTGTCCATCTTTCTGTTGGAGAGGTGGACAGCGGAGTTCTCCGGGTTGACAGATCCTCGGCCCCTAGTTGGCTAAAGGTGATCTTTTCTCGGAGCATTGGAGGTTGCGCTTTTTCCGGTTTTGCCCCGATTTTCTCGGAGATCTTTGAGGAAGATTTTCTCTCCGGTGGATCCACGATGCGATGTAGAGTTCCCTCCTCATCCGCTACGAATGAGATAGTTCCAAAGCAGAACACGGACCCGGGACGGAGGATGATCTTGTGCTGGAAGGTGACGGCCATTGAGCTAGCTTGGATCGATGACACACCCCCTACCTGGTGCGCCAGCTGTCGGTGTTTTGGGTCCGACCGCGCACCCGGGGTTGCCCCTCAAGGTGCTTTTTGGAGTAGGACGGTGTTATCGACTGTAACTCGATGGTTCGTGCTGATGCATGAGAAACAGTGGACAGTTTTGTATAGGTTCGGGCTGCATGGAGATGCGTAACACCCTACATCCTGGTGTGAGTACTTTGCGTGGTAGATTACAAGAGGTTTCTCTAGTGTTGGAAATGTAGAGAGCCAAGTAGGTGGCTAGGTAATGAGGTAGACGAAGATGATCTTGAGGGGGTGCCCCCTAGGCCTTATATATTCGACCGTGGGACGTTACATGTGGATATGATAACAACGTGCACCTAAGTAATAGTGAACTGATTGAGTCTTATCTTCCTATAATTAAGCTGACCCATCCCCGCTCAGTTCCGATGTACGGGGCTCCTGCGCGGGAAGGTCGGGTCACTGTTGTGATCACTGCTCGGATTCATCGGGCCGCCTAGGCTTGCGTCAATCCGATCTTGTGTCGATCCACTTCACTAGGCGTTCTTTCCCAGGCCCACGAAGGGATGATCTCGCGAATTATTAGGCCCACGGGCCTTTCGTGAGATCTTTTATCCTTCTGGTGGACCCAAGGGATATCCGTCTCCCACAATAGCCGACTCTCAACTCCTTGACATCGTCCCTATGTTTCCCTCATAGGCTAGTGATGAAGTATTTGTAAGCATTGTATTCAACTAATCCAAATATTAATATAATTGTAAAGATCAATGTTGTAGAAGATTGACAACTTATAAGTAAACAAAACATCAATATAAGTTTACATATTGTCCCAAAATCATCACAAAATTGGCGTATAATGTTTTGGGTAATCTAACGAGTCAAGGACTATGGTTGTGTCATACTTCAGCTTCATATAGACACAAACCTAGTGCTGGTACATGCGTAATATTCCCTGGGGGTGATGCATGAGGTGCCCAGGGGGCCAATGCATGAGATGCCCTCGGGTCAGGGTTAGAGCCAGAGGTGCTCTAGAAACTGATGTGCAAGGTGTCCCTCAGGTGGGTGCAAGATGTGTCCTTGAGGCACCAACACGAAAGATGTCCTGGGGCTAATGTGTGGGATGCCTTAAGGGCCAATGCCCAAGGTGCTTCTAGGGCCAATATGCAAGGTGCCCACCAAGGGTCGACGCAAGGTGTTATGAGGGTTAATGCTCAAGGTTCATAAAGGGTTGGGCAAGAGGTGCCCTGGGGATCGATGCATGAGGTGCCCTAGGGGTCGAACCAAGATGTTCCTCGAAGGCCAATGCATGTGGTGGCCTATGGGTTATGACATCTTGGATGGAAACCATAAGTGCCTTGAGCCCCACAAGGCCTAGCGACTAATTGCAAGATGTCATGCGACACGAGTGGGCTCGATGGCTGAAATGGTTGTATCATTAAAAAGGATGTCCTCATCAAAGAGTAACCTCCTCAACCTCATACCTATTGTCAAAACAATTATTGACACCCATGTGATACTCAATCTCTATGCTATCAGCTGAAGTATCATCATGAAGGGGGTATGATTGGGGTTTAAACTCATAGGATTTCAATGATCTTATTTCTTTTTTAATGATGTTTCCAAACATTACCTTCAAGCTATCTTCATTTTAAGAGGCTATGGGGCCTAGGCTGGTGGCCTAGGCGTCCGATGTGATGGGCTGCACAATAGCCATGGCGGGATGGAGGACGACCATGGCTTCTTGTGTTGCCAAGTTCCTAATGGATGCGTTGGCTAAGGGGTGGCTAAGATGTCCGAAGTAGGCTCACCGTCAGTCGTGCTGTCGAGAGATGGAGGCCATAAATGGTGAAGATAGCTTAACCTTAGGTATGATCTTTCTATTGATATGGATGAAGAAAGGGGTCGAGGAGGTTGAGAAGGACTGGATCAAGACATGTGCACCTTGTTAGAGCCATTCCATGGAGGGAGGTGGACGGTGTGGCACCCTATTAGCCGTGCCGGGAAGAACAAAAAGAGGATGTAAGGCTACCTTATGAGAGAAGAAAAAAGGAAGAATAAAAACAAAACGAATAAGTATGATTAGGAATGTGTATAATCAGTGGCAGTGGTGGATAATTTCCAACCAACTTCACGATAACGTAAGACAAATGTTTTCATGACACTAGTAGAAAAGAGCTCTAAGCCTACGGTGGGTGTAACGTTTTACATGTGGTTTCGGTTATCGCGTGCCAGTGATAATAAACTAGTCGGCCCGACTTGGCAACCATCAGTGGAAACACATTTCCACTGGTGGTCGGTGTAAGTAAACCACCAATGATAATATCATTTCCACTGGCGGTTTACTTACACCAACCGCCAGTGGAAATGTGCTTCCCATGGTGTCGGTGTTTGGACTAGCGGTCCTAACCAACTAGTGAAATGATGTCGTGTGCCCAGAATCTAGATGGTGTGCGAGTTGACACAAGCGATTTATCCTGGTTCGAGCAATGCAAGGCCCTACTTCCAGCTAAGGGGGATGGAGCTTATATTACTCGCACCAAGGTGCTTGAAGTAGGGATTACAAGCTGAGCGGGAGAGGGGGAGTCCCCAAGTCCCTGGAACTAATTGAGGCAAGTGCCAATACCGGAAGACAAGAGAAACTACCAAGTGTTCACCCTCCCCTGGAGGAGTCATGGACTGCCCTATTTATAGACCGAGGGGTGTACGCTGTTGAGCCGGGGGCCGTCGTGCTACTAAGGGGGGTGTCTTGGTGTCTTGTGGGTGACACGACCTTGTACTATGTTGTTGACTTGAATCTATCGTTTCCCCGCTGAGAGCCGAGGCCGAGGGGTTGATCACATGTCCGAGCCTCCAAGGGAGGGGTCACCCATACTATAGTGATTGCAACAGGGCCTCGGTATGGGTAAAAGTCTGCTTACAGGAGGCGTCAGCATTCCTGTGTTGGATGGCGTTGGGTGTCCTTTGTTGCGGATATCGAGATCAATGCTGAGCTTGAGCAAAGTGGAAGTCTTCTTGAGGCGATGGTCGAGTCCTCCCTGACCCGTGCCACAGTTAACGGAGTGGTCGTCTGCAGAATTCGAGGTGGAGCAAGTAGCCGAGGCCTAGCTCGTGCGATGCAGAGATGGTGCCTAAGGGCGAGCCCAGTGTCGGGCGAGGTGGAGTTTTGCGCCCGAGGGCCGGTCTGCTCTTCCATCATATTAGGTGTCCCATCTGGGGATTGCAAGCGGCGTGCGTGCATAGTGACGCATGTGTAATCATGCTATTGCGCCCGGATGTGACCGTTGTCCTATTGCCGCTGTGCTCCTGTGTCACTGTGCAGGGTAGGTATACGCATTAAATGCAGGTGTCCCCCGTTGGCCTTCGGGCACACTTTGTCCTCCTCGTCTGAGACGGGCTCAGGCGAGATGGATATGGAGGCCCTAGGGAGAGGTGTCCTCGGGTGAGGCGGAGACCAGATACCTGAGTTCTGAGAAGCTCGGGTGAGACAGAGACTTTCCCGAGGCGGAGATTTCGGAGGGCCCTCGGGGAGGGGGCTCAGTTAGGATGGCGCTCTTATGGGGAAGACCCTTGAGGCGGGCCTCGGGAGAGGAGGTGACCTGGTCTCTTTCCTTCGGGGGTTGCGATTGGGCAAATAACCTTTCTTATAGCGCATTTTAGGGGTATAATCCGGGTACCCCTAATTATCACACTCGACACATGGCGGTTGCCTATTCCAACCGTCAGTGACCTTTGTTGTATATATACCCCTTCATCCTCCTCGACAAGAGATGTAGCTCGCAGCCAATTTCTATTGGAGGCGATTTTGGAGGTCCATATTTCACAAAATACAAGGGGGAGGTTTTGATCTTCCTTTTTTGGAAGAAGGTTGCTAAGAAAGGTTGGGTTATGTTTCTCTTGCTATTTTTTGTTCATTCTTGCACAATTTTAGCCACATTTTGGATCTATTGTTTCACCATGTGAGAGAGAAGAGTATAGCTAGGTTATTTTCTCTATTTCCTCAAATGAGGTTTGAAAGTCGCCTAGAGGGGGGGTGAATAGGGCGAAACTGAAAATCTCAAAAATAATCACAACTACAAGCCGGGTTAGCGTTAGAAATATAATAGAGTCCGCGAGAGAGGGCACAAAACAAATCACAAGCGAAATAATGAAGTGAGACACGCGGATTTGTTTTACCGAGGTTCGGTTCTCTCAAACCTACTCCCCGTTGAGGAGGCCACAAAGGCCGGGTCTCTTTCAACCCTTCCCTCTCTCAAACGGTCCCTCGGACCGAGTGAGCTTCTCTTTCTCAAATCACTTGGGAATCAAACTTCCCGCAAGGACCACCACACAATTGGTGTCTCTTGCCTCAATTACAAGTGAGTGTTTGATCACAAGAAAGAATGCCAAAGAAAAAGAAGCGATCCAAGCACAAGAGCTCAAATGAACACTACAAATCACTCTCTCTAGTCACTAGGGCTTTGTGTGGAGTTGGGAGAGAATTTGATCTCTTTTGGTGTGCTTTGCAATGAATGCTAGCTCTTGTATAGTGGTTGGAAGTTGGAAAACTTGGATGCAATGAATGGTGGGGTGGTTGGGGTATTTATAGCCCCAACCACCAAACATGACCGTTGGTGGAGGCTGTCTGTCGATGGCACACCGGACAGTCCGGTGCACACCGGACATGTCCGGTGCCTCCGCCACGTCATCAATGCCGTTGGATTCTGACCGTTGGAGCTTCTGACTTCGGGGCCCGCCTGGATGTCCGGTGCACACCGGACATCACCTGTTCATTGTCCGGTGCGACAGTATGGGCGCGCCTGACTTCTGCGCGCGCAGACAGCGCATTAAATGCGCCGCAGGTAGCCGTTGGCGCCGAAATAGCCGTTGCTCCGTAGTTACACCGGACAGTCCGGTGCACACCGGACATGTCCGGTGAATTATAGCGGAGCGGCTGCTGCGCGATCCCGAGGCTGGCGAGTTGAGGAGGCCGCGCTTCCATGGAGCACCGGACACTGTCCGGTGTACACCGGACAGTCCGGTGAATTATAGCGGAGCGGCCTGAGAAATTCCCGAAGGTGGCGAGTTCGAGTTGGAGTCCTCTGGTGCACCGGACACTGTCCGGTGGCGCACCGGACACTGTCCGGTGTACACCGGACAGTCCGGTGCCTCCAGACCAGAGGTGCCTTCGGTTGCCCCTATGCTCCTTTGTTGAATCCAAAACTTGATCTTTTTATTGGCTGAGTGTGAACCTTTTGCACCTGTATAACTTATACACTAGAGCAAACTAGTTAGTCCAATATTTGTGTTGGGCAATTCAACCACCAAAATTATTTAGGGACTAGGTGTAAGCCTAATTCCCTTTCAATCTCCCCCTTTTTGGTGATTGATGCCAACACAAACCAACGCAAATATAGAAGTGCATAATTGAACTAGTTTGCATAATGTAAGTGCAAAGGTTGCTTGGAATTGAGCCAATATAAATGCTTACATGATGCGCATGGATTGATTTCTTTGTTTTTGACATATTGGACCACATTTGCACCAAAAGTTTTGTTTTTGCAAACTCTTTTGTAAATTCTTTTCAAAGTCCTTTTGCAAGATAGTCAAGGGTAAATGAATAAGATTTTGCAAGGCATTTTCAAGTTTTGAAATTTTCTTCCTTAGTTCAAAATGCTTTCCCTTTGACTAAACAACACTCCCCCTCAAATAAAGTCTCCTCTTAGTGTTTAAGAGGGTTTTAAGACATCAATTTTGAAAAATACTACTTACTCCCCCTTTAGAACACAAAGAGATACCAATTTTGAAATTTACCAATTGAAAATCATCAATTTTAAAATTAGGGTGGTGGTGCGGTCCTTTTGCTTTGGGCTCATATTTTCTCCCCCTTTGGCATGAATCGCCAAAAACGGAATCATTAGAGCCCATAGAAGTACTTTCTCCTCCTTTGGTCATAAAATAAATGAGTGAAGATTATACCAACGTTGGAGAGTGATGCGGAGCGACGGCGAAGGATGAGTAGTAGAGTGGAGTGGAAGCCTTTGTCTTCGCCGAAGACTCCAATTCCCTTTCAATATACCTATGACTTGGTTTGAAATACACTTGAAAACACATTAGTCATAGCATATAAAAGAGACATGATCAAAGGTATTCTTATGAGCCATGTGTGCAAGCTTAGCAAAAGAAATTCCTAGAATCAAGAATATTAAGCTCATGCCTAAGTCTGGTAAAAGATTGTTCATCAAGTGGCTTGGTAAAGATATCGGCTAATTGATCTTTAGTGTTAATGTATGAAATCTCGATATCCCCCTTTTGTTGGTGATCCCGAAGAAAATGATACCGAATGGCTATGTGTTTAGTGCGGCTATGCTCAACGGGATTATCCGCCATGCGAATTGCACTCTCATTATCACATAGAAGAGGAACTTTGGTTAATTTGTAACCGTAGTCCCGCAGGGTTTGCCTCATCCAAAGCAGTTGCGCGCAACAGTGGCCTGCGGCAATATACTCGGCTTCGGCGGTAGAAAGAGCGACCGAATTTTGCTTCTTTGAAGCCCATGACACCAAGGATCTTCCCAAGAACTGTCAAGTCCCCGATGTGCTCTTCCTATTAATCTTACACCCCGCCCAATCGGCATCCGAATAACCAATCAAATCAAATGTGGATCCCCGAGGGTACCAAAGCCCAAACTTAGGAGTATAAGCCAAATATCTCAAGATTCGTTTTACGGCCGTAAGGTGTGATTCCTTAGGGTCGGCTTGGAATCTTGCACACATGCATACGGAAAGCATAATGTCCAGTCGAGATGCACATAAATAAAGCAATGAACCAATCATCGACCGGTATACCTTTTGATCCACGGACTTACCTCCCGTGTCGAGGTCGAGATGCCCATTTGTTCCCATGGGAGTCTTGATGGGCTTGGCATCCTTCATTCCAAACTTGCTTAAAATGTCTTGAGTATACTTTGTTTGGCAAATGAATGTGCCTTCTTGGAGTTGTTTGACTTGAAATCCTAGAAAATACTTTAACTCCCCCATCATAGACATCTCGAATTTCTATGTCATGATCCTACTAAATTTTTCACATGTAGATTTGTTAGTAGACCCAAATATAATATCATCAACATAAATTTGGCATACAAACAAATCATTGTCAAGAGTTTTAGTGAATAAAGTAGGATCGGCTTTGCCGACTTTGAAGCCATTTGCAATAAGGAAATCTCTAAGGCATTCATACCATGCTCTTGGGGCTTGCTTGAGCCCATAAAGCGCCTTAGAGAGCCTATAAACATGGTTAGGGTACTTACTGTCTTCAAAGCCGGGAGGTTGCTCAACATAGACCTCCTCCTTGATTGGTCCATTGAGGAAAGCACTCTTCACGTCCATTTGATAAAGCTTGAAGCCATGGTAAGTAGCATAGGCCAATAATATGCGAATTGACTCAAGCCTAGCTACGGGTGCATAGGTTTCACCAAAAAATCAAACCTTCGACTTGTGAATACCCCTTGGCCACGAGTCGAGCTTTGTTCCTTGTCACCACACCATGCTCGTCTTGCTTGTTGCGGAAGACCCACTTGGTTCCTACAACATTTTGATTAGGACGTGGAACTAAATGCCATACCTCATTCCTTGTGAAATTGTTGAGCTCCTCTTGCATCGCCATTACCCAATCCGAATCTTGAAGTGCTTCCTCTACCCTGTGTGGCTCAATAGAGGAAACAAAAGAGTAATGTTCACAAAAATGTGCAACACGAGATCGAGTAGTTACCCCCTTATGAATGTCGCCGAGGATGGTGTCGACGGGGTGATCTCGTTGTATTGCTTGGTGGACTCTTGGGTGTGGCGGCCTCGGTTGTTCATCCTCCTTGTCTTTATCATTTGCATCTCCCCCTTGATCGTTGCCGTCATTTTGAGGTGGCTCATCTTCTTGTTCAACATCTTGAGCCTCATCCTCAATTTGAGTTGGTGGAGATGCTTGCATGGAGGAGGATGGTTGATCTTGTGCATGTGGAGGCTCTTCGGATTCCTTAGGACATACATCCCCAATGGACATGTTCCTTAGCGTTATGCATGGAGCCTCTTCTTCACCTGTCTCATCAAGATCAACATGCTCTACTTGAGAGCCATTAGTCTCATCAAACACAACGTCACAAGAAACTTCAACAAGTCCTGAGGACTTGTTAAAGACTCTATATGCCCTTGTGTTTGAGTCATATCCTAGTAAAAAGCCTTCTATAGTTTTAGGAGCAAATTTAGATTTTCTACCTCTTTTAACAAGTATAAAACATTTGCTACCAAAAACTCTAAAATATGAAATATTTGGCTTTTTACCGGTTAGGAGTTCATAGGATGTCTTCTTGAGGATTCGGTGAAGATATAACCGGTTGATGGCGTAGCAAGCGGTGTTGACCGCTTCGGCCCAAAACCGATCCGGTGTCTTGTACTCATCAAGCATGGTTCTTGCCATGTCCAATAGAGTTCGATTCTTCCTCTCCACTACACCATTTTGTTGTGGAGTGTAGGGAGAAGAGAACTCATGCTTGATGCCCTCCTCCTCAAGGAAGCCTTCAATTTGAGAGTTCTTGAACTCCGTCCCATTGTCGCTTCTAATTTTCTTGATCCTTAAGCCGAACTCATTTTGAGCCCGTCTCAAGAATCTCTTTAAGGTCTCTTGGGTATGAGATTTGTCCTGCAAAAAGAACACCCAAGTGAAGCGAGAATAATCATCCACAATAACTAGACAGTACTTACTCCCGCCGATGCTTATGTAAGCAATCGGGCCGAATAAATCCATGTGAAGGAGCTCCAGTGGCCTGTCACTAGTCATGATGTTTTTGTGTGGATGATGAGTGTCAACTTGCTTCCCGGCTTGGCATGCGCTACAAATCCTGTCTTTCTCAAAATGAACATTGGTTAGTCCTAAAATGTGTTCTCCCTTTAAAAGCTTGTGAAGATTCTTCATTCCAACATGGGCTAGTCGGCGGTGCCAGAGCCAACCCAAGTTAGTCTTAGCAACCAAGCAAGTGTCGAGTTCAGCTCTATCAAAATCTACCAAGTATAGCTGACCCTCCAACACTCCCTTAAATGCTATTGAATCATCACTTCTTCTAAAGACAGTGACACCTACATCAGTAAATAGACAGTTGTAGCCCATTTGACATAATTGGGATACGGAAAGCAAATTGTAATCTAAAGAATCTACAAGAAAAACATTGGAAATAGTGTGGTCAGGTGATATAGCAATTTTACCCAATCCTTTGACCAAACCTTGATTTCCATCCCCGAATGTGATAGCTCGTTGGGGATCTTGGTTTTTCTCATATGAGGAGAACATCCTTTTCTCCCCTGTCATATGGTTTGTGCACCCGCTGTCGAGTATCCAACTTGAGCCCCCGGATGCATAAACCTACAAAACAATTTTAGTTCTTGACTTTAGGTACCCAAACGGTTTTGGGTCCTTTAGCATTAGAAACAAGAACTTTGGGTACCCAAACACAAGTCTTTGATCCCTTGTGTTTGCCCCCAACAATCTTGGCAACTACCTTGCTGAATTTGTTAGTTAACACATATGATGCATCAAAAGTTTTGAATGAAATAGCATGATCATTTGATGCATTAGGAGTTTTCTTTCTAGGCAACTTGGCACGGGTTGGTTGCCTAGAGCTAGATGTCTCACCCTTATACATAAAAGCATGGTTAGGGCCAGAGTGAGACTTCCTAGAATGAGTTCTCCTAATTTTGCTCTCAGGATAGCCGGCAGGGTACAAAATGTAACCCTCGTTATCCTGAGGCATGGGAGCCTTGCCCTTAACAAAGTTAGATAAATTCTTTGGAGGGGCGTTAAGTTTGACATTGTCTCCCCTTTGGTAGCCAATGCCATCCTTGATGCCAGGGCGTCTCCCATTATAGAGCATACTTCTAGCAAATTTAAACTTTTCATTTTCTAAGTTATGCTCGGCAATTTTAGCGTCTAATAATGCTATATGATCATTTTGTTGTTTAATTAAAGCCATGTGATCATGAATAGCATTGACATCAACATCTCTACATCTAGTACAAATAGAAACATGCTCAACATTAGATGTAGAGGGTTTGCAAGATTTTAATTCAATAACCTTAGCATGTAATAAATCATTTCTAGTTCTAAGGTCGGAAATAGTGGCATTGCAAACATCAAAATCCTTAGCCTTAGCAAGCAATTTTTCATTCTCAATCTTAAGGCTAGCAAGAGACTCATTCAATTCCTTAATCTTAGTAAGCAAATCATCATTATCATTTCTAAGATTGGGAATTGAATCAATACAAACATGAGAATCAACCTTAGCAATTAAATTAGCATTTTCATTTCTAAGGTTGGCAATAGTGTCATGGCAAGTGCTTAGCTCACTAGATAATTTGTTACATTTTTCTACCTCTAGAGCATAAGCATTTTTAACCTTAACATGCTTCTTATTTTCCTTGATTAGGAAGTCCTCTTGGGAGTCCAAGAGATCATCCTTTTCATGGATGGCACTAATTAGCTCATTTAATTTTTCTTTTTGTTGCATGTTGAGGTTAGCAAAAAGAATGCGCAAGTTATCCTCCTCATTTTTATCATCATCCTCATCACTAGATGTTTCATATTTAGTGGAGGACCTTGATTTTACCTTCTTTTTGCCGTCCTTGGCCATGAGACACTTGTGGCCGACGTTGGGGAAGAGGAGGCCTTTGGTGACGGTGATGTTGGCGGCGTCCTCGTCGGAGGATGAGTCGGTGGAGCTCTCGTCGGAGTCCCATTCGCGGCATACGTGGGCATCGCCGCCCTTCTTCTTGTGGTACCTCTTCTTTTCTCTCCTCTTGCCCTTCTTGTCGTTGTCCCTGTCACTGTCACTTGATAATGGACATTTAGCAATAAAGTGACCGGGCTTACCACACTTGTAGCAAACCTTCTTGGAACGGGGTTTGTAGTCCTTCCCCTTCCGTTGCTTGAGGATTTGCCGAAAGCTTTTGATGATTAAGGCCATCTCCTCATTGTCGAGCTTGGAGGCGTCAATTGGTTGTCTACTTGGTGTAGACTCCTCCTTCTTCTCCTCCGTGGCCTTGAAGGCCACCGGTTGCGCCTCGGATGTGGAAGGTTCATCAAGCTCGTTGATCTTCTTTGAGCCCTTAATCATGCATTCAAAGCTCACAAAATTCCCGATAACTTCCTCGGGGGTCATTAGTGGATATCTAGGATTACCACGAATTAATTGAACTTGAGTGGGGTTAAGGAAAATAAGAGCTCTTAAAATAACCTTAACCACCTCGTGGTCATCCCACTTTTTGCTCCCGAGGTTGCGCACTTGGTTCACCAAGGTCTTGAGCCGGTTGTACATATCTTGTGGCTCCTCCCCTTGGCGAAGACGGAAGCGACCGAGCTCCCCCTCGATCGTTTCCCGCTTGGTGATCTTGGTGAGTTCATCACCCTCGTGTGCCGTCTTGAGTAGGTCCCAAATCTCCTTTGCATTCTTCAACCCTTGTACTTTGTTGTATTCCTCCTTGCTTAGAGAGGCGAGGAGAATGGTTGTGGCTTGGGAGTTGAAGTGCTCGATTTGGGCCACTTCGTCCGTGTCATAACCCTCATCCCCTATTGATGGTACCTGTGCTCCAAACTCAACAACATTCCATATACTTTTGTGGAGTGAGGTTAGATGAAATTTCATTAAATCACTCCACCTAGCATAATCTTCGCCGTCAAAAGTTGGCGGTTTGCCTAATGGAACGGAAAGTAATGGAGTATGTCTAGATGTACGGGGATAGTGTAAGGGGATCTTACTAAACTTCTTGCGCTCTTGGCGCTTAGAAGTTACGGACGGTGCATCGGAGTCGGAGGTGGACGTTGATGAAGTGTCGGTCTCGTAGTAGACCACCTTCCTCATCCTCTTGTCGCCTTTCCGATGTGACTTGTGAGAAGAAGATTTTTCCTTCTTCTCTTTGTGGTGAGAAGAGGAAGATCTTTTCTCCTTCCGTTTGGAGGAACCCTTCTTCTTCTCCCTCCTCTTGGTGCGTGACTCTTCCGATGAAGTGCTCCCTTGGCTTGTAGTGGGCTTGTCGCCGGTCTCCATCTCCCTCTTGTTGTGATCTCCCGACATCACTTCGAGCGGTTAGGCTCTAATGAAGCACCGGGCTCTGATACCAATTGAAAGTCGCCTAGAGGGGGGTGAATAGGGCGAAACTGAAAATCTCAAAAATAATCACAACTACAAGCCGGGTTAGCGTTAGAAATATAATAGAGTCCGCGAGAGAGGGCGCAAAACAAATCGCAAGCGAAATAATGAAGTGAGACACGCGGATTTGTTTTACCAAGGTTCGGTTCTCTCAAACCTACTCCCCGTTGAGGAGGCCACAAAGGCCGGGTCTCTTTCAACCCTTCCCTCTCTCAAACGGTCCCTCGGACCGAGTGAGCTTCTCTTTCTCAAATCACTTGGGAATCAAACTTCCCGCAAGGACCACCACACAATTGGTGTCTCTTGCCTCAATTACAAGTGAGTGTTTGATCACAAGAAAGAATGCCAAAGAAAAAGAAGCGATCCAAGCACAAGAGCTCAAATGAACACTACAAATCACTCTCTCTAGTCACTAGGGCTTTGTGTGGAGTTGGGAGAGAATTTGATCTCTTTTGGTGTGCTTTGCAATGAATGCTAGCTCTTGTATAGTGGTTGGAAGTTGGAAAACTTGGATGCAATGAATGGTGGGGTGGTTGGGGTATTTATAGCCCCAACCACCAAACATGACCGTTGGTGGAGGCTGTCTGTCGATGGCACACCGGACAGTCCGGTGCACACCGGACATGTCCGGTGCCTCCGCCACGTCATCAATGCCGTTGGATTCTGACCGTTGGAGCTTCTGACTTCTGGGCCCGCCTGGATGTCCGGTGCACACCGGACATCACCTGTTCATTGTCCGGTGCGCCAGTATGGGCGCGCCTGACTTCTGCGCGCGCAGACAGCGCATTAAATGCGCCGCAGGTAGCCGTTGGCGCCGAAATAGCCGTTGCTCCGTAGTTACACCGGACAGTCCGGTGCACACCGGACATGTCCGGTGAATTATAGCGGAGCGGCTGCTGCGCGATCCCGAGGCTGGCGAGTTGAGGAGGCCGCGCTTCCATGGAGCACCGGACACTGTCCGGTGTACACCGGACAGTCCGGTGAATTATAGCGGAGCGGCTTGAGAAATTCCCGAAGGTGGCGAGTTCGAGTTGGAGTCCTCTGGTGCACCGGACACTGTCCGGTGGCGCACCGGACACTGTCCGGTGTACACCGGACAGTCCGGTGCCTCCAGACCAGAGGTGCCTTCGGTTGCCCCTATGCTCCTTTGTTGAATCCAAAACTTGATCTTTTTATTGGCTGAGTGTGAACCTTTTGCACCTGTATAACTTATACACTAGCGCAAACTAGTTAGTCCAATATTTGTGTTGGGCAATTCAACCACCAAAATTATTTAGGGACTAGGTGTAAGCCTAATTCCCTTTCAAGGTTGCTTAAAATGTAATGCCACAAACAACCATCTAGATCGGTGCTCTGTTGGTTCTACATGTGTGAGTTCATGAGAGAGAACGAACGATACATCACGAACCCTGGCCAGGTACTATTAGTAATAGTCATGTATGTATTTATGTTATTAAAGATGCAAATGTATTATCGAGTGTAACTATATGATGTTTATAAACTTCCTTTACTGGAATTTCAACGAGGAAAGACAAGTCACATGACCAAAGGTGCACTCTACAGCATAATTGAGGACTTATGCACATTCCTATTGAGAGAAGTCATTCCCGCTGAAAGAAAATATCATGATGCTATTGGTACCTTAGCTAGGCCAGAGTTCAGAATACTAACAGGAATTAGTACACTAAATCTTAATCGAGATAGTTATTAGACTTAGGTGAAAACTTTGATGTATAGAATGTGTGATGCATATATGGTTGTAAACACAAGACTTTGATGTATATAAATGCATGATAGAATTTAATTCTATATTGCTTTATATATATATATATATATATATATATATATATATATATATATATATATATATATATAATTCCATGTTTGTATATAAATGTATGATATAATTTAATTTTATGTTTGTATGTGTAAATATATAAAATTCAGTTTTTGTTTGAAAATTTAAAAAAAACGGGAAAACTACCACTATCGGATTAATAAAGAAAATCGCTAGTGGAAAGTGGTAGTTTTATTAAGAAATCGTCAAATTTTATTTCTACTAACGGTTATTTAAGAAAACCGTCAGTTGGAATGTTGATTTCCACTCGCTCCTATAACCGACGGCACTGAACGCTCCTATTAAGCTTCTATGTACTAGTGTGGAGCACCAATTGAGAAGCTCTACTGAAAATGTGAATCTTACCCATAAATTCACCGTTTTAGTGATCCAAATTTCGTGGATTAAAAGTGTTTGAAAAACATTTTGTAAAATAAACGTATGAAATCTGGAATTGGGAGAGCTGTTCCAATCAATCCATCCGTAGCATAGCTTGAGTGAGAGGTCCCGGCCGGACCCGGATACAGGGTGACCAGCGGGCGGCGCACGCGTACGTACGTGCAGCTACAAACAACGGCGCGGCTGTGCCACAACCAGAGTTTCAGGCCTGCTGCCGCGCCTCCCACACCGCATCATTGATCGCATCAACAATACTTCCAGTCATTACAAACAGTATAATTTTTATAAACAGTATTCGCTCTGCACCCGTCTTTCATTAAGAAAAGTGTTCTCTAGATTTTTTTTGTGTAAGTTAAATTTAATTATAACCATATTTATAGAGAGTATTAGTAACCTGTTTTATATCCAGATAAATGTATTATAAAACATTAGTTCAAAAATATTTTATACTACACAACATAATTATTTAGTAATTTTTTTATATATCTCTGGCTGTTAAAGTCATGCGATAATTGACTGCTCAAATTCAGTACGTTACTATATTTCCATTCCTTCTCGCCCTCGCCCTCGCCCCTCGGCCTCATACAGTCATACGTCATCAATAATTTCGATTGGCTTTGCACGTGACTACTACGCCTACGCGTGCGTGCATGCATGCACGCAGCACGCTCATCTGGCCGGCCGGGATCTCCGTCCACCTGCACGCATGCCAGTTAGTGGCCACGCATTCATCCATCTTTTGCGGAGATCGGCCGGCCGGCCGCGGCGGCGCGCTCGCTCGCTCGGTGGGTCGACCAGCTGCTGCACAGAAATGCAACAGTGTTTTTTTTTTGGGACATTTACATTTCGCCCACTAGTCTGGACGCGCTGCTCAAATCTACCCCCGCCCAAATTCTCTAATCAGTTTTCCCCTCCCACCTCCACACTTTGCTCAGAAATCACCTCACGGCGCTATATTCTCCCGTCAAAGGCTCTTACAGGTGGACCCGACACCTTACAAGTGGGACCCGCTCCCCTTTCCCCTTTCCCCTGCTTCTCTTCCCAACGCACGCTCCCAGCTTCTCTTCCCAAATTGAAACGCACGCTCCCAGGTTCCCTGGCAGCGGCCCATCCATCGCCCTCCACCACTCAGCCGGCGAGCTCCTCGACGGCGCGCCCCGGCGAGCTCCTCGACGAGCTCCTCGACGGCGAGTCCCCGGCGAGCTCCTCGACGTGCCCTTCTCCGGCGCGCGGCACGGCAAGGGTGTCCAGGCGGCCATCACCAGCGTTCAAGGGTGTCCAGGCGCGGCACGGCGCGGGTCGCAGACGTGCGCGGGCAGATCCTTGCCGTGCGCGGGCAGGTCCCGGCGCTCGACGGCGCGCCCCGCAGCCGCAGGAGCCGTTCGCCCGGGCCGCACGGCAGGCGGATCTCGGCCTCCGCGGGCGCTCCGGCGGGCGGATCTCGGCCTGCGCGTGTGCTCCGGCGGGCGGCTTCTACGCGGGCGGATCTCGGCCGCCGCGGTGTGCTCCGGCTGACGGCTTCTACGCGGGCGCTTCGGCGGGCGGATCTCGGCCGCCGCGGTGTGCTCCGGCGGGCAGCTTCTACGCGGGCGAGCTCGACGCGGGGGTGGGCACGGCCGGGAGCAGCCAGCCGCAAGCGAGCTCGACGCGGAGCGAGCGCTTCTCCGGCGAGCTTCTCGAGAGGTAGCTTAACCATAACTTCGGGTCCTCAAATTCAAATTTAAATCTCCAAAACAGCTATTAGTACAAAGACCGCATTTTGCCTACACGAAAATCTGACAGACCAATTTTTGCATCCCCATTTAACTTGCAAGCAGCTAGCAGAGTAGGCGCAAGCAGCTAGCAGTTTTACCATTGAAGCTTTTAATCATGAAAAAAATGAATTTATATCTCGGGTTTACTCCCGGTGGATCTGAAATATATCGTGTTGTGATTGAAAAAAATCTCGCACAGACAGGCAGCATCCTCCAGTAAGCCCCAAACGTCGGTCGGCTCCTAGTGTGAGCATCCATAGAGAATGTCGCGTGCGAGCTCATCCAACAGATTGCAAGGTTTTCCCAGCTTCGACCATGTCCCTCTCGTCCAGTGTCCTGATTGCACCCGGTCAGAGCCATTGGTTAGGCTCAGGACGAAAAAATCAGAAAACGGCAACTACGGCAGAGAATTCGTAAAGTGCGAAAGCAAATCACAACCCGGCAAGGTTCATGATCATTTCCCTTGTTTGTTTACGTAGTTTATCATCCATCCTTTATGTCATGTGATTTTAGATTAATTCTGTGGTTTTTGTGTTGTTATATTAGATCCTTAAGAAGTGCAACTTTTTTATGTGGATGGATGAGTACATCGAATGGTTGCGCTTGAGTGGTATGACTAAACAGACACGGTCCAGTTTTGAGCAAGAACAAGGTGCTACGCAATTGATGGTGAATAATTGTGGAGCAGAGTTATGTGGTGCAGATAAAGGAGATGTGTCTGTGAAGTTGGACATTCTAGCAATTGAATTGATGAAGATAAATGGCAACCTCAACAAAATTATTTACATTTTAGTCATTTGTGCTTTTATGATATTTGTTGTTTTACTTTTTATTATGAACCAAGGTGGTAAGCACTAGAAATTTGTAAGCTCTATGCACTATGGATGAACTATGGATGAAGTAAGTTGTAAGCACTATGGATGAACTATGACATCAAATAGCTAACTAATGAAGAATCCAATAATATTTATTTAGGTATCATAAATGTTATTGTTTTACTATATAAATTTGGTTAAACTTATTATAGCAATTGGGCCAGAAGAACATGTCAGATTCAGCGTAGCAAGCAAAAATGGCAAACCTTTTCACAAGCCAAGAGAACAGAACTGGGGTCCTCGGCGTAGAGCAGAACGAGCTGGGTTCTGCGGGCGCATACTGCGCGTTCCCCTGGTGCATACTCGGCGTCCTGGCTGCTTGCGCCGGGCTGGGAAAAAAGTTGAAAAACAAAAAAAGGTGCAGGCGCCGGGCTCGAACCTGCCCCGCTGCACTGCGAACCAGAGCCATATCACAGTGACCAAGTAGACAAGTTGGATGTTCGAGTATCATATGCAAACGGTATTACATAACCTTACACATCCAAATTCCTTTTAGGTCCAAAATTAAATAAATAAATACCAAATATTGTCAAAAGGTGAACCATTAGTTCATCTAATCATTGATGCCTTACTTCATGTAAAGAATCCACCTTTTTTTATTATTTATTGGTTTATATGGTTTAAATGACTTTTAGGACCGAAAATAAATAAATAAATACCAAATATTGTCAAAAAATAGTGAAACTTGGCGGGGAGTCATAATTTGGACCTAGTTGCATAAGATAAAAAGACCATGAGGTTTTGCAAAAGTGTAATAATAGGTGCTTCACAAATGGACACGTCTCTCCCTAAGTTTCATAACATTCAACTACAACGTCACTCTTTGAGCTATATTCCTTACTTTTTCCTTTGTTTTGCTTCAAAAGTGAACCATTAGTTCATCTAATCATTGATGCCTTACTTCATGTAAAGAATCCACTTTTTTTATTATTTATTGGTTTATATGGTTTAAATGACTTTTAGGACCGAAAATAAATAAATAAATACCAAATATTGTCAAAAAATAGTGAAACTTGGCGGGGAGTCATAATTTGGACCTAGTTGCTTGAGATAAAAAGACCATGAGGTTTTGCAAAAGTGTAATAATAGGTGCTTCACAAATGGACACGTCTCTCCCTAAGTTTCATAACATTCAACTACAACGTCACTCTTTGAGCTATATTCCTTACTTTTTCCTTTGTTTTGCTTCAAAAGTGAACCATTAGTTCATCTAATCATTTATGACTTACTTCATGTAAAGAATCCACCTTTTTTATTATTTATTGGTTTATATGGTTTAAATGACTTTTAGGACCGAAAATAAATAAATAAATACCAAATATTGTCAAAAAATAGTGAAACTTGGCGGGGAGTCATAATTTGGACCTAGTTGCTTGAGATAAAAAGACCATGAGGTTTTGCAAAAGTGTAATAATAGGTGCTTCACAAATGGACACGTCTCTCCCTAAGTTTCATAACATTCAACTACAACGTCACTCTTTGAGCTATATTCCTTACTTTTTCCTTTGTTTTGCTTCAAAAGTGAACCATTAGTTCATCTAATCATTTATGACTTACTTCATGTAAAGAATCCACCTTTTTTTATTATTTATTGGTTTATATGGTTTAAATGACTTTTAGGACCGAAAATAAATAAATAAATACCAAATATTGTCAAAAAATAGTGAAACTTGGCGGGGAGTCATAATTTGGACCTAGTTGCTTGAGATAAAAAGACCATGAGGTTTTGCAAAAGTGTAATAATAGGTGCTTCACAAATGGACACGTCTCTCCCTAAGTTTCATAACATTCAACTACAACGTCACTCTTTGAGCTATATTCCTTACTTTTTCCTTTGTTTTGCTTCAAAAGTGAACCATTAGTTCATCTAATCATTTATGACTTACTTCATGTAAAGAATCCACCTTTTTTTATTATTTATTGGTTTATATGGTTTAAATGACTTTTAGGACCGAAAATAAATAAATAAATACCAAATATTGTCAAAAAATAGTGAAACTTGGCGGGGAGTCATAATTTGGACCTAGTTGCTTGAGATAAAAAGACCATGAGGTTTTGCAAAAGTGTAATAATAGGTGCTTCACAAATGGACACGTCTCTCCCTAAGTTTCATAACATTCAACTACAACGTCACTCTTTGAGCTATATTCCTTACTTTTTCCTTTGTTTTGCTTCAAAAGTGAACCATTAGTTCATCTAATCATTTATGACTTACTTCATGTAAAGAATCCACCTTTTTTTATTATTTATTGGTTTATATGGTTTAAATGACTTTTAGGACCGAAAATAAATAAATAAATACCAAATATTGTCAAAAAATAGTGAAACTTAGGGAGGTAAATAAATACCAAGTAATCATCCACATATTGGTCGATTTCAGCAGCTGGACCACGAAGAGAGGTAATGAAGAAGAGGGCATGGATACATGGCAAGCCAGTAATCTCCCATTGCCTACAACTACATGTCCTCTTCTCTAAGTTCACTGGGTACCTCCATTCCCTCTTTTCTCTGTCGTATGCTGTCACCTCTGCCTCAAATGGCGTACGCTTTATCATTTTCATCTTCAAACCCCTTGTTTTCGTAAGCAATTTCTTCATCACAGAAGGGATTATTTTGTGGCCAACAAACTTTGCAGCTGAAATTCTCTGACGTAACTCAAACTTTTCCATAAGCATCTGCCTAATCTTGTCCAACATTTCCACCAAATGAAGCCCTTTGATTTTTCTAACTTTTGCATTGAAAGACTCTGCAAGGTTGTTATTCACATATTCTACCTTACATACTTCATTGAATTTGCTTCGCATCCATAACTTCGAATGACTCTTTTTGAACCAATCCTTCACCTTTGGATTCGCTGCGTGCAATTGGCTCAAGTGATAATTATGCTTCTTGAGGCTGTAGGTTAGTGATGCAGGCCACAGGTTGTCATCGTACATCTTTCCTTTAAAGATCTTGCCAAAATTAGCTGCAAGGTGACGCATGCATTCCCTATGCTCCACTCCAGGGAACACCTCCTCAACTGCAGTTTCTAGACCCTTACATGCATCTGTGTGTATCACCAATCCATGTGGAATACCTATAACCACTCGCAAATTCTGTAGAAACCATTTCCAGCTCTCTTCTGATTCAGCCTCTAGCACCCCATATGCAACTGGAAAGAGCCAATTGTGTGCATCAATGGCACAAGCAGCTACTAATTGTCCTCTAAATCTTCCATTCAAAGCAGTTGCATCCACTGCTAAATATGGTCTACAACCATCTAAAAAGCCCTTCCAACAAGCCTTAAATGAAACAAAAACCCTTCTAAAGCATTCCTTCTCCATAATCATCTTCCTCACTTTGTACTGCACAGTGTGCTTGTCAATCTCTACAACACTTCCTGGACATGCTTTCTCCACTTCGGCTTTGAAAGTGTACATCAACTTAAAACTATCCTTCCATGGACCATAAATCTTGTCTAGAGCCATTTCCTTACCATAAAACACTCTCATGTAAGGCACCTTCATTCCATACTTCTCATGTATCTTCTTTATCAATGCAGTTGGACCAATACATGGGTTGTCTCTCACCCAATCCAACATTACATCAGCGCACCACCTGCTCTTAGCTATCTTCAAAGTCTCTTTTCTTTCAACACTTGGACATGTGTGAGGAAAAGGGTTCACTTTGACCTGAATGAGTGTGCTATCTCGCATCTTTGAGGCATGCATCCTCCATCTACACCTTTCATATGTGCAGTGCACTCTCAACCTACTTGGCTCACTTTTATCAATTTCAAAGTCATATTCACCCTTAATGCAATAAGTAGCGAGTGCATTTCGACAATCAACCATCGATGGAAATATGGTGCCTTCTGCTAGGGAAGGATTGTCCTTGTCATAATCGATCACTGGTCTGTCCTCATCATCTTCATGCCCAGACATCCCCATGTCAATGTTCTCCTCTTCCTCTTCTTGGTCAGTGTCCACAAATTGTGCAGGTCTGTTATCTAGTAATAATGTTGGATGGCTTTTAACCAAATCTGGATACAACCTCTCATCCTCATTATCATAAACAACCTCATCAGGTACATCATAGTCCAGTGTCAACACTGGATGGCTTTGGCTACAATATGGTTGAGAGCGTATTGACTGATTAGCCCTTCCTCCAATAACCACATCATTTTGGACAACAACAGACCTTTCTCCAAGATGCATAGCAAACATCAGAGATAAATCCAAATCACTCTTAATTTTCATAGATTTATTCTCAAACTTGTCAAAGTAACTGAATTGTACCTCATCATCAACATTCCAAGCATGCTGATCACATATAGCCTTGCTAAACTGTTCCAAAGTCCAGGTAACATCAGCACCCACGTGAAATTCATAACAACCAACATATGCTTTTTTACCACTGTCATCCAACCTTCTGCTTGTTTTTCTTCTCACATTCAACACAAAAGATGTATTTAAATCCATCCTAGTTGACAACAAAATTATTTTAGTCGTTAAACTAGCACCAACATCAAGTAACAGGGGGTCTGAAATTGCTACATACCTCTAGCAGCGAGCAGGGCGCCGCCGAGGATGCAGCGAGCAGGGCGCCGCCGAGGATGCAGCGAGCAGGGCGCCGCCGAGGATGGCCACGACCGAGCGTCGTGAGGTGATTATGGTGCTGCTGTAATGCTGCTGAGGCCGAGAACCGCGTAGAAGCCGTCAGCCGGAGCACACCGGACGACCGAGCGTTGTCCCTGCCAGTGGGAGTGTTGAAGCCGAGATCCGCCTGGCAATGGGCGTTGTCCCTGGCAGTGGGCGTTGTCCCGCGTAGAAGCCGCCCGCCGGAGCACACCGCGGAGGCCGAGAACCGCCCGCCGGAGCGCCCGCGGAGGCCGAGATCCGCCTGCCGTGCGGCCCGGGCGAACGGCTCCTGCGGCTGCGGGGCGCGTCGTCGAGGAGCTCGCCGGGGACTCGCCGTCGAGGAGCTCGTCGAGGAGCTCGCCGGGGCGCGCCGTCGAGGAGCGCGCCGTCGAGGAGCTCGCCGGCTGAGTGGTGGAGGGCGATGGATGGGCCGCTGCCAGGGAACCTGGGAGCGTGCGTTTCAATTTGGGAAGAGAAGCTGGGAGCGTGCGTTGGGAAGAGAAGCAGGGGAAAGGGGAAAGGGGAGCGGGTCCCACTTGTAAGGTGTCGGGTCCACCTGTAAGAGCCTTTGACGGGAGAATATAGCGCCGTGAGGTGATTTCTGAGCAAAGTGTGGAGGTGGGAGGGGAAAACTGATTAGAGAATTTGGGCGGGGGTAGATTTGAGCAGCGCGTCCAGACTAGTGGGCGAAATGTAAATGTCCCTTTTTTTTTTTCTGTCCTTGTTGTGTAGTAATCATGCAAATATCCAGCTGGTTGCATACATACATATGTATGGGTACACTGCTGAATACTGGGTACTCGTCTTGTGTGTGCGTGCATCTGCGAGGGCAAGGCTGCAACCGTCCGGTATGGCACGGTGGCGGTGCGGGTGCGTGTGCGTCGCGGCTGGCGCCGGTAGTGATGGCATTGTGCCGTGCGTAGTGCTGGAGGACCAGTTGCTCTCCAGGGTACACACATGAGGAATCTGCACTTCCAACATGTTCCTGCGGCTGGTCAACACCTTAACACACAAGCAAGGTCGTCATGCATGGATTATTAATGCGCCCGCCAACCCCAAACACCCCCCTATGTACAGAGATTGTTGTAAATGTGATACTACTATGATGATTACTAGAAAACCATTTAGGACCCGACTTAGCCAATTGATGTGTGTGTGTGGACTATTTTTTTTCGAGATAACCAGTATTACACAGTCACTGACAACTTTTACGAAACAGTGTATAATTTTTATCAGAGCCTCCATATATGATGTCATGACATCTCCACAAATTTCATAATTTCCTGACATTGTTTGTGTTTTATACAATTTTAAAACAACCGGATCACAAGTTCACGGTCATGCTTCATGAACATGGTGTTCTTAATTTTTGGTTTGTTCCTAAATTAGGCCGTAACTTGTGCTCAATAACATGAATATTACTTTTGCATTCACTGTTTTCCATTTTTTTGAGTGACATGCAGTTCAAATCTGAATTATCCAAAGAAGTTCAATCAAATGAACTAAATCTAATACGTATAACAAACACTTTGATAATAGTGCAAAAAATGAACATGTAGGTTCAGACACTGTTTGAACACATGAGAAAAAGTTTGGAGAAAAAAGAAAAAAATAAATGTACTTGGCCGGGTGTCAAGAGAAGACACCCGACAAATAATTTCTTTGCCGAGTGTCTGCGGATGACACTTGGCAAAGTATTTTTAAAAAAAATATTTTTTTTGTCGAGTTCCTGTTATAGGGAGGCACTCGACAAAATAAATTTTATTGTGTTTGCCGAGTGCCAGATATCGGGCACTCGTTAAAGAGCATGTACTTAACCCTAACCGCGTGCCCCTTTGCCTTTACTTCTTTACGCCGTCGTCGCTTCTTCTTACCTCGCCGCCACCATGCCATGACCCCGTGCCGCTACGCCGCTTCCCCGGACCGTGCGCGAAACTACCAGGGCCTCAACCCCGATCTTGCCGGCGCCTCCCCACAACCCGCCAGCACGTCCTCGGCCCTGACTCCTCGCAGTAGCCTCCCTGGCTCCTCGCCGGCATCTCTCCGACCACCGGCCTCATAGCCGGCACCTCCAGCCGCCTTCATGCCTCGATCATTGACACATTTGTGACATTTTCTATTACACAATATGTAGCATATGCATTGGTAGTTTTTTGGTCTTTTGGCCAATCGAAGAGATGGATGAATCAATTATACACTAATGGATAGTCAATAGTATAGGTCTATATCATGTATAAAATACACATATAAATTAGTATCATATGAAGGACATGAATAATGCATCTATGTGGTGGTTATGAACCTTAATTTTGAGTTGTAGTTTTAATATTGTGTTGGTAGGGTTGTCGATTAGATGTGGTTTGATATATTCTGTGACATGAATTGAAAAATATAAATACATACATCGTGTACCATAATTGATAAAAAACTAATATCGGTTCAACTAACAGCCCCTCCAGGAATTAGAGACAATTTTATGGTAGACGTAGAAATTGTATTCATCGTCGTAAAAAACATAACTGGAATACATAAATAGTGTAAATAGAAGGTATAAAACATAATCATTGATGGCATAACATGGATTGGATAGTTCGTTGCCGGCGGACGATCCCGAGGCTGTTAGATCAAAGGATGCCACCGAAGCCACCGGATCGGTGGAGTTAGTCATCGAAGGAAGCCAGAGCCACCCACGCCTCGCGTGGCCACCATCGCCGGAGACGACCGTGCCTCGCGCGACTGCCGGAACGACCCACGTCAACCGTGGCCACCACCGCCGCTGCCGAAGCCTACCGTGCCTCGCACAACCGCCATCGCCATCGGGCCTAGGATGCGCCGCCGCCGGTCGTCCGCTTCGAGAGCACCGTCGCTGCTTGCCCGCCCGCCTCAGGAGTGTCGTCGTCACTAAATCCTAGGGGAACGCCATCACCGGTCGCTCGCCTTGGGGTGGCACCGCCGCTGCCGCCACTAAAACCTAATCCCTGACGGCCTGGTGGGTGTTTTTATAGCCGCCCAAATCTAGATCGACTGAATCGGATGACACCATTGGACGAGGGCTTTCACTAGTTATTGAAAGCATAGAGCTTATAATGTATAAATTATATATATATAGAGAGAGACGAATTGAATAGTTGATCTGGCATCTTGAAGGTCTTGCACACAGTGTACGTGTCACTAGTATACGTTACTTCGTCCCTTATTTTAAGGTCACGAAGGTTTGGCTTAAGCCAATATTTTAAAACTTTGATCAACAATATCTATAAAAATATTTTTAAATTATACAAATTATATATTTTGGTAAATGTTTGAATAATAAATCCAATAGTTTTATTTTTTATTTAGTCAATATTTATAAATATTTTGTTATTAACTGTCAAAGTTAGAAACTTTGACTTAGGATATACCTTGGTGACCTTTAAGATATGGTCACTGTACTACCTTACATTGAAAAATGTAATTAGTGTACTGTACGCAGGTTGCCAAGAACACAAGCAAATCTCTAATCTCATTAACGCATGCATGCACAGAAATTCTTGACCCTTTTCCTGTGATTCTCTCTCGCACGCACACACGTACGGTCCCAATTAACAGTGGACGCACATTTCTAGAACAGTACTCCCTCCAGTGCAGTAAGGGTAGTCGTTTAGGACATGATTGTGCATACCAAGGAGTGATTAATTATCATAGAGTTTTCCCTGTTTGCCCCTATTAAATAGGGATATGGGTGCATTAATGTCTCTAAAACAATCAGGCTTGATTGGTTGCTGCAGCAGCTCCAAGGCATTCTAGACTGGAGGTCTCAAGTTCGATTTCTCTTAAGTGCATCTTTTTTTGTGTAATTACTAGGGGCAACAACGTCCAAATCCTAGACCCACGCGCGCTATGACTTTTTTTTGTGCACGCTCGGTCACGCGCATGATGACTTCTTTTACTGCACCGGAGGGAGTACGTGTATATCTTTGCTCGTTTGGTTATTTCCTTGTTGCCATGTAAATAAATAAGACAACACTGTCTTTTTCATTTTATTACTATATATATATATATATATATATATATATATATATATATATATATGTGGCGACGACGTAGGCACACCGCACACCAGATTGTGAAACGTGCTTTGTTTCAAGTACAATGAAAAAGATCATGAGACAATAATTATTAATTCACCGGGCCTGGTCAAACCCTACAATCTAAATTTAATTCATGCTCAGATACATACCACGCACAAAGTGAGGAGCGCCCGCTCCAACATTTGAAACTTTTATTACTCCACTCGATTATTAACAGATTTGTTATACTACTCTGCAGGACAAGTAAACCATATATGACTGTCAATGCTATCCATTCGTCACTCGTCAGCCGAAAACAAAACTAACACTACCGGAATTCGGCTCTTTGCCGAGTGCTTTTTATCGGGCACTCGGCAAAGCCGACTTTGCCGAGCGCCGCACTCGGCAAAGTCCTGCGCTCGGTAAAGAGCTTATTTACCGAGTGCAGGACACTCGGCACAGCCAAGCACTCGGCAAAGACTGCTTTGCCGAGCGTCAGGCACTCGACAAATATGGCTCTCGGCAAAGGGCCGTTAGCGGCCGTCTACATCTGATGGCCGTCAGTCTTTGCCGAGTGTCAAATACCTGGCACTCGGCAAAGAGAGTCTTTGCCGAGTGTCCTACGTAGACACTCGGCAAAGCATATTTTTATTTTTTTATTTTGGTCACCAAACTTTTTGTGGTATGTTCCTACACTATGTAGACCTACATGTACCATTTTGGGATAATTATAACAGTGTTTTCTATAGCTAGTACATTTAGTTTATTTATTTGAATTTATTCGGAAAATTCAGATTTGAACTGTAGGTCACTCGAATTTGGAAAACCGTGCATGCAAAAATGATATCCATGCTACTTAGCACAAGTTACGACCGATTTCAGGAGCGGACCGGAAACTTCGAGCACCATGCTCACTCAACATGACCGTGAACTTGCCATCCAGGTGTTTAAAAATTGTATAAAACAGAAACAAAGTCAGAAAATCATGAAACCTGTCCACGTGTCATGATATCATATGTAGAGGTTGTGATAAAAATTTGAAAAAGTTTCGAGAAAGCTGTAACGCACTATGTGTACAAACCTAAGAGATCCACATTGAAACTCTATGATTTCATGTGCAGTTCTCTTAGGTTTCTACACATAGTGTCTCACAACTTTGTCCAAACATTCTCAATTTTTTATCACAGACTCTACATATGATATCATGACACGTGGACAAGTTTCATGATTTTCTGACTTTGTTTGTGTTTTATACAATTTTTAAACATGTGGATGGCAAGTTCACGACCATGTTTAGTGAGCATGTTGCTCGAAGTTTCTGGTCCGCTCCTGGAATCGGTCGTAACTTGTGCTAAATAGGACGGGTATCATTTTTGCATGCACGGTTTCCCAAGTTTCGAGTGACCTGCAGTTCAAATGTGATTTTTTCGAAGAAATTCAAATAAACGAACTAAATCTATTAGCTATAGAAAACACTTTTATAATTGTACCAAAATGGTACTTGTAGGTCTACATAGTGTAAGAACACACCACAAAAAGTTTGGTTGCCAAAAATAAAAAAATAAAATATACTTTGCCGAGTGCTCTACAGCTAGCACTCGGCAAATGCGGCTTTGCCGAGTGCCTGTCTGTTGGCGCTCGGCAAAGTATAAAGAACACATCTTTGCCGAGTGCTCTACAGTTGGCACTCGGCAAAGGCGTTTTGCCGAGTGCCCGAGATCCGGCACTCGACAAAGTTTATTTTTTAATTTTAAAAAAATCTTTGCCGAGTGCCGGATCGCGGGCACTCGGCAAAGAACGTTTTAATAGCTGTTACGGCGCCCTCACTCACTCTCTCTCTCTCTCTCACTCTCACTCACTCAACCGCTCGCTCGCCGCCGTCGCGCCGCCACCCGCTCGTGCCGCCACCCGCTCGCACCCGCGGCGAGCACCGCCGCGCCCACCGCCGTCGTCGCGCCACCGTCGTCGCGTGCGCGTGGCGACCACCGCCGCGCCCACCGCCGCGTCGTCGCACCGCCGGCCTCCCGCGCCCGTGAGTTTGGTTTCCGCCGTCGTCTCACTCTCACTCACTCTCACCCATCGGCGGCACGCAGACGTAGGGGATGTTGGCCACGCAGACATCGAACTCCGGGAACTCTACCTCCACGGCGTCCCCTGCAATCACCTGCCAAACACGAGGGAGGGGGAACCGTCGTTCTCAGTCAGTGGGTGGCGAGCGAGTGGCGAGCGAGTGGCGGGCGGGCGGGCGGGCAGACCGTGAACTTGTGCGCGAGGCCGAGAGCATGCGCGGGTCGATCTCGACGGCGGTGACGCGCGCCGCGTGGGACGCGAGTAGGCGCGCGGTGAGATTGCCCGTACCGGGCCCGACCTCGAGGACGTCGCCCAGATTGATGGCGATGTGGTGTGTGATGGCGTCGAGGACGCGCGGGTCGGTGAGCAGGTGCTGCCCGCGCGGCTTGTGGAGCCGGAAACGCCCGTCCCACGCCTCTGACGCGGACGCCCCAAACTCAGGCGGCGACGAGGAGGTGGTGGCAGTGGTGATATAGAAGTAGGCTTGGCGGACGGCGCGGCGCGCCCAGAGAGCGGAAACGGCTCGCTTCATGTCTCGAGTGCACAGAGCTGCTTGGCTGGCCTGCTTGTACGACTGCAGAGGCGCTCGATGTCCCCGGCGTGTATCGGCAGCACCAGGTCCACGCGCCACGGTCCACCCACTCCCAGTTTCGTGGTGTTTGCCTGTGTCAGGCTTCGCCCCCTGCGCTTTCCCGTTGATTGCTTCCTGTTCCTGTCCGACACGCGATCCAAAAATGTGTGTTTAGAGAGTTTATACTATTTGTGTTAATTTGGCATAATGTGATGGTGGATATGGATGCCGTTGAAATATGTGTGATGGTGGATATTGATGCCACTTAGATGTGACTTGCATTCATCGTGTCGTTTGTATATGTGCGTGCCAGCCATCATGTTGTTAGATTATTTGCAGGTTTTGGAAACCTCCCCGTACAGGGGAAGTGCTGCCGATTTTTGACATGCTTGTTTATTTTTTTACAGAGAAGATACTTGTCTTCCTAGCCACTGCGGGTCTGCCTGCACCGTGTCGTGTCGCCACTGCACCAACCCGCCACAGCCCCGCTAGCCTGACTCCACCGCCACCCTAGGTATAACCTCTATTTCCGCATCATGGTCGTAGATCACGTAACCCAGTTAGGCGTCTCCCGTTCGAAAGAGATACGGTGTAGATATGCAGATCTATGCATATCTACAAATGTATCAGTTTCGAATTGTCCACGTTTTTTGGACAGCCCGCAGTTGCGTAGATGGTGTTAGTTTCCATGCTCTACTCCGGTCCGAGACAGAGTTTCGGCGTCACCTCCCTGTTGTTCTCCGGACAGTACACTCTCCCTGCCAGGATGTGTATCCGGAGAACAGCGGGGAGGTGCTGTCGAAATTCTATCTCGGATCGGAGTAGAGCACGGAAACTAACTCCATCTACGCAACCGCGGGTGGGATTAGGACCTATCCTCACCTATTAGGATGTAGGAACGTAGTGTACATGCATTACATGTCTATATTAAACTATACTCGGTTATATATGTTAGAGGATGGAGGACCGTGAGTGGATGTACACGGGCCGCGTAAGACGTAATGATGTCACCCCAGAATAGATTAGGAAGACCGATGCTTTCGTGGAACGGGCATATGGCGAAGCTGCTAAAGGAGCTAGTCTAGTCCCTTGTCCATGCAGCAAATGTGACAACCGGAAAAGAAAACCAAAGAAGGCCATGGTAGAACATATTTGGAAGAATGGATTTATGCCGGACTATACTCGGTGGATCTTCCATGGTGAAGCGCATCACACGAGAGAGGAGGTGGTGAGACAACGCGTCGAGGATTACGATGCTGATGCCGGGGTAGCGGACATGTTGAACGACTATCACGAGGCACAGTTCGCCGAAGGACGTATGGAGGACGAGCCAGAGGCGACCGCAAAGGCATTCTACGACATGTTTGACGCGGCACAGAAACCCCTTCACGGCAAGACAAAGGTTTCTCAACTGGATGCCATTGGGCGTATAATGGCATTCAAGTCGCAGTATAGCATGAGTCGAGACGCCTTCGATGGTTTGTTGACAGTTATTGGCAGCCTGCTTCCGGAGGATCACGTTCTGCCAAAGAGCATGTACGAGGCACAGAAACTCCTTCGTGCACTCAAGATGACGTATGAGCAGATACATGCTTGTCCGAAGGGCTGCGTCCTATTTAGGAAAGAACACACTGAGGCAAAGTACTGTCCGAAGTGTAAATCGTCTAGGTTCATGGAGGTAGACTCTGGTGATGGACAGAAGAGGCAGCTCGACATCGCCATGACAATCCTACGCCACCTTCCGTTCATACCGAGGATCCAGCGTCTATACATGACAGAAGAATCCGCGAAACAGATGACATGGCACAAAAAAGGTAAACGATACAATCCTGACAAGATGGTTCACGCATCCGATGGTGAAGCATGGACCCACTTTGATGCCATTCACCATGAGAAAGCCAAAGAGGCTCGTAATGTTCGTGTTGCGTTGGCCACAGATGGGTTCAATCCCTATGGAATGACCGCTGCCCCATACACATGTTGGCCCGTGTTCGTTATCCCCATCAATCTCCCCCCCGGCGTATGCTTTCAAAGACAGAACATATTCGTGTCGTTGATAATTCCTGGACACCCGGGGAATAAAATGGGCGTGTACATGGAGCCTTTGATGGATGAATTGGTCCGTGCTTGGGAGGAAGGGGTATGGACGTACGACCAAGCTACGAAGACAAACTTCAAAATGCATGTTTGGTACCAGTACTCCATGCATGACTTTCCGGCGTATGGGCTATTTTGCGCCTGGTGTGTTCACGGTAAGTTCCCATGCCCAGTTTGCAAGGAAGCTCTTAGGTTCATTTGGTTGAAGAAGGGTGGCAAATATTCGTCATTCGATAAACATCGACAATTTCTCCCTCCTGACCATGCATTCCGACTAGACATCAAGAACTTTACGAAAGGTGTCGTGGTGACAGACGGCCCACCTGCAATGATGACTGGCGCCGAAGTTCGCCAACGGATAGATGGTCTCGTGGCCAACCTAGAAGGTGGTTTTGTGGGATATGGTGAGCAACATATGTGGACACATAAGTCGGGCTTGACTCGGCTCCCCTATTATGATGACCTACTCCTTCCACACAACATTGACGTGATGCACACTGAAAAGAATGTCGCCGAGGCACTTTGGGCAACAATTATGGAGATTCCTGATAAGTCAAAGGATAACGTAAAGGTAAGAGTGGATCTGGCAGAGTTATGTGATAGACCAAACCAAGAGATGAAGCCGCCTAGTGGTGGAAAGACATGGAGAAGGCCTAAGGCCGATTTCGTCCTGAGCAGGGCCCAGAGGAAGGAAGTACTACAGTGGATCAAGATGTTAATGTTCCCTGATGGGTATGCAGCTAACCTTAGTAGGGGGTGAACTTATCTACTCTGCGAGTCTTAGGGATGAAGAGTCATGACTTCCACATATGGATTGAACGAATTCTTCCGGCGATGGTTCGAGGCTATGTCCCTGAGCATGTCTGGCTAGCGCTTGCAGAGTTGAGCTATTTCTTCCGCCAGCTTTGTGCAAAAGAGTTAGCTCGGACCATGATTGCAGACTTGGAAAGGATGGCACCCGTGTTACTGTGTAAGCTGGAGAAGATCTTTCCACCCGGCTTCTTCAATCCGATGCAGCATTTGATTCTTCATCTCCCGTATGAGGCACGAATGGGGGGGCCCATGCAGGGACGTTGGTGCTATCCAATCGAGAGATGTCTAAAGACTATCCAAAAGAAATGTAGAAATAAATGCAAAATCAAGGCTTCCATTGCAGAGGCATACATACTGGAGGAGGTGTCAAACTTCACAACAACTTACTATGGTGACAAACTGCCGAGCGTGCATAATCCACCCCTTCGTTACAATGATGGCGGCAATGAATAGAACCTCAGCATTTTTCGAGGGCAACTCGGAAGCGCGAGTGGTTCGACCACCAAGACCCTAAGACATGAAGAGTGGCGCCATATCATGCTATATGTATTGACCAACCTTGAAGAGGTGACGCCATACATGGAGCAATTTCTTCATGAATTCTGGCGTCGATCAAGGGACCCAACTCCACAGGAATATGATACCCTTCTTAGAAAGGGTGCGGGAAATGGATTGCCCGACCAGTACTTGCAGGTAAATACAAAACTTTATTATTGGTACTAAATATGCTTAATTTTATCTTCTGATATGTCGTGTACTTGTATTTTTTAGATGATTCCTCATTGGTGCGCCGCGCATCCTAAGTGCTGGGAGCAGATGGTGCAGAGGTGGTGCTCGGCTGAGTGGGACGAGGCGCACAACGCTAGCCGGGAACGGCGTTTGATGATGCAAGGTCCCTCCCACCATCAAGGCAGCCGCAGCCTGGGCAAATACGCGGAAGCATGGGTACGCGCTCTTTTTTATTTAGGTATATAACTTTCGATTAGACTTGATTTCTAACCATCTCATTGGTTTTCTCGCAGTCGGCGGCACATGGTGGCGCGCCTTGCTCCACGTTCTCGGCATATGCTATGGCCTACAAGGGGAAGGCGACGTCCGACGTCACCTACAACCCGGATGACGGGCCCGAGGCGTACACCAACCCCGCCATCCACAGCCGCCTCAGTGAGTACACCGCCATGGCCAAGGAGGTCCATGGGCCAGATTAGATCCGAGGACCGAGGACATCGACGGAGATGTCCTCATGAGGGTCGGAGGAGGCAAGAGGCATGGGCGGTACTGGATTGCCGATGGGGCAATCGACTCGTCCTCCACTCCCACTCTCTCTCAGGTGCGAGCAAGGAGCACGAGCGCGAGCCCAGCCATACGACCTCGGCAGGACAGCTCACAGCATCGTATCCAACAACTCCAGGTTATTCCTTATCTATTCATCGTTCATTGATAATTATATATCTTCTCTTTGCATTATCGTAACATTAGGGCGAAATATTACAGACTCAGCTAGATGATGAGAGGAGGCAACGTGAGGAGCTGGAGAAGAGGATGGCGGAGATGTTCGCGTACATGCAGAGCCTTGGCGCCGCACAGGGTCATGCTCCACCACCTCCGTTGTTCCCTATAGCTGACCCTGCTGAGTTCACTACTCCTGTGAGTATCAAAATTTTAGTACTGCATGATATATATTCATATGTTCTCACACATGCAATCTCTTCTCTGTGCAGGGTCAATCGGCGACTTCGAACAACCCTCACGCTTCGTCCAGCCCTTCGCCGAACCAGTCCAGATGCCCACCTCGTTGATGATCTGTTTTGTGATGATCCAGACTTATATTTGTGAGTGTTGGTGATGTTAGTTATACTTGGTCTTGTGAGATACTTGGTGATGTTAGTGATGATCCAGACTTATATCTGTTTTGTGATGATCCTGACTTATATTTGTGAGACTTATATTAGTGAGACTTTGTGATATATATGGTGTTGATGATAAATGTGTTCATTCTGTGATGCGATTGATATATAATATGATGTGAATGATATATCTTTTGTTTGTTTGGATGGAACAGCAAAAACAAATAAAAAAGGGACATCCTGGTCACTTTGCCGAGTGTAACACTCGGCAAAGGGTAGCTTTGCCGAGTGCTATGACCTTGGCCCTCGGCAAAGAAGGGAACCTGGGAACCGGTAAAGCCATCTTTGCCGAATGCTGACCATGACACTCGGCAAAGAAGGAAACCTGGGAACCGGTAAAGCCATCTTTGCCGAGTGCTGTTGCCAAGGCACTCGGCAAAGGGACTGGCAAAGGGGCCCACTGGAGGACTTTTTGCCGAGTGCCAGTCTACTAGACACTCGGCAAAGAAGCCTCCTTTGCCGAGTGCCTACGAGAGCTCTCGGCACAGGGACTGGCGGTGGGGCCCACTGGACCCGTCTTTGCCGAGGGCCGCGAGAGCAGACACTCGGCAAAATTAGTCTCTTTGCCGAGTGCCAAAGAAGACACTCGGCAAAGGATCTGTCACCGTCACTTGGCGCCGTGACGGTGACTTTTCTTTGCCGGGTGTCAAATGGCACTCGGCGTGCCCGACAAAAAGTACTCGGCAAAGAGGCCGTTGCCGATATACAGTTCGCCGAGCGTTCTTTGTCGAATGTTACACTCGACAAAGCCTTCGCCAAGTGTAAAATAGCCTTTGCCGAGTGTCTGAGACACTCGGCAAAGGAGCTGTGTCCGGTAGTGTAATGCACTGCTTAGCATATCTGCTACTGGTTAGAAAATCAGTTTATCTGAAAAGTCAATGAAAAGCAGTTTCTGCTTATTGGTTGCTTTTAGTTGGTTTCGATAAACAGATGAGCTGATAGGCTGCTAGAGAAGTATCCTGTTTAGTACAGCTTCTGTTTAAATCTGTGAAGAATAAGCTGAAAATAAGATGTACAGCCTAACTCTTTACACTGGGATTAGAAGAGGAATGTTGAATATAGAAGGAATGGGAACTTTTTCTGTGAAGATTTGCAGTTTATTACAGCACCTACTGCTATAGGCTAGGCTTCCTATTGGGTGGATGTATTTGCGAAACATCACCCAGAGCTGCTTCTGAAGCCTTTTGCAGATGGAGACATTCCATTGCTCCGTCTGAGGCCATTTTTCGTGGCAGGGTTCCCCAGTCCAGAAACATCTCTCCATCTTTTCCTGTAGTACATCCAAAACCGGCCACGACGACCAAATGCACAACGCTCACTATACGGAGCACACTTATATCCGCTCGATCTACAGGATTTTACAGCTAATTCCCATTCTCGTCAGCTTGTCGTCTTTGCTGAGAACCATGGCTATCATATCACAAATAGTCCAAGCCCTACCCTCCCGAGTCCCGACTCTTCTTTATATATAACTTCATTCTTGCAACATCACAAGCACAGGCTTTCACACCCATCTTGCATTGGCTCTCCGGCTGCTGTTCTTGCTTCCTCGCTGCACACAACCAAGCAAAGTCACCTTTCCAAGGTATATATGCGCGCGGATTATATATATACATGTTTTTTTTCTTCGCTCAGTGTACATGAAACTTATATATGATTGAAACTTGATTTTGAGCAAGCTTGTTTGTTTGATTTCTCAGGTAAAGAAGCATGCATCCGAGCTGCTCTCCACTGGCAGTGCCTCCGGGATTCCGGTTCCACCCGACAGACGAGGAGCTCCTCTACTACTACCTGAGGAAGAAGGTTGCTTATGAGCCCATAGATCTTGATGTCATAAGGGAGGTGGACCTCAACAAGCTTGAACCATGGGACCTCAAAGGTAACTGCTAACTCGCCGATTCATTCAACCAACCCATATATACGCGAATCGAAAAGCTAATAAATGTATAGTACAGTATTTCACAAGATTTATTCATGGTGGACGATGCGCAGATCGGTGCAGGATTGGGACGGCGGAGCCTCAGGACGAGTGGTATTTCTTCAGCCACAAGGACAGGAAGTACCCTACGGGGACGCGAACCAACCGGGCGACGACGGCTGGGTTCTGGAAGGCCACAGGACGGGACAAGGCCATCTTCCTCGGCAACGCTGGGAGGAGGATCGGCCTGAGGAAGACGCTGGTGTTTTACACTGGCAGGGCACCCCATGGCAAGAAGACGGACTGGATCATGCACGAGTACCGCCTCAACGATGACAACGTCGAGGTGCCGCCGATTACGGTAAGCACGAAGCGCACAACTAGCTAGTAGCTAGGAGCCTAGGAGTAAGCGATTCTTTTGTGTAGAGAAATTGTGTGTTCATATATGCGATCGATGCAGGAGGATGGATGGGTGGTGTGTAGGGTTTTCAAGAAAAAGAGCATCCAGAGGGGATTCGACCAGCTGGGCACAGCGTCGGCTGGCGACGACGACGAACTCCATTCCTTCCACTCCCCGGGCGGCGTGATGACCACTCTGGTGGACCAGAAGCACGGCCTCCACCAGCTCACGCACGGCGGAGTCGTCGTTCCCGCCTTCGACCCCTGCATGAACCTTCCACACCTCACGAGTGCGGAAGGGCCGCTTGGCGCCACGGCAGCATTTACACCCGGCACATCGGCTGTGGCCATGAACCTGCTCGACATGGGTCGTTGTTCTCGCCACAACCACAACCACAACATGCTGAAGATGACAACAACACCATGTGGCTCTGCCACTGACATGCCGCTGAACAGCGGTGAGCGCTTCGGTGCCGCCGCCGATTGGTCGATCCTCGACAAGCTGCTGGCGTCACACCAGAATCTTGACCAACTCTTCCATTGCAAGTTCGGGGGAACAACCTTCGCGGTGCCTCACCATTATCAGCAGGAGATGCAGCAGCAGCACATGGAAATCAGCGCGTCTTCACTGCATAGGCTGCCTCTACATTAGCTTATTGGACGTCAAAATGATGATATCATAAGATCTCCATCAAGTTTTCCATGTAGCTTTGATTGAACGATATGGAGGTTTAATCGTATCTGTCCTTGTAGAAGATCTCCTCAAGTTCGTGGAGTTCCTTCTATTTTACAAGTACCAGACACCGCTAGAATCAAATATTGTTAGAATTATTGGGACATAGTATATTTAATTTCAAAATAATTCGTAGAAAATCTTAAAGTTCCATTCATCGAGTGTTTGTGGCAACATTTAGTCTTACCTTACTAGTTAAGGTGGATCAAACACAACTTAAATAATTGAGTGCTCACATGATCTTACATGTGCTGGGTAAGAGATAAAAGGAAGAACACATGCGCGGGCTTGCATGGGGACAGGGTAAAGGGTGTAGGCGCATTACATGCAAGTGAATGGGTCGCTGAAATCGGGGTCCTTGTGTCTGCGACTTCCATTTGCAGTTTTGTTTTACCGTTTAATCTTGGATCCTTATCTGTTTCAGTTTATTGGCATCCGTATTTCTTACAGATTTTTTGGATATACAGAACTGGCTCGGTTTTGGATAGCCACAACCCGAACACGATTTTCTTCTATAAAGATGTACATGTGCTACCATCAAAACCACGATACACCAGCACATCTAGGTTTCGCCTCTTCCTATCTATTGCGTCGTTGCATACGCTATTTCATCCCGATCGTCGGTATGCATTGATGAATAGGAGAGTAGGTCTCCGAAACTGTTGCCCTCAGCAATCCTACATCGGGAGGCCAAATAAAGTTTTTTAGAAGCGCTCTACAGCACTACTCACTACGACACTACCTGTCGGCGTTTCGACCCCGGGGGTCCCTGGACCGACGAGTAAATTGTCGCCGCGTGTCCCATCCCAGATGGGTCGGCGCGAGACGGAGCACGAAGGGGGGTAGAAGAGAGGGAGAAAAGGGGAAAATCCGCGGCCTCCGTGTTGTCCTGCGCCCAGGTCGGGTGCGCTTGCAGTAGGGGGTTACAAGCGTCCGTGTGGGGGGGAGAGCGAGGGACCCTACGCGCCGTCCCGTCCCCCCGCGCGGCCAACCCCCTCGTAAGAGAGCCCTGGACCTTCCTTTTATAGGCGTAAGGAGAGGGTCCAGGTGTACAATAGGAGGTGTAGCAGTGCGCCATCGTGTCTAGCAGAGAGGAGCTAGTGCCCTAAGTACATGCCGTCGTGGCAGCCAGAGAGGTTTTGGCACCCTGTTCATGTGATGTCGTGGCCGTCGGAGGAGCGTTGGAGCCTTGCGGAAGGACAGCTGTCGGGGCTGTCGAGTCCTTGCTGACGTCTCCTTGCTTCCGTAAGGGGCTGAGAGTCGCCGTCGTCATGGAGCACGCGGGGCGCCATCATTATCTGTTTACCAGGGCAAGCCAGATGGGACGCCGGTCCTGTTACCCGTAGCCTGAGCTAGCTAGGGATAGGGTAATGATGGCCCCTCCTGTGACGCGGTCGGTCCGAGCCCTGGGTCGGCCGAGGCGGAGGCTCCTCCGAGGTCAGGGTCGAGTCGGTCTTCCGAGGTCGAGGTCGTGTCTGAGCCCCGGGTCGGGCGAGGCGGAGACAGTCGTCCAAGGTCAAGGCCGAGTCCGAGCCTTGGGGTCGGGCAAGGCAGAGTTCGTCGTCTTCCGGGGCCGAGCCCGAGTCCGAGCCCTGGGGTCGGGCGAGGCGGAGTTCGTCGTCTTCCGGGGCCGAGCCCGAGTCCGAGCCCTGGGGTCGGACGAGGCGGAGTTCGTCGTCTTCCGGGGCTGAGCCCGAGTTCGAGCCATGGGGTCGGGCGAGGCGGAGTTCGTCGTCTTCCGGGGCCGAGCCCGAGTCCAAGCCCTGGGGTCGGGCGAGGCGGAGTTCGTCGTCTTCCGGGGCCGAGCCCGAGTCCGAGCCCTGGGGTCGAGCGAGGCGGAGTTTCCTATGGCGCCTGAGGCCGGACTTGGCTGCTGTCAGCCTCACTCTGTCGAGTGGCACAGCAGTTGGAGCGACGCAGGCGGCGCTGTCTTCTTGTCAGGCCGGTCAGTGGAGCGGCGAAGTGATTGCGGTCACTTTCGGCTCTGTCGACTGAAGGGCGCGTGACAGGATAAGGTGTCAGGCCATCCTTGCATTAAATGCTCCTGCGATTCGGTCGGTCGGTGTGGCGATCTGGCCAAGGTTGCTTCTTGGCGAAGACTGGGTCTCGGGCGAGCCGAAGGTGTGTCCGTCGCTTGAGGGGGTCCTCGGGCGAGACGTGAATCTTCCTGGGTCGGCTGCCCTTGCCCGAGGCTGGGCTCGGGTGAGGCGAGGTCGTGTCCCTTGAGTGGACCGAGCCTTGGCTTAATCGCACCCATCAGGCCTTTGCAGCTTTGTGCTGATGGGGGTTACCAGCTGAGATTAGGAGTCTTGGGGGTACCCCTAATTATGGTCCCCGACAGTAGCCCCCGAGCCTCGAAGGGAGTGTTGATACTCGCTTGGAGGCTTTTGTCGCACTTTTTTGCAAGGGGACCGACCTTCATCGGTTGCTTTTTGTTCCGGTGGGTGCGCGCGAGCGCACCCGCCGGGTGTAGCCCCTGAGGCCTCGGAGGAGTAGTTTGACTCCTTCGAGGTCTTAGTACGTTTCGTAACGCTTCGGCCGGTCTGGCTGTTCCCTCATGCGAACTGGCCGTAGCCCGGGTGAACAGTCGAGTCCCAAGTTCTCGGGCTGGTATGTTGACGCTGTCAACGGTTTGGCCGGAGCCGGGTTTGCGAGAGCAGCCGCCGAGCCTCCGCACAGAGCGAGAGGACGGTCAGGGACAGACTCGGCTTTTTACATATGCCCCTGCGTCACCTTTCCGCAAGGAGGAGGGGGGGGGGGGGGAAAGTGCCATGTTGCCCTCGGAGGGCGCCGAACATGGTGTCTCCAGTGAGTTGCTAACGGGTAATCCGAGTGGACACCCGTGCCCCATTTGTTAGGGGTCGGCTAGTGGCCCGGAGGCGCGCTCCAGAAGTACCTGCGGGTGACTTGCCGGACCCGGTCCCCTTTTGACGGGGTCCAAGGGCTTGATGCCTCCCTCTGGTGGGATTCCGTTACAAAATCGTTCCCGTTGGTCTCGGAAATGTCCTAGGGTACCTCGGGGGCGCAGCCCGAGCCTCGGTTATGTATCGAACATACCCAGGGTCATCCCTCGCTCTGCGTCTGAGGCGGCTGTCGAACCCTTCGGGGGCCAGCCTTCGAACCCCTGATCAGTAGTGGGCGCGGAGCCCGAGTGGCCTAAGGCGGCCGTTGAACCCTTTCGAGGGGCCGGCCTTCGAACCTCGGACCAGTAGTGGGCGCGGGGCCCGAGTGCTCTGAGGCGGCTGTTGAACCCTTCCGAGGGGCCAGCCTTTGAACCTCTAATCAGTAGGGGGGCTCGAGGCCCGCTTCCTTCGCGGAGAAGGATCCCTTTCGGAGTATCCCCTTTCTCGACCCCTGAGGCAAGAGAGAGAAAGAGGAAGTGAAAAGGATACGAAATCGAATGACGTGGCGCACCTTTTTTGACGCGGTCATTATGGCGGAGGTGAAGCGTCGCCTGCTTCACCTGCCAAAGGTGCCGCCTGTCCTGCCGCAGAGTTAATGCGACGGGGCGAGTGGTTCACGGGGCGGCCGTTGCGCGTGCGCGAGCCATTCGAGGAATGGAATGCGGACGCGTCATCTTCCGCCGTGGGAGAAGGTCCTTTCGCTATCCTAGGAGGGGGCGCGAGCTTGCTGACGACTCGACTGTCGCTTCCGCCCGCCTGCCACCGCCATTACTGCCGGCCCATTTCTGGCCGTATCGACCGTCGCGCCCACTCCCGCGGCTGACCGGCCCGTGACCGATGTGCTCGGTTGGCACTATCGGGTCATGCGCAAGGTCGCCTCGAGTCGCGGTACTGGTTCCGCAGTCGAGAAGGCGCGGTACTGGCGCGAGTGGCGGTGCAGTTTCTTGCACGTAGTAACCGGCGTGCCGGTTACATGACGTGTGGGCCTGGGCCTCCAGGCTGGATGCGTCGAAGTCAAAAGGGTGCGTCCCCCTGGGTGCGGTTGCACGCCGCCTGCATGGCGGCCCGCCCTTTCACCCGCTGGCCTGGGCGAAAGTGGAGGAGTGCTTGTAACCGCTAGGCAGTTGCGCGCACCGTGGGCGGCGGTTTGGCACTGTCTGCCCTGCGCCAGCTTGCATGACGCGCGGGGCCCAGTCCCCGTGTCGTAGGGGGAGGACCTTGGAGCGTGTTGGAGAAGACTCAGCCCGCGACGGCTGAAGACGCAAGTGGGGAGAGTTGCCTTTAAAAGGAGGGCGACCCCCTTGAAAGGCAACCATGTCTTCGCGCTCTCCTCATGCATTGTGTCTTTCCACCTTTCGAGCCCCCATATGGGGGGCGCCCGCGGTTCTTCCGCCTTGTCGTCGTTGGGGGAACGCAACTTCGCGAAAGTTGGTACCTTTCAGCCATCGTTCGGCTTCAAGGATTTTCGTTAGGCAGCCCGGCTGCTTCCCCTCACCGGTGATCACCCAAGATGGTGACCACCAGTTCAGTGGTGGGGAGAAGCGAGCCGGGCTACGATCTTGGTCCCGCCCTCAGCTTCAAGGATCTTCATCATCCTGGCTGGGGCGGAGGCCGGGCTGAGCTGGAGCTCTGCCTCCTGCACGGGTCGGCGTGTCACCTTCTCCCTCAGCATTCAAGGGAGAGGGCGCTCACCGGCCTAGCGGGAGGGCCGGACTTCAACAACGCGGGGCTGGTCGGCGGCGAGCGTCGTCAGCTTCAGTGTGTTGGGCTCGCTGGCTCAGCTGGCCTGGTTCGGCTCCCGGTGTCTCCTCCCGCCGTGAGAGCGGTTGTCGCGCCGCGCGCACCGGGGGACCGCCCAAGACGTCGTGCGCTGCTAGGGTGGCGTTCGTGTTCTGGGGCTGTCCTGCCTTTGCCCCGGTACGGCGCCTCTGCGCGGAGGTCGGTGCTTCGCTCGTCCGGGAGGATCCGAGTGGGAATCTGCCGGTGGGCAGATGGCTCTGTCGTCGGCGCTGAGGTGGCAGCGGCTGAAGAAGTCCTCGTCGCCGACGGGGTCCCCGCCACCATGCATGCTCCGGGCCTCCGGCTCTTTGGCTTTGATAGCTTGTCCTCGCCCCTCAAGTGGGGGCGTGGGCGAGGAGCTCATCGCAGCAGCGTCCGCCCTGAGGTCATCGCTGCTGCTGTTTGGCCACTTTAGAGCGGGCGTCGGCGAGCCACCAGGGGTTTTGTCGCCCCGCAGGCCCTCCAACGTGGGGGGTTGTTCGTACCTGCGGGGGTGAAACCGGAGTTCCGTTTGTAATGGCACCTTGAGTGCCGGTGTTTGTTCATTGTGGCTGTCGGGGCCTGAACATGTATGTATCTTTTGGCGTGAAGCCGTGTTTTTCTCTCATTCCGAGCACTAGGACTCGCCTGTCAACTAACTGAACCGCTTCACCAAGTGTGAGTTGCCTCGTGCGAAGGTGATGAGTGAGGTATCCGTATCCCGGAGGAGTAGGAGTCCCTCGGCTCAGTCAACCTTGCCGCCCGAGGCTTCTTTTGCTTAGTTAAAGGAAACCCTTGGCCGCTCTTCGATGAGCCGGAGCTGGAGGCAGCGGTATCAGCGTGGACAGAGGCAGAGTTGGCTCGAAAAGAAGACTTCGTCGGCCGGAGCCTGACCGGGCCGTCCACTGGTGGGACCGGCGCCGGAGTCGAGTTGCCGAGGCCATGGGCCGGGCTGATGTCCTCGGGGGACAGCTGGCTGAGGCTTCGGGGCGACCGGCCGAGCCGTCTGCTCGAGCCGGACTCCTAGAGGAGACCCTGGGGGCGATGGCCCGGGCGTGGTGCTGACGTCGTCCTTCGGAGCGGAGATCCTCCGACTGTGTTGTCGTTCGAGGCTCGGTCGGACTTCGCCGAAGGTGGTGTTGACGTCGAGGGTGCTGCTGCTCCCCCTCTATCGAGGTCCAAACCTGCAGGATCGGTTTACCTTGTAGTATGCATATGTTTTCTGCAGCCGCCGAGGCCGAAACATACTGTTGCTGTGTTGTAAAGCTGCGTCTTTTTTCCTTTGTTTCGAGTATCAAGACTTATTCGTCGGTAACAGAATTGTCTGTTCGAGCGAGAGTTACTTTTCACGGAAGGTGATGAGTGAGGTATCCGTATCCCGGAGGCGTAGGAGTCCCTCGACTCGATCGGTCTTGCCGCTTACGTGTACTCTTACTCGTCCGTAGGATTCTGCCAACGATGTAGTCGAAAAGACCCAAAAATCATTTCGACAGAGAGGTCTCCGAGTATTAAGACTTGTTCGGTCGGCGGAATCGCTTATCCGAGCGTGAGTTACTTATCGCAGAAGGTGATGAGTGAGGTATCCGTATCCCGGAGGCGTAGGAGTCCCTCGGCTTGGTTGGCCTTGGCTGCTTACGTGTACTCCGTCGTTTTCAGGACCCCACTTTTGAAGTAGTCGAAAAGCACGAAAGACGTTCTGGCAGAAGGACTTTTTCCAAGAAAAATTTTGACGTAGAGGGGGGGTTCCCCCCTTCTAGCCCCCGAGGGAGGGTCGGGCTTTGCCGAGGCAAGGCTGACCCTTCCTTGATGGTTACACTTTGTGTGTGAACGAGGTGTACGAACGACTTGAAAGCATCTTAAGGGTAGAAGCGATGTAGCTGTCGGATGTTCCAAGCGTTGCTGTAGACCTCGCCTTGGCTGTTGGCCAACTTGTATGTCCCGGGCTTCAGAACCTTGGCAACGACGAACGGCCCTTCCCAGGGAGGCGTGAGCTTGTGTCGCCCTCGGGCGTCTTGTCACAGCCGAAGCACCAGGTCGCCCACTTGGAGGTCTCGGGACCGAACCCCTCGGGTGTGGTAGCATCACAGGGACTGCTGGTACCGCGCCGATTGTAGTAAGGCCATGTCCCGAGCCTCTTCGAGCTGGTCCAGTGAGTCTTCTCGGTCGGTCTGGTTTCTTCGGTCGTCATACGCCCTCGTCCTTAGGGAACAGTATTCTAAGTCCATGGGCAAGACGGCCTCGGCCCCATAGACTAGAAAGAACGGTGTGAAGCCCGTGGCTCGACTCGGCGTTGTCCTCAGACTCCAGACCACCGAGGGGAGTTCCTTCATCCATCGCCTGCCAAACTTGTGGAGGCCGCTGTAGATCCTCGGCTTGAGTCCTTGCAGAATCATGCCTTTGGCATGTTCCACCTGCCCATTCGTCATGGGGTGAGCCACGGCAGCCCAGTCCACCCGGATATGGTGATCCTCGCAGAAGTCCAAGAACTTTCTGCCGGTGAACTGGGTGCCGTTGTCGGTGATGATGGAGTTCGGGACCCCAAAGCGATGGATGATGTTGGTGAAGAATGCCACCGCCTGTTCGAACCTGATGCTGTTCAGGGGTCGGACCTCGATCCACTTGGAGAATTTGTCGATGGCGACCAGCAGGTGCGTGTAGCCCCCAGGTACCTTCTGCAAGGGACCGACGAGGTCCAGTCCCCATACGGCAAACGGCTAGGTGATGGGTATTGTCTGCAGAGCCTGAGCAGGCAGGTGGGTCTGCCACGCGTAGAATTGACACCCTTGGCAGGCACGAACAATTCTAGTGGCGTCCGCCACCGTGGTCGGCCAGTAGAAACCTTGTCGGAAGGCGTTTCCAACAAGGGCTCGGGGCGCTGCGTGATGACCGCAAGCCCCCGAGTGTATTTCTCGTAAGAGCTCCTGGCCTTCAGCGATGGATATGCACCGCTGGAGGATGCCGGATGGGCTGCGGTGGTAGAGCTCCTTCCCGTCACCCAGTAAGACGAACGACTTGGCGCGCCGCGCCAGTCGCCGAGCCTCGACTCGGTCGAGGGGCAGCTCTCCTTGGTGGAGATATTGCAGGTACGGGTCCGCCAGTTTCGATTAGGCTGGTCCCCACTCCGCCCTTCCTCGACGCGCAGTGCCTCACCCTCGGGGGCCGAGGGTGCTTCGGGCCGAGCCCAGGGCACCTCGGGCTGTGCCGAGGGTGCCTTGGGCTGGGTCGAGGCCTTCTCAGGCTCGGGCGTGTCGTCGATCTTGACTGAGGGTTGATGTAGGTCTTGGAAGAAGACGTCCGGGGGAAGCTAGCTCGTCCGCAGTCTCGTTGTGTCGTCGGGCGATGTGGTTGGGCTCGAGCCCGTAGAAGTTGTCCTCTAGGCACCGAACCTCATCGCAGTAGGCTTCCATCTTTGGGTCGCGGTAGTGGGAGTTCTTCATAACTTGGTCGATGACGAGCTGCGAGTCGCCGCGAGCGTCGAACCCCTAGCTCAATGGCGATGCACAACCCATTGACCAGAGCTTCGTACTCAGCCACGTTGTTGGATGCCGGGAAATGGAGGCGCAGTATGTAGCGTAGGTGTTTCCCGAGGGGCGAGATGAAGAGCAGGCCCGCGCCTGCCCCTGTTTTCATCAGTGACCCATCAAAAAACATGGTCCAGAGTTCCGGCTGGATCGGAGGCGCTGGGAGCTAGGTGTCGACCCATTCCGCCACAAAGTCCGCCAGGACTTGGGACTTGATGGCCCTCCAAGGGGCGAACGAGATCGTCTCGCCCATGATTTCCACCGCCCACTTTGCAATCCTACCCGAGGCCTCTCGGCACTGGATGATCTCCCCCAGGGGGAAGGATGACACCACAGTCATCGGATGAGACTCGAAGTAGTGTCGCAACTTCTGCCGCGTCAGGATCACCGCGTACAGTAGCTTCTGAATTTGCGAGTAGCGGATCTTGGTCTCGGATAGTACCTCACTGATGAAGTAAACTGGCCTCTGGACGGGCAATGCATGCCCTTCTTCTTGTCTCTCAACCACGATCGCGGCGCTGACCACCTGAGTGGTAGCGGCGACGTAGATCAAGAGGGCTTCTCCGGCGGCGGGGGGCACCAAGATGGGCGCGTTCGTAAGGAGCGCCTTCAGGTTCCCGTGGGCTTCCTCGGCCTCGGAGGTCCAAGTGAAGCATTTGGCCTTTCTTAAGAGGCGGTACAGAGGTAGGCCTCTTTCGCCGAGGCGCGAGATGAAACGGCTCAGAGCCGCAAGGCATCCCATGACCCTCTGTACGCCTTTCAAGTCCTTGATGGGATCCATGTTGGTGATGGCCGCGATTTTCTCCGGGTTGGCCTCGATGCCCCGCTCGGAGACGATGAACCCCAAGAGCATGCCTCGAGGGACTCCGAAGACACACTTCTCGGGATTGAGTTTTACGCCTTTCGCCTTGAGACACCGGAATGTCGTTTCAAGGTCGGAAAGGAGGTCAGAGGCTTTCCTCGTCTTGACTACGATGTCATCGACATAAGCCTCGACCGTTCGACCAATGTGTTCGCCGAACATGTGGTTCATGCACCTTTGGTACGTCGCACCCGCATTCCTCAAACCAAATGGCATAGTAACATAGCAGTACATGCCAAAAGGTGTGATGAAAGAAGTCGCGAGCTGGTCGGACTCTTTCATCCTGATTTGGTGATACCCTGAGTAGGCATCGAGGAAAGACAGGGTTTCGCATCCCGCAGTGGAATCCACGATTTGATCGATGCGAGGCAGAGGATAGGGAACTTTTGGGCATGCTTTGTTTAGGCCAGTGTAGTCTACACACATCCGCCATTTCCCTCCTTTTTTTCTCACAAGCACGGGGTTGGCAAGCCATTCGGGATGGAATACCTCTTTGATGAACCCTGCGGCCATCAGCTTGTGGATCTCCTCGCCTATGGCTCTGCGCTTTTCTTCGTCGAATCGGCGCAGAGGTTGCTTCACGGGTCGGGCTCCAGCTCAGATATCCAGCGAGTGCTCGGCGACATCCCTCGGTATGCCAGGCATGTCCGAGGGACTCCACGCGAAAACTTCGGCGTTTGCACGGAGAAAGTCGACGAGCACTGCTTCCTATTTGGGGTCGAGCTCGGAGCCGATCCGGATCTGCTTGGAGGCGTCGTTGCTGGGGTCGAGTGGGATGGACTTAACCGTCTTCGCTGGCTCAAAGTTGCCGGCATGGCGCTTCACGTCTGGCGCCTCCTTGGAGAGGCTCTCCAGGTCGGCGATGAGGGCCTCGGATTCGGCGAGGGCCTCGGCGTACTCCACGCACTCTACGTCGCATTCGTACGCGTGTCGGTACATGGGGCCACGGTGATGACCCCGATGGGGCCCGACATCTTGAGCTTGAGGTAGGTGTAGTTGGGGATGGCCATGAACTTGGCGTAGCATGGCGTCCCGACTACTGCGTGGTAGGTTCCTCGGAACCCAACCACCTCGAACGTGAGGGTTTCCCTTCTGAAGTTGGAGGGAGTCCCGGAGCAGACGGGCAGATCGAGTCGTCCGAGGGGTTGGACGCGTTTCTCGGGGATGATCCCGTGAAAAGGCGCCGCACCGGCCCGGACTGAGGACAGATCGATCTGCAGGAGCTCGAGGGTCTCGGCGTAGATGATGTTGAGGCTGCTGCCTCCGTCCATGAGGACCTTGGTAAGCCTGACGTTGCCGATGACGGGGTCAACAACGAGCGTATATTTCCCCGGGCTCGGCACGCGGTCGGGGTGATCGCCCTGGTCGAAGGTGATGGGCTTGTCGGACCAGTCTAGGTAGACTGGCGCCGCCACCTTTACCGAGCAGACCTCCCGACGCTCTTGCTTGCGGTGTCGAGCCGAGGCGTTCGCCACTAGCACACCGTAGATCATGAAGAGGTCGCGGACCTCGGGGAACTCCTCTGCCTTGTGATCCTCCTTCTTATCGTCGTGGTGGGCCCTGCCACCCTCCGCAGGTGGCCTGGCCCTGTGAAAGTGACGCCGAAGCATGGCGCATTCCTCAAGGGTGTGCTTGACAGGTCCCTGATGATAGGGGCACGGCTACTTGAGCATCTTGTCGAATAGATTGGCGCCTCTGGGAGGTTTCCGAGGGTTCTTGTACTCAGCGGCGGCGACAAGGTCTGCGTCGGCGGCATCGCGTTTCGCTTGCGACTTCTTCTTGCCTTTCTTCTTGGTGCCGCGCTGAGCGGACGCCTCAGGAACATCTTCCGGCTGGCGGCCCTGGGGCTTCTTGTCCTTCCGGAAGATGGCCTCAACCACCTCCTGGCCAGAAGCAAACTTGGTGGCGATGTCCATCAGCTCGCTCGCCCTGGTGGGGGGTCTTGCGACCCAGCTTGCTCACCAGGTCGCGGAAGGTGGTGCCGGCGAGGAACGCGCCGATGACATCCGAATCGGTGATGTTGGGCAGCTCGGTGCGCTGCTTTGAGAATCGCCGGATGTAGTCCCAGAGAGACTCTCCCGGCTGCTGGCGGCAGCTTCAGAGATCCCAGGAGTTCCCAGGGCGCACATACATGCCCTGAAAATTACCAGCGAAGGCTTGGACCAGGTCGTCCCAGTTGGAGATCTGCCCCGGAGGCAGATGCTCCAGCCAGGCCCGAGCGGAGTCGGAGAGGAACAGGGGGAGGTTGCGGATGACGAGGTTGTCATCGTCCGTTCCACCTAGTTGGCAGGCTAGCCGGTAGTCCGTGAGCCACAGTTCCGGCCTTGTCTCCCCCGAGTACTTTGTGATGGTAGTCGGGGTTCGGAACCGGGTCGGGAACGGCACCCGTCGTATGGCTCGGCTGAAAGCCTGCGGGCTGGGCGGTTCGGGCGAGGGACTCCGATCCTCCCCGCTGTCGTAGCGTCCCCCACGCCTGGGGTGGTAGCCTCGGCACACCCTCTCGTCGAGGCGGGCCCGATGGTTGCGGTGGTGGTGCTCGTTACCGAGGCGTCCCGGGGCTGCAGGCGCTGTGTTGCGCGTGCGCCCGGTGTGGACCGAGGCTTCCCGCACGAATCAGGAAGTCACGGCGTGGTGCTCCGAGGGGTATCCCTGCCTTCGGGAGGCAGAGCTCTCGGCCCGTCGGACCGCGACATTCTCCAGGAGATTCTTGAGCTCTCCCCGGATCCACCGCCCTTCGGTGGTTGATGGTTCCGGCATTGCGCGGAGAAGTATCGCTGCTGCAGCCAGGTTTTGGCCGACCCCACTGGAAGCCGGTGGTGGCCTTGCCCTGACGTCGTCGGCGATGCGGAGCTGGATGCCCTGGGGTAGATGACGCGCTTCTCCGGCCGGAGCTTGGTCTACCCATTCCTGCCCGATGTTCCGGCGGAGCGGCTCAAGTATTCCTGCCCCCTCGTCGAGCCTGGCCTGCATCTCGTAGATTTGCTCGAGCTGTGCGTCCTGACCCCCCGCAGGGACTGGGACCACAGCTAGCTCCCGAAGGATGTCAACGCGAGGTGCAGGCCTAGGGGGATCACCGTTTTCCAGTATACCAAGATGGTTGCCTTCGTCGGGACCCCCTAGATCGACGTGGAAACATTCACGACTTGGGCCGCAGTCTCCGTCGCCGAAGCTGCGGTTACCGTCGGAACAATCGGAAAGGCAGTAGTCGCATGCGGTCATGAAGTCCCGCATGGCGCTGGGGTTACCGAGCCCGGAGAAATCCCAACCAAAGTCGGGCTCATCATCTTCCTCGGAACCCGAGGGTCCGTATGTCGAGACGGCCGTCAGCCGGTCCCAAGCTGACCGCATATGATACCCCGGAGGGTTGGTGCATGCCTCTATGAAGGCTTCCACCAAAGCGGGGTCGCTTGTTGGGTCGAGGCCGAATCCAAAAGGCATGAGACGGGAATCGGTCGGTACCTCTTGGTCGACAGGTGGTGACGTTGTCACGTTAGGGGCGGACTGCACCGTCGTCTCAGGTACGAGGGTGACGCCTAGCAAGTCCTTCACGAGCGTGCTGGCGTCGTCCGTCCGCTTGGAGCTGGCGTGTCGCGGGGAAACAGCGCTCGTCTTCGTCTCAGACGCGAGGTCGACGCTCGACGTGTCCCCCGTCGGGGCGCCGGCGCCGTCGACTCGCTCGACAGCCGACGAGGTGCCGCCTCCTGCTTGGCCACGGTTGCCCCGCCTCCTCCTCCGTTGGCGGGGGAGGTGACGGGACAAACTCGGATGTTGTTCTTCCACCTCGTGGGGAAGATGTCGTCGATTCCGCCGCTGGCGAGCGGGTTGTCGGCCGCCATCGTCGCCGTCGCGCAGCGGAGGAAGGAGTGTCATGTCGTAGCTACCGTCGAGGGACATGAACTCAAGACTCCCGAAACGGAGCACCGTCCCGGGTTGGAAAGGTTGCTGGAGACTACCCATCTGGAGCTTGACAGGGAGCTGTTCGTCAACACGCAGCAGGCCCCTACCTGGCGTGCCAACTTCGGCATTTCGACCCCGGGGGGTCCCTGGACCGACGATTAAATTGTCGTCGCGTGTCCCAGCCCAGATGGGTCGGCGCGAGACGGAGCACGAAGGGGGGTAGAAGAGAGGGAGAAAAGGGGAAAACCCGCGGCCTCCGTGTTGTCCTGCGCCCAGGTCGGGTGCGCTTGCAGTAGGGGGTTACAAGCGTTCGCGTGGGGGGGAGAGTGAGGGACCCTACGCGCCGTCCCGTCCCCTCGCACGGCCAACCCCCTCGTAAGAGAGCCCTGGACCTTCCTTTTATAGGCGTAAGGAGAGGGTCCAGGTGTACAATAGGAGGTGTAGCAGTGCGCCATCGTGTCTAGCAGAGAGGAGCTAGTGCCCTAAGTACATGCCGTCGTGGCAGCCAGAGAGGTTTTGGCACCCTGTTCATGTGATGTCGTGGCCGTCGGAGGAGCGTTGGAGCCTTGCGGAAGGACAGCTGTCGGGGCTGTCGAGTCCTTGCTGATGTCTCCTTGCTTCCGTAAGGGACTGAGAGTCGCCGTCGTCATGGAGCACGCGGGGCGCCATCATTATCTGTTTACCGAGGCGAGCCAGATGGGACGCCGGTCCTGTTACCCGTAGCCTGAGCTAGCTAGGGATAGGGTAATGATGGCCCCTCCTGTGACGCGGTCGGTCCGAGCCCTGGGTCGGGCGAGGCGGAGGCTCCTCCGAGGTCGGGGTCGAGTCGGTCTTTCGAGGTCGAGGTCGTGTCCGAGCCCCGGGTCGGGCGAGGCGGAGACAGTCGTCCAAGGTCAAGGTCGAGTCCGAGCCCTGGGGTCGGGCGAGGCGGAGTTCGTCGTCTTCCGGGGCCGAGCCCGAGTCCGAGCCCTAGGGTCGGGCGAGGCGGAGTTCGTCGTCTTCCTGGGTCGAGCCCGAGTCCGAGCCCTGGGGTCGGGCGAGGCGGAGTTCGTCATCTTCCGGGGTCGAGCCCGAGTCCGAGCCCTGGGGTCGGGCGAGGCGGAGTTCGTCGTCTTCCGGGGCCGAGCCCGAGTCCGAGCCCTGGGGTCGGGCGAGGCGGAGTTCGTCGTCTTCCGGGGCCGAGCCTGAGTCCGAGCCTTGGGGTCGGGCGAGGCGGAGTTCGTCGTCTTCCGGGGGCCGAGCCCGAGTCCAAGCCCTGGGGCCGGGCGAGGCGGAGTTTCCTATGGCGCCCGAGGCCGGACTTGGCTGCTGTCAGCCTCACTTTATCGAGTGGCACAGCAGTCGAAGCGACGCAGGCGGCGCTGTCTTCTTGTCAGGCCGATCAATGGAGCGGCGAAGTGACTGTGGTCACTTTCGGCTCTGTCGACTGAAGGGCGCGTGACAAGATAAGGTGTCAGGCCATCCTTGCGTTAAATGCTCCTGCGATTCGGTCGGTCAGTGTGGCGATCTGGCCAAGGTTGCTTCTTGGCGAAGACTGGGTCTCGGGCGAGCCGAAGGTGTGTCCGTCGCTTGAGGGGGTCCTCGGGCGAGACGTGAATCTTCCGGGGTCGGCTGCCCTTGCCCGAGGATAGGCTCGGGTGAGGCGAGGTCGTGTCCCTTGAGTGGACCAAGCCTTGGCTTAATCGCACCCATCAGGCCTTTGCAGCTTTGTGCTGATGGGGGGTTACCAGCTAAGATTAGGAGTCTTGGGGGTACCCCTAATTATGGTCCCCGACACTACCAGACTCGTGTTCTTTGCCGAGTGTCTCGGCGAAGGCCATTTTATACTGAGCAAAGCCTTTGCCGAGTGTTACACTTGACAAAGAATACTCGGCAAACATTTTATCGGCAAAGAGTTCTTTACCGAGTACTTTTTTCGGACACTAGGCAAAGAAAAGTACTCGACAAATTAATAATCGCAAAAAACTCCAAAAAACACCAAAATATTTTTTAAATTATGGGAACAACTCTCCAACCACTACCTATTACCATATCCATCGCTCTATCATTTTTACTATTATTTTGAATCAAATTTTTATGTTTTGTAAATGGTGAGATTCGAACTCGCACCTCTCTCGTACATACCCTCCTCTACCACTACACTACTACATAATTGTGTCTATATTACATTTTCATTCCTTATGTACTATAACAAACCGAGAGTAATTTGATTATTTAAGGCACTAAATGAATTCATTTGAAATTGTGACCAACTATAAAGTTGCATAACTTTTCAAGATCTACATGTTCTATTTTGATAGTTTCTACATCCGAGGCCGTTTACAAAATTTGAATTTCAAATTTGAAAACTTCACACGAATTTGTCAATGATAAGATGATTTCAAATAAAAAATGTCCACTACAAAGTCTCATTACATTTCAAAACCTACAACTTTATTTTGGTGGTTTTTCCATCCGATATAGTTTAAAAATTCAAATTTTAAAATTCATACATAGTTTTGCATGACAAGATGATTGTAAACCAAAATATTGTCAACTACAAAGTTTCATAACTTTTCAAGACCTACAACTTTTCTGTTGGTGTTTTTTCCATTCGAGATCATTTTTAAAATTCAAATTTTAAACTTTTTAAATTCAGACATAGTTTTCGTTGACAAGATGACTTCAAATGAAAAAGTTGCCAACTACAAAATTTTATAACTTCTCATGATCTACAATGTTTATTTTGGTTGTTTGATCATTTGTTCATCTCACATAATGGTTCTAATATTATTCAAAAATCTTGTATATCTCTCTTGTAGTTTCATAAACTACGAGAGATATAGGTTTTATAAATAAATTTACTTTTATTTTATCATATAAAGAAATGATAAAAATATAAATTATACATCTTGATGAGTTATACAAATTTGTAGTTGAAAACTTTTTCATTTGAATAAATTTACTGCTTTAAAATGTGATTTTTAAATTGTCTTTGCCTAGTGTTGAAAAAAAAACACTCGGCAAAAAACTCTTTGCCTAGTGTCCAAAATAAAACACTCGGTAAATAAGCTCTTTACCGAGTGTTAAAAAAACACTCGGCAGTCAAAAATAAAACACTCGGCAAAGAGTTTCTTTGCCGAGTGTTTTTTAACAGAGGATTTTTTTGCTTGGTACTCGGCAAATAGCTTCTTTGCCGAGTGCCCCAAAAAACACTCAGCAAATCATTTGACACTCAACAAAGAGCCAAATTCTGGTAGTGGCTTGCTTCCTCACATTGTTGTCTTCAACTTCATTGCCACGACTCATCTTCCCCCTCGTCGTGTATGCATTTCTTGTCACCAGCAACAACAAGATGGTGCTGTGTAACACTACAAAACCATCAACTAAAAATAATGCATTTAGATTATTAGTGGTAAATATAGTAATGAATTTTTTCAAGTGTTTAATTTTTATTTGCATTTAGAATAATTTTGTTTGCTCATATTTGATTTAGGAATGTTACGTAGAATTTCTTTTATATTGAAAATCCAATTAATTAATATAGAAATATTGGTCCAGAAATAAATATTTTAGTTATAAATAATTTTGGTATAATTATTATAATTTTTTAGAATTATTTAAAAATATATTTATTTATATTTTTAAATAGAAAAGAAAAGAAAAAAAGAGAAACCCGAACCCTAGCCGCCAGCCGAAATCGACCCAAAACGGCCCAACAGTCGTGCGCCCACCTCCTCCCTCTCTCACTGACGCGTGGGGCCCACCCGTCAGGGGCCCCTTCTTCCTCCCTCCCGCGCCGCCGCCCTGCGCGCGCACGCCGCCGCACCCGTGCGCACCGCCACATCGCCACCGGTGCTCACCCGCGCCCAGCCGAGCCGCCCCAACCCCGGTCCGGCCCCCTCGCCTCCCCCATGAACCGTTTCACTGAGTAAAGGACGCCGCCCGGCCGTTTCTCTCTCTCCCCCCCATTTCCTCCCGATTATAGCGACCACCATTGATGGCCATCAATGGCATGGTGATTGAAGCTGCCGGTCACCTCCTCCTCGGCACCCTCTCCTCTCCCCTCTCTCTCTATAAGTAGGCCGCTCGAGCTCTCTCTCACTCCTCGCGCCTTCTCCCTTGCTCGCGCTCACAGACCGTGGACCTCGCCGGAGCCGTGCCACCTCGCCCGGCCGTGCCTCGTCCATCCCGACCGCCCAACGTCGAGCCCTGTCCGCTCCCTGTTCGGCCGATCCCCTCCCCTGTCGAGCTCCTCCCTACTCACAAGCTCTAGCCCAAGGTAGAAGATGACCATTTTGCGTTTTGCCCCCCAGTTTTTTAGAAATTATTCCTGTATTTTCTGCAGTACAAATGTATCAAAAGAAGTCCTAAAATCTTATGTGCTACTCCCCGAAGTATACATGTAATTTTGGAATCAACCCCGACAATAGTATTTTGATTATGGACATTATTTTTTATAATATAAAAATACATAGATGGTCATTTTGTGATTAGGTACTAGAATTCTTTGTGATTATCTACTCATTTTAGCATATAAAATAATATTATGTTAGTGATTGTTAAATACAGTTTTAATGATATAAGGAATTAAAATAAATACTAGGCCCCATTTTCTTAGTCATATTAAAAATATAGGTTTTTACTAGCCATGATAAATGTGTTCATACATATAACACTTAGTTACTTAGAATTAGTAAAATATTTATTTATGTCAAAATCACCATAATTATATTACTAAAGTCCAATTAGTAATCTACATTAATTCTTAGAATATTAACGTTAGGTGATTTAGAAATAAACATTTTTAGCTATATGTATAATTTCTATTTAGAAAGGAAAGGATAAAACCTAAAAGACTATTATTAAGTAATAACTATAAAGTTTGTTAAGACATTTTATCTATATTATACTAGATAAACTAGCGTCATAGTAACCTACTCATATTTTCACCAATGATAACTCGAAGTGGAAGATATAGTGGATTAATAAACATTTATGCTATAGACATATTTATAAGTATAGTTGTGTGATATATAAATGTGTATGTAATGGTGAAGGATTACCCATGTAATGGTGTATGTTTATTTATTTGGCGTATGTATTCTTTTGCATGTACGATACACAAATCGATGCTAGAAGTTGACTGTGAGGTATACAAACCAAACTCGTTCGAGGACGACCCATAGAACACTTTCGAGCAAGGCAAGTGGATTCTCCCTCTTCATTTCTATTTGTACCCAAATAATGCATATAATAATGTTTACTTTTTGGATATTGCATAATTTGATGGGATCTGCCTAAATAAGGATTTCCTAGAATTACCAACCCTATTCCTTGAATTACCCTGAGATAAATGCTATGCTTAGCAATTTTTGCTATTGCTCAACTTGATAAATATGATGTCACTCTTTTAATGATACTATGTTCCAGAAATGAAGTCTTATTTATGATGTTAACCCGATGGTTAAACAAGAACATTTTGTGTTGTGACCACCCAGGATAACAATGCAACCACTTGTGCTATAATGGCTCTGGCTTTGGTAATTAGCTCTATAGACTTAGTGCTTAGCAACCCTACCTGAAAGATGGGCAAGAGGGGGCGGTAGTGGTTTGGTGGCAGCCCATGTTAACATGGGGTGGTAGACTTGGCTAAGTTACCTCACCCAGAGGGCCATCAACACTAACGTGGAAACCTTAGCGGGTGACTTTATACTAAGGATATTTTATGAAAGCCTCATAGTGGATCCCTAGCCATTCACCTCGGCAGTGTTTATGGGTCCGATCAACCCAGGCTAGATGGGATACACGGTTTGTGGGTAAAGTTGTACCAACTCTACAGAGTGTAAAACTAATATGTCAGCCGTGCTCACGGTTAAGAGCAACCTGGACCCTCACATGATAATTGAACTTAAAGATGGGAAATAAATCGTGATATGATGATCTACCAGTGGTTTGCTTAAGTGATTTCACTTAAGTGTTTTTGATATAATCGTATGCCTTTGATTAATTAGGATATTTGAGATACACTTACAAGTAGTAAGTCAGGTGTTGCTAATGAAATATTGACCAACTAAAATGCTTACTGCTTATCCATAGTCTACCTTGTTAACTTTGCATTATTTCCCCCACTTGCTGAGCCCTGACCATAAGTGAGCTCACCCTTGCTAATATTTTGATCAGAGGGTGATGACGAAGACTTCGCAGATGATGTTGATGAGTTTTGAGTCTAACGATGCGTCAGTCACCTTCTTGTGGAAGAGTGTCCATGTTTAATTCCGCCGTACTTTGATTATGATACTTGTTTGAGATACTATGATCCAGATGATGTAATAAAGTTACTCTACTCTCTTTACACCTTTGTTGCATTGTCTTTTGATATATTACACTGGTGACGTCAACATATGTGTGGAAAATGGATCATGGCCCACATATGCTATGCATTTGGTTTTGCCCCCATAACCGGGTGTGACAGAAGTGGTATCAAAGTTATGCTGACTCTAGGTCGTTAGACTAGTTAGAAATGGAAAGCCTAGTCTGTTCAAAACATGCTAATTTTTGTTCTTACAAAATTATTTTATTAACCTTACCTCTTTAAAATTCAACTGAGTTGACAATTTCTATTGTAGATGGTTCGATCTTTCTAAACCACTCGGATCAACACCAACTACATCCCTCCACCATGGCAAGTTCCCGTCTATCCAGTGGTAGCCAAGGAAATCCCTGTGGATCTCCCTCGTATTCGTGTGGAGAACGGAGTCATTCTGGAAGACAGCTCGGAGGAGTTTCTGCCTACGCCCACCCCGTTGGCAGAATCCCTAGCCTTCGCAGCTGGATCGTCAGCTTCAGCACCGCCAGCCCTAATAGTCCAAGCCCCTGCTCTCGGAGGCGACGACCCGGACGACTTTGGTGACAATGATGAAGACGACGATGAAGAAGAAGAAGATGAGGAGAACGTCAACGAAGAAGCCAACGATGAACAGCAGGACCACTACGTGGGGTTATGGCCTGTCACTGAACATTATACCTCAATGTTCGAGATAGGGCACTTCCCTAACCTGCTGTAGGATGTTCTGTTTGCATTGGGAACCTACGTCCGACCCCTATATGAGACAAGGCGAGTGTGATGAGGACATCCTCCACTATTACCCGTTGGCAAAGACGCAATTGGCCCAGTTGGCCTAATCATAGTCGAACGGTGACCATGTGAGCCTCAGAATTATCCCACCTCGCTTAGCTTGGGAGGAGGAAGCCACTTTGAAAGGGAGAGCCACCCTTCCCCCATTGGACTAGTCTTTTGGAGCGATTGAGCCTTTCCCTGAGTTGGGTGTGCTTAATGAACTGTTGGGCTCCGGGCAACCCTAATTTGTTGGGCCTCAGCCAACCCCACCTGGGCTGGGTGTATCATCTGGTATCAAAGCTAGGGCCCATTTTAAGAAGGTGGGAATGATGAGGACATCCTCCACTATTACCCGTTGGCAAAGACGCAATTGGCCCAGTTGGCCCAATTGTAGTTGGACGACGACCGTGTGAGCCTCAGAATTATCCCACCTCGCTTAGCTTGGGAGGAGGAAGCCACTTTAAAAGGGAGAGCCACCCTTCCCCATTGGACTAGTCTTTTGGGGCGATTGGGCCTTTCCCTGAGTTGGGTGTGCTTAATGAACTGTTGGGCTTCAGGCAACCCTAATTTGTTGGGCCTCGGCCAACCCCACCTAGGTTGGGTGTATCAGAGTGTACGAGCCTCCTCGGGCTTGCTACTACATCACTCGCATTCATGTCAGGGTGATGGATGCAGGTGATAGAGGGTTCAGGACTCTGTCAGCTCATGAGTCTCTGACTCTGCTATCCACCTACGCTGCTTCGGTCATCGATGCTGCTAGGCGAACTCTATGGTCCCTCAGCCACACCTACCGGCAGCAGCTGCACAACACGAAGTATAGACATCTTCCTCTGCGTATTCGTGGAGAAAGCCAGACCAGCATCGTTCTAGGTGGAGCTGGAGAAGATCGCCTCAACACCCTAGCTGGTGTGGTGGCAGGTCTAAACACCAACCTGGATAGTGCTACCCTAGACCTCTCTAGGGTACACTTAGAGCTAGAGGAGGCACACGCAAGGATCGCAGCCCTGGAACCTCAGCTTGATGGAAGGAATCCCCCTAAAGTTCAAGTCCCGGCCATGGCATTATCCCCTCCCCGCAAGAGGATTCACTATGGAGAACCAGGATCCATTACCAGGCCACTATAAATTTTCATTTATATTGTAATAAGTTAGATTTCGCGTTAGAGAATGAACATCTTTATAATATTATGCTTATAATAATAATAACCATGTGATGGTGTTGTTTGCAATGTTTGATTTGGATTTTGCTTCAGTGCAATGGTCTTATAGAATGATGGCCATAAGAGCATAAAAATAATAAACTTAACCTTAATAATAAGCTATTCCCCCTAAAATCTTCTCTACTCCTAACTTACCCCAGAATTGCACTTTCTAACCAACCAGATGGTGAACACTCACTCAGGTCCCAATAACCATCAGAACAAGCGTGGTCAGCAGTTGCCAGCACCGCCACCCAATCCAAATATGGAACAATTCATTGCAGCGCAGATACAGCTTCTGCAAGGACTCACTGCTTCGGTGCAGCAGATTCAGCAGAATCAACAGGATCAGCAGCACCAACATCAACATCAACATGCACCCCAAGCTAGAGATAAGCATCGAGATTTCATGAGCCATCACCCGCCTGCTTTCTCTCATGCAGCAGACCCTTTGGATGCCGATGACTGGCTTAAGGTCATTGGAAAGAAATTAGACATCACCCAGTGCAATGACCGAGAGAAGGTCTTGTACGCTTCGGGAAGACTCGAAGGTGCCACGTCCGACTGGTGGGATCCGTCACCGCGACACATGCTAATGCTGACGGCATAACCTTGCAGGAATTCCAAGTGAACTTCCGTGCTCACCATATTCCCTCGTAGAGATGGCAACAGGTACAAACCCGCTGGGTTTTGCCATCCCAAACCTGTACCTGTAAAAAATATCTATGCCCATTAAAAAACCCGTACCCATGACGGGTTTGAGATTTTGCCCAAACCCGTACCCATCGGGTTAGCTGGTACCCGTGGGTTACCCGTGGGTTTCATCTCCAATATGCTTATTCTTCTCATAATCAATAAGTATTGTAATGATTAATGAGATCATGGTCCAAAATTTATGTGATGAACAACGAGTTCATGATTTGGTATAAAAATTATTAGTAGAGAGAATGAAATACAAATAATAAGTTGTATAATTAAGTGACCTTGGACTAAGTTATCCATCCACGACATATATAATGCTAGTAAAAACTATAATAGCAAGCAAGCAACACTCTCACCGATTACTTATACATTCACCATTTGATAAAAATTAGGAAGTAAATAAGGAATAACAAGTTTGTTGTTTGTTTATAAAATAAAATGACAATATGTACTAGGTTTGGTCGGGTTTAAAAAACCCACGGGTTCATGGGTTTGGGTACTATAGGAACAAACCCGTACCCATAAACCTGTCGGGTATAGATTTATGCCCATTAACAAACCCATGGGTATGAAAATTGACCCAAACCCGTACCCTAATGGGATAAAAAACCATCGAGTTTCGGGTACACATTGCCATCTCTATTCCCTCAGGAATCATGAAGCTCAAGAAGAAGGAGTTCCTTTCCCTCACACAAGGGAACATGTCGGTTAGTAAGTACCATGATCGCTTCACCTAGCTTTCATGTTACGCCCCAGAAGAAGTAGACACTGACGAGAAGGGCCAAGAACGTTTCTTGGAAGGTTTGATTAGACCTTTGAACTACCAGCTACAGAGCCACAACTTTTCCAACTTTCAGACTTGCTGAACAAGGCAATTGGCCTTGAAAGCAAAAGGAAAGAGTTGTCAGATCACAAGAGAAAGTACCAAGGGCAGACCAGCAGGAATACCCATTAGAACAACTCCCAAGGTTCTCAGTTCCGCTCCGGAAATCAGAGTGGGAACAACAATTATCACGCACAGCGCTCCGGACAACAAGGTTAGAGGAGCAACCAATACCAGAACCAACAGAGAAGCAGCACTCAAACCGGTCAAAGGTCTAGTTGTCAACAACAGAATCGTCAAGGAAGCGCCGTAAACACACCGGCCAAAAACAACAACACTACTACCCTAGTCCAACCTAATGGCTTTTCAAGTGTGGCAAACTTGGCCACTATGCTAACAACTGCCCAAGGCGTAATCAACAGACACCCCAGAAGAACAGCAACCAGAGGACTGACCAGAACACACCTGCTTGTGGATCTGCACAGAACAAGACTCCACAGAACCAGAGTAGAGGAAGAGTTAATCACGTGACAGTGGAATCAGTTCCTAACGATGCCGACGTGGTGTATGGTATGTTTCTTATTAACTCCATACCTACATCAGTTTTATTTGATTCTGGAGCATCTCACTCCTTCGTAACAAAGCCATTTGTGGAAAAACATAATATACCAAACTATCCCTTGAAGAAGAAACTATTAATTCGATCACCAGTAGGTGAACTTAGAGCCACTCACTCATGTCCTCAGACTAAGATTGAAATTAGAGGCCTAAGCTTTCTAGTAGAGCTGATAATCTTGGAATCGAGTGGAATCGATGTGATACTTGGAATAGACTACTTGACTAAGTATGATGGAGTAATATCTTGTGCCAAAAGGATGGTTACATTGACCAGTCCACAAGGAGAAAGAATTGAAGTCAATGTCAGTATGCCAGCAACAGTAGAGGCAATGGTAAATCAGTTGGAAGAGAAATATTTGGAGGACATCAGAATAGTGTGTGAATACCCAGACGTATTTTTGGAAGAATTACCAGCTATGCCACCTGATCGTGATATAGAGTTTTCTATTGAACTATTACCCGGAACCGCACCAATTTCAAAAAGAGCTTATCGAATGAATGTCTAAGATTTAATTGAACTAAAGAAACAAATAGAAGAATTACTAGAAAAAGGTTTTATTCGCCCCAATTCGTCTCCATGGGGAGCCCCAGTGCTATTTGTGAACAAGAAAGATGGTTCAAGGAGAATGTGTGTGGACTATAGAGGCTTGAACGAAGTAACAATTAAGAACAAGTACCCGTTACCTTGAATTGAAGATCTGTTTGATCAGATGAGAGGAGCTAAAGTATTCTCAAAGATAGATCTAAGATCAGGCTATCATCAGTTGAAGATTCGAACCGAAGATATACCTAAAATAGCCTTCACCACAAGATATGGACTATATGAATTTTTAGTCATGTCTTTTGGACTCACTAATGCACCAGCTTACTTTATGAACTTGATGAATAAAGTATTCATGGAATACCTCGACCAGTTTGTGGTGGTATTCATTGATGACAAACTGGTATACTCTCAGAATGAAGAAGCACATGAAAATCATCTGAGATTAGTTCTACAGAAACTTCGTGACAATCAGTTGTATGCGAAATTTTCGAAGTGTGATTTTTGGCTAAAGGAAGTCACTTTCCTAGGTCATATTATCACCAATGGAGGAATTAAAGTAGACCCCGGTAAAATAAGTGAAATACTAAATTGGAAACAACCCACAGATGTGTCCAAGATCAGGAGTTTTCTTGGATTAGCAGGATACTACAGAAGATTTATCGAAGGCTTCTCCAAAATAGTGAAACCCCTTACTTCACTATTGGAGAAAGGTAAAGAGTTTAAGTAGGATGAAGCATGTCAGAAATGTTTCGAGGAATTAAAGGAAAGGCTAACCACTGCACCAGTGTTAATTATGCCTGATATTCATAAAGGATTTGATGTGTATTGCGATGCATCACACCTAGGACTTGGATGTGTGTTAATGCAAGAAGGAAAAGTGATTGCCTATGCTTCAAGGCAATTACAGAAGCATGAAAAGAATTATCCTATGCATGTTTTGGAATTAGCTGCCGTAGTGCATGCTTTGAAGATTTGGAGGCACTACATGATTGGAAACAAGTATAAAATCTTCATGGATCACAAAAGCTTGAAATATATCTTCACGCAGAAAGAACTCAACCTAAGACAGAGAAGATGGCTTGAGTTAATTAAAGACTATAATTTGGAAATTCAATATCACCCAGGAAAGGCAAATGTAGGGGCTGATGCTTTGAGCCGTAAGGGTCAAGTAAACAACATCACTACTCATTTGATGTCACAGGAATTGTGCTCGGAAATGGAACAACTCAATCTTGGTATGCTCAATAATATGGAAACAATAGTTATGGAAGTTGAATCTACTTTAGAATAAGAGATTCGTAAAGGACAAGAATCTGATGAGAAAATCAAGGAAATTAAGGCACAAATTAGTTTGGGTAAAGTCTCAGATTTCACAGAAGACGAACAAGGCACTGTATGGTTTAAAAAGAGAATATGTGTACCAAAAATCGAGCACCTACACCAACTTATCTTAAGAGAAGGTCACGATAAAGCTTACTCTATTCACCCTAAAAGTACTAAGATGTACCAGGACCTAAAAGAAAAGTATTGGTGGTACGGTTTGAAAAGAGATGTGGCTACTCATTGAGAGCACCTAGAGGGGGTGAATAGGTAATCCTATAAAATTTAATACTAAATAGCACAAACTTGATTTATGATGTTAGTGAATTCATTCCAAGGTCTAATGTCAAGAGAGAAGTGACTTCTTCACTTAATTGCTCTTCACAAAGTAAGTATTGAACTTAGAGCAATTATTAAGTGAAAAGAAGATCGCACAAGAAAACAACAAGTGACACAATGATTTTTATCTCGTGGTTCGGCCAAGTAAAACACTTGCCTACTTCCATGTTGTGGTGTCCCAATGTACGAGGGTTGCACTCAACCTATTTCAAGTGATCCAATGATCGACTTGAATACCACGCTTTTCTTCCTTATCGTAGATGCTCTCTTTATGAGTAATCTCCACAAGTTGGAGTCTCTCACCCTTACAAGATTGATCTCAATGAAAACCACAACAGTAAGGGAGGGAAAGAAACAAACACAAGAGTCCAGCAATCACACACACACAAGTCAAGATGTGAGCACACGAAACCACAGCGCAGGGAGTTTTGAGAGCACCTAGAGGGGGGGGGGGTGAATAGGTGATCCTGTAACACTTCAAAACTTAAGCCACAAAACTTGGTTAATTGTTAGCACAATAATTGCCAAGTGGCTATAGAGGAATCCTCAACAAAACAAAATAACCAACAAAGATCAATCACAGAGATGGCACGGTGGTTATCCCGTGGTTCGGCCAAGACCAACGCTTGCCTACTCCACGTTGTGGCGTCCCAACGGACGAGGGTTGCAATCAACCCCTCTCAAGCGGTCCAAAGACCCACTTGAATACCACGGTGTTTTGCTTGCTTTATCTCAATCCCGTCTGCGAGGAATCTCCACAACTTGGAGCCTCTCGCCCTTACACTTGAAATTCACAAAGAACACGGAGCAAGGGAGGGATTAGCAACGCACACAAGACACAAGAATCAGAGTGTCAACGCGCACACAAGTCGCAACAAGAGCTCGCAACACAACTCAATGAGTTCACAACTCCACTAGAGCTCTATATGCTATCACAATGAAAAGAACGCGCGAAATCGATGTCTTGGTGCTTAGAAATGATTAGGAGATGCTTGATGTATTCCTCCATGCGCCTAGGGGTCCCTTTTATAGCCCCAAGGCAGCTAGGAGCCGTTGGGAGCAATCTTGGAAGGCTGATCTTGCCTTCTGTCGACTGGTGCACCGGACAGTCCGGTGCACACCGGACACTGTCCGGTGCCCAATTTCCTTCCTTAAATAGCGAAGCCGACCGTTGGCAGCCTGAGAGCCGTTGGCGCACCGGACATGTCCGGTGTGCACCGGACAGTCCGGTGCCATCTTCTAGCCGTTGGCTCGGCCACGTGTCCCGCGCAGATTGCGCGGCCGACCGTTGGCCCGGCCGACCGTTGGCTCACCGGACAGTCCGGTGCCCACCGGACAGTCCGGTGAATTTTAGCCGTACGTCGCTGGTGAATTCCCGAGAGCGGCCACTTCGCTCGAGCCAGCCTGGCGCACCGGACACTGTCCGGTGCACCACCGGACAGTCCGGTGCTCCCAGACTCAGCAGAGTCTTGGCTGCTCGAGCCAAGACATTTACAATTGGATTTTTCCTGTTTCCAGCACTTAGACATAATACATTAGTCCATAAAACGATGTACTAAGTCTGAGAAACATACCTTTATCCTTGATTTGTACTTTGTCCACCTCTTTACACTTAGGCACTTGTGTTGGACACTAAATCACCAAAACACTTAGAAATGGCCCAAGGGCACATTTCCCTTTCAATCTCCCCCTTTTTGGTGATTTATGCCAACACAACATAAAGCAAGTAGAACAAGTACAAAATCAAATCAAATAAGAATTCAAAATTGTTTTGATTCAATTTTGACATATATGGATCACTCTATGCCACCACTTGGTTTGTTTTTGCAAATCAAACTCAAATTCCTATCTCTAAGTCAGAACCACTTGTAGAGACATAAAGAGAGGTTTTCCAAAGAAATTTGATCAAGGATTTCAAAAACTCCCCCTTTTTCCCATAATCAACACTTCTCCCCACAAGAGGCCAACTTTTGACATAAGAGACAATAAAAGAGTTTTGACAAACCAAAAGCTCTAATCTACTATTTTCAAAATTTCTCAAGTGGTAGCTGATCCATTTATTGCTTTGGCCTTTATTTTCTCCCCCTTTGGCATCAAGCACCAAAACGGGATCAATCTTGGCCCTTGAACCCCATTGCCTCACCAAAATCATCAAAAGAGAACACAAAGGCAATAAGAGTATAAAGATGAACTTGGAGAAGTTACTCTTTTTCATCGGAGTGCAGTGGAAGTCTTGCATGGTCCAAGTCCACCTTTTCCCTTTCAATTCTCCTTGGAGACTAAAACAACCAAACTCAAGTACATGGTTAGTCTCAAAGGGTCAAGTTGTAGCACAGCTCCCCCTAAATATGTGCATCACTTGCAAACAGGACTTGTGAGGTCCAGGGAGTGTTTGTACAACTTGAGCACCACAATAAGCAACAAAATGCAGAATGAACATGATCAAAGGCATAAACACATGTATGCTACATTTCAATCCAAGTTCCGCGAATCTAAGATATTGAGCTCACTACGCAGCCTGCAAAAGGTCTTCCCATCTAGAGGCTTGGTAAAGATATCGGCTAGCTGGTTCTCGGTGCTGTAACACCCCAGGTGTTTATCGTCTACTCGACCACGAGTGCGGACGTTAACACGTGATAGCTATGAATGTAAAGGTCACTAAATTTTAATCATCCTCGTTTATCACGATTTTAATATCGTGTCTGTCTCCATCTGTTTAAATTGTCCTAATTTATTTTGCAAAATTCAGACTTTGGTAATTTTCGGAACATCGAATTCAGTATCGTTTGGGTTAAGCCATCGATGTCTTGCCCAAACTTTAATTCTAGAAATTAGATCTGGTTTCTTAAACTTCATTTGAAATTCTTTCATGCTTGCGTTGCACGTGTCTCTCTGTGGCCTGGCATCATGGCGTGTGGCTGGTGGTAAGCGGTGTCTGGACAGCGCACAACCTCTCGCCCACGTGAACGGTGCGTGACATCGCTTCCAAAAGGATCACAATTTCGATGCCGCATCGATATCGCGTATTTATTTCGCGGAATGTCGAGTCTGGTGTCTGTTTAAAATTTTACGGATTAAGAGAATATGAATTCGGAAGCTCGACCCACTCCTACAATTTTTGTCCCGAACAAATTAATTGGAACTCGATGACAATAGTATTGCAGCAAAAATTTAAAGCTGCCCGAGATAATTAGAGCCGAAACCGAGTATTCATAATTAATCTGTTTCACTGTTCGTAACTATAGAAAATTAATATGTGTAGCCTAAATTTCGTTTTAATCTGGTCTATTTGCCTCTTGTCCAAATTGTAAACCAAGAACTTAGGTTAGGTTTTTGCGGCTCGATTGCATTAGTTCAGACTGGTGTGTGTTTGAATTCAAAACTGAGGCAAATACAAATTGTTCAAAACTTTTATAATTTAAACTCTAATCAAGTCGCCCGGTAATCTTGAGAGTGAATCTAGGAATATTTATTGCGCTAAAAATTGAATCGAAGAGAAAATTTATTTTCCTTTATCTTTCCACCGCTCTTTACCTTTAGCACCTATCCTCACCGCTCTATCTCTGTAGTATTTATCTCCATGCCATTTTTCTTATTTAGATAAGTCAAACACTCCTTGGAAACGTCCATCTCCTGGTGCTTATCTCAAGCCACCGATGCTCAGGCTCTCCACATCCTTCTAGCAAGCGCCAACACCTTGGAGCTCGCCTTCCTGCTAGCCGTCCCTAGCCCTCGCCGAGCTCTCCTCTTGTGCTAGCCACCGTCTCCTCCACCAGGTGCCATCCCCAGCGCTCCTTACTCCGATAGGTTTCCATGGCCGCCAAGCCCCTCCCATGGTCGAGCACGTCTCTGCGTTCGTCGATGTTGGACACCGGACTGCGCTGCTCGTCCTCAACTTCGCCGATGCCATTTTCCTGGTGCTTGTCCTAGCCCTAGGCCATGGAGCAGCAGCAACCATGGAACCCCATTGTGTCGTGCCCTCGACGTGTTCGATAAAATGCCGCAGTGAGCTCCAACTCGATCTGCGCAGCCCCTGCGCGACGTCACAAACTCCGGTGAAACCTCGCTGCCCTTGCTGCTCTCGAGTCCCTTGTGTTTGATAAAATTTTAAAACTAGTATATGTCGTTGCTTGCAGCTCGTTGTCGATGTCGTGCTTCGTGCATCGCGTGTTCGACGAAAATCCCAAGTCCATGGACAGCACATGCACAACTCAAATCAGATCGACCAGGTTATTTGATGTGTATTTTACTCATTTGATTTAGTTGATGATGTATTTGTATGTGTGGGGTGATGAGAAAAATAAAGGAGATGCGTCGTTCGGTAGTAAGGATTAAGTTAAAATGTAGTTTATGGTGTGAAGAGTGCGTCGATAAATATTTATGCCATTGAGTGGTTAAATGTTGTGTTGATCGGCTAGGGGTCCTATACAAGTGTCGTCGCTGTCCAAAAATTTATTTGGAAGCAAGTAGTGTCGATGCTTCGATTTCGGTTGAAGTCGGAGAATAATTCGAGGAGGTATATATGCGAGTACTTTAAGTTCTTAGGTGTTCAAGTTGTACTGTAGAGTTCTATGCTATATGATATTTATTTAGGCGTCAAGCAAGTTAATCTAATAGGATAATTTAGAGAACGAGTCAAATAATGTGTAGGAGCTAAGTATGAATTAAAACAAGATAGTTGATATTTTAGACTGCATGTACTGTTTTTTTTCGTGCCAATTGTTTGATGAACTAAATTATGTTTTCTGTAGAAAAGTCATATAGGAAAGTTGTAGATAATTTCTTTATCTTACTTGTGTAAAAATTTCATGATCATAGGTCTTGTAGTTTAGAAGTTATGATTTTTCCAAGTCCAGTTTCAGAATCTGTCCAGATTCTGTACAGATTTCGAAAATGACCTTGTTTGCCCAAGTTAAACTGAGAATCAGCTCTTAGTAATTATAGGAGAATTGTAGTACTTTGCTTAATCTTTCCAACAAGTTTTGGATCACCCTTTTTGGTGATCTATAAATTAAGTTGCAGCTGTTTGAGTTAGGATCTCTGAATCTGTCCCAATTTGGACAGCAGAGCCTTTCTTATATCTTTTGACCTTTATATGCATTGAATTAACCTGAGATGTTTATAAATGAATTGTAGACAATTATATTAGCTTTCTAAAAAGTCTAGGATCACCTGATTTGGATGTCTGGAACTCCAGTTATGAATTTTTGAAATAAAGACCCGAATTCTGTCCAAATCTGGACAGAATTAAAGTTTAGCACTGTTTGACCTTTTAAAATGTCGAATCTCATTGTGATGATAATACCAAACTTGTAGAGGACTTTATAAGCTTTCTAAAAAGTCTTAGTTTACTATTTTTGGATGAATATTGTGTAAGTTATGAATAAAACAACTAGCTGCTGTTCTGCTGTCCAAATTCAGCAAGTCTGAAATGATTGCTTGGAGTTTCTTTTGTGTCCAAATTCAGCAAGTCTGAAATGATTGCTTGGAGTTTCTTTTGTGTCCAAATTCAGCAAGTCTGAAATGATTGCTTGGAGTTTCTTTTGTGTCCAAATTCAGCAAGTATTTAAATGACTATTTGGAGTTTCTTTTGTGTGGATACCTAGATTTAGTTAGTCCTTGTCTTGATAAATGAAGTTGGGTGGCTAATTTTCAGATCTGCACCTGTTATGGCTGTAGTGGATTGAGCTAATTGTATTGGCTAATATAGTGCAACAAAAATCATCACTGGGTTATAAGTGTTTGGTTGTGTTGACTGCCTTGGCCCTTGGGCATGTTCTTAATTAGGTTTATTGTCTTCTTTGCTGTAGAATAGAATCGTGACTGTAGTTGACTAGTTTTGTTTTTATAGGTATGATCATGTAACTCAATTATTGATAACCCATTGGTCATGATACTTACAACATAGAATTAGCTTTACCAGTGTTCTTGTGTCCTTATAATTATAAATTATGGGTTGTTCATTAGTGCTAATAATAGTGTTAGTCCGTTGGCAGTGTGCTCTAGTCCATGAGCTTAAGACTTGTGTGTAGTCTTATGATTGTTCGATGCTTGAGTTAGATATTTTCAAGTGTAAAAGATGCGCTTGTGGTACTTAGTAATATCTTCACATATAGTATGCTCATAGGAATTGTGATGACTTGTTTTAAGTATTTACCTTCTTTAGTATAGATTATCTATTTTGTGTTCTTGCTCATGCTCATATGCACTATGCATCTCTAATAGGTACGCTAGATGATTATGCGAATTGGAGGGCATGGATCAGGATGGATCACAAGGTGGCTTTGATGGACCCATCTCGATATGGACGACTTGATCAAGTGTCAGGATTGTTGATGCTCGCCAAGCGAACGTCATCTAACCACACTAACTTAGTGTTATCCCAGGCAAGCCCCGGTGCATTTGCCACCCCCTTGTTGTTATAAAACTTTTATCACTTATATGTTGCATTAGGTGATAGGAGTTGTGTGAATAAACAATTGATGCATTACCATTCCTTGGAATTTGTTTACTATTCCTTGATTCCTGTTTATAAAAGAGAACTAAAGATGCTTAGCCCTGCTTAGATAATTAAAAGTTGTTCTTTTTAAAAAAGATGATGTGTTACACGGGATATGGGAAATTGTTGTGAAAAAGAAATTGCGATGGTGAATCCATATGGCCATGATGGATTCAACATCCAGAAAAAGTACCTCTGTCAGGTACCAAAGATTGGGAAATGGTTTAAATAAAATAAGACCAGACGTTGAGCAGGAAAGGTCGCCCGTCTGTGTCGATTAAGGACCGTACCGAAAGTAGGCTTGCTGATCTAGGACCCTTTAACTGGCCACATGCCTCATCATGGGTAAGCTTTGCCTCGGTCGGACCAATACCAGAACAGCTCGCACGCACTGGGAGTGGAGAGATGGCGAGAGTAGCTTGTACCCTCCGTGGCAAGAGACTGGAAGGTGGGGTGCTGTACTCTCGGAAACATGGCGGGCACCATGGCGAGGGTAACGTGTACCAACCAGGCCAATGGCTGGACGGTGGAGTGCTGTGCTCTCGGGTCGCGTGAACCCGTTCTGGTCTTGAGAAACCCGTGGGCGAGTTGACATATGCAAGGGTTAAGTGCTACATATGTCGTGTGGTTGGAGATCCTCAGCTGAGTATTAATCGATTCGGATCGCCGAACTTCTCGGATATGAAGACTGGATCACTGCCCTGCATCGTAGATAACAAGTGAAACTAAAGATGCTAAAATAAAGTTAGTGTAGGACAAGTGAATGCTCTAGATTAGGAAAATCTAGATTCAGGTAAAGTACTTAACCTGTGAAGTAAAATTTTAGCATAAGGATCCACTACTAGTAAGCTCTTCTGCAAAATGAGTCTTTGAAATTTGATAAGCTTTACCTTGATTCCCAATAAACCAGCATACCCTTGAGAGTCTTTTCTTTAGTCGGGTAAGTCTTGCTGAGTAATTGCGTACTTAGGGTTTTATTCCCTGTTGTTTTTCAGGTTATAATTTTATTCTGTTGTGGATGCTGCTAAGTGCCGGTGGGCTCGGCCTTCTTATATAGGTGTATCCCATCTTTAGCTTCTTTATTGAGGATTGTCACTTAAGCTAGCATGTATTTTAAAAACCTATAAATATTTTATACATTTTAAATTGTAATTCTTTTGAATCACTTTCTTTTGTAATCACTCCGATAATTGTATAATGTAAACTTATTGTAACATGTAATCATTTTGCAATAAAGAATTTATTTCCGCTGCAAATGTTGGTGTGTGATTTGTGTTTACTTAATCCTGCGATCTTGGCGGTAAGTCGTTTATCCGAGGTCCTCGGGGCACTCGGACAGATCCTGTTAAGTTGTTTGGTGCACACGCATAGCTGTCTGAGGTCTTTGAGACAAGGACAGGTGCATGTGGGCCCGATAACTTGGGAGGTTCTGCGACAGCTGGTATCGGAGCTTGATTAAGTATGATACGGTCACATACGTATTTTCAAAACAAAATTTTGGTTTTGGAAAATCTATTTTCAGCTAAACACATTGTTTGGTTTTGAAAAACAGATTTGAAAAACTATAATGCTAGCGACATCCTCTGTTAAGCCCTAAGTTAAGGACTACTAGGTGGCTTAGTTCAGAATACTAACCCACAACCTGGGAAGGGTAATGCATACATGTGTAATGTTATTTTTGAGGCCATTCAGTTTTGAATGGATCGACGCTCAAGGTAAGGTGAGATGTGAGAGCATGACCGAACAAACGTCGGTCTAGGGAAGAGCATAAAAAGCGCTTGATTATATACATGTTTTACATATGTATATATGAAGGCTGCGATGTGGAGTAATTACTTTTTCGGGATTCAGTACCCCATGGATGTGTATGGGTATACAGACATGGGAATACTGAGAAGTGTAATGTATTTGCAACGACGCACCTACGCTCAGGTAAGAAGGTGAGTTACCATAATGAGCTGCCCTATGGTTAAAGTGTGGCAGCGGCGCCTATGTGTGGCTCGGCGCTTAATAAGGAGCTGGCCTCCATATAGAAATATATGGAGTATAAACTGTGATAAACTGTCATGTGTGAATTGCATCATTGGGAACTGGGCTGTGATGGAATTTTCTGCAGGTACACTAACTTCGAAATCGTATGTGTAGATGACGATTAGCAATATATCGAGAGAGACGTAGATATGCCACCGATATAGAACGCTATTGCCACATTATGTTGGCGAAATTCGTGAGGACGAATAGGACGAGCATGCATCCTGATTGTTGCATTGTGTCTGTTGTTTGCGCACAAAAAAAATGCTTCCCTCACCTTTATTCTAATAATAGGTGATTGTGAACTAACATGCTTTTCTCATCTTTATTTCGATAATAAATAATTGGAAAATGTGTGAAGCATTACTGTCCTATAAGAAATTTCTAGATTTGTTTGTTGTGTCCTTTAGACATGTGTTTATGTGGCATGTGGTTCTTCTTAGTTTGACCGCTAATGCAACTTGTGTTTGTTTTTGTGCTTGTGTGCTGATAGAGTACGGGTAGTTTGTTTGTATAAACCCAAAACTAGGCCATGTCCTCGTTTAGTGAACCATGATCTAAACGTGTGTTAATTTCTTGACAACTTATCCTAGGCGTCGTCTTGTGTGAAGATCATTTTCTTCACAAGATCATTGGAGTTCTAGCAATTAGACCAAGTCATGTCCTCATCATCACAATATTTGAAATTGTATGGGATCTAATTCAAATTTTTGTCATTTCTTCAAAGCCTCTCTAAATCTTCAAAACATGCATGAGTTTGAATTATCGATTCCTACTCCATGGCCAAACTCGTGCAAATAGATGTTTCGGTAATCCCCTTATTGGACCTAAGATGCACTCAAACTTAAAAACAAGGATCTTGAGTTTGTAATCTTGACAATCCACTTGTAGCTCTCTTATGGTCAAATGTTCATCCTAAACCATACCCTTGTTCGGTTGGTGCAAGCTGGCATTCCTGTTCCTGTTTGCCTCTCCTTGAGGATCACTACATTGATGTTTTCTCAAACTTTTATCATCTTCCTTAAACTTGGATTCCCTGGCTAACCACGAGTTAACTGTGATGTTATTCGACATCCATCCTCGTCTTATGTGCTAGGAATTTCCAATGACCACTTGTTGGTAAACCTCTTTCTATGTGTTTTACCCAAGAGGTTGCATCTCATAAGGTTTGTGTAATTGCTATCCATTTGTCCACCGTTCTCAACATACTCAGATAGTACCGTGTCATCAGAAAAAGCAAACTGCACACATGGAACCTTATGTGTTCATTTGTCAGTTATAGCTTGTTTGTTGACGTCTCTAGTTAAACTAAAGTGGTATGTGCTATACCCACTAGAGAAGCAACATTTTGAGATGCTTGTCTTTGCTTGGAATTAGCTTATGCTATCACTATTATGGACAGGGTTATACGCTTCTCTACTCTTAGAAAGTCTTTCGTTCTGAATCTCGGGACGAGATTCTTTTAAGGGGGGAAGGTTGTAACACCCCAGGTGTTTATCGTCTACTCGACCACGAGTGCGGACGTTAACACGTGATAGCTATGAATGTAAAGGTCACTAAATTTTAATCATCCTCGTTTATCACGATTTTAATATCGTGTCTGTCTCCATCTGTTTAAATTGTCCTAATTTATTTTGCAAAATTCAGACTTTGGTAATTTTCGGAACATCGAATTCAGTATCGTTTGGGTTAAGCCATCGATGTCTTGCCCAAACTTTAATTCTAGAAATTAGATCTGGTTTCTTAAACTTCATTTGAAATTCTTTCATGCTTGCGTTGCACGTGTCTCTCTGTGGCCTGGCATCATGGCGTGTGGCTGGTGGTAAGCGGTGTCTGGACAGCGCACAACCTCTCGCCCACGTGAACGGTGCGTGACATCGCTTCCAAAAGGATCACAATTTCGATGCCGCATCGATATCGCGTATTTATTTCGCGGAATGTCGAGTCTGGTGTCTGTTTAAAATTTTACGGATTAAGAGAATATGAATTCGGAAGCTCGACCCACTCCTACAATTTTTGTCCCGAACAAATTAATTGGAACTCGATGACAATAGTATTGCAGCAAAAATTTAAAGCTGCCCGAGATAATTAGAGCCGAAACCGAGTATTCATAATTAATCTGTTTCACTGTTCGTAACTATAGAAAATTAATATGTGTAGCCTAAATTTCGTTTTAATCTGGTCTATTTGCCTCTTGTCCAAATTGTAAACCAAGAACTTAGGTTAGGTTTTTGCGGCTCGATTGCATTAGTTCAGACTGGTGTGTGTTTGAATTCAAAACTGAGGCAAATACAAATTGTTCAAAACTTTTATAATTTAAACTCTAATCAAGTCGCCCGGTAATCTTGAGAGTGAATCTAGGAATATTTATTGCGCTAAAAATTGAATCGAAGAGAAAATTTATTTTCCTTTATCTTTCCACCGCTCTTTACCTTTAGCACCTATCCTCACCGCTCTATCTCTGTAGTATTTATCTCCATGCCATTTTTCTTATTTAGATAAGTCAAACACTCCTTGGAAACGTCCATCTCCTGGTGCTTATCTCAAGCCACCGATGCTCAGGCTCTCCACATCCTTCTAGCAAGCGCCAACACCTTGGAGCTCGCCTTCCTGCTAGCCGTCCCTAGCCCTCGCCGAGCTCTCCTCTTGTGCTAGCCACCGTCTCCTCCACCAGGTGCCATCCCCAGCGCTCCTTACTCCGATAGGTTTCCATGGCCGCCAAGCCCCTCCCATGGTCGAGCACGTCTCTGCGTTCGTCGATGTTGGACACCGGACTGCGCTGCTCGTCCTCAACTTCGCCGATGCCATTTTCCTGGTGCTTGTCCTAGCCCTAGGCCATGGAGCAGCAGCAACCATGGAACCCCATTGTGTCGTGCCCTCGACGTGTTCGATAAAATGCCGCAGTGAGCTCCAACTCGATCTGCGCAGCCCCTGCGCGACGTCACAAACTCCGGTGAAACCTCGCTGCCCTTGCTGCTCTCGAGTCCCTTGTGTTTGATAAAATTTTAAAACTAGTATATGTCGTTGCTTGCAGCTCGTTGTCGATGTCGTGCTTCGTGCATCGCGTGTTCGACGAAAATCCCAAGTCCATGGACAGCACATGCACAACTCAAATCAGATCGACCAGGTTATTTGATGTGTATTTTACTCATTTGATTTAGTTGATGATGTATTTGTATGTGTGGGGTGATGAGAAAAATAAAGGAGATGCGTCGTTCGGTAGTAAGGATTAAGTTAAAATGTAGTTTATGGTGTGAAGAGTGCGTCGATAAATATTTATGCCATTGAGTGGTTAAATGTTGTGTTGATCGGCTAGGGGTCCTATACAAGTGTCGTCGCTGTCCAAAAATTTATTTGGAAGCAAGTAGTGTCGATGCTTCGATTTCGGTTGAAGTCGGAGAATAATTCGAGGAGGTATATATGCGAGTACTTTAAGTTCTTAGGTGTTCAAGTTGTACTGTAGAGTTCTATGCTATATGATATTTATTTAGGCGTCAAGCAAGTTAATCTAATAGGATAATTTAGAGAACGAGTCAAATAATGTGTAGGAGCTAAGTATGAATTAAAACAAGATAGTTGATATTTTAGACTGCATGTACTGTTTTTTTTCGTGCCAATTGTTTGATGAACTAAATTATGTTTTCTGTAGAAAAGTCATATAGGAAAGTTGTAGATAATTTCTTTATCTTACTTGTGTAAAAATTTCATGATCATAGGTCTTGTAGTTTAGAAGTTATGATTTTTCCAAGTCCAGTTTCAGAATCTGTCCAGATTCTGTACAGATTTCGAAAATGACCTTGTTTGCCCAAGTTAAACTGAGAATCAGCTCTTAGTAATTATAGGAGAATTGTAGTACTTTGCTTAATCTTTCCAACAAGTTTTGGATCACCCTTTTTGGTGATCTATAAATTAAGTTGCAGCTGTTTGAGTTAGGATCTCTGAATCTGTCCCAATTTGGACAGCAGAGCCTTTCTTATATCTTTTGACCTTTATATGCATTGAATTAACCTGAGATGTTTATAAATGAATTGTAGACAATTATATTAGCTTTCTAAAAAGTCTAGGATCACCTGATTTGGATGTCTGGAACTCCAGTTATGAATTTTTGAAATAAAGACCCGAATTCTGTCCAAATCTGGACAGAATTAAAGTTTAGCACTGTTTGACCTTTTAAAATGTCGAATCTCATTGTGATGATAATACCAAACTTGTAGAGGACTTTATAAGCTTTCTAAAAAGTCTTAGTTTACTATTTTTGGATGAATATTGTGTAAGTTATGAATAAAACAACTAGCTGCTGTTCTGCTGTCCAAATTCAGCAAGTCTGAAATGATTGCTTGGAGTTTCTTTTGTGTCCAAATTCAGCAAGTCTGAAATGATTGCTTGGAGTTTCTTTTGTGTCCAAATTCAGCAAGTCTGAAATGATTGCTTGGAGTTTCTTTTGTGTCCAAATTCAGCAAGTATTTAAATGACTATTTGGAGTTTCTTTTGTGTGGATACCTAGATTTAGTTAGTCCTTGTCTTGATAAATGAAGTTGGGTGGCTAATTTTCAGATCTGCACCTGTTATGGCTGTAGTGGATTGAGCTAATTGTATTGGCTAATATAGTGCAACAAAAATCATCACTGGGTTATAAGTGTTTGGTTGTGTTGACTGCCTTGGCCCTTGGGCATGTTCTTAATTAGGTTTATTGTCTTCTTTGCTGTAGAATAGAATCGTGACTGTAGTTGACTAGTTTTGTTTTTATAGGTATGATCATGTAACTCAATTATTGATAACCCATTGGTCATGATACTTACAACATAGAATTAGCTTTACCAGTGTTCTTGTGTCCTTATAATTATAAATTATGGGTTGTTCATTAGTGCTAATAATAGTGTTAGTCCGTTGGCAGTGTGCTCTAGTCCATGAGCTTAAGACTTGTGTGTAGTCTTATGATTGTTCGATGCTTGAGTTAGATATTTTCAAGTGTAAAAGATGCGCTTGTGGTACTTAGTAATATCTTCACATATAGTATGCTCATAGGAATTGTGATGACTTGTTTTAAGTATTTACCTTCTTTAGTATAGATTATCTATTTTGTGTTCTTGCTCATGCTCATATGCACTATGCATCTCTAATAGGTACGCTAGATGATTATGCGAATTGGAGGGCATGGATCAGGATGGATCACAAGGTGGCTTTGATGGACCCATCTCGATATGGACGACTTGATCAAGTGTCAGGATTGTTGATGCTCGCCAAGCGAACGTCATCTAACCACACTAACTTAGTGTTATCCCAGGCAAGCCCCGGTGCATTTGCCACCCCCTTGTTGTTATAAAACTTTTATCACTTATATGTTGCATTAGGTGATAGGAGTTGTGTGAATAAACAATTGATGCATTACCATTCCTTGGAATTTGTTTACTATTCCTTGATTCCTGTTTATAAAAGAGAACTAAAGATGCTTAGCCCTGCTTAGATAATTAAAAGTTGTTCTTTTTAAAAAAGATGATGTGTTACACGGGATATGGGAAATTGTTGTGAAAAAGAAATTGCGATGGTGAATCCATATGGCCATGATGGATTCAACATCCAGAAAAAGTACCTCTGTCAGGTACCAAAGATTGGGAAATGGTTTAAATAAAATAAGACCAGACGTTGAGCAGGAAAGGTCGCCCGTCTGTGTCGATTAAGGACCGTACCGAAAGTAGGCTTGCTGATCTAGGACCCTTTAACTGGCCACATGCCTCATCATGGGTAAGCTTTGCCTCGGTCGGACCAATACCAGAACAGCTCGCACGCACTGGGAGTGGAGAGATGGCGAGAGTAGCTTGTACCCTCCGTGGCAAGAGACTGGAAGGTGGGGTGCTGTACTCTCGGAAACATGGCGGGCACCATGGCGAGGGTAACGTGTACCAACCAGGCCAATGGCTGGACGGTGGAGTGCTGTGCTCTCGGGTCGCGTGAACCCGTTCTGGTCTTGAGAAACCCGTGGGCGAGTTGACATATGCAAGGGTTAAGTGCTACATATGTCGTGTGGTTGGAGATCCTCAGCTGAGTATTAATCGATTCGGATCGCCGAACTTCTCGGATATGAAGACTGGATCACTGCCCTGCATCGTAGATAACAAGTGAAACTAAAGATGCTAAAATAAAGTTAGTGTAGGACAAGTGAATGCTCTAGATTAGGAAAATCTAGATTCAGGTAAAGTACTTAACCTGTGAAGTAAAATTTTAGCATAAGGATCCACTACTAGTAAGCTCTTCTGCAAAATGAGTCTTTGAAATTTGATAAGCTTTACCTTGATTCCCAATAAACCAGCATACCCTTGAGAGTCTTTTCTTTAGTCGGGTAAGTCTTGCTGAGTAATTGCGTACTCAGGGTTTTATTCCCTGTTGTTTTTCAGGTTATAATTTTATTCTGTTGTGGATGCTGCTAAGTGCCGGTGGGCTCGGCCTTCTTATATAGGTGTATCCCATCTTTAGCTTCTTTATTGAGGATTGTCACTTAAGCTAGCATGTATTTTAAAAACCTATAAATATTTTATACATTTTAAATTGTAATTCTTTTGAATCACTTTCTTTTGTAATCACTCCGATAATTGTATAATGTAAACTTATTGTAACATGTAATCATTTTGCAATAAAGAATTTATTTCCGCTGCAAATGTTGGTGTGTGATTTGTGTTTACTTAATCCTGCGATCTTGGCGGTAAGTCGTTTATCCGAGGTCCTCGGGGCACTCGGACAGATCTTGTTAAGTTGTTTGGTGCACACGCATAGCTGTCTGAGGTCTTTGAGACAAGGACAGGTGCATGTGGGCCCGATAACTTGGGAGGTTCTGCGACAGGTGCTAACATGAAACACTTCGATATCTCCCTTTTGCTGGTGGTCTCTCAAAAAGTGATGCCGGATGTCAATGTGCTTTGTGCGGCTGTGCTCAACAGGATTTTCCGCTATTCGGATAGCACTCTCATTATCACATAGGAGTGGGACTTTGCTCAGATTGTAGCCAAAGTCCCTGAGGGTTTGCCTCATCCAAAGTAGTTGCGCACAACACTGTCCTGCAGCAACGTACTCGGCCTCAGCGGTGGATAGGGCAACGGAGGTTTGTTTCTTAGAGTTCCATGACACCAGGGACCTTCCTAAGAATTGGCACGTCCCCGATGTACTCTTCCTATCGACCTTACATCCAGCATAGTCGGAATCTGAGTACCCAATCAAGTCAAAGTTAGACCCCTTTGGATACCAGATCCCGAAGCAAGGCGTAGCGACTAAATATCGAAGAATTCGCTTCACAGCCACTAAGTGACACTCCTTAGGATCGGATTGAAATCTAGCACACATGCATACGCTAAGCATAATATCCGGTCTACTAGCACATAAATAAAGCAAAGAACCTATCATGGACCAGTATGCTTTTTGATCAACGGACTTACCTCCTTTGTTGAGGTCGGTGTGTCCGTCGGTTCCCATCGGCGTCTTTGCGGGCTTGGCATCCTTCATCCCAAACCGCTTTAGCAAGTCTTGCGTGTACTTCGTTTGGGAGATGAAAGTGCCGTCCTTGAGTTGCTTCACTTGGAACCCAAGGAAGTAGTTCAACTCGCCCATCATCGACATCTCGAATTTCTGCGTCATCACCCTGCTAAACTCTTCACAAGACTTTTGATTAGTAGAACCAAATATTATGTCATCGACATAAATTTGGCACACAAAAAGATCACCATCGCAAGTCTTAGTAAAAAGAGTTGGATCGGCTTTCCCAACCTTGAAAGCATTAGCAATTAAAAAGTCTCTAAGGCATTCATACCATGCTCTTGGGGCTTGCTTAAGTCCATAGAGCGCCTTAGAGAGCTTACACACATGGTCGGGGTACCGTTCATCCTCAAAGCCAGGGGGTTGCTCCACGTACACCTCCTCTTTGATCGGCCCGTTGAGGAAAGCGCTCTTCACATCCATTTTGTACAACCTGAAAGAATGGTGAGCGGCATATGCTAGCAAGATACGAATTGATTCTAGCCTAGCCACAGGAGCGAATGTCTCCTCAAAGTCCAAACCTGCGACTTGGGCATAACCTTTTGCCACAAGCCAAGCCTTGTTCCTTGTCACCACCCCGTGCTCGTCCTGTTTGTTGCGGAACACCCACTTGGTTCCCACAACATTTTGCTTGGGACGAGGCACCAGTGTCCAAACTTCATTGCGCTTGAAATTGTTGAGTTCCTCTTGCATGGCCAACACCCAGTCCGGATATAGCAAGGCCTCTTCTACCCTGAAAGGCTCAATAGAAGAGACAAAAGAGTAATGCTCACAAAAATTAACCAATCTTGAACGAGTAGTTACTCCCTTGCTAATATCACCCAATATCTGGTCGACGGGATGATCCCTTTGAATCGTCGCTCGAACTTGGGTTGGAGGTGCCTGAGGTGCTTCTTCCTCTTCAATTTGAACATCCTGTGCTCCCCCTTGATCATGCGCCTCCACTTGAGGTACCTGTTCATCATCTTGGGTTGGGGGATGCACCATAGTTGAGGAAGACGGTTGATCTTGCTCCAAATGTTCCTGAGGTCGTACATCTCCAATCGCCATGGTGCGTATCGCGGCCGTTGGAACGTCTTCTTCATCTACATCATCAAGATCAACAACTTGCTCTCTTGGAGAGCCATTAGTCTCATCAAATACAACGTCGCTAGAGACTTCAATCAAGCCCGATGATTTGTTGAAGACCCTATACGCCTTTGTATTTGAATCATAACCTAATAAAAACCCTTCTACGGCTTTGGGAGCAAATTTGGAATTCCTACCCTTCTTCACTAGAATGTAGCATTTACTCCCAAATACACGAAAGTACGATACGTTGGGTTTGTTACCAGTTAGCAGCTCGTATGAGGTCTTCTTGAGGAGGCGGTGAAGATAGACCCTGTTGATGGCGTGGCAAGCCGTGTTCACAGCTTCCGACCAAAAACACTCGGGGGTCTTGAACTCTCCAAGCATAGTCCTCGCCATATCAATGAGCGTCCTGTTCTTCCTCTCTACCACACCATTTTGCTGAGGTGTGTAGGGAGCGGAGAACACGTGCTTGATCCCCTCCTCCTCAAGGAACTCCTCCACTTGAAGATTCTTGAATTCGGACCCGTTGTCGCTCCTTATCTTCTTCACCTTGAGCTCAAACTCATTTTGAGCCCTCCTTAGGAAGCGCTTGAGGGTCCCTTGGGTTTCAGACTTATCCTGCAAAAAGAACACCCAAGTGAAGCGGGAAAAGTCATCAACAATAACTAGACCATACTTACTTCCTCCTATGCTCAGATAGGCGACGGGTCCGAAGAGGTCCATATGCAGCAGCTCCAGAGGTCTTGACGTGGTCATCACATTCTTGCTGTGATGTGCTCCTCCCACTTGTTTACCTGCTTGACAAGCTGCACAAGGTCTATCTTTTTCGAAATGAACATTGGTTAGACCTATCACGTGTTCTCCCTTTAGAAGCTTGTGGAGGTTCTTCATCCCCACATGTGCTAAGCGGCGATGCCACAACCAGCCCATGCAAGTCTTAGCCATTAAGCATGCATCTAGACCGGCCTCTTCTTTTGCAAAATCAACTAAGTAAAGTTTGCCGTCTAGTACACCCTTAAAAGCTAGTGAACCATCATATCTTCTAAAGACAGACACATCTACATTTGTAAATAAACAATTATATCCCATATTACATAATTGACTAACAGATAGTAAATTATATCCAAGAGACTCTACTAAAAACACATTAGAGATAGAGTGCTCATTGGAGATTGCAATTTTACCTAGCCCTTTTACCTTGCCTTGATTCCCATCACCGAATATTATTGAATCTTGGGAATCTTTGTTTTTGACATAGGAGGTGAACATCTTCTTCTCCCCCGTCATATGGTTTGTGCATCCGCTGTCAATAATCCAGCTTGAACCCCCGGATGCATAAACCTGCAAGGCAAATTTAGGCTTGGGTCTTAGGTACCCAACTCATGTTGGGTCCTACAAGGTTAGCACAAATATCCTTAGGGACCCAGATGCAAGTTTTGTCTCCCTTGCATCTTGCCCCTAATTTTCTAGCAACTATCTTCCTATCCTTTCTACAAATAGCAAAAGAAGCATTTAAAGCATGATATATTATAGAAGGTTCATTTACTTTCCTAGGAACATTAACAACATTTCTCCTAGGCATATTATGAACAATATTTCTCCTACCAACATTTCTATCATGCACATAAGAAGAACTAGAAGCAAACATGGCATGAGAATCAAAGGCATTATATGCATTACAACTCCTATAAGCATTTCTAGATTGTCTCCTATCATGGTACATAAAGGCATGGTTCTTTTGCACACTACTAGCCATAGGGGCCTTCCCTTTCTCCTTGGCGGAGATGGGAGCCTTATGGCTTGTCAAGTTCTTGGCTTCCCTCTTGTAGCCAAGTCCATCCTTAATTGAGGGGTGTCTACCAATCGTGTAGGCATCCCTTGCAAATTTTAGCTTGTCAAATTCATTCTTGCTAGTCTTAAGTTGGGCATTAAGACTAGCTAATTCCTCATTTAATTTGGAAATTGAAACTAAATGATCACTACAAGCATCAATGTCAAAATCTTTACACCTATTACAAGTTTCAACAATTTCTACACAAGAATTAGATTTACTAGCTACTTCTAGTTTAGCATTTAAATCATCATTAAAACCTTTTAATGTAGCAATAGTTTCATGACAAGAAGATAATTCACTAGAGAGCATTTCATTCCTTTTAATTTCTAGAGCAAGAGACTTTTGTGCTTCTACAAATTTATCATGTTCTTCATACAACAAATCCTCTTGATTTTCTAAAAGCATATTCTTATCATTCAAGGCATCAATCAACTCATTAATCTTATCAATTTTAGATCTATCTATTCCTTTGAATAAGCATGAGTAATCTATCTCATCATCACTAGACTCATCCTCACTTGAAGAAGCATAAGTACTAGTATCATGAGTGCTTACTTTCTTCTCCCTTGCCATGAGGCAAGTGTGACGCTTGTTTGGGAAGAGGGATGACTTGTTGAAAGCGGTGGCGGCGAGTCCCTCATTGTCGGAGTCGGAGGAGGAGCAATCCGAATCCCACTCCTTGCCTAGATGTGCCTCGCCCTTTGCCTTCTTGTATGCCTTCTTCTTCTCCCTCTTGCTCCCTTGGTCCTGTTCACTATCATTGTCGGGACAGTTAGCAATAAAATGACCAAGCTTACCGCATTTGAAGCATGAGTGCTTCCCCTTGGCTGTCCCTTGCGACCCTTAAGCACAGTCTTGAATCTTTTGATAATTAGGGCCATCTCTTCATCATTAAGTCCGGCCGCCTCAATCTGTGCCACCTTGCTAGGTAGCGCCTCCTTGCTTCTTGTTGCCTTGAGAGCAAGGGGTTGCGGCTCGTTGATCGGACCATTCAAGGCGTCGTCCACGTACCTCGCCTCCTTGATCATCATTCGCCCGCTAACGAATTTTTCGAGGACTTCTTCGGGCGACATTTTGGTGTACCTGGGATTCTCACGAATATTATTCACCAAATGAGGGTCAAGAACGGTAAAGGACCTTAGCATCAGTCGGACGACGTCGTGGTCCGTCCATCGCGTGCTTCCGTAGCTCCTTATTTTGTTGATAAGGGTCTTGAGCCGGTTGTATGTTTGAGTTGGCTCCTCGCCCCTTATCATCGCGAACCTTCCAAGCTCGCCCTCCACCAACTCCATTTTGGTGAGCAAGGTGACGTCGTTCCCCTCATGAGAGATCTTGAGGGTGTCCCAGATCTGCTTGGCATTGTCCAAGCCGCTCACCTTGTGATACTCGTCCCTGCACAAAGAGGCTAGCAACACAGTAGTAGCTTGTGCATTTTTATGAATCTGTTCATTAATAAACACAGGGCTATCCGAGCTATCAAATTTCATTCCACTTTCCACAATCTCCCAAATGCTTGGATGGAGAGAAAACAGGTGAGTACGCATTTTGTGGCTCCAAAATCCGTAGTCCTCTCCATCAAAGTGAGGGGGCTTGCCAAGTGGAATGGGGAGCAATTGAGCATTTGAGCCATGCGGAATGCGCGAATAATCGAAAGAAATGTTTGAGTTAACCGTCTTTCGTCTGTCGTAGTCGTCGTTGTCCTTTTGGGAGGAGGAAGATTCGTCGCTGTCGTAGTAGACAATTTCCTTGATGCGCCTTGTCTTCTTCTTCCTCCCGTCTTTTCTTTTGTGGCCCGAGCCTGAGTCGGTGGGCCTGTCATCATTGGGCTCGTTGACGAAGGGTTCCTTATCCTTGTCGTTGATCACCATCCCCTTGCCCTTAGGATCCATCTCTTCGGGCGGTTAGTCCCTTTCTTGAAGAGAACGGCTCTGATACCAATTGAGAGCACCTAGAGGGGGGGGTGAATAGGTGATCCTGTAACACTTCAAAACTTAAGCCACAAAACTTGGTTAATTGTTAGCACAATAATTGCCAAGTGGCTATAGAGGAATCCTCAACAAAACACAATAACCAACAAAGATCAATCATAGAGATGGCACGGTGGTTATCCCGTGGTTCGGCCAAGACCAACGCTTGCCTACTCCACGTTGTGGCGTCCCAACGTACGAGGGTTGCAATCAACCCCTCTCAAGCGGTCCAAAGACCCACTTGAATACCACGGTGTTTTGCTTGCTTTATCTCAATCCCGTCTGCGAGGAATCTCCACAACTTGGAGCCTCTCGCCCTTACACTTGAAATTCACAAAGAACACGGAGCAAGGGAGGGATTAGCAACGCACACAAGACACAAGAATCAGAGTGTCAACGCGCACACAAGTCGCAACAAGAGCTCGCAACACAACTCAATGAGTTCACAACTCCACTAGAGCTCTATATGCTGTCACAATGAAAAGAACGCGCGAAATCGATGTCTTGGTGCTTAGAAATGATTAGGAGATGCTTGATGTATTCCTCCATGCGCCTAGGGGTCCCTTTTATAGCCCCAAGGTAGCTAGGAGCCGTTGGGAGCAATCTTGGAAGGCTGATCTTGCCTTCTGTCGACTGGCGCACCGGACAGTCCGGTGCACACCGGACACTGTCCGGTGCCCGATTTCCTTCCTTAAATAGCGAAGCCGACCGTTGGCAGCCTGAGAGCCGTTGGCGCACCGGACATGTCCGGTGCACACCGGACAGTCCGGTGCCATCTTCTAGCTGTTGGCTCGGCCACGTGTCCGGCGCAGATTGCGCGGCCGACCGTTGGCCCGGCCGACCGTTGGCTCACCGGACAGTCCGGTGCCCACCGGACAGTCCGGTGAATTTTAGCCGTACGTCGCCTGTGAATTCCCGAGAGCGGCCACTTCGCTCGAGCCAGCCTGGCGCACCGGACACTGTCCGGTGCACCCAGACTCAGCAGAGTCTTGGCTGCTCGAGCCAAGACATTTACAATTGGATTTTTCCTGTTTCCAGCACTTAGACATAATACATTAGTCCATAAAACAATGTACTAAGTCTGAGAAACATACCTTTATCCTTGATTTGTACTTTGTCCACCTCTTTACACTTAGGCACTTGTGTTGGACACTAAATCACCAAAACACTTAGAAATGGCCCAAGGGCACATTTCCCTTTCAAGTTTACAACTCAAGAAGTGCTCAAATCTCAAACACGAAGATCCGGATGCGTGCTTGCAGAGTCTAGGTGTCTTAGGATGTTCAATAGAGGCTTGGTGTACTGCTCCATGTGCCTAGGGGTCTCGTTTATAGCCCCAAGGCAGCTAGGAGTCGTTGAATCTCCGTTTGGCAGGCAATTCTTGCCTTCTGCCGGTTGGCGCACCGTACAGGCCGGTGCACCACTGGACATGAACAGTGCACGATCTCTTTCCTTTTCTAGCGAAGCCAACCATTGAGCCCTTGCTCCACTTGGCACATCGGACACTGTCCGGTGCACACCGGACAGTCTGGTGCGACAAAGTGACCGTTGGCCCTGGCCATGTGTCGTTTGCTAATGGCGTTGCCGACTATTGGCGCGGGCACTGTTGGCTCACCAGACAGTCCGATGCACACCAAACAATCCGATGAATTTTAGCCGCAGCGCCCTCGGCTTTTTCTCGAGAGCGACGAGTTCGTCGCCGGGCCAGCCTGGGCACCGGACAGTCCGGTGCACTGCAGGCTAGTGCAATCATAGCTAGACTTGGCCAATCTTCTTCAACCCAATCTCACTTGTCTTCACAAGGTTCCTAGCACTTAGATGAATATATTAGTACCAAAAACAATTCACTAAGGCTAGAGTCATACCTTGATTCTTGATTTGCATCTTCCTTAGTACTTAGCACATATGAACCAAAATAACATGTGTTGGGCATCTAATCACCAAAACATTTATAGAAATGGCCCAAGGGCACATTTCCCTTTCAATCTCTCCCTTTTTGGTGATTTATGCCAACACATTAAAAAAGCAACTACAAGTGCAATGTTATTCTTAAAGAGTGCCAATTGAAGATCAATTTACTCACATCGGATTTGGCATATTTGGATCACTTTTGCCACCACTTGGTTTATTTTCAGAAAACAAATTCTTTTTCCTATCTCTATATCAAACACACTTGTTTTGTCAAATTAAGAGATTTAACATGAGTAATTTTGATCAAATGTCAAAAACTCCCCCTCTTTCCCATAATCAAAATTCTCCCCCGTAAGAGAACAATTTTTGCAACAAGAGGATTTTGATCAAATACAAAACTTCTAACTCTACAATTTTTGAAATCTCACAAGTGGTTGGTCGATCCATTTGCTTTGGCCTTAATTTCTCCCCCTTTGGCATTAAGCACCAAAATAGGAGAACTTTTGGCCCTTTAACCCAATTGCCTCACCAAAATGTCAAATAAGAGCAAAAAGGCAATAAGATACATTTATACCGGAATGCAGTGGAAGCTCTTTCTTTGTCTAAGTTCACTTTTCCCTTTCAATATCCCTTTGAGACTATTTCAAGAGTACTCAACAAACTAGTTAGTCTCAAGAGAGTCAAGTGTAGCACATCCCTCCGTAAACAGGTGCATCATTTGCATATGGACTTGTGAGGTCCGAGGGTAACTTGTACAACTTGAACACCAGAAATAAGCAATTAAAGACATTAACACTTAAAATAACATGATCAAAGGCATAGAACACATGTATGATATAGATCAATCCAAGCTACATGAATCTAAGACATTTAATTCACTACGCAACCTGCAAAACCTTTTCTCATCTAAAGGCTTGGTGAAGATATCGGCTAGCTGGTTCTCGGTGCTAATATGATAAATATCGATATCTCCCCTTTGCTAGTGGTCTCTCAAGAAGTGATGCTGGATGTCTATGTGTTTAGTGCGACTATGTTCAACGGGATTATCCGCCAAGCGGATTGCATTCTCATTATCACATAGGAGTGGGACTTTGCTCAGATTGTAGCCAAAGTCCCGGAGGGTTTGCTTCATCCAAAGTAGTTGCACGCAATACTATCCTGCGGCAACATACTCCGCCTCAACAGTGGATAGGGCAATAGAAGTTTGTTTCTTAGAGCTCCAAGACACCAGGGACCTTCCCAGAAACTGACAAGTCCTTGATGTGCTCTTCCTATCAACCTTGCACCCAGCATAGTCGGAATCCGAGTATCCGATTAAGTCAAAGGTAGATCCCTTTGGATACTAGATCCCGAAGCAAGGCGTAGAAATAAATATCTAAGAATTCGCTTAACGGCCACAAGGTGACACTCCTTGGGTCAGTTTGAAATCTTGCACACATGCATACACTTAGCCTAATATCCGGTCTACTAGCACAAAGATAAAGCAAAGATCCTGTCATAGACCGGTATGCCTTTTGATCAACGGACTTACCTCCTTTGTTGAGGTCCAGATGTCTGTCTGTTCCCATTGGTGTCTTTGCAGGCTTTGCATCCTTCATCCCAAACCTCTTGAGCAAGTCTTGAGTGTACTTCATTTGGAGATGAAGGTTCCTTCCTTAAGTTGCTTCACATGAAATCCAAGGAAGTAGTTCAACTCGCCCATCATTGACATTTCAAACTTTTGCATCATCACCCTGCTCTGTCATGGCTGAGGGTGTGGGCCGGGATGTCAGTGGGAGATTGAAGGTGCAGTGTGAGCGGGTTGGGCCGGCCGAGCGAGGTGAGTAGTGGGCTACGTGGAGTGGGGAGTTGGGCTGCCCTGGCACATTCGGCCCACGCGGGGTAAGGTTCTTTCTTTCTCTTTTTTTATTCCTGTTTTGTTTTTCCCACTCAAATTTATGTTTTGAATTCAAATTTGTTTATGGATTGCACACAGGGATCAAGTGCACAAATAAAAATTACTAGCCTAAAGTGATATATTTATATATATATATATTTCTTTAGTGCATATTGTTTCCCTTTTCTCCTCCTTTGTCTTCTATTTCATTTTTCAAAATTCCAACTTCTTTTTTTTTAAACTTAAACTTGCTTCATAACTTGAATACAAATAAAAATACAAGAACCTCGGCATGAAATGCATATTTCAGTTTTTTTATTTATTTGTTATTTGATCAATATGTTTCCATTAACTGAACATGCACAAAGAAAAGGAAATCAAATAATTCCCAAAACACTTTTATGTAAATACATTTATTTATTTATTTTATTATTCTTTTAACCCTATACAAATTTTAGGGTTTTACAAATCCTATCCCCCTTAACAGAAATCTCGTCCTCGAGATTTGTAAGAAAAGGGATACAGACGGATTGGTTTGTAATTCAGTTTTTTAATCTATAATTGGTTCCAAAAATTTAGAGTCTCATTTTTTTATGGTCAATAGTGGGTGTTTAGGAGAGCATGGGTATCCGTATGTATAGTCATTTTATTATGTTGGATAAAAAATGGGTAGGTTAGGGTAAGAATATCCTAGGGTAAGAAAGTTTATGGTGGGAAAGAATTTCGTGTTGAGTGATAATGCATCTGAAGATTGAGTTTGGCTTCTCTCCTTCCTTGACGAGGTTGATCTTTTCTTCTCTGGTCTTGGTTTCATTGATTCGCGGTGAGTGCATATCATCGGTGTTGGGGAATATGGTTAAGATAGATTTGGATGAGATGGGCTACATAATGTAGGTCTAAAGTTCATTTGATGTTAGGTGGGAATAGATAGATTAAGCAATCCATCATGACACTATTAGTTGGGTTAGCTCTTATGCTCATGGTTGAGTTGCACTAATTTAGGTTTAAGTGCATGAGGGGAGAACAAGGTTTATAGGAGTAGGATCCAATTTATTTCACTAGTGTTAACTTGTTAAGTGATTGTCCTTAGGTTAGCTCAACTTAAGGTTAGAATTTGTTAGGTTAGATTAACCTGTTACAATAGATTAGCTCTAGGTTAGATTGTTATGACTAGATAGACTAGACAAGATCTCATTAATTAGATCATGGTTGTTACTTTAGGATGAGATGAGTAGAGTGGTTAGCATAAGGTGAATCCTTCCAAATAAGATGAATCTATTAAGATAGGAGAGAGTCTTTTAAGATAAGATGGATCTATTGAGATGAGATAGATCTTTAATGAAGGATAATCTAGATTATTTAGTTATCTTATGAATTATATTTATGCCTATATGTATATGCAGATGTAATTGTGGATATTACTCCACAACACATCACACTCAATCAAAGATCCAAATCAGACAAGTATCATAAGAACAAACATTTAAGTACATAGAAAAAAATAGTTTTGTTTTTGTGCAGATTAGGTCTCCTAGTCCTAAAGGTCACTTTAGGCCCAGGATTTCAAAGTGTGGAATCCACATTTGTTTTTAGAAAGAAAAGGTAAGGAATCCACATTTCAAAGTGCGCCTCATCTTGTGGTACCTGTTCTTGACCTGTGGGGGGGGGGGTGTGAGACAGCAAGAGTGAGCTCACATACGTTCATAGCTCAACAAGTTGTGGGGAATAATGTGCATGAACTCGCCAAAGGTGGGAGCTCACGTGAAGTGTAAGGCTTACCAAAGAAGGTGGTTAGAGCTGAGCATTACTTTTAAAGTTGGTCAAAATTTTATTAGCAATTACTAAGTATAAGTAAATACCAACCCAATTAAATAGTAGAATAAAAGTAATAACAACACCTGCAATGCAATGCATATGACAAATTGAATTTAGTTCCATAAATTAATCATGTGAGTGTCCGAGCTGCTCATGACCGTGAGCATGGCTAGTATACCAGTTTTACACTCTGCAGAGGTTGCACATCTTTACCCACAAGTCATGTTACCCATCTGCCAAGAGACGGCCAATCCCATACACCTCTACCGAGGAGGCGAGGCAGGGTAACACTACGAGGCCTTTACAAAGTTCCACTAGCTTCAGAAAACCCGCTACAGTTTATAGGAAGCTCCAATGCAGGAATCCCTCGCATGACCGCCATCGCAGCAAAATCATCCCAAGGGCCTCCCTACACTGACCACTCCCCTACTGCCCTTGCCCCTTTCGGGTAAGGTAGTCTTCCACTAGCTTTCCTAGTTAGTTGGCCAAGGGCGTCCCATTAAACCCTTGTGGTAGCACTGTTTTCCCGGGTGGTTCTCCATGTTCCAATTAACATAATGATCTTATCATGAATAGTAAATAACAACTGATAACAAAAGTATAATCATGAATATCTCAATGCCCAAATCCACATAAAGCACTAGCAAGTACTACCCAAAAGTTCAGTGGTAAACAAGGCATAAAGATAGTCAAACTGGGGTAACCTATTGGGTCCCATCAAAATTAACCTATGCAGATCATTATGATTAATTAGAACATGACTGGGTAAAAAGAACTGATCAAGGGCACAACTTGCCTGGGACTTGAGATTTCAGGTACCAGGGTGATCTTCAGGTGACTTGTGTTCTCACTGCTAAACGTAGCAATACAGACAAACATGTATAGGCAAAATTATCATCACACCAACAATAAGAATAGACTAAATAATAATGATCTACGCGAAGCTACAAGAACGTGGGATCGAGAACCACTAAATTCGGGGTTATGGTTGAAGAGTTATGATTTATGGAAGACCTATGTGATTTAAATATTAAACTATATTATAAATTGGTCAGTGCATACCATATGAGAGACTATTCTATAAGTAATTAACTTAACCTTAATTTTAATTATAACTTGACTCGTGGTCATATTTTAATCAAGTTATAATTATGGACAGGTTAAATTTGATTTAGAAGGTAGTCTAGTAGACATAGGATAAATAAATATAAAAGTATGTGACATGATATAATTAATGTTGTTACAGCGTAGACAATTTTATTACAAGACTAACGCGATTTGAATGGGTCAAATCGGAGTTAAAACGATCAAATTATGAATTATCTAAGGTTTTAGGATTAATTTAATACTTAAACTCATTTTCCATATTAATCTAATTATCCTATGCACTGCGGGTATAATTTCTTAAGTCCTCGAGGTTCATTTCATAAATTCGTGGACCTATTTGTTATATCCTCAATGCGGGGGAGGATGGCAGGTTGATATATAAAAAGCCCGAGGGCTCATATGTTAACACGCCACAACGAAGGGGTATGGGGAAATGAGAGTCGTCCAATTAGAAACGGACCGACCAGATCGGGTCCAAGCATTAATGAAGTGACACGCGCCCACAGCTGTTGGATCCGGAATCAATGGCCCAAAACTCATCCTGAAGCGATACGCCCTGGATTCGATCCCATACGCCCATCGGAAAACCAACGGCCCTAATGCTCTCTTCTACCTCAGTCCGAGCTGGGCGATGCCTTGCCCAACCGCGACGGCGCCCCTCACCGGAGAAACATGATCCGACGCCCCAAGCGCCAAATAGAAAATCCAAACGATGCAACACGACCCAAGAACCGACGCGAATCGCATGAGGGAATTCTCACCAGTGGGGAAGACATGGCGAAGTCAGGCCACGGTGTGGCACGGCCGGTGGTTCCCCCAGGATTCCGGCGAACAATTCATCGACCCGCGCATATTAAATCACGCCCCCAAGGTGGAGATATTGAGCGGTGAGCACCAAGTATCGCACCCGATTCCAGAGCGAGGCACAGGCTACGATCAAGCTTGGTTTGGCTGGCGGCGGTGATGAGAATTCATGGCGTAAGCTCATGCGGGCGACAGACAAGCTTAGGTTCTAGGAGAAGGGCTTGACACATCGAGTTGGGGAGAACGAGGATACCGTGACGCCCGATTTATACCCCGGTAGCGAAGTCCGAGCATGGGCACAAGAGGCGAGATCTCCGGCGAGGTGGTCAGTATTCGGTTGCAACGAAAACAGGGAGAAGGACCTGACAGACGCAGCCCACAAGTCTGTGGCGTGGTTTGTGCGGTGTGGGGCTGACGCACCGGGCCCAAGTGTCAATGAGAGCGGAGAGAGGCGTGCAAGCACAATACCGATTGGTGGCTGAGGGTGTGGGCCGGGATGTCAGTGGGAGATTGAAGGCGCAGTGTGAGCGGGTTGGGCCGGCCGAGCGAGGTGAGTAGTGGGCTACGCGGAGTGGGGAGTTGGGCTACCCTGGCACATTCGGCCCACGCGGGGTAAGGTTCTTTCTTTCTCTTTTTTTATTCCTGTTTTGTTTTTCCCACTCAAATTTATGTTTTGAATTCAAATTTGTTTATGGATTGCACACAGGGATCAAGTGCACAAATAAAAATTACTAGCCTAAAGTGATATATTTATATATATATATATTTCTTTAGTGCATATTATTTCCCTTTTCTCCTCCTTTGTCTTCCATTTCATTTTTCAAAATTCCAACTTCTTTTTTTTAAACTTAAACTTGCTTCATAACTTGAATACAAATAAAAATACAAGAACCTCAGCATGAAATGCATATTTCAGTTTTTTTTATTTATTTGTTATTTGATCAATATGTTTCCATTAACTGAACATGCACAAAGAAAAGGAAATCAAATAATTCCCAAAACACCTTTATGTAAATACATTTATTTATTTATTTTATTATTCTTTTAACCCTATACAAATTTTAGGGTTTTACAAGATGCTAGCAAAACAGTAGTGGCTTGGGCATTTTTATGTATTTACTCATTTATAAATATAGGATTATCAGTGCTGTCGAAATGCATTCCATTTTCAACAATCTCCTAGATACTAGGATGGAGGGAAAATAGATGACTACACATTTTATGACTCCAAAACGAATAATCCTCTCCATCAAAGTGTGAGGGTTTTCCAAGTGGAATGGATAGTAAATGGGCATTCGAGTTATATGGGATGCGAGAAGAATCAAAAGAATAGTTTTGATTAACCGTTTTCTTTTTCGACGAAGAGTCTTCGTCGTCGTCATCCCTTGGTGAAGAAAAGGAGGCGTCGCTGTCATAGTAGATGATCTTCTTAATGCGCCTATTCTTCTTTCCATCCCTCTTCTTGTGACTCGAGCCTGAGTCAGTGGGCTTGTCATCTTTTGGCTCATAGAGGGTCTCCTTCTCCTTTTTGTTTATCACCATCCTATTGCCTTTAGGATCCATCTCTTTAGGCGGTTAGTCCCTTAATGAAGAGTATGGCTCCGATACCAATTGAGAGCACCTAGAGGGGGGTGAATAGGTGATCGTGTAAAATTTAACACTAAATAGCACAAACTTGGTTTATGAAATGTTAGTGAATTCAAACCAAGGTGTAATGTCAAGAGAGAAGTGACTTCTTCACTTAATTGCTCTTCACAAAGTAAGTATTGAACTTAGAGCAATTATCAAGTGAAAAGAAGATCGCACAAGAAAGCAACAAGTGACACAACGATTTTTATCCCGTGATTCGGCCACGTAAAACACTTGCCTACTTCCACATTATGGTGTCCCAATGGACGAGGGTTGCACTCAACCCCTTTCAAGCGATCCAATGATCGACATGAATACCACGCTTTTCTTCCTTATCATAGATGTTCCCTTTATGAGGAATCTCCACAAGTTGGAGCCTCTCACCCTTACAAGATTGATCTCAATGAAAACCACAAGAGTAAGGGAGGGAAAGAAACACACGCAAGAGTCACAACAATCACACGCACACAAGTCAAGACGTGAGCACATGAAACCACATCGCAGGGAGTTTAAAACTCAAGAAGTGCTCAAATCTCAAACACGAAGATCTAGATGCGTGCTTGCGGAGTCTAGGCATCTTAGGATGTTCAATAGAGGCTTGGTGTACTACTCCATGCGCCCAGGGGTCTCTTTTATAGCCCCAAGGCAGCTAGGAGCCGTTGAATCTCCATTTGGCAGGCAATAATTGCCTTCTGCTGGTTGGCACACCGGACAGTCCGGTGCACCACCAGACATGAACAGTGCCCGATCTCTTTACTTTTCTGGCGAAGCCCACCGTTGAGCCCTTGGTGCACTTGGCACACCGGACACTGTCCGGTGCAACCAAGTGACTGTTGGCCCTAGCCACGTGTCGTCCGCTGATCGCGCTGCCGACCGTTGGCGCGGGCACTGTTGGCTCACTAGACAGTCCGGTGCACACCAGACAGTCCGGTGAATTTTAGCCACAGCGCCCTCGGCTTTTTCCAAAGAGCGATGAGTTCGTCGCTGGGCCAGCCTGGGCACTGGACACTGTCCGGTGCACACCGGACAGTCCTGTGCACTACAGGCTGGTGCAATCCTAGCTAGACTTGGCCAATCTTCTTCAACCCAATCTCACTTGTCTTCATAAGGTTCCTAGCACTTAGATGAATATATTAGTACCAAAAACAATTCACTAAGGATAGAGTCATACCTTGATTCTTGATTTGCATCTTCCTTAGTACTTAGCACATATGAACCAAAATAATATGTGTTGGGCATCTAATTACAAAAACATTTATAGAAATGGCCCAAGGGCACATTTCCCTTTCAATCTCCCCCTTTTTGGTGATTTATGCCAACACAATAAAAAAGCAACTACAAGTGCAATGTTATTCTCAAAGACTGCAAATTGAAGATCAATTTACTCACATCGGATTTGGCATATTTGGATCACTTTTGCCACCACTTGGTTTATTTTCACAAAACAAATTATTTTTCCTATCTCTATATCAAACACACTTGTTTTGTCAAATTAAGAGATTTTTTGTGAGTAATTTTGATCAAATGTCAAAATCTCCCCCTCTTTCCCATAATCAAAATTCTCCCTCGTAAGAGAATAATTTTTGGAAGATATGCTTAGAGCTTGCGCCCTAAAGCATGGTAGAAGCTGAGATAAGAGTTTGCTGAGAATTCTTGTACAACAATAGTTATCAAGCAAGTCTAAAAATAGCACCATTTGAAGCACTTTATGGACGAAAGTGTAGAACACTGCTTTATTGGAATCAGACCGGAGAAAGTCAAGTATTTGGTCTAGAAATTCTCCAAGAAGCAGAAAAGCAAGTACAAATTATCAAGGAGAATATGAAAACATCACAATCAACATAGAAAAGCTATGCTAACAATAGAAGTAGAGAGTTGATCTTTGAAGTAGGAGACTTCGTATACCTTAAAGTTTCATCGATGAGAGGAATGAAAAGATTTAAGGTTAAGGGTAAACTATCTCCTCGCTACATTGGCCCGTTCAAAATTTTGTAAAGAAAAGGTGAAGTAGCGTACCAGTTAGAGCTACTCGTTAGTTTGTCGGATGTACATGACGTATTTCATGTGTCACAACTTAAGAAATGCTTAAGAGTACCGGAGGAAGAATTACCTATGGAAGAACTCAATGTTAAGGAGGATTTGACTTATTCAGAGTACCCTATCAGAATTTTCGAAACATCTTGCAGAATTACACCGAGTAAAGTTATCAACATGTGTAAAGTTCAGTGGAGTCATCATTCGGAAGATGAGGCCACTTGGGAAAGAGAAGATGAACTTAGAGCAGAATTCCCCCAGTTATTCTCAGAAGTTCCTTAATCTCAAGGACGAGATTCTTTTAGGGGGGTAGGTTTGTAACACTACAAAACCACCAACTAAAAATAATGCATTTAGATTATTAGTGGTAAATATAGTAATGAATTTTTTTTTCAAGTATTTGATTTTTATTTGTAGTTAGAATAATTTTGTTTGCTCATATTTGATTTAGGAATGTTACGTATAATTTCTTTTATATTGAAAATCTAATTAATTAATATAGAAATATTGCACCAAAAATAAATATTTTAATTATAAATAATTTTGGTATAATTATTATGATTTTTAGAATTATTTAAAAATATATTTATTTATATTTTTAAATAGAAAAGAAAAAAAGAGAAACCCTAACCGTAGCCGCCAGCCGAAATCGGCCCAAAACGGCCCAACAGCAGCGCGCCCTCCTCCTCCTCCCTCCTCCCTCTCTCACTGACGCGTGGAGCCCACCTGTCAGGGGGCCCCATCTTCCTCCCTCCCGCGCCGCCGTCGCACCCGTGTGCGCCGCCATGCCGCCGTCGGTGCTCGCCCGCACCCAACCGAGCCACCCCGACCCCGGTCCGGCCCCCTCACCTCCCCCACGGAATGTTTCCTCGAGTAAATGACGCCACCAGGCCGTTTCTCTCTCTCTCCCCCATTTCCGCCCCATTATAGCGGCCACCATTGATGGCCATCAATGACGTGGTGATTGAAGCCGCCGGCCACCTCCTCCCCGGCGCCCTCTCCTCTCCCCTCTCGCTCTATAAGTAGGCCGCCCGAGCTCTCTCTCTCACTCCTCGCGCCTTCTCCCTTGCTCGCGCTCGCCGACCGTGGACCTCGCTGGAGCTTCGCCAGAGCCGCGCCACCTCACCCGGCCACGCCTCACCCGTCCCAGCCGCCCAACACCGAGCCCCGTCCGCTCCCTGTTCGGCCGATCCCCTCCCCCGTCGAGCTCCTCCCTACTTACAAGCTCTAGCCCAAGGTAGAAGACGACCATTTTGCGTTTTGGCGCCCCCCAGTTTTCTAGAAATTATTCCTGTATTTTCTGTAGTACAAATGTATCAAAAAGAAGTCCTAAAATCTTATGTGCTACTCCCCGAAGTATACATGTAATTTTGGAATCAACCCAGGCAATAGTATTTTGATTATGGACATTATTTTTTATAATTTTAAAAATACATAGATGGTCATTTTGTGATTAGGTACTAGAATCCTTTGTGATTATCTGCTCATTTTAGCATATAAAATAATATTATGTTAGTGATTGTTAAATATAGTTTTAATGATATAAGGAATTAAAATAAATACTAGGTCCCATTTTCTTAGTAATATTAAAAATATAGTTTTTTATTAGCCATGATAAATGTGTTCATACGTATAACACTTAATTACATAGAATTAGTAAAATATTTATTTATGTCAAAATCACCATGATTATATTATTAAAGTCCAATTAGTAATCTACATTAATTCTTAGAATATTAACGTTAGGTGATTTAGAAATAAACAATTTTAGCTATACGTATAATTTCTATTTAGAAAGCAAAGGATAAAACCCAAAAGACTATTATTTAGTAATAAAGAAAATAATTAATAATTATTTTTCATAAAGTTTGTTAAGACATTTTATCTATATTATACTAGATAAACTAGCGTTATAGTCACCTACTCATATTTTCACCAATGATAACTCGAAGTGGAAGATATAGTGGATTAGTAAACATTTATGTTGTAGACATATTTATGAGTATAGTTGTGTGATATATGAATGTGTATGTAATGGTGAAAAATTACCCATGTAATGATGTATGTTTATTTATTTGGCGTACCTATTCTTTTGTATGTACGATACGCAAATCGATGCTAGAAGTTGACTGTGAGGTAGACGAACCAAACTCATTCGAGGACGACCCACAGGACACTTTCGAGCAAGGCAAGTGGATTCTCCCTCTGCATTTCTATTTGTACCCAAATAATGCATATAATAATGTTTACTTTTCAGATATTGCATAATTTGATGGGATTTACCTAAATAAGGATTTCCTAGAATTACCAACCCTATTCCTAGAATTACCTTGGGATAAATGCTATGCTTAGCAATTTTTTGCTATTGCTCAACTTGATAAATATGATGTCACTCTTTTAATGATACTATGTTCCAGAAATGAAGTCTTATTTATGATGTTAACCCGATGGTTAAACAAGAACATTTTGTGTTAAATGGAACATGGAGTGACCACCCAGGATAACAATGCAACCACGAGTGCTATAATGGCTCTAGCTTTGGTAATTAGCTCTATAGACTTAGTGCTTAGCAACCCTACCTGAAAGATGGGCAAGAGGGAGCGACAGTGGTTTGGTGGCAGCTCATGTTAACATGGGGTGGTAGTCTTGGCTAAGTTACCTCACCCAGAGGGCCATCAACACTGATGTGGAAACCTTAGTGGGTGACTTTGTACTAAGGATATTTTGTGAAAGCCTCATAGTGGATCCCTTGCCATTCACCTAGGCAATGTTTATGGGTTCAATCAACCTAGGCTAGATGGGATACACGGCTTGTGGGTAAAGTTGTACCAGCTCTATAGAGTGTAAAACTGATATGTCAGCCGTGCTCACGGTTAAGAGCAACCTGGACCCTCACATGATAATTGAACTTAAAGATGGGAAATAAATCGTTATGTGATGATCTACTAGTGGTTTGCTTAAGTGATTTCACTTAAGTGTTTTGATATAATCTTATGCCTTTGATTAATTAGGATATTTGGGATACACTTACAACTAGTAAGTCAGGTGTTGCTAATAAAATATTGACCAACTAAAATGCTTACCGCTTATCCATAGCCTACCTTGTTAACTTTGCATTATTTCCCTCACTTGCTGAGCCCCGACCATAAGTGAGCTCACCCTTGCTAATATTTTGATCAGAGGGTGATGACGAAGACTTCGCAGATGATGTTGATGAGTTTTGAGTCTAACGATGTGCCAGTCACCTTCCTGTGGAAGAGTGTCCATGTTTAATTCCGCCATACTTTGATTATGATACTTGTTTAAGATACTATGATCCAGATGATGTAATAAAGTTACTCTACTCTCTTTACGCCTTTGTTGCATTGTCTTTTGATATATTATACTTGTGACGTCAACATATGTGTGGACAATGGATCCTAGCCCACATATGCTATGCATTCGGTTTTGCCCCCAGAACCGGGTGTGACATGCTGAACGTCAGCGTCGTTTATAAAGAAGCATACAACCATCTTTCTGCAACCATGTGTTTTCATAACGTTTAATTTAATCTATTTAGACATCATTTTTCTACTATAAATTTTAATCTTAATGAACATGATGCACATGTTTAGATCTGTTCGTTTTATGCATGCATATAGCATCATGGTCATGCTTTACTTCCAGATTAAATTAAAACCAAATGTTCTAATTTATTGAACAATCCAAAAATTCTTATTATAGGAACTTTGGTTTTATGGCTTGATTTATTGATGCTCTAAGACTCGAGAAGCTGTCTAGTGAGCACGTTAATAGATGAGAAACGGGAGTGATTCGGTGGCTTTCTGCCATGAAACTGGTTTAGGTATCCAAAGTCAAACCTGATGGTAAATTTATCCAGGAGTGAGAGAGGGCTTATACAGACATCAACACTCTTTTTGTGGGCGCTGTGATTGGTACACTTATAGAGCGTCTATATGATGTGTACCTTCATCATATAGATGCTAAAGAGTTGAGGGATGTCCTAGAAGCCGACTATGGCAGCACATATGCTGGCGTTTATCTATATATTATTGAGAAGTATCACGACTACAAGATGACTGATGGAAAGTCTGTAGTCAAGCAGTCTCATGAGATATAGACCTTGTTTATTTTAGCTTTTTTCAGCTTCTGGCCCCTAGAAGCTACTGCAGATTGCCAAACACCCAACTTTCTGTCAGAAAAAAATCGAAACAAACAGGCCCATAGTGCATGGCAAAGGAGCTTAAGCACCTAAAGATCAATCTAACCGACAAGTTTGAGGCTAGTGGCATCATTGCTAAGTTGTCTACTTCATGGAGGGATTTTGCCACTACTCTCAAGTACAAGATGATAGAAATACTAGTCTCAGATCTAATTGCCTCTCTTAATGTTGAGGAGAAAGCTCGAAAAAGGACGAACAATCTAAAACTGTTGAGGGTCAGGCTAGTGCCAACATGGTGCAAAGTCCCAATCTCATGAGAGTGATGTCCATGTTTGGGACACACGTCTATGTCATCTTAATTTTGGTTCCATGTTTCGACTTTCTAACATCAATTCAATTCTGATTTTGCCATTATCAAGGGTTCTAAGTGCCATAGTTGTGTGCAATCTAAGCAACCTCGAAAACATCACAATGTAGTTGAAGAGAGACACTTAGTGCCACTAGAACTTATTCATTTGGATACATGCGAGATGAATGATGCGTTGATAAAGGGTGGAAAAATATTATACGATCTTGGTTAACGATGCTTCTAGATTGTGTTACGTGTACTTGCTGAAAGTGAAAGATGAGGCTCTAAACTACTTTAAAATATATAAGGCATAAGTAGAAACCCAACATTAGAAAAATATTAAAGTAATTAGGTTCGATCGATGAGTTGAATATTTATCTAAATATTTTGACTTATATTATGCGGAACATGGTATTTTACATGAGAGGATGCCTCCCTATTCGCCCCAATCAAACTGGGTCGTTGAAAGAATGAATCAAATGTTGATTGACTTAGTTGATGCCATGTCAGACCTTGATGGAATATCTAAGGCATGGTGGGGGAGGCAGCATTGATTGCATGTCATATCCTAAATAGACTTCCCATGAAGAATAAGGAGAAAACTCCCTATGAGGAGTCTGTTGGGGAAGACCTTCACTCTCTTACTTATGCACATGTGGTTGTTCGACCAAAGTGAATGTGGCAATAAATGAAAAGCATAAGTTGGGACCTAAGACCGTGGATTTTATCTTTTTGGGTTACACTCATCATAAAATTGCATAGATATTTGTAGTGGTTAAATCAAAGGTGCCTAATGTGCATGTTAATTCATTTCTAGAATCTCGTGATGTTTCTTTGTTTTGAGAACATATTTCCTATGAAATATTCGTGTATCATGTCTATATTACCTTTAAATTAGACAACAAATGCTATTATTGAGTCTACTGAATTGTTTGAGCATGCTAAACATACACATAAATCAAATCATATGGAAATTCATAGTGAAGCTCTTAAGAGGTGCAAGAGACAAAGGATTTTAAAGTCATTTGGTGATGAATTCACTATTTATATTATGATGATTCTCCCAAAACAATCATTGAGGCATTCTCTCCTAATGGTGATGATTGGAAAGAAGCTATCTATAATGAGATGGATTCTATTCTTTCCAATGGGATTTGTGAACTTGTTGATCGACCATATCACTGCAAACCTGTAGTTTGCAAGAGAGTGTTCAAGAAGAAGCTTAAGCCTGATGGTACTACTGACAAGTATAAGGCTTGGTTTGTGGCCAATGGTTATACCCAAAATAAAGAAGATTTCTTTTATACTTACTGAACTCTTCCAAGATTGGCTACTATTTGTGTTCTACTCTGGAACTTTCCTTAATGGAGAGCTAAAATAAAAATTTATATGACACATCCTGATGGGTTTTTAGTAAATGGTCATAAGGACAAGATTTTTAAGTTATATAAATCTTTATATGGCTTGAAACAAGCATCTAATCAATGGCATGATAAATTCGACTTGACACTCATATCAGCCGGCTTGAGTGTCAATGAGGTTGATCAATGTGTGTACTAACATATTGGTGGGGTCAAGGAGTCATATTGTGCTTGTATGTTGATGATATACTAATCTTTTGAACAAACCTTGATGTGATCAATGAGGTGAGGTATTTCCTAAACAAAGTTTTCAAATGAAGGATCTAGGTGAGGCTAATGCTATTTTGAACATCAAGCAGATTAAGGGAGAGAATGAGATACTCCAACACAATCTCTTTATGTAGACAAAATGTTGAGTCATTTTATCTATAAAGGTAGCAAACCGTCTCCAACCCCCAATGATCTTACTTTGATCCTTTGTAAGAAAAAGAGAATTCGTAGAGACCAATTAAGACATTCATAGATCTAGGGATGGAAGCAGATAAGGTACCCAATGGGCACACAAGGCCATGCCCATACCCACAAGAGAAAGAATACCCCATTATCTTTACCCACTACCCATCATGGGTACAAAAATACCCCATAACCATACCCACTATGGTACCGGTACCCATTAGGTACCCATACCCAAGAACATTCCAGTAGACATGATCATTTTAATCGCAAAAGTAAGTACCAAGAAGCAAACTTGCAAGCACAAGGGAAGAGAAAGAGACCACAGAATGCAGAACCTGGGTGACATTAAATTTCGCACAGGGAATTAGGGTTAGGGTTTTGGAATTTTATTTTATATAGAACACTTCTAATAATCTAGACCAACATGTCATATATTAGTGGGTATGAGGCAAGAGATAATGTACCCATACCCACCATACTTAATGGGTATAGTAAATGACCCAATAAAATACCCATGGGCATAAAAAATTGCCATACTCGTGCCCTAATGGGGTTCTTACCCATAGGGTATCGGCTTTGGGTACCATTGCCATTTCCACATATATCATTATGTCATTCATGTACCTTGCTAGTGCTTTGAGGCCTAACATATTTTTTGCTATCAGTAAATTGTGTCAGTTTACTAGTAAGCTGGGAGATGACCATTGTCATGTGTTAGAGCATGTAATGAACTACCTGGTGGGTAGTATGGATTATATAATTTATTATTATTGATATCCTACAATATTAGAAGAATATAGTGACGCCAATTGGATATTTGATGTGGATGAGCTATATGCCATACGTGAATATGTTTTCACTCTTTGAGGTGTTGCTATTTCATGGAGATCATGCAAACAAACCATATTGACGAGATCTACTATGGAAGCAAAACTCGCAGCACTAGACATAACTATATTGGAGGCAGACTAGCTTCATTAGCTATTGATAGACTTATCTTTTGTCAAGAAACCTTTGCTAACAATTCTTATGAACTGTGATAATCAAATAGTTATGATGTCATCAAGACACACCAAGAGATAGTTAACATTAGTTAGAAAATGCCCCTAATTGACTTTATAGTTCATATGTGTAGGTTTGAGGACATGATTGTAATTTTTACGAAGTTGTACCTTGCGACTATAAATAGAAGAATAGTGTCGTGCATAGGGGATACCTTTTGTCGGAAATAGACTGAATCGTTCTACCTACGAAGTCGGTTTTCTCTTATCTTCATATTGCTTTCTGTAAAGTCGAAGCTCTAACCGTAATTACATTTGTTAATAAAGAAATGAAGAAAAGTCATGTTTGTACGTTTGAGATGAGTTTTTCACCAAATTATTATGTTTTAACCTTTTTGTTCATCATTATTTACTTATCTAACATTTTCTCCTTTAATTAATCTCTTTAAGAAGAGTTAATTAATGGAATAAATGGAAGGTTAACTCACTTGTGTTGACTTGTTTTTGGTATCCTACATGAATCAAAAGCAAGTAACCAACACCCTTGATGATACAAGATATGACCATGGCATCATTGTGTGGATAATCCTTGAGCTGAAGGCTAGTCCTCTTGAAAGAATGTAATTGGGACATGGGACCACTTGGATTTGGTATAAGGTCCTAGAACCCCAACATGATGCACTCTTCTTTGAGATTCCTTATTTTGTCTCTTGTTGTTTGGTGCGAAGCTTGATCCTCTCCTAATGGGGAGAATAAGATTCCTTTAGCTTGATGGCGAAGTGTCGAAGCTTGCCATGTTCTCTGTCGAGATCATGAATTCGCCCATGGTGGGCGCCAATGTTGGTCACTTGTTTTTGACTCCTAAATAAAATCACAAACAAGGCAACACGAATGGATTAATCTTTTCTCCACCCTTTAATTAACTCTTTGTAAAGAGATTAATTAAAGGGAGACAGTTCAAAAAAGAGATAGACAAAAGTTAAGTTGACGATGAAGAAATTAAAACACAAAAGTGATCTGGATAACTCTATCTCGAAAAATGTTATTCTTCTTCATCTCTTCTCATTAATTAATAATTACAAACATACCTTTGGTTAACAGAGCACAACATGAAGGCAAAGAGAATAATACGGCTTCATAGGTGAAGTGATTCTGTTCTCATCTATCTGAAAGCATCCTCGTGTGCATGGCACTATACCTTTATTTATTGTGGCGGGGTACATCTTCATGAAAATTACAACCATGTACTCATGTAACACCCCATCCACTCCCGGACCGATGGTCCTTACTAGAATCATAGACCATCCCCATAGACCAACATGAGTCTTCTATGTGCAGTTTGTCCTCACTCAAGCGCACCCGAGAAGACTTCCAGGTCGGTCACCCATCCCAAAATTGATCTAGGCGAAGCATGCTTAACCTGGAGGTTCTTTTGAGATAGGCTTTCAAAAAAGAAGATGCACCTTGTTGGTATGAGTACTCTATTAATTCTATTAAGCCTTGGTCTAAGATATAACCATCCACCCCCTTAGAAGACCTACGACCTCAACAACCAACCCCAAGGCAAGAACCTCCCCTCTTGGCCACGTCTGTGTGTCTACTGTCGTCATATTCCATGCCATGTGACCACTCTAGGCCCACAAGCGTCATGCGTCATATACCCAATGTGACGGAAATTCCCAAGTCATTAGGCCCACCTACAGTTGTCCTTGTCCAATGGACCTCGGACAACCCTGTAGATGCACGTAATCACTCGACAAGTTCGGTATCTGTATCCTTTACCTTCCCAAGAGCGTTTCACCCGTCACGCAGATATTACAACACATTAGAGGAACGAATAAGCGGAAGCGAATTATAATAACTTAATCTACATTCAAAGTATAGAAACAGGGTTATAGTTATTACAGACCAGAGGTATATGAGTGCATAAGTATTATTATTACAAACTCGAGAGGCAAAAACCCCTCCCGCATAAAAGTATATTGTTTTTCAAAGGGAGGCCAACATCCTCCCGCGAGCACTTCATTGTTGAGATTCTTCTTTTGGCACCACCTTAGAACAAAAACAGCAAAAGTCTGATGTTTTCTCACCTACAACAACATGGGTTCGAAAACCCTGATTACAGAGTGTACTTTTGCAAGTCTTACCCGTCAAAAGAAAAGACTCTCAAGGATATGATGGCTTGAGGGAGTCAAGGTAAAGCTTTTCAAAATCAAAGACTCTGTTTGCAGAAATGCTTACTAATAGTGGATCCTTAAAAATCTAGTTTTATTAACAAGTTAAGTTATTACCTGTGACTAGAGTTCTTTCTACCCTAGTTCAAGCACTTGGCCTATACTAGCCATCCTTTTATCAAACCTTTATGTTCACTGGAATGCTACGTGTAAGTTAGTGACCAAGTCTTCATATCCGAGAAGTAACGGCGATCCGAATCGATTAATACTCAGCTAAGCATCTCTAATCACACGACATATGTAGCACTTAACCCTTGCATATGTCAACTCGCCACCGAGGTTCTTAAGACCAGACCGGGTTCACACCAACCGAGAGCACAGATACACCACCATCTAGCCTCTTGCCCCAAAGGGTACACGCTACTCTCACCATCTCTCCACTCCCATTGCGTGTTGGCCTTTCTGCTATTAGTCTGCCTGAGGCAAAGCTTACCCATGACGAGGAATGTGATCAGTTAAAGGGTCCTCGGTCAGAAGGCCCACATCGGTAGGGTCCTTAAACGACTCAGACGGAGACACTACATCGAGACTTCCTTCTCATGCAAGTCACCCGCCTAGTCTCAGCTTTATCATTTTCACCCAAAGTTTGGTACCTGACAGAGGTACATCTTTTCCGATGTTGAACCCATCATGGCCCTGATGGATCCACCATCAAGTATTATTTTTGAAAACTTCCCATCCAATCTGAAGCATCATCTTTTGTTTTAAAACAAAACATTTTGTTTTCCTAGAGCAAGGCTAAGCATCATAAAAATCCTTTTAATAAAACGGGTAATAAAAATGGTAAACAATTTCAAGGAAGGAAATACAGCAATTGGTTTAACACCCAACTCCTATCACCTAATGCATCATTCAAGTGATAAAGAGTTTTAAACAGCAAGGAGGTGGCAAATGCACCGAGGCTTGTCTTGAGTTGTAGGAGAGTCGGGCTCTGTTCCACAGATGTCAAAGTAAAAAACAGTTCCCAGTAGGTGGATTTTCAAGTGGTGGTGTAGCTTCTTCTTTTTCAACCACAATTTCTTCTTCGTTCTCTATACATAACCATATATAACCATGAATGCTTATGTGATGTTTATGAAATGCAATGACAATAAGGGTATATCAAGTTATGTCTTGAATACAATTTTCCTTCACGGTGCACTAGGGACACTATGGTTTTCTAGGTCAATACCTTAGTGGGGTTGCACAGTTTTACCCTAAGAAGCTAGGGTTTTGGGTTTAGGATTCAAACAATGTCCAAAGCAAGTCAAACTTCACTCATAGGATCTAAATATCATATTAGGATTAACCAAAAAGTTTGGTAATTTTTGGAGTCATTAAATAATTCCTAAAATTCCATGAGACTAGGTTTTATCCATTTAAAATACTACATAATTCCTATTTTAGACTAAAAATCTTGGAACTAATTTTATTAAATACTAGGGAAATTTAGGAGTCCAACAAAATTGGGTTCATATTTTTATCATTTTTCTACAATTTTCTATAGATTTTCTAAGTCTGGTAGAAAAAGAAAAAAGAAAGGTACACAGTAATGGACTCAATCTGGCCCGAGCCGGCCCATGACAGGCGAAAATGCGCCAAAGCGCACCCGCGGTGACGAGTTTACACAGAAGACCCTGGCGATTTGAAAAACCCGTAAGGGCTAGTTTGGGTAATCTAGTAATGAAAGAGATTGAAGTGGATTGAGATGTATTATGAGAGTTTTTGATCTATTGTGGATTTATACACTCTCCAATCCCTCCAAACCACTTAAATACCAGAGTACCCAAACTAGGCCTAAAGAGTCCTCTCCACTGTTTCTCTGTCTCGCTGACATCTGCACAAAGGCCCTTCCCCTTTCTATTCTTTACAACCCAAGATCCCTGGTTGTGGACGGCGATAGGACGAGCTCCGGCGAGCCTATACCGGCCAAGATACGCAATGGCTGGTTCTCTAGCTTGGCTGACACTTAATTCAACTCTTAACAATCGTTTCTCCTCGATCAATTGCAAGGTTCTAGCCCCTAATCTTTCTGCCCATGGTGACAACGTGATCAACAGACAGACCGAGGCGTTCCCGATGATCCTATGGGTTCTAGCACAATTGGTTGGGTCGAAAAGCATCAAGAGCACATAAGAGTACTGAAACGAGGGAACAGAGAGCGTGAACGGACATGTAGCGCACTGGCCACGGCGAGCTCACTCACGGTGGAGCTTTGATTGATTTGGGGGAAATCCCAAATTGGAGCTCTCTGGTGGTGTCGGGGACCGTAATTAGGGGTACCCCCAAGGCTCCTAATCTCAGCTGGTAACCCCCATCAGCACAAAGCTGCAAAGGCCTGATGGGCGCAATTCCGGTCAAGGCTCCGTCCACTCAAGGGACATGATCTCGCCTCACCCGAGCCCAGCCTCGGGCAGGAATGGTAGACCAAGGCAGATTCGCGCCTCGCCCGAGGGTCTCCTCAAGCAACGGGCGCACCTTCAACTCGCCCGAGGCCCAGCTCGGGCAGGCTTCACGGAGAAGCAACCTTGGCCAGATCGCCTCGCCAGCCGACCGGATCGCAGGAGCATTCAATGCAAGGATCGCCTGACACCTTATCCTGACGCGCGCTTTCCAGTCGACAAGGCCGAAGTGACCGCAGTCACTTCGCCCCTCCACTGACTGACCTGACAGGAAAACAGCACCGCCTGTGTTGCTCTGACTGCTGTGCCACCCGCCAGGGTGAGGCTAACAGCAGCCAAGTCCAGCCTCGGGCGCCATAGGAATCTCCGCCTCGCCCGACCCCAGGGCTCGGACTCAACCTCGACTCCAGAAGACAATCTCCGCCTCGCCCGACCCCCGGGCTCGGACTCAGCCTCGACCTCGGAGGAGCCACGGCCTCGCCCGACCTTGGGCTCGGACCGACCACGCCACAAGGGGGACCATCATTACCCTACCCCTAGCTAGCCCAGGCTACGGGGAACAAGACCGGCGTCCCATCTGGCTCGCCCCGGTAAAACAAGTAATGATGGCACCCCGCGTGCTTCATGACGACGACGGTTCTCAGTCCCCTACGGAAGCAAGGAGACGTCAGCAAGGATCCGACAGCCCCGACAGCTGTGCTTCTACAGGGCTCAAGCGCTCCTCCGATGGCCACGACGCCACATGAACAGGGCTCCAACACCCTTCCGACAGCCACGTCGGCATGTACATAGGGCTCTGGCTCCTCTCTGCTAGACACGTTAGCACACTGCTACACCCCCGTTGTACACCTGGACCCTCTCCTTACGTCTATAAAAGGAAGGTCCAGGGCCCTCGTACGAAAAGGTGGCCGCGCGGGAGAACGGGCTGACGCACAGTCTCACGCCCTCTCTCTCTCTCTCCCTCGCGAACGCTTGTAACCCCCCACTGCAAGCACATCCGCCCTGGGCGCAGGACAACACGAGGCCACGGTTCCCCTTACTGTTTTCCCCCCTTGTGTTCCGTCTCGCGCCGACCCATCTGGGCTGGGACAAGTAGCGACAATTTACTCGTCGATCCAGGGACCCCTCGGGGTCGAAACGCCGAAAGTTGGCGCGCCAGGTAGGGGCCTGCTGCGTGTTGACGAACAGCTTCCCGTCAAGCTCCAGATGGAGAGTCTCTAGCAACCTCTCCAACCCGGGACGAAGCTCCATTTCGGGAGTCTCAAGTTCATGTCCCTCGACGGCAGCTACGACATGATACTCCTTCCTCCGCCGTGCGACAACGACATTGGCGGCCGTCAGCCCGCCCACCGGCAGCGGAATCAACGACGTCTTCCCCGCGTGGCGGAAAAATAGCATCCGAGTCTGTCCCATCACCTTCCTCGTCGACGAGGAAGGAGGCGGGGCAATCATGGCCAAGCAGGAGGCGGCACCTCATCGGCTGTCGAGCGAGTCGACGACGCCGGTGCCCCAGCGGGGGACACGTCGGACGTTGACCTCGCGTCTGAGACGAAGATGAGCATCGTTTCCCCGCGACACGCCAACCCCGAGTGGACGGGCGACGCCAGCACGCTCGCGAAGGACTTGCTGGGCGTTAGCCTCGTACCTGAGATAACGGTGCAGTCCGTCCCCGACACGACTTCGTCACCATCCGTCGATTAAGAGGTACCGTCCATTTCCCATCCTGTGCCTTTTAGATTCAGCTTCGACCCACCAAGCGATCCCGCTTCGGTGGACGCTTTCATAAAGGCATATCCGAACCTTCCGGGGTACCATATGTGGTCAACCTGGGACAGATTGACGGTCGTATCGACCTACGGGCCCTTGGGTTCCAAGGAAGATGACGAGCCCGACTCTGGTTGGGATTTCTCTGGGCTCGATAACCCCAGTGCCATGAGGGACTTCATGACCGCATGCGACTACTGCCTCTCCGATTGCTCCGATGATAGCCACAGCCTCGGCGACGAGGACTGTGGCCCAAGTCGCGAATGTTTCCACGTCGATCTAGGGGGTCTCGATGAAGGCAACCACCTTGGTATGCCGGAGGACGGCGATCCCCTGGGCCTGCGCCTCGCGTTGACATCCTTCGGGAGCTAGCTGTGGTCCCAGTCCCTGCGGGGGGTCAGGACACACTGCTCAAGAAAATCCGCGAGATGTAGGCTAGGCTCGACGAGAGAGCAGGACAACTTGTGCAACTCCGGCAGAACATCGGGCAGGAGCGGGCAGGCCGAGCACCAGCCGGAGAAGCGCGTCATCTGGCCCAGGACGTCCAGCACCGCATCGCCGACAATGCCAGGGCAAGGCTGCCCCCGGCTTCCAGTGGGGTCGGCCAGAACCTAGCTGCAGCAGCAATGCTACTCCGAGCGATGCCGGAAGCATCCACCACCGAGGGACAGCGTATCCAGGGAGAACTCAAGAATCTCCTGGAGGATGCCGCGGTCCGACGGGCCGAAAGCTCTACCTCCCGGAGGCAGGAGTACCCCCTGGAGCATCGCGCCGCGACTTCCCGATTCATGCTGGAAGCCTCGGTCCACACCGGGCGCACGCGGGACACAGTGCCTGCGGCCCCGGGCCGCCTCGGCAACGAGCACCATTGCCGCGACCATCGAGCCCACCTCGATGAGAGGGTGCGCCGAGGCTACCACCCCAGGCGTGGGGGACGCTACGACAGCGGGGAGGATCGGAGCCCTTCGCCTGAACCACCCAGTCCGCAAGCTTTCAGCCGGGCCATACGACGGGCGCCGTTCTCGACCCGGTTCTAAATCCCGACTACCATCACCAAGTACTCGGGGGAGACAAGGCCGGAACTGTGGCTCGCGGACTACCGGCTGGCCTGCCAGCTGGGTGGAACGGACGATGACAACCTCATCATCCGCAACCTCCCCCTGTTCCTCTCCGACGCCGCCCGAGCCTGGCTGGAACATCTGCCTCCTGCGCAGATCTCCAACTAGGACGACCTGGTCAAAGCCTTCGCCGGCAACTTCCAGGGCACATATGTGCGCCCTGGGAACACCTGGGATCTCCGAAGCTGCCGCCAGCAGCCGGGAGAATCTCTGTGGGAGTACATCCGGCGATTCTCGAAGCAGCGCACCGGGCTGCCCAACATCACCGACTCAGATGTCATCAGCGCGTTCCTCGCCGGCACCACTTGCCGCGACCTGGTGAGCAAGCTGGGTCGCAAGACTCCCACCAGGGCGAGCGAGCTAATGGACATCGCCACCAAGTTCGCCTCTGGTCAGGAGGTGGTCGAGGCCATCTTCCGGAAGGACAAGCAGCCTCAGGGGCGCCAGCCGGATGCCGTCCCCGAGGCGTCCGCTCAGCGCGGCGCGAAGAAGGGCAACAAGAAGTCGCAAGCGAAACGCGACGCCGCCGACGCTGACCTTGTCGCCGCCGTCGAGCATAAGAACCCTCGGAAGCCTCCCGGAGGCGCCAACTTGTTCGACAGGATGCTCAAGGAGTCGTGCCCCTATCATCAGGGTCCCGTCAAGCACACCCTTGAGGAGTGCGTCATGCTTCGGCGCTACTTCCACAAGGCCGGGCCCCCGGCGGAAGATGGCAGAGCCCTCGACAACGACAAGAAGGAAGCCCGCAAGGCAGAGGAGTTCCCCGAGGTCCATGACTGCTTCATGATCTACGATGGGCAAGTGGCGAACGCCTCGGCTCGGCACCGCAAGCAAGAGTGCTCGGAGGTCTGCTCGGTGAAGGTGGCGGCACCAGTCTACCTAGACTGGTCCGACAAACCCATCACCTTCGACCAAGGCGACCACCCCGACCACGTGCCGAGCCCGGGGAAGTACCTGCTCGTTGTTGATCCCGTCATCGGCAACGTCAGGCTTACCAAGGTCCTCGTGGACAGAGGCAGCAGCCTCAACATCATCTATGCCGACACCCTCGAGCTCCTGCAGATCGATCTGTCCTCGATCTGAGCCGGTGCGGCGCCCTTTCACGGGATCATTCCTGGGAAGCGCGTCCAGCCCCTTGGACAACTCGATCTGCCCGTCTGCTTCGGGACTCCCTCCAACTTCCGAAAGGAAACCATCACGTTCGAGGTGGTCGGGTTCCGAGGAACCTACCACGCAGTGCTGGGGAGACCATGCTATGCCAAGTTCATGGCCGTCCCCAACTACACCTACCTCAAGCTCAAGATGTCGGGCCCCAACGGGGTCATCACCGTCGGCCCCACGTATCGACACACGTACGAATGCGACGTGGAGTGCGTGGAGTACGCTGAGGCCCTCGCCGAATCTAAGGCCCTCATCACCGACCTGGAGTGCCTCCCCAAGGAGGTGCCAGATGCGAAGCGCCACGTCGGCAACTTCGAACCAGCAGAGGCGGTTAAGTCTGTCCCTCTCGACCCCAGCAACGACACCTCCAAGCAGATCCGGATCGGCTCCGAGCTCGACCCCAAATAGGAAGCAGTGCTCGTCGACTTTCTCCCGCGCGAACGCCGAGGTTTTTGCATGGAGTCCCTCGGACATGCCTGGCATACCGAGGGATGTCGCCAAGCACTCACTGGATATCCGAGCTGGAGCCCGACCCGTGAAGCAGCCTCTGCGCCGATTCGACGAAGAAAAGCGCAGAGCCATAGGCGAGGAGATCCACAAGCTGATGGCTGCAGGGTTCATCAAAGAGGTATTCCATCCCAAATGGCTAGCCAACCCTGTGCTTGTGAAAAAGAAAGGTGGGAAATGGCAGATGTGTGTAGACTACACTGGTCTAAACAAAGCATGTCCGAAGGTTCCCTACCCTCTGCCTCGCATCGATCAAATCGTGGATTCCACTGCTGGGTGCAAAACCCTGTCGTTCCTCGATGCCTACTCAGGGTATCACCAAATTAGGATGAAAGAGTCCGACCAGCTCGCGACTTCTTTCATCACACCTTTTGGCATGTACTGCTACATTACTATGCCATTCGGTTTGAGGAATGCGGGTGCAACATACCAAAGGTGCATGAACCACGTGTTCGGGGAGCACATTGGTCGAACGGTCGAGGCTTACGTTGATGACATCATAGTCAAGATGAGGAAAGCCTCCGACCTCCTCTCTGACCTTGAAATGACATTCGAGTGTCTCAAGGTGAAAGGCGTAAAACTCAATCCCAAGAAGTGTGTCTTCAGAGTCCCCCGAGGCATGCTCCTGGGGTTCATCGTCTCTGAGCGGGGCATCAAGGCCAACCCGAAGAAAATCGCGGCCATCACCAACATGGGGCCCATCAAGGACTTGAAAGGAGTACAGAGGGTCATGGGATGCCTTGCGGCTCTGAGCCACTTCATCTCGCGCCTCAGCGAAAGAGGCCTGCCCCTGTATCGCCTCTTAAGGAAGACCGAGCGCTTCACTTGGACCCCCAAGGCCGAGGAAGCCCTCGGGAACTTGAAGGCGCTCCTTACAAGCGCGCCCATCCTGGTGCCCCCCGCTGCCGGAGAAGCCCTCTTGATCTACGTCGCCGCTACCACTCAGGTGGTCAGCGCCGCGATCGTGGTCGAGAGACGAGAAGAAGGGCATGCATTGCCTGTCTAGAGGCCGGTCTACTTCATCAGTGAGGTACTGTCCGAGACCAAAATCCGCTACCCGCAAATTCAGAAGCTGTTGTACGCGGTAATTCTGACACCGCGAAAGTTGCGACACTACTTCGAGTCTCATCTGGTGACTGTGGTGTCATCCTTCCCCCTGGGGGAGATCATCCAGTGCCAAGAGGCCTCGGGTACGATTGCAAAGTGGGCGATGGAGATCATGGGCGAGACGATCTCGTTCGGCCCTCGGAAGGCCATCAAGTCCCAAGTCTTGGCAGACTTTGTGGCTGAATGGGTCGACACCTAGCTTTCAACAGCTCCGATCCAACTGGAACTCTGGACCATGTTTTTCGACGGGTCGCTGATGAAAATAGGAGCAGGCGCGTGCCTGCTCTTCATCTCACCCCTCGGGAAGCACCTCCGCTACGTGCCGCGCCTCCATTTCCCGGCGTCCAACAACGTGGCCGAGTATGAGGCTCTGGTTAACGGGTTGCACAATGCCATCGAGCTAGGGGTCCGGCGCCTCGACGCTCGTGGCGACTCGCAACTTGTCATCGACCAAGTCATGAAGAACTCCCACTGCCGCGACCCGAAGATGGAAGCCTACTGCGACGAGGTTCGACGCCTGGAGGACAAGTTTTACGGGCTCGAGCTCAACCACATCGCTCGACAATACAATGAGACTGCAGACGAGCTGGCTAAGATAGCCTTGGGGCGGACAACGGTTCCTCCAGACGTCTTCTCCCGAGACCTACATCAACCCTCTGTCAAGACCGATGACACGCCCGAGCCCGAGAAGGCCTCGGCTCTGCCCGAGGCGCCCTCGGCTCAGCCCGAGGCACCCTCGGCCCCCGAGGGTGAGGCACTGCGCGTCGAGGAAGAGCGGAGTGGGGTCACGCCTAATCGAAACTGGCAGACCCCATACCTGCAATATCTCCACCGAGGAGAGCTACCCCTCGACAGATCCGAAGCTCGGCGACTGGCACGGCACGCCAAGTCGTTCGTCTTGCTGGGTGAAGAAAAAGAGCTCTACCACCGCAGCCCCTCAGGCATCCTCCAGCGGTGCATATCCATCGCCGAAGGTCAGGAGTTATTGCAAGAAATACACTCGGGGGCTTGCGGTCACCACGCAGCACCTCGAGCCATCGTGGGAAACGCCTTCCGACAGGGTTTTTACTAGCCAACTGCGGTGGCCGACGCCACTAGGATTGTACGCACCTGCCAAGGGTGTCAATTCTACGCAAGGCAAACCCACCTGCCCGCTCAGGCCTTGCAAACAATACCCATCACCTGGCCATTTGCTGTGTGGGGTCTGGACCTCGTCAGTCCCTTGCAGAAGGCACCCGGGGGCTTCACGCACCTGCTGGTCGCCATCGACAAATTCTCCAAGTGGATCGAGGTCCGACCCCTAAACAGCATCAGGTCCGAACAGGCGGTGGCGTTCTTCACCAACATCATCCATCGCTTCGGGGTCCCGAACTCCATCATCACCAACAACGGCACCCAGTTCACTGGCAGAAAGTTCCTGGACTTCTGCGAGGACCACCACATCCGGGTGGACTAGGTCGCCGTAGCTCACCCCATGACGAATGGGCAGGTAGAGCGTGCCAACGGCATGATTCTACAAAGACTCAAGCCGAGGATCTACAACGACCTCAACAAGATCGGTAGGCGGTGGATGAAGGAACTCCCCTCGGTGGTCTGGAGTATGAGGACGACGCCAAGCCGAGCCACAGGCTTCACGCCGTTTTTTCTAGTCTATGGGGCTGAGGCTATCTTGCCCATAGACTTAGAATACGGCTCCCCGAGGACAAGGGCATACGACGCCCGAAGCAACCAGACAAGCCGAGAAGACTCTCTGGACCAGCTGGAAGAGGCTCGGGACATGGCCTTACTACACTCAGCGCGGTATCAACAGTCCCTACGATGCTACCACGCCCGAGGGGTTCGGTCTCAAGACCTCCAGGTGGGCGACTTGGTGCTTCGGCTACGACAAGACGCCCGAGGGCGCCACAAGCTCATGGCTCCCTGGGAAGGGCCGTTCATCATCACCAAGATTCTGAAGCCCGGAACATACAAGCTGGCCAACAGTCAAGGCAAGGTCTACAGCAACGCTTGGAACATCCGATAGCTACGTTGCTTCTACCCTTAATATGTTTTCAAGTCGTTCATATACCTCGTTCACTTACGCAAGCAAAGTCTAACCATCAAGGAAGGATCAGCCTTGCCTCGGCAAAGCCCGACCCTCCCTCGGGGGCTAGAAGGGGGGAACCCCCTCTGCGTCAAAATTTTCCTCGGAAAAAGTCTTTCTGCCAGAACATCTTTCGTGCTTTTCGACTACTTCAATAGTGGAGTCCTAAAAACGACGGAGTACACGTAAGCAGGCAAGGCCGACCGAGCCGAGGGACTCCTACGCCTCCGGGATACGGATACCTCACTCATCACCTTCTGCGATAAGTAACTCACGCTCGGATAAGGGATTCCGCTGTCCGAACAAGTCTTAACGCTCGAAAACTTTTTCTGCCGAAACCATTTTTCGTGCCATCTCGACTATATCGATAACAGAATCCTACGGACGAGTAAGAGTACACATAAGCAGCAAGGCCGACCGAGCCGAGGGACTCCTACACCTCCGGGATACGGATACCTCACTCATCACCTTCTGCGATAATTAACTCTCGCTCGGATAAACAATTCTGTTACCGACGAACAAGTCCTGATACTTGAAACAAGGGGAAAAGAAATGCAGCTTTACAACACAACGACGGTATGTTTTGGCCTCGGCGGCCGCAAAAAACATACGCACACTACAGACAAACTGTCCCTGCAGGTTCAGACATCAGTAGGGGGAGCAGCAGCACCCTCGGCATCGACTCCACCTTCGGCGGAATCCGACCCGGCCTCGGACAGCGACATGGTCGAAGGATCTCCACCTCGAAGGAAGATGTCAGCACCGCGCCTGGGCCATCGCCGCCAGGGTCTCCTCTAGGAACCCGGCCCAAGTAGACGGCCGAACCGGCCGCTCCGTAGCCTCAGCCAGCTATCCCCCGAGGACACCAGCCCGGCTCATGGCCTCGGCAGCCCGACTCCAGTGTTGGTCCCGCTAGTGGACGACCTGGCTAGGTCCCAGCTGCCACTGCTACGCCTCCTCGGCCTGGGAAGTCCCCTACTCCTGGGCTGACGAAGTTTCTTCTCCAGCCAACTCCGCCTCTACCCATGCTGACACCGCTGCCTCCGGCTTCGGCTCATCGCAGAGCAGCCGAGGGTTCCTTCACTGAGCAAGAGAAGCCTTGAGCGGCAAGGCCGATCGAGCCGAGGGACTCCTACGCCTCCGGGATACGGATACCTTACTCGTCACCTTCCGCACAGGGCAACTCACACTTGGTTAAGCGGTCCAGCTAGCCAACATGCGAGCCCTGGTGCAAGAAATGGGGAAGAAACACGGCTTTACGCCCAAATACACAGATGTCCAGGCCCCGACAGCCGCAATAAACATACGCCAGCACTCAAGGTGCCATTACAAATGGGACTCTGGTTCCGTTCCCGCGGGTATGAACAACCTCCATACTAGGAGGCCCGCGGGATGACGAACTCCAAGCGGCTCACCGCCGCCCGCTCCTGCAGCAGCGACAACGACCTCCGCTCCGGGCGGCCAAAACAGCAGCAGCGATGACCTTAGGGCAGACGCTGCTGCGACAAGGCCCTCGCCCACGTCTCCACCTGAGGGGCGAGGACAAGCTATCAAAGCCAAAGAGCCGGAGGCCCGGAGCGTAGATGGCAGCGGCGATCTCGTCGGCGACGAGGACTTCTCCGGCCACCTGTCCACTGGCAGATCCCCACTCAAGTCCTCCCGGACGGGCGAGCATCGACCCCCGGGCGAAGGCGTCGTGCCGAAGCAAGGGTAGGACAGCCCAAGAACACGAACGCCGCCCTAGCAGCGCACGACGTCTTAGGCGGTCCCCCGGTGCGCACGGTGCAACAGCGGCCCGTACGGTGGGCAGATAGCCGCACTCCGCCCAGCGGTGGGAGGTGGCACCGGAAGCCATGCCAGAGCTAGCTGAGCCAGCGAACCAGGCATGCTGGAGCTGACGACGCTTGCGGCCACTCGGCCACGCGTTGTCAAAGTCCGCCCCTTCCGCTAAGCCGGTGAGCGCCCTCTCCCATGAATGCTGAAGGAGGAGGTGGCCCGCCGGCCCGTACGGGAGGTAGAGCTCCGGCTCAGCTAGCCCTCCGCCCTAGCAAGGATGACGAAGATCCTTGAAGCTGAGGGCGGGGCGGAGGCCGCAGCCCGGCTCGCTTCTCTCCACCAAATTGCCCATTGGTGGGGGAAGGCAGCCGGGCTACACGACGAAAATCCTTGAAGCCGAGCGATGGCTGAAAGATGCTGATCTCCACAAGGCCGCGCTCTTCCAACAACGACAAGAACAAGGCGGCGCGGGTGCGCCCCATCCGGGGGCTCGAAAGGCGGAAGGACGCGAGGCTTGAGGAAAGTGCGAAGGCATGGCTACCACCCAGGAGGTCGGTCCCTTTTTAAAAGGCGACTCTCCCCGCTCGCGTCCTCAGCCGTCGCGGACTAAGTCTTCACCAACACGCTCCAAGGTCCTCCCCCTACGACACAGCGGCTGGGTCCCACGTGTCATGTGAGCTGGCCCAGGACAGAAGAAGCCAAACCGCCGCGCGCGAAGCGTGTAGCCACCCAGCGGTTACAAGCACTCCTCCGCTTTCACCCAGACCAGCGGGTGAAAGGGCAGACCGCCATGCAGGCGGCATGCAACTGCACCAAGGGGGCGCACCCTTTCAACTCCGACGCATCCAGCATGGAGGCCCAGGCCCACACGTCATGTAACCGGCGCGCCAGTTACTACGTGCGAGAAACTGCACCGCCACTCACGCTAGTGCCGCGCATCCTCGACCGCAGAATCGGTGCCGCGACTCGAGGCAACCCTGCGCATGGCCCAGCAGTGCCAACTAGGCACGCCGGTCATGGGTCAGTCAGCCGCGGGAGAAGGCGCGACGGTCAATATGGCCAGAAGTGGGCCGACAGTAATGGCGGCGGCAGGCGGGCGGAAGCAGCAATCAAATCATCTGCAGGCTCACGTCCCCTCCTGGAACAGCGAGAGAGCACTCTCCCACGGCGTGAAGATGACGCGCCCTTGTTCTGTTCCTCGAACAGCTCGCGCATGCACAACGACTGCCCCACGAACCACTCGTCCCGTCGCATTAACTCTGCGGCAGGGCAGGCGACACCTTTGGCAGGCGAAGCGGGCGACGCTTCACCTCTGCCATAATGACCGCGTCAAAAAAAGGTGCGCCATGACGTTCAATTTCGTATCCCTTTTCGCTTCCCCTTTCTCTCTCTTGCTAACAGGGACCGGGAAAGGGGATGCTCCGAAAGGGATCCTTCTCCGCGAGGGAAGCGGGCCCTGAGCCCTCCTATTGATCAGAGGTTCGAAGGCTGGCCCCCCGGAAGGGTTCGACAGCCGCCTCAGAGCACTCGGGCTCTGCGCCCACTACTGGTCAGAGGTTCGAAGGCTGGCCCCTCAGAAGGGTTCGACAGCCTCCTTAGGCCACTCGGGCTCCGCGCCCACTACTGATCAGGGGTTCGTAGGCTGGCCCCCTGACGGGTTCGACAGTCGCCCCAGAGCACGCAGAGTGAGGGATGACTCTGGGTACGTTCGATACATAACCAAGGCTCAGTCTACGCTCCTGAGGTACCCTAGGACATTTCCGAGACTAGCAGGAGCGATTCTGTAACGGAATCCCATCAGAGGGAGGCATCGAGCCCTCGGACCCTATCGAACGGGACCGGGTTCAGCAAATCACCTGCAGGTACTTTTGGAGCGCGCCTCTGGGCCACTAGCCGACCCTTATCGAACGGGGCACGGGCGTCCACTCGGATCACCCGTTAGCAACTCACCGGAGACACCATGTTCGGCGCCCTCCGAGGGCAACATGGCGCTTTCCCCCCCTCCTCCTTGTGGAAAGGCGACGAAGGGGCGTATGAAAAAAGCCGAGTCAGTCCTTGACCGTCCTCTCGCCCTGTGCAGAGGCTCGGGGGTTGCTCTCGCAAACTCGGCTTCGGCCAACCCGTTGACAGCGTCAACATACCAGCCCGAGAACTCGGAACCTTACTATGCACCCGGGCAACGACCAGTTCGCATGAGGGAACAACCAGACCGGCTGAGGCATCACGAAAGGCATTAAGACCTCGAAGGAGTCAAACCACTCCTCCGAGGCCTCGGGGGCTACACCCGGCGGGTGCGCTCGCGCGCACCCACCGGAACAAAATGCAACCGAGAAAGGCCGGTCCCCTTGCAAAAAAGTGTGACAAAGCCTCCAAGCGAGTACCCACACTCCCTTTGAGGCTCGGGGGCTACTGTCGGGGACCGTAATTAGGGGTACCCCTAAGGCTCCTAATCTCAGCTGGTAACCCCCATCAGCACAAAGCTGCAAAGGCCTGATGGGCGCAATTCCGGTCAAGGCTCCGTCCACTCAAGGGACACGATCTCGCCTCACCCGAGCCCAGCCTCGGGCAGGAACGGTAGACCAAGGCAGATTCGCGCTTCGCTCGAGGCTCTCATCAAGCAACGGGCGCACCTTCTACTCGCCCGAGGCCCAGCTCGGGCAGGCTTCACGGAGAAGCAACCTTGGCCAGATCGCCTCGCTAGCCGACCGGATCGCAGGAGCATTCAATGCAAGGATCGCCTGACACCTTATCCTAACGCGCGTTTTCCAGTCGACAAGGCCGAAGTGACAGCAGTCACTTCGCCCCTCCACTGACTGACCTGACAGGAAAACAGCGCCGCCTGCGCTGCTCCAACTGCTGTGCCACCCGCCAGGGTGAGGCTGACAGCAGCCAAGTCCAGCCTCGGGCGCCATAGGAATCTCCGCCTCGCCCGACCCTAGGGCTCGGACTCAACCTCGACTCCGGAAGACGATCTCCGCCTCGCCCGACCCCCGGGCTCGGACTCAGCTTCGACCTCGGAGGAGCCACCGCCACGCCCAACCTTGGGCTCGGACCGACCACACCACAAGGGGGACCATCATTACCCTACCCCTAGCTAGCCCAGGCTACGGGGAACAAGACCGATGTCCCATCTGGCTCGCTCCGGTAAAACAAGTAATGATGGCACCCCGCGTGCTCCATGACGACGGCGGTTCTCAGCCCCCTATGGAAGCAAGGAGACGTTAGCAAGGATCCGACAGCCCCGACAGCTGTGCTTCTACAGGGCTCAAGCGCTCCTCCGATGGCCACGACGCCACATGAACATGGCTCCAACACCCTTTCGACAGCCACGTCGGCATGTACATAGGGCTCTTGCTCCTCTCTGCTAGACACGTTAGCACACTGCTACACCCCCTGTTGTACACCTGGACCCTCTCCTTACGTCTATAAAAGGAAGGTCCAGGGCCCTCGTACGAAAAGGTGGCCGCGCGGGAGAACGGGCTGACGCGTAGTCTCACGCCCTCTCTCTCTCCCTCGTGAACGCTTGTAACCCCCTACTGCAAGCGCATCTGCCCTGGGCGCAGGACAACACGAGGCCGCGGTTTCCCTTACTGTTCCCCCCCCTTGTGTTCCGTCTCGCGTCGACCCATCTGGGCTGGGACACGCAGCGACAATTTACTCGTCGGTCCAGGGACCCCCCGGGGTCGAAACACCGACAGGTGGATAATCAGAGGCGCGGGCTGGTGCATTGGGTGCTTAACTACCTGGCAGAGATGATGGCACGCTCAATTTATAGAACCCGAGAGCGGTGGCTCTTGAATTTAGCATGGTGCGGTGGCGGCCGGAGAGAGGGACTAAGTCACTGGCGCGGTGACCGTTGCTGTTACCGTGTCAAGGCCGTAGGCAATAGAAGGGCTGTGTATTGTGATAAATTGCGACGTGGTAAGATGGCTGATGGTGTGGCTTCACCGCGAGGAACGGCAGCACGACGGTGATGTTCGTGCGGCCACGTCGCCGTAAGTGGATAAGCGACAGAGCGGCTACTGTGCCCCAAGTTCATCCACGGCGGGATCTTTTCACCCGGGGATTGTTATCTGCGTTTAACTGGGCGTGAATCACGGCACAGGCATGAATCCGAGCATAAGATCACCGACAGCGAGGGGGGCAGAACCTGAGATATTTCTGCAGACACTGTACCATCAGGGTTGTTTCAATTGTTCTGACAGAGCAATTTGCAGGTCGATTTACTTAAATTTCATGTAGTGACTAGACCACCTCTCTGTATCAAAGTTGTAGCCCTATAATCCAGTTACAATCTTGCTATAGTAACCATGCTCAAACGCTCATCAGATTATCTTCAAAAGAGCTCCCAAAGTTCATCCCATGTCACTGTCAGTAAAAGTTCAGACTCTGAGCTGACTGACAGCCAGACTTTGAGTCCATCTAACTCCAACTTTTGTACAATACTTATGCCTGATGTCTTAAACAAAGTTATGATCCTTTAGTATCTCTACAAATTTGATGTGTTCACCCTAAGCAAATTCCTTATGGACTAAGAGATACAAGGCTCCAAATATGCCTCAAACTCACTGAATTTCAAACTTTGGCTTATATGGCTTAAGTGGTGCTGTTTGCAAATAAGTCCAAATCCCACATTTAGACTTGCAAATCCTCAAATGTGAGAAACACATGATTTGTGGTGTTATTATACTTTGGTATTTGCACTTTGGTCCAAAAGTGCACCAATTTTACACTTAGCCCCCTAGGGCTCTAGTTTAGGATTTTCTAGGGGACTTTTCAGGGTTTTTAACCCTTTAGGGTTTTGGTGTCCCTAAGTCCTTTAAATGTGATATTTTATGATCATGTCTCATGTCTTTTGAGGTTTTCACCTATTTGGGCTTCATTTCCACTCATAAGCCCAATTTAGGGTTAGGTACTCTACCTTAGGGTTAATCACACATCAACTCATAACATCACAACTTGTTTGAGATTTGACCTAGTGAATGCATTCTAGGTGTAACAAACACATGATATGCCAATGCTCATGATGTTATGCTCAAGTTTTAGTAATAGTAACACCCAAGGTGTTACATCCTTTCCCCCATAAAAGAATCTCGTCCCAAGATTTAAAGTCCTAGGGTAAGTAATGGAAAAGGAAACGTGTCACATTTGTGTTTCCTTATTTGTCTTACAAGGCGGGGGTGGTATGGGGTTTATTTCATCTTTACAAATAATTGTACATATCTCACAATTTACATGAAGCTAAAAAGCCAGGGAAATTCTTTTCTAAGAAGTCTTGGGTTTCCCATGTGGCTTCATCTTCTGTATGTTAGTTCCATTGTATCTTATAGAATTTGAGAACTCTCCTTTGGGTGACCCTATCCTTTTGATCCAGGACTCGAATAGGATGTTCACAATATGTTAGGTCTGGTTCCAAAACAACATCTTCTATCTCAATGGTTCGATCAGGAACCCGAAGGCACTTCTTCAATTGGGATACATGGAACACATTGTGCACTGCAGACAATGTTTCGGGTAGTTGGAGTCGATATGCCACTAGCCCACATTGTTCAAGAATCAGAAACGGACCAATGTATCATGGTGCAAGCTTTCCTTTTACACCAAAACGGGTCATACCCTTCATTGGCGATACTTTTAGGTACACATAATCTTTGACTTGAAAGTACAAGGGTTGCTGTCGTTTATCTGCATAACTCTTTTGTCGAGCTTGTGCCTTTTTCAAGTTATGTATGATTCGTTGAACCTTTTCTTCCATTTCTTTGACCATATCAGGCCTGAAAAACCATCTTTCACCTGGTTCAGACCAATTCAAGGGGGTACGACACCGTTGTCCATATAATGCTTCAAAGGGTGCCATCTTGATACTTTCTTGATAACTATTGTTATATGAAAATTCTGCCAATGGTAAACATTCATCCCATTTTTGTGAGAATTCCAGAACGCATTCCCGCAACATGTCTTCAAGTATTTGGTTTACCCTCTCAGTTTGTCCACTGGTTTGAGGATGATATGCCGAACTGTGGAGCAGCTTAGTACCCAGAGATTTGTGGAGTTCTTCCTAAAATTTGGATACAAATTGTGGTCCACGGTCTGACACAATTATCTTTGGAACTCCGTGCAGACTAAGAATACGAGCAATATATAACTAAGCATAGACAACAACTAGGTGATCTGTCTTGACGGGTAGAAAATGGGCTATCTTGGTAAGTCGATCAATTATAACCCAAATAGAATCAAACCCTTTGGCTGTCCTGGGTAATCCCACAATAAAGTCCATGCTAATGTCCTCCCATTTCCATCTTGGGATGGGCAAAGATTGCAGTGGACCAGTAGTCTTCATGTGTATGGCTTTGACATGTCCACAGGTGTCACATCTCGCCACATAACGTACAATTTCTATCTTCATTTTTGTCCACCAATAATGTTGCTTTAAATCTTGATACATCTTAGTACTTCCAGGATGAATGGAATATCGACTAATATGAGCTTCGTTCAATATTTGCTGACGGACTTCATCATTCTTAGGCACAACTATGCGGTTATTAAACCATACTATGCCTTGATCATCCTTTCTGAAGAAATTGGCTTTGCTAGCTTTTATTTTCTCATGAATATGTTTCATACCCTTATCATTTCTTTGGGCATCAATAATTCTTTACAGAAGAATCGACTCAAGCTTCAATTGGGTTAAAGTTCCATGTTGAATCATTCCCAGGTTTAACTTCTCCATTTCTTGGTATAAGGTGATGTCAGAGGTCTTTACTGTAAGACAATGGCAGGAAGTCTTGCGACTTAGTGCATCTGCCACCATGTTAGCCTTTCCTGGGTGATAGTGAATTTCTAATTCATAATCCTTAATCAGCTCAAGCCATCTCCTCTGCCTCATGTTTAGTTCTGACTGGGTAAAAATATACTTCAAACTCTTATGATCTGTATATATATGGCAGATATTTCCCAGCAGATAATGACGCCATATTTTAAGGGCATGAACCACAACAGCTAATTCTAAGTCATGAGTGGGATAATGCTCCTCATGCCGGCGCAACTGTCTTGAAGCATATGCTATAACTCGGCCCTCCTGCATTAAGACACATTCGAGACCACTGCCTGATGCGTCACAGTATACATCAAAAGGCTTCTCAATGTCCGGTTGAGCCAATACCGAAGAAGTGGTCAACAATACCTTCAGCTGCTCGAAGGCTTTGTTGCATTTTGAGGACCAGTTAAATTTGGTATCATTCTTCAACAGGCTTGTGATTGGTTTCACAATCTTTGAGAAATCTGGAATAAACTTGCTGTAATAGCCAGCCAGCCCATGGAAACTTCGAACTTGATGTACAATGGTTGGCGGTTTCCACTCTAGAATATCCTTGAATTTGCTAGGATCAACCGCAATCCCATTTGCAGATAATAAATGTCCCAAAAATTAGATTTCCTCCAGCCAAAACGCGCATTTGCTGAATTTAGCATATAATTGATGCTCCCTTAAGCGTGTTAACATGATCTGTAAATGTTTAGCATGCTCCTCTTCATTTTTGGAATAGATGAATATAACATCAATGAAGACCACCACGAATTTATCCAACTCGGGCATAAACACCGAGTTCATTATTTAGGTGAAGTGGGCAAGAGCATTGGTCAATCCGAAGGACATAACCAAATATTCGAATAATTTGTACCGCGTAGTAAATGCGGACTTGGGTATATCTTTGGGTCGAATACGGATCTGATGATAACCCGACCTGAGGTCAATTTTAGAGAATACCCGTGCTCCAGTAAGTTGATCGAACAAGATATCGATCCGGGGAAGAGGGTACTTGTTCTTGATTGTGACCTCATTAAGGGGTCTATAGTCCACGCACATTCGAAGCGTTTGATCCTTCTTCTTGACAAAGTCTTGTAATTGTGTCTTGAGCTCCGCCAATTCATTTGGTGGCATTCGGTACGACCTTCTAGAAATAGGAGTTGTACCAGGCTTTAGTTCGATCACAAACTCTACATCCCGTTCTAGGGGTAATCCAGGCAGATCTTCAGGAAATACATCCAGAAATTCACATACTACCAGAATATCCTGAATTTCTGGTATGATGGCTTCATAGACCCGTCCAGATGGTTTGGCTGGGGCAGTTATAGGGATGGACAAAAGAACCTCTTCATGGCCATGGCTCAACTTGATAGTCCTTAAGTCAGTGTTGATGATAGCTTTATGTTGGGCTAACCAATTCATGCCTAGAATGACATCTATGTCCTGGCCTTTTAAGACAATCATGTTGGTGGGAAAATCCCGTTCAGCCAATGTTACTGGCACATGGAAGGCTACTTCCTTAGTGAATATTTGTCCCCCGGGCGAATGGATAATAAACCCTTCCCTTGATTCAATGCAAGGAATGCAATGTTTTTCCATGAATTTCTTACTTATGAATGTATGCGAAGCACCAGAATCGAAGAGAATGACTGCTGGGTGATTGGCCACAAGAAACATACCCATCATTACTGGCTCTCCTTCCGATGTAGTGGCCACTTGAGTGTAATAAATTTGCCTAGTCTTCTTAACATTTTTGCCCGCTGAATTATTAGCCATGTTCCCTTTGCCTTGATTTGAGCTCCCCGAGTTCTGCTGATTGTTAAACTTATTCTGCCTCGGATATGGGTAGTCTTTGATAAAATGACCCGACTTCTCTCAGTTAAAGCAGCCAGTTGAGGAACTAGGGAGGGCGGGAAAACGATCACCAGGGGCACTCGGCTGATTTGTGGAAGTGGGAGTAGTGTTGGGGCGAATGAAAACATGCTGTTTGAACGGATAAGAGGGTGGACGAGGCAAAGAACGATTCTGATTAAATGGTCGGATTACCAACCTGGTTCGCTTCTCAGGTCCCTGATTGGACCAGTCACCTCCAAATCCCTTTGACTTTCCTTGGCCTCTATTCTTGGCTTCTACGGCCAATGCCGTACTGATGGCTTTGTTGTACGTAAGATCCAGGCAGGTAGCCATTTTCCTTTGGAGCCTATCATTGAATCCTCGCATAAAGCAATTCTTTTTTTAGATCAGTATTTACTTGATTGATGGCGTACTGAGACAGATGGTTAAACTTATTGAGATACTGCATTACAGTATCTCCACCTTTCCTTAGTCGAATGAACTCCTCCTGTTTCATGTGAAGCACTCCTTCTAGAATATAGTGCTCATGGAATGCTACTTAAACTCTTCCCAGGTGATTTGATGTCCGGCTGGTTGAATTGCTACAAAATTTCCCTACCAGGTACTAGTAGGGCCTCTCAGTTGTTGGGTAGCAAATAACGGCTTCTGTGTTTCCGTGCAACGAATCAAGCCGAACTTCTGCTCTATTACCCTGATCCACCCATCAGCTTCAAGATGGTCTTTAGCTTTAACAAAGAGTGGGGGACGCGTTTCTGAGAAGTCTAGATATGAGGTTTCACGTGGTCCCAAGGGAGGAGCTCTTCCACCATGTTGCTAGAATTGATTACCCGCCATCTCACGTAAAAAGCGGGTATTATCTGCGGTCGCATTGACCAAGGCAGCGATAGCCTCGGCCAATGTTGGTGGTGTTGGGGGTCTGCTTCGTCGCCGAAGGTCCTGTGAGAAGAAACACCTTCGGAAGGCCAGAACAGGAACAATGCCGAAGCTACTAGTCAGGGAGCTTCGTAGCGTATTTCTAGATGCACCGACTTAAAGATGAAATGACCAATCGGCCCATGATAACCTGTGTTATGATTGTAATCATTTGTAGAGGACATGAATGTAAATTCACACAGGCTGCACCTTGTCCCTATAAATAGGTGAACAGTACCCCCCGTACTGTTCACGCTTTCGCATCTCATTTTTACCTTTGCCCTCTGTCAAGCTCAAGATACAAATGTAATTTGATATTGCTTTCATGTACTCATGATTATTTAATATTAGATGTTTATATTATGATATCATATAATTGTTTATGTTGTTTTCCTATGTTTTATAAGCTTCATCCTTTGTATATACATGTCATATTTATGAAGGTATGCCCTTCATGACCTTTGTCTGAAGATCATTATATCCTAAGGGAAATAATGCTTCGAAGGACGAAGGACATTAACATTTAACATTTTGTGTTGCCTTGTTCTTAATTCATAGCATTTGAGAACAAGTTCCCAATAGGTGTGGTGGTCGGTTAGGAGTACCTTCCCGACCTCGGGAAGTCCCCGCACCGTCGTGCGCGCGAGTCCGTGATGGCATCTGAGGCAAAGAAACACTTGGGAAAAATATAACATGCCAACATATACCATCATATTACATTACCAAATGTAATTTTACAGACTCTAGTGTACAACATATCTATAGTACTTATTTTACACAAGTACAATAACTAAACTATACTACTCTAGTCTTCATTATCTTTTGTCGCTTCACTGTCTGCTGTAGAAGACCGCTCATCAGCCAGGTTCATAGGAGGGGGCTTGAAAAGGTCCAACTCCCCACCAAGTCCTTCATTTGCTGTTCCCGAGGGTCTAGCTTCCATTGCAGCAGCATCAGCGGGCACGTTCGGGTGCAGTCGATCATATAGTACATGTACTTCCTCATGTAGAGTATTACAGTATACTTGCAGGTTATCGAGGGACGTGCTGAGCTCATCCACATGAGCCTGAGATTTTGCTTCACGATGCCAAGCGATCGAGCGTGAGTTAATGGCCCAATCAATGGCTGAGTCTCATTCGGAGATCTAAAACCGCAAGCAGCTGACTTTGGCTGTCAACTCAGCTATACGCTTACTGTCATGCTCCCGTGCCCTGTTCCGATGGCGTAACTCCGATCGTAGTTGCTCCACCTTAGCTTTTAGATCTCCAATGGGGTCGTTGGAGCTGCTACTGCTCCCTTCATGTTTGGGGGCTAACTGATGGCGAGGCACACCAAAGGGTCCCATAGATTTGCGTGCAGTTTTCCTCGTACGCGGCATATCTCCATAAGGGGGAAAATTTATTAGAATAATTTTTATACATGATGCATGCATAACCCAACCATTACGGAATCAACCTTCGTTGATCCCACTTTCTATATATGGCACTCTATTACCTGGTCTTGTAGGATGAAAACTTCCAGAAAATGGCAAGGTAAGAATGAAAGAAATTTTCTTGGATAAGTATTTCAAAATACTTTTTGAAATGCTTCATAATATCTGAAGAGATGGGCTTCGCTCTGATACCAGCTGTGACGGAACCTCCTAAGTCATTAGGCCCACCTACAGTTGTCCTTGTCCAACGGACCTCGGACAACCCTGTAGATGCAAATAATCACTCGACAAGTTTGGTATATGTATCCTTTACCTTCCCAAGAGCGTTTCACCCATCACGCAGATATTACAACACATCGGAGAAACGAATAAGCAGAAGCGAATTATAATAACTTAATTTACATTCAAAGTATAGAAAGAGGGTTATAGTTATTACAGAGCAGAGGTATATGAGTGCATAAGTATTATTATTACAAACTCGGGAGGCAAAAACCCCTCCCGCATAAAAGTATATTGTTTTTCAAAGGGAGGCCAACATCCTCCCGCGAGCACTTCACTATTGAGATTCTTCTTTTGGCACCACCTTAGAACAAAAATAGCAAAAGTCTATTATTTCCTCACCTACAACAACATGGGTTCGAAAACCCTGATTACGAAGTGTACTTTCGCAAGTCTTACCCGTCAAAAGAAAAGACTCTCAAGGATATGCTGGCTTGAGGGAGTCAAGACAAGGCTTTTCAAAATCAAAGAATCTGTTTGCAGAAATGCCTACTAATAGTGGATCCTTAAAAATCTAGTTTTATTAACAAGTTAAGTTATTACCTGTGACTAGAGTTCATTCTACCCTAGTTCAAGCACTTGGCCTATACTAGCCATCCTTTTATCAACCCTTTATGTTCACTGGAATGCTACGTGTAAGTCAGTGACCAAGTCTTCATATCTAAGAAGTAACGACGATCCGAATCGATTAATACTCAGATGAGGATCTCCAATCACACGACATATGTAGCACTTAACCCTTGCATATGTCAACTCGCCACCAGGGTTCTTAAGACCAGACCGGGTTCACGCCAACCGAGAGCACAGATACACCACCGTCCAGCCTCTTGCCACGGAGGGTACACGCTACTCTCGCCATCTCTCCACTCCCATTGCGTGTTGGCCTTTCTGGTATTAGTCTTACCCATGACGAGACATGTGACCAGTTAAAGGGTCCTCGGTCGATGGTCAGCAGGCCCACATCGACATGGTCCTTAAATGACTCAGACGGAGACACTACACCGAGACTTCCTTCTCGTGCAAGTCACCCGCCTGGTCTCAGCTTTATCATTTTCAACCAAAGTTTGGTACCTAACAGAGGTACATCTTTTTCGATGTTGAACCTATCATGGCCCTGATGGATCCACCATCAAGTTTTATTTTTGAAAACTTCCCATCCAATCTGAAGCATCATCTTTTGTTTTAAAACAAAACATTTTGTTTTTCTAGAGCAAGGCTAAGCATCATAAAAATCCTTTTAATAAAACAGGTAATCAAGAATGGTAAACAAATTGAAGGAAGGAAATGCAACAATTGGTTTAACACCCAACTCCTATCACCTAATGCATCATTCAAGTGATAAAGAGTTTTAAACAGCAAGGAGGTGGCAAATGCACCGGGGCTTGCCTTGAGTTGTAGGAGAGTCAGGCTCTGTTCCACAGATGTCAAAGTAAAAACAGTTTCAGGCATGTGGATTTTCAGGTGGTGGTGTAGCTTCTTCTTCTTCAACCACTATTTCTTCTTCGTTCTCTATACATAACCATATATAACCATGAATGCTTATGTGATGTTTATGAAATGCAATGACAATATGGGTATATCAAGTTATGTCTTGAACAGAATTTTCCTTCACGGTGCACTAGGGACACTATTGTCACACCCGGTTTTAAGGGACAAAGCCGGGTGCATCTCATACATTCACCAAAGAAGACAACATATATAATAACAGAGAGTATAGAGATAAATGTCACAATAATCAGAGTATTTATTACATAGCGGAAGTCTTACAAAATAAAAGATAAATATAACAGGATCTAAAATCCATCCTTGGCGCTAGAAAGTCAACTGGGAGACGCCACCTAGATCGAATCGAACTCCTCGATACGTGGCTCCACTTGAACCATCTGTTCTTCTCCTGTGGGGGGGGTGTGAGACAGCAAGGGCGAGCTCACACATGTTCATCGCTCAACAAGTTGTGGGGAATAATGTGAAATGAACTCACCAAAAGTGGGAGATCATGTAAAGTGTAAGGCCTACCAAAGAGAATGGTTAAAGCTGAGCATTGCTTTTAATTAGTTGGCCAATATTTTATTAGCAGTTACTAGATGTAAGTAAATACCAAACCTTAAATAAAAGTAATAGAACAAATTAATAAATAATCAAATGACAAATTGAATTTAAGTTCCATAAATTAATCATCGGAGAGTCCTAAGCTGCTCATGACCACGAGCACGACTAGTATACCAGTTTTACACTCTGCAGAGGTTGTACCCTGTATCCACAAGTCGTGTATCCCATGTCGCTAGGGTTAGCTAGGCCCTTAGACACTACCGAGGTGAATGGCTAGGGATCCACTACGAGGCCTTTACAAAGTTCCACTAGCTTCTGAAAACCCGCTACAGTTTATGGGAAGAGCACTTGCAAGAATCCCTCGTCTGACCACCATAGCAGCAAAATCAACCCAAGAACCTCCTTGCATGCAACTCCCCTATTGCCCTTGCCCCTTTCGGGTAAGGTAGTCTTCCACTAGCTTTCCTAATTAGTCAGCCAAGCGGTCCCATTCCTCCCTTATGGTGGCACGTGTTTCTCAAGTTAAGCTCCATGTTTTAATTAACATTAATGATCTTGATATGAACATAAATAGAATAACAAAAATAACTGGAACATGGATATAATAAAATATTATCCCAAAACCATGTAAAGCAATAGCAAACTACGTAAGTGATTCAGGGGTAAACAAGGTAAACAGGATAAACAGACTAGGGCGACCTATTGGGTCCCATCAATATTAAACCTATGCATTCAATAGTGATAATAAAAAACATTATTGGGTAAACAAAAGTCATCAAGGGCACAACTTGCCTGGCACTTGAGATTCCAGTTACTAGGATGATTCTTCAAATCCTCGTGACCACACTGCTAGTCGTAGCAATACAAACAGATATGGTATAGACAAAATTAACATCACACCAAACATAAGAACATACTAAATAATAATGATCTATGCGAAGCCATGAGATCACGAGATCGAGAGCCACTAAGATCGGAGTTACGATTAAGGGGTTATGATTTATAAAAGATCTATGTGGTTTAAAATATTAAACTATATTATAAATTGGTTAATATAAATCATATGAGAGGTTATTCTATAAATAATTATCTCAACTTCAATCTAAGTTATAAATTGACCATAAATTATATTTGAGTAGATTATAATGATAAGTAACCAAACTAACCAACATCAGTTAAATACAGATCTAATTATAAAATAATGAGACATGGTATAATAAATGTTGTTACTGCGTAGTAAATACTTGTATGAGACTAACACAACTTGAACGGATCAAATTGGAATTACAACGGAGGAGTTATGAATTTCCTAAAGATTTTATGTGTTTTGCACAAGATTAAATAGGATATAACTTTTAATATGACTTTCATGTGAAAACAGTAGTACTAGATGATAAACTATAATATTACAAAATTATAGAAACTGGAATGGACTAAAAAGAAGTTAGTATGAATTTTCTATGATTAAAATGAGTTTCTGGAATTATTTATATACTAGAAATCATTTTATATAATTATTTACTTATTTTCACTGCTCTCTGGACCTCGCGCACAAAAACAGAGAACCATAGGGACCTAAATCACAATTTCTCTACGACTCAGGCTACTATTCACTGGATTGCGGGTTGATTCCATTAAAATCCGAGGACTCTTAAGTAAAACGCCCAGGCCGAAGGGGTATCGTAGGATTCTGGCCGTTGGATCGACTACCTATGGATCAAATTAGATCTTCATAACTGTGAACGGGTACACAATCATAGCCATCGGATTGACGATCAATGGCTTGAAGCGCTACATGCCCAGATATAATCTAATTCATCCGATATGGATCTGACGGTCACAAACAATTGGGGCGAATTGTTTTTCTTATCTCTAATCTCAGTCGCTCATCTAGCAATCTACGGCAGAGTGTCGTCTTCCTCGTTTCGGTCGAGCAGAGCGACGCCTCCCTGCTCCCCGCGGCGGAGGTTCGTCGACACGCGATCTGTGCTCCACCCCGGTGCTCCCACCCCAACGCTGACGGGTGCTACGAGATCTAAGGAACAGAGCGAGTCGAATACAGTGACTCTTACCAGAGATGAGTGTGCTGGAGTGTGCGGTCCACGGAGAAGAGCGGCCCCGCTGCGATCCGCAGTCTTCGGCCAGAAATTCTCCACACACTGAGGCTTAACACTGCCCCCAGAGCCATGAACACCACCAGCGAGCTCGACACTTCCTCCCAAACTTGCAACTGGAGACGGACGGGTGGTCCTGATGGGAATCGACCGCAAAGATTCTTACTCTCACAATAATTGTGGCGAATCGCACGGTTTTTGTGAGAATAAGAATACGATTGTGTTGGCGGGGTGAGAGGGCCCAGTTTGCGGTAGCCTATTCCCCGCGCACGGCTCAGCAGCAAGGAGTGGCAAGGGGAGTATGCAGCGCGTGGCGAAGTGGTGGGCCGGGTCTACAGAGCGGTGGCATAGCGATTCCGGCAACCGGGCGCACACGAGCGAGGGGAAAGAGAATGTGGTGGACGAAGGGAGGAGAGAGAGAAGCACTGGCGTCACCTATATGTTTCACGGAGAAGTCCGGTCGCTAGCGGAATTTGAGGATCAGATCCTACAGTCACGCATCGACCGCAGCAGCTTGCAATGGATCGACGGATGGGGGTTTGTGCGGTACACCGCCGACCTGTGGAGGAGTTGGCCAAGCGGCTTCCGCGGCGAAGAAATCGGCTTCAGTCGCAACCACCCGAGGAAGACCCGATCGGGAATCTCGGCCATCACCAGTGGACACCACGCGGCATCATAGGTCCAGCCGTGCACCCAGCGTGAGGAAGCAGGATACCCGCTTGACGGATGGGGCCTTAGCGTCAGCGCCAGTCGCCACACAAGTAGCGCAGGGACACTGGTGCGCCGGTGGGCGACGGGAATTCCAAGCTGGGCTGATTAGGGCAGGAGACGGCCCAAGCGAGCTCCTTCTCTATTTTTTCCTAATTTCATATCCCCATCAAATTTGTGTTTCAAATTTGAATTAGATTCAAATTTCAGTTTCCAAGAGAATACTCAAGCAAAACTCCAGTATGAATGCAATAATATTATATTTAGTAATTAATTGATTATCCTCATTAAACAACCTTTTTTTAAATATGTATTACATCCATACTAAAATAGAAAATAGGTATTTTAGAAAATAATTCCTAGTGTATCATTTTCTTTAGAGACCACTTATAAATATATATATCCAACAAAGGAATGTCTAGTATATATGTACACTTTTATTAAACATTCATTAAACCACATTTGTTTTTGGGAGATGTAGCTTCAAGAATAAGCAATTTTTTGTATGAGGTATTTAATTCAAAACCTTTGGAGATCTTTTCCCCCAGATTCAAGAATAAGATTTTGGGTGTCACAAATCCTACCCCCTTAACAAGAATCTCGTCCTCGAGATTTAGGAAGGCCTAGGGAAAAGATGGGGAAAATCTATGCGAAGCTCTTCTTCTCTTTCCCACGTAGCTTCATCTTCACCCTGGTGGCTCCATTGAACTTTGCACATCTCAATGACTTTATTTCTTGTAACTCGAGTCAAAGTGTCCAGAATCTTGGTAGGATACTTAGCATAAGTTAGATCATCTTGAACACAGAGCTCTTCCATTGGTAACTGTTCCTCAGGGACACGGAGACACTTCTTAAGTTGAGACACATGAAATACGTTATGCACATCAAATAGATTATCCGGCAGCTCGAGTTGGTACGCCATCTCCCCAACTCACCTAAAGGTCATGAATGGTCCAATAAAGCGAGGGAACAATTTGCCCTTAACTTTGAATCTCCATATTCCATGAAGTGGTGACACCTCGAGGTCCACATGATTTCTTTCCTCAAATTCCAGTGGTCTTCTTCTATTATCTGCATAGCTCTTTTGTCTGGTCTGGGCTACCCTCAAATTCTCCTGAATTATACGGACTTGTTCTCCTGCCTCTTGAATAAGTTTAGGTCCAAAGAACTGCCCTCCCCTAGTCTGGTCCAAAAGAGAGGAGACCTGCATTTCATGTCATACGGAGTATTGAACGTTGACATCCTCAGACTGGCCTGGTAACTATTATTATATGAGAACTCAGCATAAGGTAGGCTCTTGTCCCAACTACTACCATGCTGAAGGGCACAAGCTCTCAACATGTCTTCCAATACTTGATTATTCCTTTCAGTCTATCCATCAGTCTGGGGTGATAAGCAGTACTAAAGTTCAACTTTGTATTCATATTCTCATGGAAGCTTCTCCGAAATCTTGCGGTAAACTGCGAACCTCGATCAGACACGATCTTCTTTGGTACTCCGTGTAAACACACAATCCGAGCCATATATAACTCTGCCAGCTGAGAGCCTTTATAAGTAGTCTTGACAGGAATGAAGTGAGCCACTTTAATCAATCTATCCACAATCACCCATATAGCATCATATCCTTTCTGGGTGCGAGGTAATCCAGTAATGAAATCCATACCAATCTCCTCCCACTTCCATTGAGGTATCTTTAGTGGGTGCAATAGTCCAGCTGGCCTCTGGTGTTCAGCCTTAACTCTTTGACACACATCGCACATAGCCACATGTGTAGCCACATCTCTCTTCAATCCATACCACCAATACTCCTGCTGCAAATCCTAATACATCTTGGTACTACCAAGATGAATAGAATAATCCGAGTCATGGGCTTCCTTCAGTATAGTCTCACAAAGGCTATCAATCTCAAGAACACATATCCGATCCTTGAACCATACGGTGCCTTGCTCATCCTCCGTGAATTCCGGACCTCGACCTTCAGTAATCAAATCCCTAATCTCTTGTATCTTAGCATCACCAATCTGTCCTTTTGCAGATTTCTTGCTCCAAGGTAGGTTCCACATCAATAATAACTCCTTCAGTGTGAGCAACTATCCCCAGGTTAAGTCTCCTAAAATCCTCAACAATCTCATCGGGTAGCTTGGCAACAACAGCTGAATGAACATGCTCCTTTCGACTCAAGGCATCTGCAACCAAATTTGCCTTGCCCGGGTGATAGTGAATCTCCAAATCATAATCCTTAATAAGTTCCAACCAACGACGTTGCCTAAGGTTGAGATCCTTCTGAATGAATATATACTTTAAACTCTTATGATCTGTGTACACTTGGCATTTGGTTCCCATGATATAATGTATCCATATCTTAAGTGCGTGCACACCAGATGCTAATTCTAAGTCATGAGTGGGGTAGTTCAATTCTTGTTTCCGCCACTAACGAGATGCATAGGCAATCACGTGTCCTTCTCGCATAAGTACACCTCCCAAGCCTTGGCCGCAGGCATCACAATAAATGTCAAATCCTTTATGTAGATCTGGCATAACCAACACTGGGATGACATCAATCACAACTTCAGTTGGTTAAAACTATTTTTGTACTTCTCGTCCCACTTAAACTCTCTTCCCTTCTCCGGAAGTGAGGTCATAGGCTTAGCAATCTTAGAAAATCCTTCAATAAATCTCCGATAATATCCTGCAAGTCCCAAGAAACTCCAGACCTCCATAACTGTAGTGGGTATGCTCCACACCACTATCTCCTTGACTTTAGCAGGATCCACTGATATCCCTCCATTAGAAATGATATGTCCAAGGAATGACACCTCGTCAATTCAGAACTCGCATTTACTGTACTTGGCGTAGAGTTGATTATCTCATAGCTTCTGTAGCACCAATATCAGATGTTCCTCATGATCACTATCTCTCTTGGAATAAAAAATAATATCGTCGATGAAGACCATGACGAATCTGTCCAGACCATGAACACCTTATCCTTCAGATCCATAAAATAGGCCAGTGCATTGGTTAGTCCAAAGGACATAACAGTGAACTCATATAAACCCTATCGAGTCGAGAAATCCATCTTGGGAATATCCGATGGCCTAATCTTCATTTGATAGTAACCCGATTGGAGATCAATCTTCGAGAATACCCTTGCACCTCTCATCTGATCAAATAAATCTTTAATGCAGGGTAATGGATACTTGTTCTTCACAGTGACATCATTAAGGGTCCTATAATCCCCACAAATCCCTTGTGATCCATCTTTCTTCTGTACAAATAGAACTGGCGCTCCCTAAGGTGAGGAACTCGGACGAATGTACCCAGCCTCCTGTAACTCCGTTAACTGCTTCTTAAATTCCTTTAGTTCTTCTACGGACATCTTATATGGCCGTTTAGAAATCAGAGCAGTCCTAGGTAAGAGATCAATGACCAACTCAACTTCCATATCTGGTGGCATCCCTAATAACTCCTCTGGAAAGACATCCGGAAAATCCCTAACTGCACGGATGTTGTCACCCACAAACTTCTCATCTACTAAGAATGCCGCTAGTCTGATGGTGGTAGTTACTGCAATTTCAACTTCAAATCTTTCTTTTTTGGAACTGGTGAGTTCTACAGTTCTCTTAGCATAGTGTATATACTGCCTTTGACTTTCTTAACCATTACATACCAAGGATCACGTCTATAGTGCTCTCTTCTAACACTATAGGGATAGCCCATCTGGGTTAGAAACACAAGGTAAGAAGGGAAGAATTGTAGACAAGGTGAGTAATTACGAGAAATGTTATTGCGGGGGATTTATTAACTAAGTAGATTAGTGTGTCACCTACTAAAGTTAATTCATTACCTTATGGTGGTACATGCTAAGATGCCCGTCTATACTATTTCAATCAATCAAAGAAGCAAATCAGGCATTGACCATCAGAACAATCAACCAACATTTTTAATGGAGAAAATAATTTTAATTTTGTCTTAGGTCTCCTATCTCTTAAAAAGTTCATAAATGTAGGATTCCAAGGTGTGAAATCCATTCTGTCTTAGAGTTGAAAAGATAAGAGTAATTCAGAGTATGACAGCAAAAGGTGAGATAGGATCAAGATAAGATAGGTATAGAATGAACCAGAGTAAGGTAAGTAGGTAAGGGTTTTGTCCATTTCTATCTAGATTTTGTCCTACAGTCAACATTTCCTCTGATACCACTTCTGTCACACCCGATTTTAAGGGACAAAGCTCGGTGCATCTCATACATGCACCAAAGAAGACAACATATATAATAACAGGGTGTATAGAGATAAATGTCACAATAATCAGAGTATTTATTACATAGTGGAAGTCTTACAAAATAAAAGATAAATATAACAGGATCTAAAATCCATCCTTGGCGCCAGAAAGTCAACTGGGAGACGCCACCTAGATCGAATCGAACTCCTCGATACGTGGCTCCACTTGAACCACCTGTTCTTCTCCTATGGGGGGTGTGAGACAGCAAGGGTGAGCTCACACATGTTCATCGCTCAACAAGTTGTGGGGAATAATGTGACATGAACTCACCATAAGTGGGAGATCATGTAAAGTGTAAGGCTTACCAAAGAGAATGGTTAAAGCTAAGCATTGCTTTTAATTAGTTGGCCAAAATTTTATTAGCAGTTACTAGATGTAAGTAAATACCAAACCTTAAATAAAAGTAATAGAACAAAATTAATAAATAATCCCATGCATATGCAAATGACAAATTGAATTTAAGTTCTATAAATTAATCATCGGAGAGTCCTGAGCTGCTCATGACCGCGAGCACGGCTAGTATACCAGTTTTACACTCTGCAGAGGTTGTACCCTGTACCCACAAGTCGTGTATCCCATGTCGCCAGGGTTAGCTAGGCCCTTAGACACTACCGAGGTGAATCGCTAGGGATCCACTACGAGGCCTTTACAAAGTTCCACTAGCTTCTGAAAATCTGCTACAGTTTATGGGAAGAGCACTTGCAAGAATCCCTCGTCTGACCGCCATCGCAGCAAAATCAACCCGAGAACTTCCTTGCATGCAACTCCCCTACTGCCCTTGCCCCTTTTGGGTAAGGTAGTCTTCCACTAGCTTTCCTAATTAGTCAGCCAAGGGGTCCCATTCCTCCCTTGTGGTGGCACATGTTTCTCAAGTTAAGCTCCATGTTCCAATTAACATTAATGATCTTGATATGGACATAAATAGAATAACAAAAATAACTGGAACATGGATATAATAATATATTATCCCAAAACCATGTAAAGCAATAGCAAACTACCCAAGTGATTTAGGGGTAAACAAGGTAAACAGGATAAACATACTAGGGCGACCTATTGGGTCCCATCAAAATTAAACCTAAGCATTCAATAGTGATAATAAAGAACATTATTGGGTAAACAAAAGTGATCAAGGGCACAACTTGCGTGGCACTTGAGATTCCAGTTACTATGATGATTATTCAAATCCTCGTGACCACACTACTAGTTGTAGCAATACAAACAGATATGGTATAGACAAAATTAACATCACACCAAACATAAGAACATACTGCATAATTATGATCTATGTGAAGCTATGAGATCGTGGGATCGAGAGCCACTAAGATCGGAGTTACGATTAAGGGGTTATAATTTATAAAAGATCTATGTGGTTTAAAATATTAAACTATATTATAAATTGGTTAATATAAATCATATGAGAGGTTATTCTATAAATAAGTATCTCAACTTTAATCTAAGTTATAAATTGACCATAAATTATATTTGAGTAGATTATAATGATAAGTAACCAAACTAACCAACATCAGTTAAATACAGATCTAATTATAAAGTAATGAGACATGGTATAATAAATGTTGTTACTGCGTAGTAAATACTTGTACGAGACTAACACAACTTGAACGGATCAAATTGGAATTACAACAGAGGAGTTATGAATTTCCTAAAGATTTTATGTGTTTTGCACAAGATTAAATAGGATATAACTTTTAATATTACTTTCATGTGAAAACAGTGGTACTAGATGATAAACTGTAATATTACAAAATTATAAGAACTGGAATGGACTAAAAAGGAGTTAGTATGAATTTTCTATGAATAAAATGTGTTTCTGGAATTATTTATATACTAGAAATCATTTTATATAATTATTTACTTATTTTCACTACTCTCTGGACCTCGCGCACAAAAATAGAGAACCGCAGGGACCTAAATCACAATTTCTCTACGACTCAGGCTACTATTCACTGGATTGCGGGTTGATTCCATTAAAATCCGAGGACTCTTAAGTAAAACGCCCAGGCCGAAGGGGTATCGTAGGATTCTAGCCGTTGGATCGACTACCTATGGATCAGATTAGATCATCATAACTGTGAACCGGTATGCAATCATAGCCATCAGATTGACGATCAACGGCATGAAGCGCTACACGCCCAGATATAATCTAATTCGTCCGATATGGATCTGACGGTCACAAACAATTGGGGCGAATTGTTTTTCTTATCTCTAATCTCAGTCGCTCATCTGGCAATCTACGACAGAGTGTCGTCTTCCTCGTTTCGGTCGAGCAGAGCGTCGCCGCCCTGCTCCCCGCGGCGGAGGTTCGTTGGCTCGCGATCTGTGCTCCAACTAGGTGCTCCCACCCCAACGCTGTCGGGTGCTACAAGATCTAAGGAACAGAGCGAGTCGAATACAGTGACTCTTACCGGAGATGAGTGTGCTGGAGTGCGCGGTCCACGGAGAAGAGCGGCCCCGCCGCGATCCACAGTCTCCGGCCAAAAATTCTCCACACACCGAGGCTTAACACCGCCCCCAGAGCCATGAACACCACCAGCGAGCTCGACACTTCCTCCCAAACTTGCAACCGGAGATGGACGGGTGGTCCCAATGGGAATCGACCGCGAAGATTCTTACTCTCACAACAATGGCGGCGAATCGCACGGTTTTTGTGAGAATAAGAAGACAACGGTGTTGGCGGGGAGAGAGGGCTAGGGTCCGGTTTGCGGTAGCCTATTCCCCGCGCATGGCTCGGCAGCAAGGAGTGGCAAGGGGAGTATGCGACGCGCGGCGAAGTGGTGGGCCGGGTCTGCAGAGCGGTGGCGCAGCGATTCCGGCAACCAGGCACACACGAGCGAGGGGAAAGAGAATGTGGTGGACGAAGGGAGGAGAGAGAGAAGCCCTGGCATCACCTATATGCTTCACGGAGAAGTCCGGTCGCTAGCGGAATTTGAGGATCAGATCCTACAGTCACGCATCGACCGCAGCAGCTTGCAATGGATCGATGGATGGGGGTTTGTGCGGTACACTGCCGACCAGTGGAGGAGCGGGCCAAGCGGCTTCCGCGGCGAAGAAATCGGCTTCAGTCGCAACCACCCGAGGAAGACCCGATCGGGAATCTCGGCCATCACCAGTGGACACCACGTGGCATCACAGGTCCAGCCACGCACCCAGCGCGAGGAAGCAGGATACCCGCCTGACGGATGGGCCCTGGCGTCAGCGCCAGTCGCCGCATAAGTAGCGTAGGGACACTGGTGGGCCGGTGGGCGATGAGAATTCCAAGCTGGGCTGAGTAGGGCAGGAGACGGCCCAAGCGAGCTCCTTCTCTATTTTTTTCTAATTTCATATCCCCATCAAATTTGTGTTTCAAATTTGAATTAGATTCAAATTTCAGTTTCCAAGAGAATACTCAAGAAAAACTCCAGTATGAATGCGATAATATTATATTTAGTAATTAATTGATTATCCTCATTAAACAAACTTTTTTTAAATATATATTACATCCATACTAAAATAGAAAATAGGTATTTTAGAAAATAGTTCCTAGTGTATCATTTTCTTTAGAGGCCACTTATAAATATATATATCCAACAAATGAATATCTAGTATATAGGTACACTTTTATTAGACATTCATTAAACCACATTTGTTTTTGGGAGATGTAACTTCAAGAATAAGAAATTTTTTGTATGAGGTATTTTAATTCAAAACCTTTGGAGATCTTTCCCCCATATTCAAGAATAAGATTTTGGGTGTCACAACTATGGTTTTCTAGGTCAATACCTTAGTGGGGTTGCACAGTTTTGCCCTAAGAAGCTAGGGTTTTGGGTTTAGGAATCAAACAATGTCCAAAGCAAGTCAAACTTCACTCATAGGATCTAAATATCATATTAGGCTTAACCAAAAAGTTTGGTGATTTTTGGAGTCATTAAATAATTCCTAAAATTCCAAGAGACTAGGTTTTGGCCATTTAAAATACTACATAATTCTTGTTTTAGACTAAAAATCTTGGAACTAATTTTATTAAATACTAGGGAAATTTAGGAGTCCAACAAAATTGGGTTCATATTTTTATCATTTTTCTACAATTTTCTATAGATTTCCTAAGTCTGGTAGAAAAAGAAAAAGAGAAAGGATACACAGTAATGGACTCAATCTGGCCTGAGCCGGCCCACGACAGGTGAAAATGCCCCTGCGCACGCCCGTGGTGACTGGTTTACACAGAAGGCCCTAGAGATTTGAAAACCCGTAAAGAGTCCTCTCCATTGTTTCTTTGTCTCGCTGACATCTGCACAAAGTCCCTTCCCCTTTCTATTATTTACAACCCGAGATCCCCGGTCGTGGACGGTGACAGGCCGAGCTGCGACGAGCCTGTACCGGCCAAGATACACAATGGCTGGTGCTCTAGCTTGGCTGACACTTAATTCAACTCCTAACAATCGTTTCCCCTCGATCAATTGCAAGGTTATAGCCCCTAATCTTTCTGCCCACGGTGACAGCGCGATCAACAGATAGAACAAGGCATTCCCGGTGATCCTACGGGTTCTAGCATAATTGGTTGGGTCGAGAAGCATCAAGAGCACATAAGAGTACTGAAACAAGGGAACAGAGAGCGTGAACGGACCTGTAGCGTGCTGGCCACGGCGAGCTCACTCACGGTGGAGCTTTGACTGATTTGGGGGAAATCCCAAATTGGAGCTCTCTGGTGGATAATCAGAGGCGCGAGCTGGTGCGTTTGGTGCTTAACTACATAGCAGAGCTGATGGCACGCTCAATTTATAGAACCCAAGAGTGGTGGCTCTTGAATTTAGCATGGCGCGGTGGCGGCCGGAGAGAGGGACTAAGTCACTGGCGCGGTGACCGTGGCTGTTACCGTGTCAAGGCCTTAGGCAATAGAAGGGTTGTGTATTGTGATCAATTGCGACATGGTAAGATGGCTGACGGCGTGGCTTCACCGCGAGGAACAGCGGCACGACAGTGATGTTCGTGCGGCCATGTCGCCGGCAAGTGGATGAGCGACAGAGCGGCTACTGTGCCCCAAGTTCATCCACGGCGGGATCTTTTCAGCCGGGGTTCGTTATGTGCGTTTAACTAGGCATGAATCATGGCACCAGCGTGAATCCGAGCGCAAGATCACCAGTGGCGAGGGGGGCTGAACCTGAGATATTTCTGCAGACACTGTACCATCAGGGTTGTTTCAGTTGTTCTGACAGAGCAATTTGCAGGTCGATTTACTTCAAATTTCATGTAGTGACTGGACCACCTTTCTGTATCAAAGTTGTAGCCCTATAATCCAGTTACAATCTTGCTACAGTAACCATGCTCAAACACTCACTAGATTATCTTCAAAAGAGCTCCCAAAGTTCATCCCATGTCACTGTTAGTAAAAGTTTAGACTCTGAGCTGATTGATAGCCAGACTTTGAGTCCATCTAACTCCAACTTTTGTACAATACTTATGCCTGACGTCTTAAACAAAGTTATGCTCCTTTAGTAGCTCTACAAATTTGATGTGTTGACCCTAAGCAAATTCCTTATGGATTAAGAGATACAAGGCTCCAAATATGCCTCAAACTCACTGAATTTCAGACTTAGGCTTATATGGCTTAAGTGGTGCTTTTTGCAAATAAGCCCAAATCCCACATTTAGACTTGCAAATCCTCAAATGTGAGAAACACATGATTTGTGGTGTTATAATACTTTGGTATTTGCACTTTGGTCCAAAAGTGCACCAATTTTACACTTAGCCCCCTAGGGCTCTAGTTTAGGATTTTCTAGGGGTCTTTTCAGGGTTTCTAACACTTTAGGGTTTTGGTGTCACTAAAGTCCTTTAAATGTGATATTTTATGATCATGTCTCATGTCTTTTGAGGTTTTCACCTATTTGGGCTTCATTTTCACTCATAAGCCCAATTTAGGGTTAGGTACTCTACCTTAGGGTTAATCACACATCAACTCATAACATCACAACTTGTTTGAGATTTGACCTAGTGAATGCATTCTAGGTGTAACAAACACATGATATGCCATTGCTCATGATGTTATGCTCAAGTTTTAGTGACGGTAACACCAGAGGTGTTACACCTAAACCCCTAGCGCACACACGCCCGTGAAACCGCGAGGGTCGGCTCTGATACCATTTGTAACACCCCGTCCACTCTCGAACCGATGGTACCTACTTCTGGCATCCCACTCGGATCATAGACTATCCCCACAGATCAACATGAGTCTTTTGTGTTGTAATACTCAAAATTGTGTACAAGAAATACATGGTGATTTCCTTACTTTATGTGCCTTATTTGCATCATAAAAAGAGCATACATAAAATTAAGAGTGATTAATTAAAACAAATGACACTAAAATAAAAGAAAATGCATCTTGATGGAGTTTTATATGTTTGTGCATTAAATAAAAATAATAAGGATAATAACAATGAGATAATAATTCTAAAGGTTGGATTAAACCCTAAATGGAAATTAGGGTTTGAAAATAAGGAAAAGAGAAGAGATATGAAAATATAAATAAAATGTATGAATAAATATCTTCAGACTTAGTATTTTTAATTGCACAAATAGAGTCTATAAATGAAGAGCCACAAAGTTGAATTTAAATTTGAATATAACTTGAGATTCAAATAAAAGGAAAATGGAATGAAAAAAGAAGAAGAAGAAATCGCGCCTGGGCTGAAACCCTATCTCTCGGCCTAGCTTCACTTGCCCTCACCGAGCGCGCGTGGCCCATGTTACCAACCGAGGTGCCGACAGGTGGGACCTCTTCGCTAGGCGCGGCTGACTCACACATGAACGTGGCGCCTCTTCCCACTGGCAGGTGGACCCGTGCCACCAGCTCCGCAATCGCCCACCTCGCTGCCTATGGCGGATCACCGCCGAGGAAATCGGGCGGCTCCCTGCTAATTTGCCCAGCCGTTGCTCGACGCTGGGGGCTATAAAATGTGGCTCACGTGACCAGGTCCTCCCCTTCTCTCGCCCACTCGCACCCACATCGGCTAAACCCCATCACAAACCACCGTCGCGTTCGTCCGTAAGGAGGTTCGCCGTCGTCGCCAGTGACTCGAGCCTACGCCACCAATTAGCGACCGGGGTTGACTCGGGTGCGTTCGGCAGCATGCGCGGATCGCGAGGGCGACGAATTGAGCTTGGGAGGTCAAACTTGGGCCCTGGAATTGCTCGCCGACATCGTGGAGTCCGGGGCATTCCGCCATGCGCCATGGTCAGGGCACCCATGCGCATAATCCAAGGTAAGACCACCTCGATACTAACCGCTACCATGCTCTCTCCGTTTTGCTCATAACTGCGCTAGGTTTAGTGCTCGCCGGCGCTCGCTCGGGTCCTCCGTTCATGGCGCCGCCGCGAGGAGTGAACAGGTTGTCTCGCGGACTCGTTCCGCGTCGCCGTGGGGAAGAGAGCTGGTAACCATTGATATCTGCGGCAACGGTTTAGATTAGCTCTGAGTAAAGTTTCGCGTTAAGCCGATCTGGATCGTTGATCCTGAAGCCAACGGCTGTGATCAGTCGGGCGCATACCGAATCGCGATAGGGTTCCGTGTCCACTGGATGTCAATCGGACGGTTCAGGATGAATCTAGAGCATTTTAAATCAGCACCGCAGATCGTGAATCCAAGGGGCCCCGTGTGCGTATCGGTTGGGGATAAAATTAATCTAATCCACACCGTTCGCGTCCGATCCAATGGCCGAGATCTGACTGTACCCCTTCGCGGGTACGCTTTACAAAAGAACCCCTATGCTTTTCAGAAACCAACCCGCAGTCCTCTCTGGTAGGATTCTGTGTCTTAGAACATTTTAAATAGAAAATTAAGTATAGAAAATGATTTTTAATACAAAAACAATACTAGAAACTTGTATAATTCATATATAATTCATTTTTGCTCCAAATTGAGTCATTCCAGTTGCAATAATTTTGTATTAATATTGTCTACCAACTAGTAACATTGTTTAGCCATGAAACTTGAATTAAAATTATTCATTTGGATTAATCTATTCTAAGCACTAAATAATTTCCGAAATCCATAACTTGAAATCTATAACTCCAAATTTAGTGATTCCAGTTCCTATGATCTCATTTTAATGTGTAGATTTTTTACTGTATATTTTATTTACATGTTTGATGTGATGTTAATTTATGCTATACTATGTATGTATTGTGTTGATGCGAGTAGACGAGCAAGCCACTGTGGATTCTGAGGTTCAGCAAGTAGAAGTAGCTGAGCAGGAGCTCATTGAAGGCAAGTTGTGCCCTTGATCACTTACTTTTCCCAGCCATGTTCTTATTAATTTTAATGATCTGCATAGGTTAATTTTGATGGGATCCTTTAGGTTACCCCAGTTTTGGTTATCTTTATACCTTGTTCACCACTGAAATATTTTTGGGTAGTACTTGCTATTGCTTTATGTGGATTGGGTATGGAGATACACTACTCATGATTATTCTGTTATTATCTTGTTATTATTACTGTTCATGTTAAGATCATTAAATTAATGGGAACATGGAGCGACCACCCAGGAAAACAGTGCTACCACAAGGGTTTAATGGGACGCCCTTGGCTGATTAACTAGGAAAGCTAGTGGAGGTCTTCCTTACCCGAAAGGGGCAAGGGCAGTAGGGGAGTGGTCAGTGTAGGGAGGTCCTTGGGTTGATTTTGCTGCGATGGCGGTCAGGCGAGGGATTCCTGCACTGGAGCTTCCTATAAACTGTAGCGGGATTTCTGAAGCTAGTGAAACTTTGTAAAGGCCTCGTAGTGTTACCCTACCTCGCCTCCTCGGTAGAGGTGTATGGGATTGGCCGTCTCTTGGCAGATGGGTAACATGACTTGTGGGTAAAGATGTGCAACCTCTGCAGAGTGTAAAACTAGTATACTAGCCGTGCTCACGGTCATGAGCGGCTCGGACCCTCACATGATTAATTATGGAACTTAAATTTAATTTGACATTTGCATCGCATTTGGGATTATTTTACTATTACTTTTCTTTATTGTTATTAAGGTTTGGTATTTACTTACACTTAGTAATTGCTAATAAAATTTTGACCAACTTATAAAAGCAATGCTCAGCTTCAGCCTTTACTTCATTGATTAGTCTTAAACTACATGAACTCCCACCTTTGGTGAGTTCATGCCACATTATTCCCCACGACTTGTTGAGCTATGAACATATGTGAGCTCACTCTTGCTGTCTCACACCCCCCCACAGGAGAAGAACAGGTGGTTCAGGAGGAGCCACAAGGCGAGGAGTTTGATCTGATCTAGGTGGCGTTTCTCAGTTGACATTGGCACCGACGATCCTTAGTTCGTTTTATATTTATTCTTTATTTTGTAATAAGTCTTCCGCTATGTAATAAATACTCTGATGTTATTGTAACATTTATCTCTATACACTCTGTTATTATATATGTTGTCTTCTTGGCGCATGTATGAGATGCACCCGGCTTTGTCCCTTGAATCCGGGTGTGACAGAAGTGGTATCAAAGGAAATGTTGACTGTAGGACGAAACCTAGATAAAAATGGATAGAACCCTTACCTACTTATCTTATTCTGATTCATTCTACACTTACCTTACTCTGATTCTTTCTACACTTACCTTGATCCTGTCTCACCTTCTACTGTTCTACTCTGATCAATCTTACCTTTTCTACTCTGAGACAAGATGGATTTCACACCTTGGAATCCCTGCCCCTATGACATTTTTAAGAGATAGGAGACCTAAGACAAAAAAATTAATTATTTTCTCTATTAAAAATGTTGGTTGATTGTTCTGATGATCAATGCCTGATTTGCTTCTTTGATTGATTGAAATAGTATAGACGGGCATCTTAGCATGTACCACTATAAAGTAATGAACTAGCTATGATAGATAAAACGTTAAAACTGCTTAGCTAATAAATCCCCCAAAGTAACACGATTCGTAATTACTACCTTGTCTGCTACTCTCTCTTACCATATGTATCTAACTCAGATGGTCAATACCAGGAGGGGTGATGGAATTGATTTGCCTCCTAATCGACACACTCGAAGGATATATAGACAACCTCAGCCACAGACAGTAGAGATGAATCCTCCTAATCCTCCACCAGGTAGAGTTGATCCACTAATTGCAGCTCAGATGGCGGTGATGCAGCAAATGGCAGACACTATGGCTGATATGCATGCCCAGATGCAGCAAGAACGCCAGGAGATGCGTCAGGAAAGAGAAGATATATGCCAGGAGTTGCGCCAGGAGAGAGAAGAGATGCGCCAGGAGAGAAGGGTGCAACAACAGCAGCTGCAACAACAACTTCAACAACAGCAGCAACAGCAACAAGTGCCATTGCCTCCACCACCACCACCAGTTCCACCTCGTGATAAGCACCGGGAGTTTATGAGTCATAAGCCACCGACCTTCGCCAGTTCGCCAGATCCCCTTGATGCAGATGATTGGTTGAAGTCAATTGAGAAGATGCTCAACATTGCACAATGCTCAGACCGGGAGAAAGTTCTTTATGCCTCAGGTCGTCTGACAGGTCCTGCTGCTGACTGGTGGGATTCTTATACTGCTGCCCATGATGCTGCTGATGCTATCACTTGGGCAGAGTTCAGTACACAGTTCAGGAACTACCATATTCCAGCTGGTATGATAAAGATCAAGAAGAAGGAGTTTTCGTCATTGAAGCAAGGCAACATGTCGGTCAGCGAGTACAGAGACAAATTCATTCAGTTGTCGAGATATGCTCCGGAGGAAGTTGCTGAGGATGAGAGGAAGCAGGAGCACTTTATTGAAGGACTTAATGGACCCTTGCAGTATGCACTGGTTGCACACACCTTTCCATCATTTCAGAGGCTACTGGATAAGGCTCTTGCTATTGAACACAAGCGTGTTCAACTGGGTGATTTGAAGAGGAAGGCTATCTCACAGGGACAAGGTAGCAGCAGTGTTCGTCCCCGCTACGTGCCGCCACAGGGTACACCGACTCGACCAGGAGGACCACGCCCAGTTCAGTATGCTCCACAAGGGTCTCCACGTACACCTCCTACTCGTCAGGCTACTCCTACTGGCACCCCGATGAGGTCTACAGGATAGAAGACTGGCCCTACATGCTTCAAGTGCAGTCAGATTGGGCACTATGCTAATGCTTGTCCGATGGGAAATTCTGGTACACCAGCTAAGAACAAGCAGCAGACTCCTGGCAAGGGATATTCTATAGCCAGGGTGAATCAAGTCAGCGTTGATGATACTCCTGATGGTGCTGACATCGTACTCGGTATGTTTTACATTAATGCCCTTCCTGCAACAATATTGTTTGATTCTGGTGCTACACATTCATTCATGTATGCTCGATATGCCAACACTAATGAGATACCCCTGCTAAATATGAGAAAACCAATGATAGTAATCACACCTAAAGGGCCTATTGAGGCAAATCAAATGACACGTAGATTGACGTTATCAATTATGGGAAGAGAATATGGAGCTACTGCTATAATATTAGATGCCAGCAGTATAGATCTGATCCTTGGTATGTCATGGTTAAGGAAGGCAAAGGCCATTATAGCCTGCGGTAGAGGTACTATAGAGCTCACTAGTCCTAAAGGAGAAACATTTCAAGTTAATATTGCAGTAACCACCTCATCCAAGCGTGCAATATTCTTTATACCTGAGGAGTTTATTGGTGACAACATCTGGGTGGTTAGAGATTTTCCGGATGTCTTTCCAGAGGAGTTACCATGGATGCCACCAGATAGGGAAGTTGAGTTTGTGATTGATCTTTTACCTGGAACTGCCCCTATTTCTAAGCGACCATACAGGATGGCTGTAGAAGAACTGAAGGAGCTTAAGAAACAGTTAACAGAGTTACAAGAGGCTGGGTACATTCGTCCAAGTTCCTCACCTTGGGGAGCACCGGTGTTATTTGTACAGAAGAAGGATGGATCGCAACGAATGTGCGTAGACTATAGATCACTTAATGATGTCACGGTGAAGAACAAGTATTCATTACCCCGTATTGAGGATTTGTTTGATCAGATGAGAGGAGCCAGGGTATTCTCGAAGATTGATCTCCGATCGGGATACCATCAGATGAAGATTAGACCATCGAATATTCCTAAAACAGCTTTCTCAACCCCATATGGATTATATGAGTTCACTGTTATGTCATTTGGATTAACCAATGCACCAGCTTATTTCATGAATTTGATGAATAAGGTGTTTATGGAGTATTTGGACAGATTCGTCGTGGTGTTCATCGACGATATCCTTATCTATTCTAAGAGTGAAAGTGATCATGAACAGCATCTAAGGTTGGTGCTACAGAAGCTGCGAGATAATCAACTATATGCTAAGTTCAGCAAGTGCGAGTTTTGGATTGACAAGGTGCCATTCCTTGGTCATATTATTTCTAATGGAGGAATAGCAGTGGATCCTGCTAAAGTGAAGGAGATAATGGAGTGGAGAGTGCCCACTACAGTTACTGAGATTCGTAGTTTCTTGGGGCTTGCAGGATATTATCGGAGATTTATTGAAGGGTTCTCTAAGATTGCCAAGCCTATGACCTCGCTTTTGGATAAAGGAAGGGAATTCAAGTGGGATGAGAAATGCCAAGACAACTTTGATCAATTGAAGGAGAGATTGATGGCACCACCAGTATTGATTATGCCAGATCTGCAGAAGGGATTTGATATTTATTGTGATGCATGTGGCCAAGGATTGGGATGTGTGCTGATGCAAGAAGGACATGTCATCGCCTATGCATCTCGTCAGTTGCGGAAGCATGAATTGAACTACCCCACTCATGACTTAGAGCTGGCAGCAGTTGTGCATGCACTTAAGATTTGGAGACACTACGTTATGGGAACTAAGTGCCAAGTATACACGGATCATAAGAGTTTGAAGTACATATTCACTTAGAAGGATCTCAACCTTAGGCAACGCCGTTGGTTGGAGCTTATTAAAGATTATGACTTGGAGATTCATTACCACCCAGGCAAGGCAAATTTGGTTGCTGATGCCTTAAGTCGGAAGGAGCACGTTCACTCCGCTATTGTTGTCCAGCTACCCGATAAATTAGCAAAAGATTTTGAGAGGCTCAACCTGGGAATTGTCACGCATACGGAAGGAGTTACCATTGAATTGGAACCTACCTTGGAGCAAGAAATTCGAAGAGGTCAGATTGGTGACGCCAAAATCCAGGAGATCAAGTATCTGATAACAGAGGGTAGAGGCCCGGATTTCACAGAGGATGAGCAAGGCACGATATGGTTCAAGAATCGGATCTGTGTTCCCGATATTGATAGTTTTCGGGAGACCATATTGAAGGAGGCACATGACTTAGTTTATTCTATCCACCCTGGTAGTACAAAGATGTATCAGGATTTGAAGCAAAAAAATTGGTGGTATGGATTGAAGAGAGATGTGGCTGCACATGTGGCTATGTGCGATGTGTGTCAAAGAGTTAAGGCTGAACACCAGAAGCCAGCCGGACTACTGCATCCACTGAAGATACCTGAGTGGAAATGGGAAGAAATTGGCATGGACTTCATTGTTGGATTACCCCGCACGTCTGCTGGATATGATTCTATATGGGTGATTGTGGATAGGCTAACTAAAGTAGCCCACTTTATTCCAGTGAAGACCACATATTCAGGAGCCAAGTTGGCAGAGTTGTACATGGCACGGATTGTCTGCCTGCATGGTGTGCCAAAGAAGATTGTGTCAGACCGGGGATCACAGTTTACCTCTCGGTATTGGAAGAAGTTGCACGAGTCCTTAGATACAAGGCTAAATTTTAGTTCGGCTTACCATCCCCAGACTAATGGGCAGACTGAGAGGACTAACCAAGTGCTGGAAGATATGTTAAGAGCTTGTGCTCTTAAACATGGTGGAAGTTGGGATAAGAGTTTGTCGTATGCAGAGTTCTCCTATAATAATAGCTATCATGCCAGTTTGAAGATGTCACCGTTTGAGGCTTTATATGGCAGAAAGTGCAGGACTCTGCTGTATTGGGATCAAACTGGTGAAAGGCAGTTGTTTGGGCCTAAAATTGTACAAGAAGCAGAGGAACAAGTTCAGCAAATAAGGGAGAATTTGAGAACTGCACAATCCAGGCAGAAAACCTATGCTGATACCCAGAGAAGACTGCTTGAGTTTAAGGAGGGAGATTATGTCTATTTGAAGGTGTCACCACTCCGGGGTATGAGAAGATTCAAAGTCAAAGGAAAGTTGTCCCCTCGCTTTATTGGACCCTTCTTAATCTTAAAGCGAGTGGGAGAAGTTGCATATCAATTGGAGTTACCAGATCATCTCGCGGATGTTCATGATGTTTTTCATGTATCTCAGCTGAAGAAATGTCTCAGGGTACCTGAAGAACAGCTACCAATGGAGGACCTTAGTGTTCAAGAAGATTTGACTTATGCTGAGTACCCTATCCAGATTTTGGATACTTTGACTCGTGTCACGAGGAATAAGGTTATAAAGATGTGCAAAGTGCAATGGAGCCACCACAGTGAAGATGAAGCAACTTGGGAAAGAGAAGAAGAGCTTCGCATAGATTTTCCCCACCTTTTCCCTAGATCTTCCTAAATCTCGAGGACGAGATTATTTTAAGGGGGGTAGGATTTGTAATACTCAAAATTGTGTACAAGAAATACATGGTGATTTCCTTACTTTATGTGCCTTATTTGCATCATAAAAAGAGCATACATAAAATTAAGAGTGATTAATTAAACCAAATGACACTAAAATAAAAGAAAATGCATCTTGATGGAGTTTTATATGTTTGTGCATTAAATAAAAATAATAAGGATAATAACAATGAGATAATAATTCTAAAGGTTGGATTAAACCCTAAATGGAAATTAGGGTTTGAAAATAAGGAAAAGAGAAGAGATATGAAAATATAAATAAAATGTATAAATAAATATCTTCAGACTTAGTATTTTTAATTGCACAAATAGAGTCTATAAATGAAGAGCCACAAAGTTGAATTTAAATTTGAATATAACTTGAGATTCAAATAAAAGGAAAATGGAATGAAAAAGAAGAAGAAGAAATCGCGCCTGGGCTGAAACCCTATCTCTCAGCCCAGCTTCACTTGCCCTCACCGCGCGCGCGTGGCCCAAGTTACCAACCGAGGTGCCGACAGGTGGGACCTCTTCGCTAGGCGCGGCTGACTCACACATGCGTGTGGCGCCTCTTCCCACTGGCAGGTGGACCCGTGCCTATGCCAGTGACTCGAGCCTACGCCACCAATTAGCGACCGGGGTTGACTCGGGTGCGTTCGGCAGCATGCGCGGATCGCGAGGGTGACGAATTGAGCTTGGGAGGTCAAACTTGGGCCCTGGAATTGCTCGCCGACGTCGTGGAGTCCGGGGCATTCCGCCGTGCGCCATGGTCAGGGCACCCATGCGCATAATCCAAGGTAAGACTACCTCGATACTAACCGCTACCATGCTCTCTCCGTTTTGCGCATAACTGCGCTAGGTTTAGTGCTCGCCGGCGCTCGCTCGGGTCCTCCGTTCATGGCGCCGCCGCGAGGAGTGAACAGGTCGTCTCGCGGACTCGTTCCGCGTCGCCGTGGGGAAGAGAGCTGGTAACCGTTGATATCTGCGGCAACGGTTTAGATTAGCTCTGAGTAAAGTTTCGCGTTAAGCCGATCTAGATCGTTGATCCTGAAGCCAACGGCTATGATCAGTCGGGCGCATACCGAATCGCGATAGGGTTCCGTGTCCACTGGATGTCAATCGGACGGTTCAGGATGAATCTAGAGCATTTTAAATCAGCACCGCAGATCGCGAATCCAAGGGGCCCCGTGTGCGTACCGGTTCAGGATAAAATTAGTCTAATCCACACCGTTCGCGTCCGATCCAATGGCCGAGATCTGACTGTACCCCTTCGCGGGTACGCTTTACAAAAGAACCCCTATGCTTTTCAGAAACCAACCCGCAGTCCTCTCTGGTAGGATTCTATGTCTTAGAACCTTTTGCGCTCTAGCCCCTAGGGTTTCTGATAATAATGCGCCGAGTCCAGAGACCAATAAAAATAGAAAATTAAGTATAGAAAATGATTTTTAATACAAAAACAATACTAGAAACTTGTATAATTCATATATAATTCTTTTTTGCTCCAAATTGAGTCATTCCAGTTGCAATAATTTTGTATTAATATTGTCTACCAACTAGTAACATTGTTTAGCCATGAAACTTGAATTAAAATTATTCATTTGGATTAATCTATTCTAAGCACTAAATAATTTCCGAAATCCATAACTTGAAATCGATAACTCCAAATTTAGTGATTCCAGTTCCTATGATCTCATTTTAATGTGTAGATTTTTTACTGTATATTTTATTTACATGTTTGATGTGATGTTAATTTATGCTATACTATGTATGTATTGTGTTGATGCGAGTAGACGAGCAAGCCACTGTGGATTCTGAGGTTCAGCAAGTAGAAGTAGCTAAGCAGGAGCTCATTGAAGGCAAGTTGTGCCCTTGGTCACTTACTTTTCCCAGCCATGTTCTTATTAATTTTAATGATCTGCATAGGTTAATTTTGATGAGATCCTTTAGGTTACCCCAGTTTTGGTTATCTTCATACCTTGTTCACCACTGAAATATTTTTGGGTAGTACTTGCTATTGCTTTATGTGGATTGGGTATGGAGATACACTACTCATGATTATTCTGTTATTATCTTGTTATTATTACTGTTCATGTTAAGATCATTAAATTAATGGGAACATGGAGCGACCATCCGGGAAAACAGTGCTACCACAAGGGTTTAATGGGACGCCCTTGGCTGATTAACTAGGAAAGCTAGTGGAGGTCTTCCTTACCCGAAAGGGGCAAGGGCAGTAGGGGAGTGGTCAGTGTAAGGAGGTCCTTGGGGTGATTTTGCTGCGATGGCGGTCAGGCGAGGGATTCCTGGACTGGAGCTTCCTATAAACTGTAGCGGGATTTCTGAAGCTAGTGGAACTTTGTAAAGGCCTCGTAGTGTTACCCTGCCTCGCCTCCTCGGTAGAGGTGTATGGGATTGGCCGTCTCTTGGCAGATGGGTAACATGACTTGTGGGTAAAGATGCGCAACCTCTGCAGAGTGTAAAACTAGTATACTAGCCGTGCTCACGGTCATGAGCGGCTCGGACCCTCACATGATTAATTATGGAACTTAAATTTTATTTGACATTTGCATCACATTTGGGATTATTTTACTATTACTTTTCTTTATTGTTATTAAGGTTTGGTATTTACTTACACTTAGTAACTGCTAATAAAATTTTGACCAACTTATAAAAGCAATGCTCAGCTTCAGCCTTTACTTCATTGATCAGCCTTACACTACATGAACTCCCACCTTTGGTGAGTTCATGCCACATTATTCCCCACGACTTGTTGAGCTATGAACGTATGTGAGCTCACTCTTGTTGTCTCACACCCCCCCCCCCACAGGAGAAGAACAGGTGGTTCAGGAGGAGCCACAAGGCGATGAGTTTGATCTGATCTAGGTGGCGTTTCTCAGTTGACATTGGCGCCGACGATCCTTAGTTCGTTTTATATTTATTCTTTATTTTGTAATAAGTCTTCCGCTATGTAATAAATACTCTGATGTTATTGTGACATTTATCTCTATACACTCTGTTATTATATATGTTGTCTTCTTGGCGCATGTATGAGATGCACCCGGCTTTGTCCCTTGAATCCGGGTGTGACATGTGTGCACTTTGTCCTCACTCATGCGCATCTGAGAAGACTTCCTAGTTGGTCACCCATCCCAAGATTGCTCTGGGCCAAGCACGCTTAACCTAGAGGTTCTTTCGAGATAGGCTTCTGAAAAAGAAAATGCACCTTGTTGATATGAGTAATCTATTAATTCTATTAAGCCTTGGAGTAGGATATCACCATCCACCAGGGCCAGGATATCACACCTCATTACTATACACATGAACTACAAAATCAACTAAGGGCATTGTTGCCATTTTCTTTTTTGTTGTGTTGAGAAAGCCTTGAGGATTTCATCTTTTCTCTTTGCTGACGCGCTCATACTACAAAGTTGAAGCTTGTCCCTTTGTCTTTATGTCGGTTGTACATCGTTCCTGGACAAAGGCACCCTTCATCAACCACTCCGTTATACCTAAAACAAACATGGGAACAATTGATGAATCAATGTTTTGAGGACCTTCGGCAAAGGAAGGCCCCCAACATTAGGGTTCATTAATTCTCTTTATGGATGGGATGGGGAAGGGATATAGATTAGTAGTGGAGTGTCACCTTGACGTGGTGTAAGTCATTAGTTCGAGTGTGATTATCCTAACCTAATGTGAGTTTTCCTATTTTGGTGTACTACCCCACCATGATCGAATGAGAATGGATAAGATGCTTATGGGATTCATGTGAGAGGGTAAGGTTGGATGTACTTGTGGTGAACTCTAGGCTAATAATCTGAAGCGCATGGATACATGTTATCCTTAGAAGGAAAGACAATTCCAAATCTGCTATGCATACAATCAAGGAAGTTATAAGTAAAGCAAATATGAATCCAATAGAGAGTTCAATCCTGGCTCTGGATGAACACTGGCGCCATGCTTAGCTCATGCATGTTAATCATGAAGTAATGTTTCTTGTGGCAAATGGGTGAGTGAAGCATAAAAACATACCCTTGGGAGGGAAACAACTAGAAATAGTTGCTAAAACCTCGTAGGCTGAGGAGCAAAACAAGAAATCCACCCAAGAAGGGTTTCACATTTAATTAGATAGTTTGTGAGGCAATTGCCTACCAAGGCAATGGTCATAGTTGGTCCGAGAGGATGATCAGCCATACAAGGATTGAGACACAACCTAGACTCCTATGGGACACAATAGTGGGGAAATTTGGACAAATGGGAAAAAGCCTAATAAAGGTTTATAATAGCAAGCTATAGTGGTGCTATACCCTGTTATAGCCTTTTGGAGGACCTAAAGCTAATGATATTTCACTTTTGGATGCTATTTCAGCTACAACTGCTATAGCCCAATTTATCTTAGCTAAATGTCGTAGCTTTAGCGCTAAACACCCCCAATTTTTCATGGTTGGCGAAAAAATTAATGAATGTAATGAAGGAGGAAGCTCAATGATATTAATGAATGTAATGAAGATCAACTTGAACTTGCTTCATACATAACAAACTAAACTTGCTTTATACATAATAAGATGATGCACATGATATTTCCATGGTTCAATAGTCCTCAAGTGCTCATTCTTCTTATCTAGATGACCCTATGTTTGATCAATAGGTTGCACTAGTAAGTTTTTTGGTATGTACTAAATCATGGTATTGTTTTGCTACCATGTTAGCGAGATGGTAAATTCTTTACTACTCTAGTATTAAGAACTAGGTAAACCTGTTAATTATCATGTTGTGTAGCTACCTATCTAGTGGCTAACTATGTTATTGAAGTGCTAAACACTTGAATTGCATGAATCATGTATTGCGTAATGTCCCTAGTCTCCTAGAGCCTTGGAAACATATTGGTCTTAGTCAAATATCTTTACTTCCATAGTTCCATTTTTGCATAAACTATACATATTTTTTATGTTTTTATAAATCTAATATTTGCTATAGCTGCAATAGCCTTGTAGCCTTGGAAAAAATGATGCCGCCATTTTTCATAGCTCGCTATTTTAATCCTTGAGCCTAGTGGAGCAATACCTCGTGATGGTAGTAGGCCTATGGATCTTCAACTTCTTTTAACAATGAAGGTATCGAAGGAATAAGCATCGGATAACTCTATGCTATGATCCGCGATAAGACATGATACATGTGTTATCTAGAATGATTGGGTGTAAAGCATCTATTGGTTGCTTTTCAAGTCCATCCGCAAATCCCAAGGCTCAACCATAGATAGGCAGTAGAAACTACTGAGCTAGAGTATGGTAGGAGTGGAGGAAATTACTGATGGAGCTATGAAATGCATTGCTATCAGAAAGAACACCAACAATGAAAGCACTACGCTTGGCTGACACTGACACTGAGTGACAAAAGGTAGGAGAGCAAATGGGATTATAGGTCCTTGTAGTACTAGATGTAAACGATGGATACTAGTGTTGTGCAACTTGGCCTGTGCATAGGGATGGCAACGAGTCCGATTCGGGTCGGGTATAATAAATACCCGTCCGCGACCGTACCCGCGGGTATTAGCCATACCTGCCCGCAACTGTACCCGCAGGTAAAAATTGTACCCGTGCCCCGTCGGGTATCGGGTACCCGCGGGTACATATATATCTAAAAACAATATAAAAAATTCCAGAAAACTTATGCGTATAGGGAACACTTTAAACAAGTCTTCATGAATTATGCGTCAACACAGGCATACAGAACATAATATGGGAACACTTCAAGTCTTCGTGATACATGCTCACTAGTGACATCCTCAAAACTCACATGCATGTGTACTGCGTACAAGACTATAGGTTACAGGCAATAGGTGTAAGTGCAAGTGTGCAACAACCAACAGCACAACAGCTTCACCTTATCAACAGCACACACCACTTGAAATTTGGATAGCCAACAACAAGGGCACAAGGCGCTGGCAGCACATCAGCTTGACCTTCACACTTGAATTCACCTACACCAGTGCACCAGCATAGCAGTACAACACTTGAGTACAACACAGCAGCAGCTTCACCTCCACCTAGTTGGGATGGAGGTGCCCAGGCATAGGCAGCTAGGCCCAGCGCGAGCGTAGCCGCCTAGCTAGGACGGCGTTGGCCGGCGTGCGGCGTGCCGGCAGGCAAGCGGTGGCCGGTGTGCGGAGGTGCGCCGTGCTCGTGCGCCGGCGCCGTAGCCACAGTGCCGTAGCCGCAGGTGGAAGTGAAGGCTGGGAGGTGAGGGGGCCGCCTGGCTTGGACCGTGACCGGGAGGGACTTAGGGAATAGGGAGTTCAGGTTAGGAAATAGTTGGGCCGGGCCACCGGGTGAGATTGATGGAGTGATGGTTCCTTTAGGTTATAAGTTTTTTAGTTTTTACGGATATCCGTGGGTAACCCGCGGGCGACAAAAAATATCCATACCCGACCCGATTTTATCATGGGTCGGGTATGGGCAAGACCCACGGGTACAATTTCCTACACGAACCCGAACCCGCGGGTAAAATTGCCATCCATACCTATGCAGTGTTGTATCTAACACGTTAAGTGTCCCACCTAGGGAGTACATTTGCAAGAATCACTTCAAAATTTTCTAAAACAATAGAAACATTTAGGAGAACATCTTGGCGAAGTTTGGGCTCATTTCTTGGTTAGGTTTTTCGTACAAAAATAATGTTCCTCCTTTCTCTTATTAGGTAAAATGGATAAATATTAGGGAAAAGAGGAAAAGTACACATTATTCTCAAGATTTGCCACTACCGGAATTGGGCTCTTTGCCGAGTGCCAAATGATTTGCCGAGTGCCAAGCAAAAAACCTTCGGTAAAAAAACACTCGGCAAAGAAACTCTTTGCTGTGTGTTTTATTTTTTACCCTCCGCAAAGAGTTTATTTGCCAAGTTTTTTTGACACTCGGCAAAGAGTTTCTTTGCCTAGTGTTTTTTTAACACTCGATAAAGAGCTTCTTTGTCGAGTGTTTTATTTTGGGCACTAGGCAAAGAGCTTCTTTGTTGAGTGTTTTTTTCAACACTAGGCAAAAACAATTTAAAAATGACATTTTAAAGCAGTAAATTAATTGAAATGAAAAATGTTCAACTACAAATTTGTATAACTTATCAAGATGTACAATTTATATTTTGATCATTTATTCATATGAAAAAATAAAAGCAAACTTGTTCATAAAACCTATATCTCTCTTGTAGTTTATGAAACTACAAGAGAGATGTACAAGATTTATAAATAATGTTAGAACCATCATGTGAGATGAATAAATGACCAAACAACTAAAATAAACATTGTAGACCTTGAGAAGTTATATAATTTTGTAGTTGGCAACTTTTTCATTTGAAGTCATCTTGTCAACGAAAACTACGTCCGAATTTAAAAAAATAAAATTTGAATTTTGAAAATTACCTCGAATGGAAAAACCACCAACACAAAATTTGTAGGTCTTAAAAAGATATGAAACTTTGTAGTTGACAATGTTTTGGTTTGAAATCATCTTGTCATGCAAAACTATGTTTAAATTTTAAAGTTTGAATTTTTAAACTATCTCGGATGGAAAACCCACCAAAATAAAAGTTGTAGGTCTTGAAAAGTAATGAAACTTTGTAATTGATAATTTTTTGATTTGAAATCATCTTATTATAGAAAAAATTCATGTGAAGTTTTCAAATTTGGAATTCAAATATTTATAAACGGCCTCTAATGTAGAAATTATTAAAATAGAACTTGTAGATCTTGAAACGTTATGCAACTTTATAGTTGGTCACATTTTCAAATGAATTTATTTAGTACCTCAAATAATCAAATTACTCTCGGTTTGTTATAATACATGAGGAATGAAAATGTAATATATACACAGTTGATGTAGTAGTGTAGTGGTAGAGGAAGGTATGAGCGTCTATGGTAATGGGTAGTGGTTAGAGAGTAGTTCCCATAATTATAAAAATGTTTTGTTGTTTTTGGGTTTTTTTGCGATTCTTAATTTGCCGAGTGTTTTTCTTTGTCGAGTGCTTTTCGACCCTCGGCAATATCCGAAAAAAGTACTCGACAAAGAACTCTTTGCCGATAAAATGTTTGCCGAGTATTCTCTGGCGAGTGTAAAATGGTCTTTGCCAAGTGTCTGGGACACTCGGCAAAGAAGGCGAGTCCGGTAGTGTGCAACATGTTAATTGTGAATTCAAGGAGATTTTCGTATCATGCAAAGGTAGGATGTTACAATATACATGCTCGAATAAAAAATTGTATGTATGAAAGTTTAATAGTAGCATATAAAATTCATGTGCAAAAAAATATTTTAAAGTAATCATTACTTTGCTCTTTAATATTAAACACGTATATAACCACAAAAGTATTGATTAGATTAGATATAATTTTTGTACTTTATCTATTTCAAATTATATATTTTTTATCTTCCTTTAGATATGTTATTTTTGTTTTGCACTTAGATATATAATATGCCTAGATATATAATAGAAGCAATATATGTATAAAACAACAAAATACCGTAGAATTTGGAATCTGGAGCAAGTTTGTCTGCTAATCATTTTAGTGGATCACAACACGCGGGTGTTTAAAAAAAACCGTGTCCTACCCGGTCGCACGCGTGGTTGTACTGAGTTGATGATACTTTGGTCAATACATTGACTTGAGACTTCGTCAACATGCTATGCTATGGACAGAGAGAAGGAATAAATGGGAGTCGTTTCGCACCTCACTCAAAACTATTTTTATTATATATATATTAATTAAAGTCTGACGCAAAATCCGCACCACATTGGGCCACGTCAACTCTTTACATATCTTCCGCATGATACTCCTCCAACGGCCACGAACGCATGTCAGAAATGGCAGCGGACCAGCGGTCTCATGCTCCAAGCATTAGGAGGTTTCCAGACGGGGGCACGAAGGGCCGTTTCGCCAGTTCTTTTTTCATTATAGAGCAAAGAGCAAACTATACGGACAGTGTGTCCATGTCCCAAAATATTAACAGCCGTTGGATTTTAGTTACACGGCAGCTAAAGCGTATCGCACAAACACATACAGTAAAACTTCACTTCGTATAGTTTATATGTTTGGGCCGCTGTGGGTCGAGGGCCTTCCAGAAATTTATCAAAGGTCGCGCAGTCAAAAAGGGGGCCGTCAACCAGCGACGTCTCCATGAGGAGCGACCCTGTTGGCAGCCCATGCTCCATTCGCCTTCCTCCCCGTGCGTTTGATAGTCCGTGCTCCGTTTGCTGTTCTCCAGTTCTCCCCAGCTCCAGCGTCATAGGTACGAACTCTTAACCTGCATCTCCTCGGGGTGGCTTTATGTACATCGGGCTGAACTCCATTTTTGAGCACGAGGCACATGATGAATATGGGGAAGCAACTCGGCCGCGCTAGCTCTGGAGACGGGGGAGGCGACAGTGTGGCAGGTCGACGAGGAGCGGAGCCGACGAGGCGAGGCGAGCGAGACAGAGCGAGCGAGCGGGACGGAGAGTCGGGACGGAGAGTGCGAGGCGAGGGGCACCCTGGGCGGGGTCGTGCGGCCGACGCCACCAGCCGGAGGCGCAGGAGGATCCATAGACCGTGCGTCCAGATGATTCGTCGGCGACGATGCTGTGCTGGAGCGGCATAGGGGTATGCCAGCATTTCAGTTTGTGCTTGTGGACTGTGATGGTCTGGTGGGGTGGACTGTGTGAGCCAGTAGGATTAGGGTATCATCAAAATGGATAATGCTCACTTGCAAAGATGCATTAAACCTTGGTTTTGGTTTAACAAGTTGTTTACCCAAAGGAATTGAATGGCATGGCAACCGAGCATCTGATCGTAATTTAAAAATCTAGCATATTAAGTATTAAACTTCTATGGAATAAAATGATGATTTCAAGATTTATTATACATGATATAAGTATTTATAATTAGCGTTCCTCAGGAGTCAGGACGCGGCTGTTAGCGTTTGCTTTTTGGGTTTTGGTGTTTACATATTAGGAGCTTTCAAGTTATTATCTGAGTTCCAATAATAATATGTTGTACTACAAAAAATTGTTCTGCCCATTTACATTTGCAAACTAAGTAACCAATTTTGTATCGCTATTTACTGCTTTACACAATATAAATAACAATACCTTCATCTTTTTTATTTGATGTCAAATAGTACAAAAATAAACTACAAAACTTCAAATATAAAAAATGGAGGGGGTACGTGTTTAAGGGTCTGTTTGTTTCAGCTTATAGATAATATAATCTGTGGCTGTGTTCGGCTGGCTTGTAGCCGACACTGTTGCAGCTGTTTGGACTGCTGCAGCTGCAATCCATAGAGAGAAAAATACTGTAGAAGCCGCAGCCGCAGCCGGATTACAGCCGCAGCAAGCCGCAGCGAACAGCCTGTGTATTATAATCTAATTTATATAATCCAGATTATAATCTACATGTAGTTGTTTGGTAGTCTAGATTATACAAATGTAGATTATTCACAAATATAACATTACCCTTGTTTGTTTATTTGAGGTGAGAAAAAAAGATGTCATATATTGTAATTTCTATTTACGTAAGTGGGTCTTTTACCAAAAATAATCTTAAATAAGCTACTCTTGAGAAGATTATGAGATTATTATAATCTATGCTTTAGATTATATAATCTAAACCTATAATCTAGGTGTTTGTTTATCTGTTGGATTATTTTGCTGGATTATATAATCTGGAGAGATTATAATTCGAAACAAACAGAGCCTAAGAAAGGAACTTTACACATTGGAAGAGACAACACGAGGTGTTGGGGACTTGTTCTCAAATGCTATGAATTAAGAACAAGGCAACACAGAGAACGTTAAACGTTAAGGTCCTTCGTCCTTCGAAACATTATTTCCCTTGAGATATAATGATTCTCGGACGAAGGTTATGAAGGACATACCTTCGTAAGTCACAATATATAATACTGAAGAAAGAATCACGTAAAAACAAAAGATAATATGAACAGTCATAACTTATTATTAACTCATTTCTATTTTATTACTATGGAAAAATAGAAATGATATTAAGTTACAAGTGTACCTTCGGCTTGAATGAAGGTAAAGATACAAGCTTGACGCAAAAGCAAATGCCAAGTCAGCGTGAACAGTATGGGAGCACAGTTCATCTATTTATAGGCACGGGACGCAGCCCATGTAAAATTACACTCATGCCCTTTTCATTTGCTAATAACTCTATAGTAACCCATCGAGGTCTAAATAGCCTTCTCATCTTTAAGTCGGTTTCCTTTTCTGCTATCATGCCGAAGCTCTTCTGCGCACAGCTTCGGCTCCGCGCCATCCTTCGTGTTCCTTTTGTGCTTCTTCACATTGTGGTTTTAACTCAAGTCCGAAGATACTTGTTCATGCATCATACTCCAGAAACTTTGTTAAATCATGTTTTTGAGGACCTTCGGAAGCCGAAGGCCCCTAACAGTAGCCCCTGGCAATATTAATTTGTTAGAATGATAAATTCAGATTGCGATATTGTCGGCGTTTCGAGACCGGGGGGTCCCTAAGCCGACGAGTGAGTGTGCCGCGTGCCCCAGCCCAGATGGGTCGAGCGCGTGGGCGAGCGCGAAGGGGGGAAAGCGAGGTGGCCGGAGACGGGCGTGAGAGAGGTGGAAATCCCGCGGCCTTCGTGTTCGTCCCACGCCCAGGTCGGGTGCGCTTGCAGTAGGGGGTTACAAGCGTCCACGCGGGTGAGGGAAGCGAGCGGCCCCAAGAGAGCGCCTGTCCCATCTTCGTCCCCGCGCGGCCAACCTTCTCTAAGAAGGCCCTGGTCCTTCCTTTTATAGGCGTAAGGAGAGGATCCAGGTGTACAATGGGGGTGCAGCAGAGTGCTACGTGTCTAGCGGGGGAGAGCTAGCGCCCTAAGTACATGCCAATGTGGCAGCCGGAGAGATCTTGGCACCCAGCTGGTGTGGTGTTGTGGCTGTCGGAGGAGCAACGGAGCCTGGCAGAGGGACAGCTGTCGGAGCGGCTGGGTCCTTGCTGACGTCCCCCTGCTTCCGTAAGGGAGCTGAGAGCCGCCGTCGTCACGGGGCTAGCGGGGCGCCATCATTGCCTATCTGGCGGAGCTGGCCAGATGGGACACCGGTCTTGTTCTCTGCGGCCCGAGTCGGCTCGGGGTAGGGTGATGATGGCGCTTCCTGTTGACGTGGCGGGCTTGTGCCCTAGATCGGGCGACGTGGAGGCTCCTCCAAAGCCGAAGTCGAGTCTGTCTTTCATGGCCGAGGCCGAGCCCGAGCTCCTGGGTCGGGCGAGGCGGAGGTCGTTCGGCAGAGGCCAGGGCGGAGCTCGACCCCTGGGGTCGGGCGAAGCGGAGTTCGTCGTCTTCTGGGGCCTAGCCCGAGTCCGAGCCCTGGGTCGGGCGGAGCGGAGTTCGCCGTCTTCCGGGGCCTTAGCCCGAGTCCGAGCCCTGGGTCGGGCGGAGCGGAGTTCGCCGTCTTCCGGGGCCTTAGCCCGAGTCCGAGCCCTGGGTCGGGCGGAGCGGAGTTCGCCGTCTTCCGGGGCCTTAGCCCGAGTCTGAGCCCTGGGTCGGGCGGAGCGGAGTTCGCCGTCTTCCGGGGCCTTAGCCCGAGTCCGAGCCCTGGGTCGGGTGGAGCGGAGTTCGCCGTCTTCCGGGGCCTTAGCCCGAGTCCGAGCCCTAGGTCGGGCAGAGCGGAGTTCGCCGTCTTCCGGGGCCTTAGCCCGAGTCCGAGCCCTGAGTCGGGCGGAGCTTCCTATGGCGCCTTTGGCAAGGCCTGACTGCCTGTCAGTCTCACTCTATCAAGTGGCACTGCAGTCGGAATGGCGCAGGCGGCGCTGTCCTTCTGTCAGACCGGTCAGTGGAGCGGCGAAGTGACGGCGGTCACTTCGGCTCTGTCGAGGGGCGCGCGTCAGGATAAAGGTGTCAGGCTACCTTTGCGTTAAATGCTCCTGCGACTCGGTCGGTCGGCGCGGCGATTTAGTCAGGGTTGCTTCTTAGCGAAGGCAAGGCCTCGGGCGAGCCGGAGATGTGTCCGCCGTTAAAAGGGGACCTCGGGCGAGACGGAAACCCCTCGGGGTCGGCTGCCCTTGCCCGAGGCTAGGCTCGGGCGAGGCGTGATCGAGTCGCTCGTATGGACTGATCCCTGACTTAATCGCACCCATCAGGCCTCTGCAGCTTTATGCTGATGGGGGTTACCAGCTGAGAATTAGGCGTCTTGAGGGTACCCCTAATTATGGTCTCCGACAGTAGCCCCCGAGCCTCGAAGGGAGTGTTAGCACTCGCTTGGAGGCTTTCGTCGCACTTTTTTGCAAGGGGACCAGCCTTTCTCGGTTGCATTTTGTTCCGGTGGGTGCGCGCGAGCGCACCCGCCGGGTGTAGCCCCCGAGGCCTCGGAGGAGTGGTTTCACTCCTTCGAGGTCTTAATGCCTTGCGTAATGCTTCGGCTAGTCTGGTGGTTCCCTCATGCGAACTGGCCGTAGCCCGGGTGCACGGTCGGGGCCCAAGTTCTCGGGCTGGTATGTTGACGCTGTCAACGGTTCGGCCGGAGCCGGGTTTGCGAGAGCAGCCCCCGAGCCTCCGCACAGGGCGAGAGGGCGATCAGGGATAGACTCGGCTTTTTTACATACGCCCCTATGTCGCCTTTCCGCAAGGAGGAGGGGGGGAGAGCGCCATGTTACCCTCGATGGGCACCGAACATGGTGTCTCCGGTGAGCTGCAAGCGGGTAATCCGAGTGGACGTCCGTGCCCCGTTCGTTGGGGGTCGGCTAGGGGCCCAGAGGCACGCCCAAAAGTACCTGCGGGTGATCTGCCGGACCCGGTCCCCTGGCGACGGGGTCCGAGGGCTCGATGCCTCCCTCCGATGGGATTCCGTTACAAAATTGCTCCCGCTGGTCTCGGAAATGTCCTAGGGTACCTCGGGAGCGCAGCCCGAGCCTTGGTTATGTATCGAACGTACCCCTGGTCATCCCTCGCTCGGTGTCTGAGGCGACTGTGAACCCTTCGGGGGCCAGGCTTCGAACCCCTGATCAGTAATGGGCGCGGAGCCCGAGTAGCCTGAGGCGGCCGTGGAACCCTTCGGGGGGCCGGCCTTCGAACCTCTGACCAGTAGTGGGTGTAGGGCCCACGCGATCTGAGGCGGCTGTTGAACCCTTCGGGGGGCCAGCCTTCGAACCCCTGATCAGTAAGGAGGCTCGGAGCCTAGTTCCTCCACGGGGAAGGATCCCTTTCGGGGTATCCCCCTTTCCCGGTCCCTGTCGCAAGAGATAGAGAAAGAGGAAAAAAGGAAAAAGGATACGAAACCGAACGACGCGGCGTACCTTTTTTGGCGCGGTTGTTTCGGCGAAGGCGAAGCGTCGCCCGCTGCGCCTGCCAGAAGCGCCGCCTGTCCAGCCGCGGAGTTAATGCGACGGGGCGAGTAGTTGGCGGGGCTGCCGTTGCGCGTGCGCAAGCCGTTCGAGGAACGGATCACGGGCGCGTTGTCTTCATGCCGTGAGAGGGGGTTCTCTCGCTGCCTCCAGACGAGACGTGAGCTTGGCTGACGACGTGACTGCTGCTCCCGCGCGCCTGCCACCGTCATCACTGCCGGCCCACTTTTGACCGCGTTGACCGCTGCGTCAGGCTGGCGCTGCTGGGTCGCGCGCTGGGTCGCCTCGAGTCGCGGTATTGGTTCCGCAATCGAGGAGGCGCGGTGGTGGCGCAAGTGGTACAGTTGCTTGCATGCAGCATCCGGCGCGCCGGTCGCGCGACGCGTGGGCCTGGGCCTCCATGCTGGCGTGTCGGGAGTCGGAGAAGCGCGTCCACTTGGCGCGGCTGCATGCCGCCTGCATGGCTGCCCGCCCCTTTCGCCCGTTGGTCTGGGCAAAAGTGGAGGGTCACTTGTAACCGCTGGGCGGTTGCGTGCACCACGCGCGGCGATTTGGCTTCTTCTGCTCGGAGCCGGTCTGCATGACATGCGGGACCCAGCCCTCGCGCCGCAGGGGAGGGCTTTGGAGCGTGTTGGAGAAGACTCAGCCCGTGACGGTTGGGGGCGCACGCAAGGAGAGTCGCCTTTAAAAGGAGGGCGACCCCTTTCGTAAGGCGACCATGTCTTCTTGCTCCCTTATGCACCGCATCTTTCCGCCTTCCAAGCCCCCGGATGGGGGAAACCGCCATCTTTTCGTCTCATCGTTGGAGGAACACAACTCCGTGGGAGTTGGTACCTTTCAGCCATCGTTCGGCTTCAAGGATTTTCATCATGCAGCCCGGTTGCTCCCCTCCGCTGGTGGTCACCCGAGACGGTGACCACCAGCTCCTGGGTGGGGAGGAGCAATGTCACACCCGGTTTTGGAAGGTAAACCGAATGCGAACCATGTACGTGCCAGGATCAGAACTCACGTACACAGCGATTACATAAATGAACATCAATGCACATTGCTCGAATAATAACTTAAAAGAGTATTAACTTATTACATCATAGAGTCATAGACATCCACATAGTCATCAACTTAACAGTTAAATCAAAGTGCTAGCGAAACGCAGTAAAGATAGGGCCTTCACAGGCAGCTGACTGGGGGTTGCCGCCAACCCACACCTAGAATTCGTCGTAGTCTTGGAACTCCTGGAAGTCTCCTCCCACGGCTTCGCCTTCTCCTGAGCAGTGGTTACAATGCGGACAACCTGGTGTTTTGTGGTAAAGCAAGGATGAGTACACATCAACGTACTCAGCAAATGTCCCGTTTGGCTGAAGTGGACTAGCTTTATGTGGGGTTAGGCTCAAGCAGTTGCTTTTAGTTGGTCAGGTATTTATCATTAGTAGAAGCCAGATTTTAGCATTAACCAACCCATGAACCATTTCCTCATCGAGGAACAACATCATCATATTCGAACCAAAACCATAACATAATCCTTGTATCTCGAACCATCTGTATCTCTAATCAAAGAGGATCCCAAGGCTGCTCTTAACCGTGAGCACGGCTGATATATCAGTTTCACTACCCTCTGCAGAGGTCGCACACTTTACCCATGAGTCATGATTCCCGTTTTGCCCGGGGAGAGCTAATCCCCATTGACCACTACCTAGGTGGTCCGGCAGGGTATCACTACGTAGCTTTTACAAAGATTCCCTAGAGGTCATAGCCGCCCGTTAGGTTTCTCCAGTTTGATAAACACAGTACCCCTCCCCGCAGGAGGGTGACTAACAAAAGCAAATCGAAAGAACCTCGGCACCCAGCCTCGGCAGAGCAAGCACTATGCCTGGACCCCATTGACGGCACGACGGCGAAGCAACTACACCTCCAGTTCCTCTAATTAATTAGCTAAGGGCGTCCCATTTCACCCTCATGGTTGCACTGTTATCCCGGGTGGTCTCTCAACGAACAGGTCCTTACGGAGAGGTACTCAGGAAACAGCCTGAGCCCCCTAGAGTATCACAAGATCATCAATATCATCAGGATAACAGTATCATAAATAATCACATCATGTTCATTGATTAAGTTAAGGCAATAGCAGAATGCTAACCATAACAGCCCATAAGGTCATCAAGGATAAAGTAAAGTGTAAAGCTAGTCAATCCTTAGGTTTCAAGTAAGTAATGCAGAGTAGTAAGTTATAAATGAATAGGACATAATGGGTCAGGGGACACTTGCCTTCACCAAACTGTTGATCAGGAACTTCCTCTGCAACTTCCTCGGGAAACACAGACTGCTCGTTGTCTACGTAAAGTAATCATTCACACTATGCACTTGGGAAATAACAAACAAAAACAATATACCAAACATATGCAGCAAAGAGATCACAAGTTCATAATAGAAAAGGGATAGGCACTCTGGTATTCCCTAGGTCTAGGGTAGAGGACTATACAAAATGATTCATTATCCACTAATCAGGTTTAAGTCAGTGGTGGGGTTAAATCATTACATAGTGTTAAGTCCATAAACTTAAGTGCTCCAACTTTTATTAAAGTCTACTATCTTTTATTTATCTCAAATAGGGTTCCCATAACATTAATTTTACCCTAATGATCAACTATTAATTGGGACATAGAAACAGCAGGGAAACATTGCTTAAACAGATAGATAATAATATTATGAACATTTTGCAATTTGAAGCACCTAATTTGGAGTTCATATGACAAAGTTATGAATTTTACAAGTTTAGGGATTAAAAATATGCCTTAAATACTTATTTTGGATTAAATAAAAGGTCCGAGGACCTAACTGCGAAGATCCAGGGACGGCGGGTCAATTTACAGAAAACCGGGGGTCTCTTTAAGAATTTGCGCGGGCGAAGGGGTATCGGGCTTCTACGGCCGTCGGATCTCAGATCGACGCGCAGGATTAGATCCGCGGGCGGGCGCGCGAGCGCGCGGCAGCCCGAGCGGCTGACAGGCGGGGCCAGGCGGGCAGCGTGGGGCGGCGGGCTGACAGGCGGGGCCGGGTGGCAGAGCGGGCGCGGGCGGGCTGACAGGCGGGGCCCAAATGGCAGGAAGGCGGGGTGCGGGGGGGGGGGGGGGGGGGGGGGGGGGAACAGCCCTGGGCCGTTGGATCTCCAGCGGACGGCCAGGATTGGGCTCGGCCTATTTGAATCAGGGCCGTTCGATCTGGGATAGACGGCAGGGATTGGGTGGCCAGCTTCTGTCTTCTCCTCCGGCCAGCAGAGGCGACGGCGCCCGTCCCCGCGGCGGAGGAGCTCGCCAGAGACGAGGGGCGCGGGGGGCTCTGCGGGTCCTTAGGCGACCGGGGTGGCCTGGGAGGTTGGGGAAGGCGCGGGGAATCTTCTGGCGGGGGCTAGGTCGGGACAGGGGCACCGGAGGGGGGCGGTTCACGGCGAAGCGGCTCGGCGGCGGCGTTAATCGACTCCGGCGAGGAATTAAACGCGACAGAGTGCAATAGAGGGGAAGGGGGGGGGGGCATGGGAGGTTCCTTACCTCAAGGCGAACCCCGGGGACTCCTTGGTGGCGGCAATGGCGCGACGACGGCCCGGGTCGACGGTGGCGGACCCCGGCGGCTGCGCAGCGAACGGCGGGTGAGCGCGGGCAGAGGAATTCGGGGAGGGAGAGGGAAAATTGGGGCGTGTCCCGGGTTGCGGACGTCGGGGCGAAGCTCACCGTGGCAGAAGGCACGGCGGGGCTCCAACGGCGACGGAGAAACGGGCTCGGGCGGCGGTGGTTAATGGCGGCGGCGCTTTGGCGTGCGCGCAGCGTGGGGGAGGCGAGAGAGGGGTCTGCAGGTGCGCAAATGAGGGAGGGGGAGAGGGCGAGCTAGGCTTCGGGCTCAAGTGACCGAGGGCGAGGCGGTTGCGAGCTTCACGCGCGACGTGGGCGCGGAGTCCGCGGCACGCGCGGAGTCCGCGGCGGTTACGCGAAGACGGCGGAGCTGACAGCCCAGGCCCGCGAGCAGAGAGAGCGGGGGAAGCGGGCGCGCACGGAGGGGGAAAGCGGCTGCGCTGACGGGTGGGCCCGCCAGGGCAGAGAGAGAAGAGGGGGGAAAGGCGCGCGCGGGATGGGCCTGGTGGGCCGAAAGGCCGAGGGGGCGGGGGAAGTGGGCTTCTTTCCTTTTTCTTTTATTCTGGCATTTGTTTTCCCTTTTTCTTTTTATTTACTCTATTTGATTCAAATCCAAATAAGCCACAAATTCAAATTAGCATTTCTAAGAATTATGCACCAAACAAAAGTAGAATTTAGGGTTTGACATGATGCAACATTTCATACCCCTTGGAGTTTTAGTCTAATAAGCTTTAATTACACAAAGTAAATAGCCCCTTTTCTTCTATAAAAAAAGAGAAAGAGGGGATTGGGAAGGGTGTGAAAAGAGAAGTAACACCTGAATTTGTGAATATGAGCAAAGAAATTTTATACCCCCAAATTCAGGGTGTTACAAACCTATCCCCCTTAAAAGAATCTCGCCCCGAGATTCAAGGTTGGTCAGCAAAGAGTTCAGGGTATTTGGCCTTTAGATCATCTTCTCGTTCCCAGGTTGCTTCTTCCTCCGAGTGGTGACCCCATCTGACTTTGCACATTCTGATGGTGTTCCTCCGGGTGACTCTGTCTGCAAACTCCAGAATCTGCGTTGGCTTCTCTATGTATGTCAGATCCTCCTGGACTTCCAAACCCTCCACTGGCAACTGTTCTTCTGGTACTCGCAGACACTTCTTCAATTGTGACACGTGGAACACGTTGTGCACTGCCGACAAACTTTCTGGTAGGTTGAGTTGGTAAGCCACTTCTCCACGCTTTGCTTGAATCTGATATGGTCCAACGTACCGGGGTGCTAACTTGCCTTTAACTCCGAACCTTCTGACTCCCCTGATAGGTGACACCTTCAGATAGACGAAATCCCCCACTTCGAAACTCAGTTCTCTTCTCCTTCGGTCCGCATAGCTTCGCTGTCTTGACTGGGCTATCTTCAGGTTCTCCCGAACCATTTTGATATTCTCTTCGGCTTCAAGCAAAATGTCGGGGCCAAACACCTGTCTCTCTCCAGGCTGGTCCCAATGCAGCGGAGTCCTACAACTCCGTCCATAGAGTGCCTGAAACGGCGACATCTTCAAGCTGGCCTAGTAACTATTGTTATAGGAGAATTCTGCATAAGGTAACCTTTTGTCCCATCCTGACTTGTCTTGCAACGCACAGGCTCTCAGCATATCTTCTAGGATCTGATTAGTTCTTTCAGTCTGACCGTCTGTCTGCGGGTGATAAGCCGAGCTGAAGTTCAAATGGGTGCCCAAAGCTTCTTGTAGCTGCTGCCAAAAATGAGAGGTGAACTGTGTTCCTCGATCTGACACTATCTTCTTCGGCACACCATGAAGGCAGACTATCCGTGACATGTATAACTCAGCTAACGTTGCTCCGGTGTATGTGGTCTTCACAGGTATGAAATGGGCCACCTTTGTTAAGCGGTCCACAACCACCCAGATGGAATCATAGCCGGCCCGGGTACGAGGTAGGCCAACTATAAAATCCATCCCGATCTCATCCCACTTCCACTGAGGAATCCGCAATGGCTGCAACAATCCGGCGGGCCTTTGATGCTCTGCTTTGGTTCTTTGACAGCTATCACAGATGGCGACATATTCTGCGATTTCTCTTTTCATGCCATACCACCAAAACCTCCTTTTTAAATCCTGGTACATCTTTTCACTTCCCGGGTGTATGGAGTAGGCTGTCTCATGAGCTTCCTTTAGGATCAGCTCCCGAATAGGTTTGAGGTCGGGGACACACAATCGGTCCTTGAACCATATTACTCCCTCTTCATCCTTTCGAAAGTCTTTGCCTCTTCCTTCTAAGATTAACTGCTGGATCTTGTTGATGTTTTCATCATCCTTCTGCCCTTCTTTGATCTCCCGCTCTAGGGTGGGCTCTAATTCCACTGTTACTCCTTGCATACTGTTCAGGAAACCGAGACTCAGTCTGTCGAACTCCTTGGCTAACTCATATGGCATTGGGTACGTAGCCATCATATTGACTTGACTCTTCCTGCTTAGAGCATCTGCAACAACATTGGCTTTACCTGGATGGTAATGTATCTCCAACTCGTAGTCCTTGATCAATTCCAACCATCTTCGCTGTCTCATGTTTAACTCTGACTGGGTGAATATGTATTTCAGACTTTTATGATCTGTGTAAATGTCGCACTTCTGCCCATACAGGTAATGTCTCCAGGTCTTCAAAGCATGAACTACTGCTGCCAACTCCAGGTCATGTGTGGGATAATTTTTCTCATGGATCTTCAGCTGTCGGGATGAATATGCTACAACTCTTCCTTCTTGCATTAGCACACATCCCAATCCGGTGTAAGAAGCATCACAGTACACTGAGAATGGCTTGTGAACATCAGGCAGGACTAACACCGGAGTTGTAGTCAATCTATTTTTCAGTTCTTCAAATGCTTCCTGACACTTTTGGGTCCACTTAAACTCAACTTTCTTCGCTAGTAACTCTGTCATTGGTCTAGCAATCTTTGAGAAGCCTTCGATGAAACGCCTGTAATACCCAGCCATTCCAATGAAGCTCTTGATCCCACGAACATCCTTCGGTGCTTTCCAGTTCAGGATATCTGCTACTTTCTTTGGATCCACTGCCAACCCATCTTGGTTTATGATGTGACCCAGAAACAGGACTTCATGAATCCAGAACTCGCATTTGCCCAGCTTGGCATACAACTGATGCTCTCGAAGTCTTTGCAATACCATCTTCAAATGCTCTACGTGATCTTCCTCACTTCGAGAGTATATGAGAATATCATCGATAAACACTACCACAAACTTGTCCAGATAATCCATGAACACACTGTTCATCAGGTACATAAAGAAGGCTGGCGCATTTGTCAAACCAAAGGACATAACTGTGAATTCATATAACCCGTACTTGGTGATGAATGCTATCTTCGGAATGTCCGAAGGTCGGATCCTGAGCTGATGGTAACCCGATCTCAGATCTATCTTCGAGAATACGCTGGCACCTCTGAGCTGGTCGAACAAATCTTCTATCCTTGGTAGGGGGTACTTGTTTTTGACAGTAACTTCATTCAAGGCTCTGTAGTCTATGCACATCCTTTTGGTACCATCTTTCTTCTCTACAAACAACACCGGAGCGGCCCAAGGCGAGGTACTTGGTCTGATGTAACCCTTCTCTAACATCTCATCTATCTACTTCTTGAGTTCCACCAATTCTGGTCCAGACACTCGGTAGGCTCTTTTGGAAATGGGGGCGGTACCAGGGATAAGCTCTATGGCAAATTCAACTTTTCTCTCGGGTGGCATGCCCGTTAGCTCCTCGGGAAACACATCCGGAAAGTCTGACACAACCTTGATAGCCTCAAGCGGTTTGGCCTCCTTACTATCAACTAAAATCTGGTGACAATCTCCCTCCGCGGATTTAGGCATCCTTAGCTCGGCCACTACCTCTTCTCCTGACGGGGACTTCAATGTTACGGTCCTCTTGTCACAGCTAACATTCGCCTCATACTTCATTAACCAATTCATCCCTAGAATGACATCTATCCCAGGGGTGTCTATTACTATTAAGTCACTGGGGAATCCTATCCCCCTTATTTCCACCCTTATATTTGAGCATATTTTATCTGTTTGCACCTTGCCACCAACCGAATTAATCCTCATGGGCGGCATCATTGCCTCTACTGAGATGTTATGCAATTCTACCCAGGTTGCAGTAACAAATGAATGAGTTGCACCAGTATCAAATAGCACTTTCGTGGGATGAGATTCGACTGAGAACATACCTACTGCCACATCTGGTGCATCCTGGATCGCTTCGGCCTCCAAGTGGTTCACCTTTCCACGGTTGTACGCTTGGCTACGATTGCCTGCTGCCGGCTGCAGTACACCTTGCCTTGTTGGAGCATTGGGGTTGGTCTGCTGCTGCGCCGCCTTCTTCGGGCACTACATCGCCCAGTGGCCTTGTTCTCCACAGTGGAAACATCCTCTGCCTCCTCCTTGTGCTGGGGCTGCTTGGTTGCTCTGGTTTGCTGCTGGGGCAGGAAGGCGAGGTGCCTGGTTGTTCTGCTTCTGATACTGATTACTTCCCTGCTGGCTGTGCTGACGATACTGCTACTGCTGCTGTTGATACTGCCTCTGAAACTGCTGCTGATGCGGACGCTGATTCTGATTCTGATATCCCTGTGGGTGACCAGGCCTGCCTTGCTGAGATGAACTACCTGAGAAACGTGGACGGCTGATGCTTCCGGACTGGGGTCCACTCATCTTACGCTTCCGATCTTCCATATCCTTACGCTTCTTCTCAGTCATAACTGCCCTATCGATCAGGTGCTGGAAGGTGGGGAAGGTGTGATTCATCAGCTGGTAATGCAGGGGATCCACCAAACCCCTCATGAACCTGTACTGCCTTTTAGCATCAGTGTTGACATCCTCAGGTGCATAACGAGATAGCTGCAGAAACTTGTCTCTGTATTCACTAACAGACAGGGGTCCCTGCTTCAGAGCCAGAAACTCCTCCTTCTTCACGATCATCAGTCCCTCTGGCACATGGTACCTGCGGAAACTCTCGCTGAATTCTTCCCAGGTGATGGCTTCGGGGTCAGCATGTGTGGCGAGGTAGGACTCCCACCAGGACTGGGCTGCTCCCCTTAGCTGACGGGGACCATACAGAACCTTCTCCCTGTCGTTACATTGAGCGGTGCGCAGTTCTCTTTCCACTGCGCGCAGCTAGTCTTCTGCATCCATGGGGTCAGCAGAATGGGCGAAGGTAGGAGGGTGCCCTCTCATGAACTCGCCACGCTTATCCCGTGGCATCTGGGGCATCTGCACTTGCAACTGGGGTTGGGGTTGCTGTTGAGCCTGCTGCATGGCTGCCATAGTCTGCCCAATGGCCTGCACTGCCTGAGTCTGCATCAAGAACATCTGCTCCACTGACATCAGGGGTGGCGGGGGAGGCTGCCTCTGTTGTTCCTCCTGCTGGTCATGCTGCTCTTGCTGAGCACGCCTGTTGCATCGGCGCCTGTTGTCAGACATCTGTGAAAGACATTCATACATCAGCATTGATCTTACAACCCTCCAGCATAAGAAAAGAGAATACAGAATTCTTCATGACACTGAGTGAACAAAGAGCTTCACTGATCCTCATTATGATTCAACACAGCTTCTCAGATAGAAAGGAAAGTAGAAGTAAATGGCTTCCCAACTAAATAACTGACTTTATTAATATTATAGCTAGGCCAAACTGCAGGAGAAACCCACAGGTTGGCAACAGTCATTACAAAGATTCAAATCCAGCACAAGTTCATCATAACAAGCATGCGAGCAACTGATAAGCAAACTAAGCTAATTGGAAACAACTGATAAGCAAACTAAACTAACTATTTAAGACTGAGACATCTGACTTAAGAATTATTACAAACTTTGACGATAACGATCTAAGGATCCAGATCTATCCTGGTCTTACAGGCAGGGGAACCATAAGTGTGGTGACCACGTGGCGGCGAGCGGTATGGGTGCTGAGTCCCAACAGGAGCGGGAGAACCACCCTCCTGGTGATGGCGCTCTGCCAGCTCAGCATGCAACTCCGCAATCTCCGTTCGAGCCCTGCTCAGCTCGTCCAGAGAGTGATCCAGCTCAGTGTTAAGCACTGCGACTAGGTTGACTGTGCTGCTCAACCTAGGGTTAGCCTCACCAACAGGTGAGACAACCACACTCTCTGTGCTGCCAGTAGGGCGGCGGGGGTAGTACCGAAGGTTAAGACCGTCGGCCACCCCACCGAACAGAGAACAGTACTGGGAGAGTGCACGCCGTGCTGCATCCTGCATAGCCGCCTCTACAGTGTCCCTCTCGGAGATGGAATAGTGCTCCGAAACGGCCTCTGCACCCCGGAGGTCGTCCTCCGGACGGCGAACTAGGCAGGTAGCCTCCCAGCGGTCCGGGTACCTCCCGCGACTGTGCTGGTAGACTACACAACGATACTTGATCGACCAGGTGTGCCGGTCGAAAGTCTGGCGCAGCAAGGTGTCGAGTGCGTCGTGGAAGTGACAACCGCGAGCGGCGTCACGGGTGATGGGTCGGGCGACCCATCCTTCCGCCTCCTGCGGCTCAGAAGACTCCGTGCTATGGTCTGAGTCGTCGTCGGGGTCTCCTCCAGGACTTCCCCCGGTAGCTCCTCCAACAGCCGAGGCGTCCCGCGGTGGTGCAGGGGGCGCCTCCAGCTGGGCAACAGAGGAACGGGGCCTCACGGACTCCACCTCTTGTTGGAGTGGGGAGGAAGAGCCCTGCTGCTCTCTGTGCTGGCGCCGGCGTTCCTGCTCCTCACGCAGGCGGTGGTGCAGTCTCTCCAGGTGACTCGACTGACCGGACACGGTGCGGTGCAGAGGACGCTCCGCAAGTCGAGACGGCAGGAAAGGAATCACCGACTTACGTGCAGTGTGTCTAAGACGAGCCATCTACAAAAGACACCGTAAGCATAAGAGTAAGAGCAGAACTAATATGACAAGTGAATAAACCATAGACAGAATAAGATAAAAATTTTAACAAGGTATAATATAGTATATATATATATATATGTAGTAAAACATAGGGTTGGTCGAGGTGACCGACTTTTGAAGTAACATCAGAGGTCAAGGTGAGGGGGGAAGGTCAATAGTCCTTAGTACGACCAGTGCTACTCTAGGTCAGCGGTCCTACAGTCAACCTGGCTTTGATACCACTTATGTCACACCCGGTTTTGGAAGGTAAACCGAATGCGAACCATGTACGTGCCAGGATCAGAACTCACGTACACAGCGATTACATAAATGAACATCAATGCACATTGCTCGAATAATAACTTAAAAGAGTATTAACTTATTACATCATAGAGTCATAGACATCCACATAGTCATCAACTTAACAGTTAAATCAAAGTGCTAGCGAAACGCAGTAAAGATAGGGCCTTCACAGGCAGCTGACTGGGGGTTGCCGCCAACCCACACCTAGAATTCGTCGTAGTCTTGGAACTCCTGGAAGTCTCCTCCCACGGCTTCGCCTTCTCCTGAGCAGTGGTTACAATGCGGACAACCTGGTGTTTTGTGGTAAAGCAAGGATGAGTACACATCAACGTACTCAGCAAATGTCCCGTTTGGCTGAAGTGGACTAGCTTTATGTGGGGTTAGGCTCAAGCAGTTGCTTTTAGTTGGTCAGGTATTTATCATTAGTAGAAGCCAGATTTTAGCATTAACCAACCAATGAACCATTTCCTCATCGAGGAACAACATCATCATATTCGAACCAAAACCATAACATAATCCTTGTATCTCGAACCATCTGTATCTCTAATCAAAGAGGATCCCAAGGCTGCTCTTAACCGTGAGCACGGCTGATATATCAGTTTCACTACCCTCTGCAGAGGTCGCACACTTTACCCATGAGTCATGATTCCCGTTTTGCCCGGGGAGAGCTAATCCCCATTGACCACTACCTAGGTGGTCCGGCAGGGTATCACTACGTAGCTTTTACAAAGATTCCCTAGAGGTCATAGCCGCCCGTTAGGTTTCTCTAGTTTGATAAACACAGTACCCCTCCCCGCAGGAGGGTGACTAACAAAAGCAAATCGAAAGAACCTCGGCACCCAGCCTTGGCAGAGCAAGCACTATGCCTGGATCCCATTGACGGCACGACGGCGAAGCAACTACACCTCCAGTTCCTCTAATTAATTAGCTAAGGGCGTCCCATTTCACCCTCATGGTTGCACTGTTATCCCGGGTGGTCTCTCAACGAACAGGTCCTTACGGAGAGGTACTCAGGAAACAGCCTGAGCCCCCTAGAGTATCACAAGATCATCAATATCATCAGGATAACAGTATCGTAAATAATCACATCATGTTCATTGATTAAGTTAAGGCAATAGCAGAATGCTAACCATAACAGCCCATAAGGTCATCAAGGATAAAGTAAAGTGTAAAGCTAGTCAATCCTTAGGTTTCAAGTAAGTAATGCGGAGTAGTAAGTTATAAATGAATAGGAAATAATGGGTCAGGGGACACTTGCCTTCACCAAACTGTTGATCAGGAACTTCCTCTGCAACTTCCTCGGGAAACACAGACTGCTCGTTGTCTACGTAAAGTAATCATTCACACTATGCACTTGGGAAATAACAAACAAAAACAATATACCAAACATATGCAGCAGAGAGATCACAAGTTCATAATAGAAAAGGGATAGGCACTCTGGTATTCCCTAGGTCTAGGGTAGAGGACTATACAAAATGATTCATTATCCACTAATCAGGTTTAAGTCAGTGGTGGGGTTAAATCATTACATAGTGTTAAGTCCATAAACTTAAGTGCTCCAACTTTTATTAAAGTCTACTATCTTTTATTTATCTCAAATAGGGTTCCCATAACATTAATTTTACCCTAATGATCAACTATTAATTGGGACATAGAAACAGCAGGGAAACATTGCTTAAACAGATAGATAATAATATTATGAACATTTTGCAATTTGAAGCACCTAATTTGGAGTTCATATGACAAAGTTATGAATTTTACAAGTTTAGGGATTAAAAATATGCCTTAAATACTTATTTTGGATTAAATAAAAGGTCCGAGGACCTAACTGCGAAGATCCAGGGACGGCGGGTCAATTTACAGAAAACCGGGGGTCTCTTTAAGAATTTGCGCGGGCGAAGGGGTATCGGGCTTCTACGGCCGTCGGATCTCAGATCGACGCGCAGGATTAGATCCGCGGGCGGGCGCGCGAGCGCGCGGCAGCCCGAGCGGCTGACAGGCGGGGCCAGGCGGGCAGCGTGGGGCGGCGGGCTGACAGGCGAGGCCGGGCGGCAGAGCGGGCGCGGGCGGGCTGACAGGCGGGGCCCAAATGGCAGGAAGGCGGGGTGCGGGGGGGGGGGGGGGAACAGCCCTGGGCCGTTGGATCTCCGGCGGACGGCCAGGATTGGGCTCGGCCTATTTGAATCAGGGCCGTTCGATCTGGGATAGACGGCGGGGATTGGGTGGCCAGCTTCTGTCTTCTCCTCCGGCCAGCAGAGGCGACGGCGCCCGTCCCCGCGGCGGAGGAGCTCGCCAGAGACGAGGGGCGCGGGGGGCTCTGCGGGTCCTTAGGCGACCGGGGTGGCCTGGGAGGTTGGGGAAGGCGCGGGGAATCTTCTGGCGGGGGCTAGGTCGGGACAGGGGCACCAGAGGGGGGCGGTTCACGGCGAAGCGGCTCGGCGGCGGCGTTAATCGACTCCGGCGAGGAATTAAACGCGACAGAGTGCAATAGAGGGGAAGGGGGGGGCATGGGAGGTTCCTTACCTCAAGGCGAACCCCGGGGACTCCTTGGTGGCGGCAATGGCGCGACGACGGCCCGGGTCGACGGTGGCGGACCCCGGCGGCTGCGCAGCGAACGGCGGGTGAGCGCGGGCAGAGGAATTCGGGGAGGGAGAGGGAAAATTGGGGCGGGTCCCGGGTTGTGGACGTCGGGGCGAAGCTCACCGTGGCAGAAGGCACGGCGGGGCTCCAACGGCGACAGAGAAACGGGCTCGGGCGGCGGTGGTTAATGGCGCGGCGCTTTGGCGTGCGCGCAGCGTGGGGGAGGCGAGAGAGGGGTCTGCAGGTGCGCAAATGAGGGAGGGGGAGAGGGCGAGCTAGGCTTCGGGCTCAAGTGACCGAGGGCGAGGCGGTTGCGAGCTTCACGCGCGACGTGGGCGCGGAGTCCGCGGCACGCGCGGACCGGGGCGGCGGTTACGCGAAGACGGCGGAGCTGACAGCCCGGGCCCACGAGCAGAGAGAGCGGGGGAAGCGGGCGCGCGCGGAGGGGGAAAGCGGCTGCGCTGACGGGTGGGCCCGCCAGGGCAGAGAGAGAAGAGGGGGGAAAGGCGCGCGCGGGATGGGCCTGGTGGGTCGAAAGGCCGAGGGGGCGGGGGAAGTGGGCTTCTTTCCTTTTTCTTTTATTCTGGCATTTGTTTTCCCTTTTTCTTTTTATTTACTCTATTTGATTCAAATCCAAATAAGCCACAAATTCAAATTAGCATTTCTAAGAATTATGCACCAAACAAAAGTAGAATTTAGGGTTTGACATGATGCAACATTTCATACCCCTTGGAGTTTTAGTCTAATAAGCTTTAATTACACAAAGTAAATAGCCCCTTTTCTTCTATAAAAAAAAGAGAAAGAGGGGATTGGGAAGGGTGTGAAAAGAGAAGTAACACCTGAATTTGTGAATATGAGCAAAGAAATTTTATACCCCCAAATTCAGGGTGTTACAAGCAAGCCGGGCTGCGATCTTGGTCCCACCCTCGGCTTCAAGGATGTTCATCATCCTCGCTGGGGCGGGTGCCGGGCTGAGCCGGCGCTTTACCTCCCACACGGGTTCGAGGGAGAGGGCGCTCACTAGCTCTGCGGGCGGCCCGGGCTTCGACAACGCGAGGCGGGTCGACGGCAGGCGTCGTCACCTCCAGCGTGTCGGGTTCGTCGGCTTGGCTCCCGGCGACCTCTTCTGCAGGGGGGCGGCTGCCGCGCCGTGTACACGGGAGGACCACCCTAGATGCCGCGCACTGCTAGGGCGGCGTTCGTGTTCTGGGGTGGTCCTGCCTTTGCACCGGGACGGCGCCTTCACGCGGAGGCCGGTGCCCCACTCATCTGGGAGGACTTGAGTGGGGATCTGCCGGAGGGCTGATGGCTCCTGCCGTCGGTGCCGAGGCGGAGGCGGCTCGAGAAGTCCCCGTCGCTGACGGGATCACCGCCACCATCCGCGCTTCGGGCCTCCGGCTCTTTGTACTTGTCCTCGCCCCTCGAGCGTCGGCGTGGGCGAGGGCAAGACTGCAGCAGTGCCTACCCTGAGGCCTGCGCTGCTGCAGTTCGGCCATCCGGAGTGGGGGCCGTTGTCGTCGTAGTCAGAGCGGGCGGCGGCGAGCCGCCCGTCAGTCTTCTGTAGCCCCGCAGGCCCGCCCCTATCGAGTGGTGTTGTTCGTACCTGCGGAGGGGGAACCGGAGTTCCGTTTGTAATGGCACTTCGAATGCCAGGGTTTTTTTGTTCATTGCGGCTGTCGAGGCCTGAACATGTATGTAACTTCGGCACGGAGCCGTGCTTTTCCTCATTTCTGAGCACTAAGACTCGTCTGCTGATTATCTGAACCGCTTCACCAAGCATGAGTCGCCCCGTGTCAAGGTGACGAGTGAGGTATCCGTATCCCGGAGGCGTAGGAGTCCCTCAGCTCGGTCGGCCTTGCTGTCCGAGGTTCCTCTAGCTTAGTTAAAGAGACCCCTCGGCCGCTCTTCGATGAGCCGAGGCCAGGGGTAGCGATATCAGCATGAACAGAGGCGGAGTTGGCTCGAAAATGAAACCTGGTCGGTCGGAGCCTAGCCGGGTTGTCCGTTGGCAGGATCGACGTCGGAGTTGATCAGCCGAGGCTTCGGACCGGGCTGGCGCCCTCGGAAGATGGTTGGCCGAGGCCCCAGGGGTGACCGGCTGAGCCGCCTGCTCGGGCCGGATTCCCGGAGAAGTCCCTGGGAGCGATTGCCCGGGCGTGGTGATGACGTCGTCCTTCAGAGCGGAGAACCTCGGACCGCGTCGCCGTCCGAGGCTAGGTCGGGCCTCGCCGAAGGTGCCGTCGATGCCGAGGGTGTTGCTGCCCCCTTCCAGCGTCAAGACCCGAGCCTGCAGGATCAGATTGTCTTGTAGCGTGTGCCTTGTGCGGCCGTCGAGGCCAGAACACACACCCTCGCTGCGTTGTAAAGCTGCGTCTCTTTTCCTCTTGTTTTGAGTATCTGGACTTTTTGTCGGTAACAGGGATGTTAGTGCGAGCGAGAGTTGCTTCTCGCGGAAGGTGATGAGTGAGGTATCCGTATCCCGGAGGCGTGGGAGTCCCTCAGCTCGGTCAGCCTTGCCGCTTACGCGTACTTTCACCCGTCCATGAGGCCCTATCACCGACTCGGTCGAGAAGGCTCGAAGGATCGCTTCGGCAGAAGGGCTTCCGAACGTAAAGACTTGTTCGATCCGTGGAGCCACTTTATCCGAACGCGAGTTACTTATCGCAGAAGGTGATGAGTGAGGTATCCGTATCCCGGAGGCGTAGGAGTCCCTCGGCTCGGTCAGCCTTGGCTGCTTACGTGTACTCTGTCGTTTCCAGGACCCACTTTTCGAAGTAGTCAAAAAGCACGAAAGATATTCTGGTAAAAGAGATTTTTTTTCGAGGAAAATTTTGACGCAGAGGGGGTTTCCCCCCTTTTAGCCCCGAGGGAGGGTCGGGCTTTGCCGAGGCGAGGCCGACCCTTCCTTGTTGACTAAACTTTGCGTGGGTGCGAGGTATATGAACAACTTGGAAACATCTTAAGGGTAGAAGCGACGTAGCTGTTGGATGTTCCAAGCGTTGCCGTAGACCTCGCCTTGACTGTTGGCCAGCTTGTACGTTCCGGGCTTCAGAACTTTGGCGATGACGAATGGCCCCTCCCAGGGGGGCGTGAGCTTGTGCCTCCCTCGGGCGTCTTGCCGCAGCCGAAGCACCAGGTCGCCCACCTGGAGGTCTCGGGGTCGGACCCCTCGGGCGTGGTAGCGTCGCAGGGACTGCTAATACCGCGCCGAGTGTAGTAAGGCCCTGTCCCGAGCCTCTTCCAGCTGGTCCAGCGAGTCTTCTCGGCTAGCTTGGTTGCTTTGATCGTCGTAGGCCCTCGTCCTCGGGGAGCCGTATTCCAGGTCAGTGGGCAAGACGGCGTCGGCCCCGTAGACCAGGAAGAACGGCGTGAAACCCGTGGCTCGGCTCGGCGTTGTCCTCAGGCTCCAGACCACCGAGGGGAGTTCCTTCATCCATCGCTTGCCGAACTTGTTGAGGTCGTTGTAAATCCGAGGCTTGAGCCCTTGTAGAATCATGCCGTTGGCACACTCTACTTGCCCATTCGACATGGGATGAGCTACGGCAGCCCAGTCCACACCGATGTGGTGATCCTCGCAAAAATCCAAGAATTTTCTGCCGGTGAACTGGGTGCCGTTGTCGGTGATGATGGAGTTTGGGACCCCGAAGCGATGGATGATATTGGTGAAGAATGCCACCGCCTGCTCGGACCTGATGCTGTTCAGGGGTCGGACCTCGATCCACTTGGAGAATTTGTCGACGGCGACCAGCAGGTGCGTGTAGCCCTCGGGCGCCTTCTGCAGAGGGCCGACGAGGTCCAGACCCCACACAGCGAAGGGCCAGGTGATGGGTATCGTCTGCAGAGCCTGAGCGGGCAGATGGGTCTGCTTCGCATAGAATTGACACCCTTCGCAGGTGCGGACAATTCTAGTGGCGTCAGCCACCGCCGTCGACCAGTAGAAGCCTTGCCGGAAAGCGTTCCCGACGAGGGCTCGAGGCGCTGCATGATGGCCGCAAGCCCCCGAGTGTATCTCTTGCAGGAGTTCCTGACCTTCAGCGATGGAGATGCATCGCTGGAGGATGCCCGAGGGGCTGCGGTGGTAGAGCTCCTTCTCATCGCCCAGCAAGACGAACGACTTGGCGCGTCGCGCTACCCGCCGAGCCTCGGCTTGGTCGAGGGGTAGCTCTCCTTGGCGAAGATATTGCAGGTACGGGGTCTGCCAATCTCGATCAGGCGTGACCCCGCTCCGCTCCTCCTCGATGCGCAGCGCCTCGCCCTCGGGGGCCGAGGGTACCTCGGGCTGAACCGAGGACGCCTCGGGCTGGGCCGAGGGTACCTCGGACTCGGGCGTGTCGTTGATCTTGACGGAGGGTTGGTGCAGATCCCGGGAGAAGACGTCCGGGGGAACCGTCGTTCGCCCCGAGGCTATTTTTGCTAGCTCGTCCGCAGTCTCGTTGTAGCGCCGGGCGATGTGGTTAAGCTCGAGCCCGTAGAACTTGTCTTCCAGGCGCTGAACCTCATCGCAGTAGGCCTCCATCTTCGGGTCGCGGCAGTGGGAGTTCTTCATGACTTGGTCGATGACGAGCTGCGAGTCGCCGCGAGCGTCGAGGCGTCGGACCCCTAGCTCAATGGCGATTCACAATCCGTTGATCAGAGCTTCGTACTCAGCCACATTGTTGGACGCCGGGAAATGGGGGCGCAGCACGTAGCGTAGGTGTTTCCCGAGGGGCGAGACGAAGAGCAGGCCCGCGCCGGCTCCCGTCTTCATCAGCGACCCGTCGAAAAACATGGTCCAGAGCTCCGGTTGGATCGGAGCCGTCGGCAGCTGGGTGTCGACCCATTCGGCTACGAAGTCCGCCAATACCTGGGACTTGATGGCCTCCCGAGGGGCGAACGAGATTGTCTCGCCCATGATTTCCACCGCCCACTTTGCGATCCTGCCCGAGGCCTCTCGGCACTGGATGATCTCCCCCAGGGGGAAGGATGACACCACAGTTACCGGATGAGACTCGAAGTAATGCCGCAACTTTCGCCTCGTTAGGATCACTGCATACAGTAGCTTCTGAACTTGTGGGTAGCGGATCTTGGTTTCGGACAGCACCTCGCTGACGAAGTAAACTGGCCTCTGAACGGGCAATGCATGCCCCTCTTCTTGCCTTTCGACCACAATCGCGGCGCTAACCACCTGAGTGGTCGCGGCGACGTAGACCAAGAGGGCTTCTCCATCAGCTGGGGGTACCAAGATAGGCACCTTGGTGAGGAGCGCCTTCAGGTTCCCGAGAGCTTCCTCGGCCTCAGGGGTCCAAGTGAAGCACTCGGCCTTCCTTAAGAGGCGGTACAGAGGCAGGCCTCTTTCACCGAGGCGTGAGATGAAACGGCTCAAAGCCGCGAGACATCCCATGACCCTCTGTACACCTTTTAAGTCCTTGATGGGCCCCATGCTGGTGATGGCTGCGATCTTCTCCGGGTTGGCTTCGATGCCCCGCTCGGAGACGATGAACCCCAGGAGCATGCCTCGGGGCACCCCGAAGACACACTTCTCGGGATTGAGCTTGACGTCCTTTGCCTTGAGACACCGGAATGTCACTTCAAGGTCGGAGAGGAGGTCGGAGGCTTTCCTTGTCTTGACTACGATGTCATCGACGTAGACCTCGACCGTACGACCGATGTGTTCGCCGAACACATGGTTCATGCACCGCTGGTACGTCGCACCCGCGTTCCTCAAACCGAACGGCATGGTGACATAGCAGTACATGCCGAAGGGCGTGATGAAAGAAGTCGCGAGCTGGTCAGACTCTTTCATCTTGATTTGATGATACCCTGAGTAGGCATCGAGGAAAGACAGGGTTTCGCACCCAGCAGTGGAATCCACGATTTGATCGATGCGAGGTAGAGGGTAGGGAACCTTCGGACATGCTTTGTTGAGACTAGTGTAGTCTACACACATCCGCCATTTCCCCCCTTTCTTTCTCACAAGCACAGGGTTGGCAAGCCATTCGGGATGGAATACCTTTTTGATGAACCCTGCTGCCATTAGCTTGTGGATCTCCTCGCCTATCACTCTGCGCTTCTCCTCGTCGAATCGGCGCAGAGGGTGCCTGACCGGTCGGGCTCCGGCCCGAATATCCAGCGAGTGCTCGGCGACATCCCTCGGTATGCCGGGCATGTCCAAGGGACTCCACGCAAAGACGTCGGCGTTTGCGCGGAGGAAGTCGACGAGCACTGCTTCCTATTTGGGGTCGAGCCCGGAACCGATCCGGATCTACTTGGAGGTGTCGCCACTAGGGTCGAGAGGGATGGCCTTAACCGTCTCCGCTGACTCGAAGTTGCCGGCGTGTCGCTTCACGTCTGGCACCTCTCTGGAGAGGTTCTCCAGGTCGGCGATGAGGGCCTCGGACTCGGCGAGGGCCTCGGCGTACTCCACGCACTCCACGTCGCATTCGAACGCGTGTTTGTACGTGGGGCCGATGGTAATGACCCCGTTGGGGCCCGGCATCTTGAGCTTCAGGTAGGTGTAGTTGGGGACGGCCATGAACTTCGCGTAGCATGGCCTCGCCAATACCGCGTGGTAGGTTCCTCGGAACCCGACCACCTCGAACGTCAAAATCTCCCTTCGGAAGTTGGAGGGCGTTCTGAAGCAGACAGGAAGGTCGAGCCGTCCGAGGGGCTGGACACGCTTCCCAGGAATGATCCCGTGGAAGGGCGCAGCGCCTGCTCGGACGGAGGACAGATCGACGTGCAGAAGCCTGAGGGTCTCGGCGTAGATGATGTTGAGGCAGCTGCCCCCATCCATCAGGACCTTGGTGAGCCTGACGTCGCCGATGATGGGGTCGACGACGAGCGGGTATTTCCCCGGGCTCGGCACGTGGCCGGGGTGGTCAGCTTGGTCGAAGGTGATGGGCTTGTCGAACCAGTCTAGGTAGACTGGCGCCGCCACCTTCACCGAGCAGACCTCCCGACGCTCTCGCTTGCGATGCCGAGCCGAGGCATTCGCCGCATGCCCTCCGTAGATCATGAAGCAGTCGCGGACCTCGGGGAACTCTCCTGCTTGGTGATCTTCCTTTTTGTCATCGTCGCGGGCCCTACCACCCTCTGCGGGTGGCCCGGCCTTGTGGAAGTGGCGCCGAAGCATGACGCACTCCTCGAGGGTGTGTTTGACGGGCCCCTGATGGTAGGGGCACGGCTCCTTGAGCATCTTGTCGAAGAGGTTAGCACCTCCGGGGGGCTTCCGAGGGTTCTTGTATTCGGCAGCGGTGACAAGGTCCGCGTCGGCGGCGTCGCGTTTCGCTTGCGACTTCTTCTTGCCTTTCTTCTTGGCGCCGCGCGGAGTAGACGCCTCGGGAGCCTCTTCCGACGGGCGGCCCTGGGGCTGCTTGTCCTTTCGGAAGATGGCCTCGACCGCCTCCTGGCCAGAGGCGAACTTGGTGGCGATGTCCATCAGCTCGCTCGCCCTGGTGGGGGTCTTGCGACCCAACTTGCTCACCAGGTCACGGCAGGTGGTGCCGGCAAGAAACGCGCCGATGACATCTGCGTCGGTGATGTTGGGCAGCTCGGTGCGCTGCTTCGAGAATCGCCGGATGTAGTCCCGAAGAGACTCTCCCGGCTGTTGCCGGCAGCTTCGGAGGTCCCAGGAATTCCCGGGGCGCACGTACGTGCCCTGGAAATTGCCGGCGAAGGCTTGGACCAAATCATCCCAGTTGGAGATCTGCCCCGGAGGCAGGTGCTCCAACCAGGCACGAGTAGTGTCAGAGAGGAACAGGGGGAGGTTGCGGATGATGAGGTTGTCATCGTCCGTTCCACCCAGTTGGCAGGCCAGGCGGTAGTCTGCGAGCCACAATTCCGGCCTCGTTTCCCCCGAGTACTTTGTGATAGTAGTCAGGGGTCGGAACCGGGCCGGAAACGGCGCCCGCCGGATGGCCCGGCTGAAGGCCTACGGACCGGGTGGTTCGGGCGAGGGACTCCGATCCTCCCCGCTGTCGTAGCGTCCCCCACGCCTGGGGTGGTAGCCTCGGCGCACCCTTTCGTCGAGGTGGGCCCGACGGTCGCGACGATGGTGCTCGTTGCCGAGGTGGCCCGGGGCCGCAGGCGCGGTGTTGCGCGTGCGCCCGGTGTAGACCGAGGCTTCCCGCATGAATCGGGAAGTCGCCGCATGAGGTTCCGAGGGGTACCCCGGCCTTCGGGAGGCAGAGCTCTCGGCCCGCCGGGCCGCAGCGCCTTCCAGGAGATTCTTGAGCTCTCCCTGGATTCGCCGACCCTCGGTGGTTGATGGTTCTGGCATCGTGCGGAGGAGCATCGCCGCGGCTGCCAAGTTCTGACCGACCCCGCTGGATGCGGGCGGCGGCCTGTCCCTGACGTCGTTGGTGACGCGGTGCTGGAAACCCTGGGGCAGGTGACGTATTTCTCCGGCCGGGGGTTGGCCCGCCCATACTTGCCCGACGTCCCGGCGGATCGACTCGAGCGCTCCTGCTCCCTCGTCGAGCCTGGCCTGCGCCCCGCGGACTTGCTCGAGCTGTGGGTCGTGACCCCCCGCCGGAACGGGGACCACAGCTAGCTCCCGAGGGATGTCGGCGCGAGGCACCGGCCTAGGGAGATCACCGTCCTCCGGCATGCCGAGATGGTTGCCTTCGGAGGGATCCCCTAGCTCGACGTGGAAACATTCGCGGCTTGGGCCGCAGTCCTTGTCGTCAAGGCTGCGGCTGCCGTCGGAACAGTCGGAGAGGCAGTAGTCACATGCGGTCATAAAGTCCCGCATGGCACTGGGGTTGCCAAATCTAGAGAAATCCCAACAGACGCTGGGATCGTCATCTTCCTCGGACCCAGAGGGCTCGTAGGTCGAGACATCCGTCAATCGGTCCCAAGGCGACCGCATACGAAACCCCAGAGGGGTTGCACTCGCCTCAACGTGAGCGCCCGCCAAAGCGAGGTCGCTAGGCGGGTTGAGGCCGAGTCGAAATGACGTAGGATGGGAATCAGTCGGTACCTTTTGGTCGACGAGGAGCGACATAGTCACGTCGGGGACTGATTGCGCCGTCGTCTTGGGTACGAGGGCGACGTCTTGCAAGCCCTCCGCGAGCGTGCTGGCGTCGTCCACTTGCTCGGGATTGGCGTGTCGCGGGGGGACGGCGCTCGCCTTCGTCTCGAACGCGAGGTCGACGCCTGACGCGCCCTCCGTTGGGGCGCTGGGGTCGTCGATTCGCTCGACAGCCGACGGAGCGCGGCCTCCCGCTTGGCCTTGGTTGCCCCGCCTCCTCCTCCGATGGCGGGGGAGAGGACGGGGCGAGCTCGAATGTTGTTCTTCCACCACGCGGGGAAGACGTCGTCGATTCCGCCACCGGCGGGCGGGCTGTCGGCCGCCATTGTCGTCGTCGCGCGGCGGTGGAAGGAGTATCATGTCGTAGCTGCCGTCGAGAGACATGAACTCGAGACTCCCGAAGCGGAGCACCGTCCCGGGTTGGAGAGGTCGTTGGAGACTGCCCATCTGGAGCTTGACGGGAAACTGCTCATCAACACGCAGCATCCCCCTACCTGGCGCGCCAACTGTCGGCGTTTCGAGACCGGGGGGTCCCTAAGCCGACGAGTGAGTGTGCCGCGTGCCCCAGCCCAGATGGGTCGAGCGCGTGGGCGAGCGCAAAGGGGGGAAAGCGAGGTGGCCGGAGACGGGTGTGAGAGAGGTGGAAATCCCGCGGCCTTCGTGTTCGTCCCGCGCCCAGGTCGGGTGCGCTTGCAGTAGGGGGTTACAAGCGTCCACGCGGGTGAGGGAAGCGAGCGGCCCCAAGAGAGCGCCTGTCCCGTCTTCGTCCCCGCGCGGCCAACCTTCTCTAAGAAGGCCCTGGTCCTTCCTTTTATAGGCGTAAGGAGAGGATCTAGGTGTACAATGGGGGTGCAGCAGAGTGCTACGTGTCTAGCGGGGGAGAGCTAGCGCCCTAAGTACATGCCAATGTGGCAGCCGGAGAGATCTTGGCACCTAGCTGGTGTGGTGTCGTGGCTGTCGGAGGAGCAACGGAGCCTGGCGGAGGGACAGCTGTCGGAACGGCTGGGTCCTTGCTGACGTCCCCCTGCTTCCATAAGGGAGCTGAGAGCCGCCGTCGTCACGGGGCTAGCGGGGCGCCATCATTGCCTATCTGGCGAAGCTGGCCAGATGGGACAGCGGTCTTGTTCTCTGCGGCCCGAGTCGGCTCGGGGTAGGGTGATGATGGCGCTTCCTGTTGACGTGGCGGGCTTGTGCCCTAGATCGGGCGACGTGGAGGCTCCTCCGAAGCCGAGGTCGAGTCTGTCTTTCATGGCCAGGCCGAGCCCGAGCTCCTGGGTCGGGCGAGGCGGAGGTCGTTCGGTAGAGGCCAGGGCGGAGTCCGACCCCTGGGGTCGGGCGAAGCGGAGTTCGTCGTCTTCTGGGGCCTAGCTCGAGTCCGAGCCCTGGGTCGGGCAGAGCGGAGTTCGCCGTCTTCCGGGGCCTTAGCCCGAGTCCGAGCCCTGGGTCGGGCGGAGCGGAGTTCGCCGTCTTCCGGGGCCTTAGCCCGAGTCCGAGCCCTGGGTCGGGCGGAGCGGAGTTCGCCGTCTTCCGGGGCCTTAGCCCGAGTCCGAGCCCTGGGTCGGGCGGAGCGGAGTTCGCCGTCTTCCGGGGCCTTAGCCCGAGTCCGAGCCCTGGGTCGGGCGGAGCGGAGTTCGCCGTCTTCCGGGGCCTTAGCCCGAGTCCGAGCCCTGGGTCGGGCGGAGCGGAGTTCGCCGTCTTCCGAGGCCTTAGCCCGAGTCCGAGCCCTGAGTCGGGCGGAGCTTCCTATGGCGCCTTTGGCAAGGCCTGACTGCCTGTCAGTCTCACTCTGTCAAGTGGCACTGCAGTCGGAATGGCGCAGGCGGCGCTGTCCTTCTGTCAGACCGGTCAGTGGAGCGGCGAAGTGACGACGGTCACTTCGGCTCTGCCGGGGGGCGCGCGTCAGGATAAAGGTGTCAGGCTACCTTTGTGTTAAATGCTCCTGCGACTCGGTCGGTCGGCGCGGCGATTTAGTCAGGGTTGCTTCTTAGCGAAGGCAAGGCCTCGGGCGAGCCGGAGATGTGTCCGCCGTTAAAAGGGGGCCTTGGGCGAGACGGAAACCCCTCGGGGTCGGCCGCCCTTGCCCGAGGCTAGGCTCGGGCGAGGCGTGATCGAGTCGCTCGTATGGACTGATCCCTGACTTAATCACACCCATCAGGCCTCTGCAGCTTTATGCCGATGGGGGTTACCAGCTGAGAATTAGGCGTCTTAAGGGTACCCCTAATTATGGTCCCCGACAGATATGGACGAAGGCCCTAAGTCGAAGGTCCGAAAAAACACCTTCCCTTTGCTAGAATAGCAACAGTCACTGACAAGCGGGGCCTTCCAATTTTCAACGCACTAGGCGTATAAATAAGAGCGCACCACGAGCTCATTTGGCACGCTTTCTTGCCATCTGCTCTTGCTTACTCAATTTTTAGCTCTTGCGCACCAACATTTGCTTGGCTTTTTAAATTTTTTAAGCTTCGGCTCTGAGAGCACTTTTTCAGCATTTTCGAAGATGTCTCAAGATAAAAAAGCTGTTGCTGAAACGAAGCTGAGCCTTTCTGAGGAGAAGAATCTTGGCTTTCTTGAATCAATAGCAAAGACAAATACAGAGAAGATTACAAGGGAGATTTTGGAAGGTTTATCTGAAGACACTGGTGATAGTGACAGTTATGATGTGGAAAGTGGCGGGGAAGACTCTGAAGATCGACCCTGGCAACCAAGCCATACAGTTATCGGAAAATCAACTATTAAACACAGTCATCTCGACAATATGAGGGGAAGATACTTTCGAGATGTGTCTATCGTGAGGGCTGACAACGGAGACAAGACTTCTCCTGCTCTCGAAGAGAACGAAGTCGTGATCTTCCGAAGCTTCTTCAAGGCTGGGCTTCGGTTCCCCCTAAGCAGTTTTGTGGTAGAAGTTCTGAAGATATATCAGGTTTACTTTCATCAAATTACGCCCGAAGCAATCATAAGAATGGGAATCTTCGTATGGGCTGTGAGGAGTCAAGGCTTGGAGCCAAATGCAAAAAGTTTCTACAGTATGCACGAACTTTTATATGAGACAAAACCCTGGGGTAAAGAAGAGTATCATAACAATTTTGGCTGCTATAGCTTCGTTGCTCGCTCTGGGTCAAGCTGCCCCGTGCCAACCTTTCGGAAAAGGTGGCCTGGAGACTGGATGAAAGAATGGTTCTATGTGAAAAATGATTTAAAGGCACGAGAGGATATTAAAGGGATCATCATGCGCCCTATCTGGCAACACTTCGGCCTCCGAAAACCGAAGGTAGAAATTGACGAAGCGGCCGAAGAATGTCGCAAGGCCTTCGGCTTAGTCTGCTCTTTCATCGGGACAAGAGACTTAGTTCAAGAGCACGTGGCCTATAGGATATGGCCATTGGTAGCCAACTGGGAGATGCCAAAAGAAACCATCAGCAATCCCCACGAAGGTGGTTTGGTTCTACTAAAATATACCTTCAGGTTTAGAGACCAGTTTATCGAGCCAGACGACGACTGGCTGAAAAGCGTCGAAGCTACAAGTGATGAGCTGCTTGGGCTGTATTCCAAAGCGGAAGACAATGCGCTATCTACGGCCTTCGGAGGCCAGAAAAAGAAGAGACTAAATAGAGTTTTTGATGCTATTGGGTTCATGTACCCTGACTACCGCTACCCGTCACGGGGGCAAAAAAGAAAAAATGCAACTTCCGGGAAAGACGATGCTTCAGCTGCTCCAAGCGAGCCCACGCCAAAGAGAAAAAAGGTGAAAGTCCTTACTCACCGACCGCGCTTCATCGAACCAGCCATAGTGCCCAAATTTGGCGGTGAAACATCTTTGGCGACCGAAGCCAAAGAACCTGCAATTACACAGAAAACTGAAGAGCCGGCTGCAATGCCGAAGGCATCATCAGCCAAATCAGATGAGCCAAAGGCCACTAATATTGAAGAGATAGAGGTCGAGAAAACAAAGACATTAGAAGTTATAAGCCCTTCGACAGAGGTGACAATGCCGAAGGCACAAAAGGATCTTACAACGACTCCCAAGAGGAAGAGGATGGTGAACGTACTAGATGTGTTGGAAACAATAAAAACTTCAAGCTCTACTCCAAAGAAGACTGTCGAAGCTTCGAAAACACAAATTGAGGCAAAACTATCTGAAGCCGAAGCTGCCAAGAGCCAAGCCGAGACCGAAGCTAGGCCCTTAGAGCCCGCCAAGGAGAAATCCTTTGAAATTGGAGAAGAAGAAACGGAAAAAGAGGCTACAGAAGAAATTCTATCTGAAAAAATTGCCATTCCTATTCCCGTGGAATCTTCCGAAGCTTTCGATTATATTGTACGACATGCTTCGGGAAAGAGGTTATCTGCAGAAGAGAAGCGAGAAGCCCAATGTTATGCCCAGAGACTGAAATATCCAAAAGGGGCGTTGATATTCAACGGCAGCAGAGAAGAAGACTTCTTGTATTGTCTCCCGGACAACAAAGAGATTTCTGTCTGCCAGGAGATGAGTAGGAGCTTCGGATTCCCGACACTAGAAGAGGAGATCTCGGTGCTATCAAAAGATGAATTGGCCGACAGCTTGGCATACAATAGTTTAAAGGTGAGAGAATGAGATTTTTGTACTTGAAAACAAATTTTTTTTATTTGCTTATACTTAATACCGCACTCTTTTTGCAGGGCCTTATTCTTAGCAACGCCCTCCGGGCGCAAAAAAGTGCTGAAGACGAAGGATGTACTATACCTTTGAACAACCTTCGTTCCGAAGTAATTGAACTAAGGAACGAAGGTATTGAAAAAGATAAAATATTAAACTCATTGTTGAATAAAATAAAAGAAGACGAAGCTACTTCCAAAGCCCAAGCTGAAGCTCAGAAATGCGAAATTGAGGATCTTCGGAAACAGCTGGCTGAAGCAAAATTAAAATGTGCTATCGCCGAAGCTGACCGAGACGCCAGTGACTACTGGAAAAACTATTGGGAGAAAACAGTTGTAGAACTTCGCTCTTCGAAAGAAAAATGTTATGAAAAATCCATAGAATGTGTGGAAAAAATAAAAACTAGCTTCGCTAATGTTGGCGCATTCTCCAGCGAGGATAACTTCGTAAGAGGCGATCCTGAGGGCCCAATTGACTGGATCAGTAACGAGGCCGAAGCTTTTGAGGAAATTTTGAGCGGTCGTGGGGATATCTGCGCCTTCTCAGGTGCCAGAGGAATTGCGGCTATTTTAGAGAAGTCAGGCTGCGGGCATGTAAAACCTTTGGCCCAAGCCGAAGCTACTTTATCTATTGATGATACAAAGGACCCCTCAGCTGAAGCAAACGTAGTTGGCAGAAAATTCTTTACTGACATCTAGGAGAATGGCGGCCGAGGAATGGCCCACGAGATAATAAAAAAGAGCGAAAAAGATTCTCACGTTGCAAGAGAAGCAGCAGAGGCAGCCGAAAAGGCTGCAGAACTCGAAAGGCGGATAGATATTGCCTAATTGCTTTTAACTTTATGTTTTATTTTTGCGACTTCGAACTTATTTACGTTTTATCTCGCAGCCGCACTATCTCCTCCCCTAGAGCCCGTCGAGTCATTGGCCGACCCCGAAGCAAAGAAAGAAGATGAAATTACTAAAGTGGCCGAAGCTATTATGGATGAAGCTGTTACTCAACTACTAAACGAAGCTGCTGAAGCAGTTTTAAAAGAAGAATAGCTGTTATTGTGAAAACATTTGGAATGTAATATTTGCTGAACAAAGTGTGTAACATCTTGTAGTCTTGAATGTAATATATAAGCTATTTGTGACTCAATTCTTTACAATGCATGAAACTTTACGTACATACCATTTTTGAGCCTTCGGCGAAAAAACACCTTCCCTTTTTTTCATGCTTCGTGAAGAATATCCATATTCCATAAAAACATTAAGCTTCGTGAGCAATAGATCTCCTTCCACATTAGAGCTGATGAAGCTGTACTTCTTCAAATCATTTTGTGCTTTAGCACAACTTCTTCGAAGCAATTTCCGAAGATCTATATTGTATCCCCTTCTTGTGCCATTGAAGCAATATGATGTATGATGTTATGCTATGCAAAATGATATTCGTGCCGAAGATACACACACATTCCCTCAGTGGAATACACAATCACTTTGCCGTTTATTTTTCGGCTTCACCGCTTATTTTTCGGTGTATCAGCGTTGACTTTTCGCTGTAAGTTCTGCATCCCCTTAGGAACGTCTTTTGACCTTCTTCGCCTTCTATTTCGGCGGTATTCGCGTTGACTTTTCGCGCTTCGCCTTATATTTCGGCGGAATTAGCGTTTATTTTTCGCTATAAGCTCTGCATTCCCTTTGGAACGACTTTTGAGCAGAAAACTTACGCTGCGCTCCCTTAGGAACGACTTTTTGTAGCTTCGGCAAGCTTACGTTGCGTTCCGTAGAACGACTTTTTATAGCTTCGGAGATATTTTTTGTAGCCACAAGTTCTCTTAGGAACGAATTTTCATGCTTCGGCAACTTTTGGACTCCGTAGATCTGTGGAGAAGGTATATTTTCATTATGACAAAAATGAAGCTATTACAAGAAATTGAAAATGACAAGAAAAACTTAGGCTTTCAATGATTGTTCCTTATTAAAAAGAAAATGATGACGAATGCAAAAACTGCTTTAGAGGTTTGATATCTCCTAGTAGATGTGCTTCGATTCTGGCACAGTACTGTTGACTGTGCGAGCTTCGGACTCCTCCCTGAAGTCCCGCTGTTGGTGATTATGCTAGCTCCCTTCTGGCTGCTGGCCTCGAGAATATGCGGGTTGTATTGGAGGTGGAGGTGGAGGCTGTTGCCAAGATGCTTGTGATTGGCTAGCCGAAACAACAGAAGCTGCAGAATGGTTACCCACATACTCTGGTATGTATGGTGAGTGATACGAAGTAGTGTGCATGACCTGCTTCGGCTGGTTCTGTTGGGCTGCTGCTTCTGCTATCTCCTTCTGTATTTGAATGGTGACATGGCACATTCTTGTAGTATGGCCCTTGTCCTCACCGTAGAATAGGCAATAAATTTTCCTGGGCTGATCCCAAACCTCCCTCCGAAGCACCTGGCGCCTCTGTCCCTTGTTGCTGGCGGCCGAGGGTAACTTTGTTGCTGCCCCGAAGCCTGCGTGGAATATTGCGGCCTCTGTTGCTGACTTCCTCTGTCGTCATTCTGAGTAGAGTGGATTGATCTGACGTGCCTTGGGTGGATTCTCCCTCCGAAGCCCCTGGTCATTTCGGAGAACCTGTAAGCTTCCTCCCTTCTCTCACGAAAGTCATTATCAGCGCGGATGTATTCATCCATTTTCTGAAGCAGTTTCTCCAGGGTCTGAGGGGGCTTCCTGGCAAAGTATTGGGCCGTAGGTCCTGGCCGAAGCCCCTTAATCATGGCCAAAATGACAATTCATTGGGCACTGTTGGCGCTTGTGCCCTCAGACGCAAGAACCTTCGGACGTCCGCCTGAAGGTATTCTTCGTGATCTTGTGTGCACTGGAACAAAGCTTGAGCGGTGACTGGCTTCGTCTGAAACCCTTGGAAACTGGTGATCAGCATGTCCTTCAGCTTCTGCCATGATGTGATTGTTCCTGGCCGAAGAGAGGAGTACGAAGTTTGTGCAACATTATTGACTGCCATGACGAAAGACTTCGCCATGACTGCAGTATTGCCACCATACGAAGATATGGTTGCTTCGTAGCTCATCAGAAACTGCTTCGGGTCTGAGTGTCCGTCATACATGGAGAGCTGGGGTGGCTTGTAAGACGGGGGCCAAGGTGTAGCCTGCAGTTCTGCTGATAGAGGAGAAGCATCATCAAAAGCAAAATTTCCATGATGGAAATCCTCATACCAGTCATCCTCATTGAAGAAGCCCTCTTGGTGAAGCTCTCTGTGCTGGGGCCTTCGATTTTGCTCATCTTGAGCAAGATGATGAACTTCTTCTGTGGCTTCGTCAATCTGCCTTTGTAGGTCAGCTAGCCGAGCCATCTTTTCCTTCTTCCTTTGCACTTGCTGATGGAGCATTTCCATATTCCTGATCTCTTGGTCCAACTCGTCCTCCTGGGGCGTTGGACTGGTGGCCTTCCTCTTCTGGCTTCAGGCCTCTCGAAGAGAAAGGGTCTCCTGGTTCGGGTCCAGCGGTTGCAGAGCGGCAGCCCCTGTCACTGAAGCTTTCTTTGGCGGCCGGAGGTGGGCGCCAATGTTGGGGACTTGTTCTCAAAAGCTATGAATTAAGAACAAGGCAACACAGAGAACGTTAAACGTTAAGGTCCTTCGTCCTTTGGAACATTATTTCCCTTGGGATATAATGATTCTCGGACGAAGGTTATGAAGGACATACCTTCGTAAGTCACAATATATAATACTGAAGAAAGAATCACGTAAAAAACAAAAGTTAATATGAACAGTCATATCTTATTATTAACTCATTTCTATTTTATTACTATGGAAAAATAGAAATGATATTAAGTTACAAGTGTACCTTTGGCTTGAATGAAGGTAAAGATACAAGTTTGACGCAAAAGCAAATGCCAAGTCAGCGTGAACAGTACGGGAGCACTGTTCATCTATTTATAGGCACGGGACGCAGCACATGTAAAATTACACCCATGCCCTTTTCATTTGCTAATAACTCTATAGTAACCCGTCGAGGTCTAAATAGCCTTTTCATCTTTAAGTCGGTTTCCTTTTCTGCTATCATGCCGAAGCTCTTCTGCGCACAGCTTCGGCTTCGCGCCATCCTTCGTATTCCTTTTGTGCTTCTTCACATTGTGGTTTTAACTCAAGTCCGAAGATATCTGTTCATGCATCATATTCCAGAAACTTTGTTAAATCATGTTTTTGAGGACCTTCGGAAGCCGAAGGCCCCCAACACGAGGTCCATGAAGATTAAATGCGGCTATAAAAATACATATTTTGTGTACTGCTCACACACTTGTTTTGTGGCCTTTAAGACCTGTTTTATTATCTCAAGACATTTGTATATATTCCTAATTCACTGTGTTACTTCACGAACTCCCTGAGAACTTTCTTTTATCGCACATTTATTTTGTGATGACTAAGAACAATAGATCTGTTGGTTCTCATAGATGCAAACATGACCATTGTAATATAACTTCCAAGCTGCTTATGATGCTAGGTTTGTAGAATGTAAGATTTTACTATTACAAATATATGTATGCTTATACAATGATGTAATACGATTCTATAGATATTGCTATACCTACCTACAACATCATTTTTCCTATTGTACATACATCGATTCGCTTTTCTAAATGCATTGTTAAAAAACTCGTGCAAAGCGCGAGCAAGTTACTAGTATATATAGTACCGGCACCAAGCTAAGCACGCAGCATATCCCTGCAGGGCTAGAGAACCACAGCTGCACCACAAGCTAGCTAAGCTAAGCGCCACAGGTTTTCTCCCGACGACCATGGCTAGAGGAGGAAATGGTATCCCGCCGGCTTCGCAAGATGCTCACCACTTCGCTGCTATTCCGGAACGGAAAGACCGCGGCTGGAGCTTCGCCCAGGAAGATCCACATCGTCCATCTGTGAGGAGGCATGTGCACGCCGCTGGCACCACATGCGCTAGTAGGGGTCTTCCTGCACAGGCTCGACACAAGAACGAGGAGAAACCGGCGCATTTCATCCCTGGCATCTCCAACTCCAGGCCTAGCCATCAAGCTACGGAGGAGCCGTGGGACTCCAAGCCTACCTCATCTGTGGCAATAATCCTCATGGAGGCGTTGCAGCACCAAAAGGCTGAGCTGAAGGAAAAGGCACACCAATTAAAGGGTCGCTTCCCTTATTTCAGGAAATAGGAGAGGATGTAGTTGAACAATCTAAAACAGCGCTGTAACCGTCTGGCTTGTGTCTTTGATTTGTTGAATTTGATGAGCTAATTAATTTGTATGTATGCCTACATCATGCGTCTGCATACACGCGCGCGCCCACCTTGTCTGTCTTTGTGTCAAGTAATTCGTATATCATCTTATTCTCCTGTCAGGTAGCATGTCCACAATGATAATAGGGCCCCCCAACAGGTTCAGGTTCTATTCAGTTTTGTACAAAATTCGATTCAGATATTGGATTGGATTCACAGGCAGCATATTCATCGCAAGGTTCATATCCAGCTCACATAAGGCAACACTATCAGAACATCAGCCTTAAATGCTCGATGCAGGAAGGCTAAATGGTGTCTTCCTTGATCTTAATCCATAAATCAGTTTCTTTTTTTCTTTTTTGAAAAGGCGGTACTGCAGGGGGGCATGCAGTATTTCTTATTTATTAATTAAATGTGTATGTTGAGCACCATATTGAGCCGCCGGACGGTCCAGGCTTGGGTCCGAACGGTCCGTGGTCTGGACGGTCCGTGCCTGTGGTCCAGACGATCCGCGCGCGCAGAGCCAATTAGGGTTTCGAGTTTCTTGCTGCAGTTGTTGGCTAGATTCGCGGAATTAGCTCGGGAAATTTGTTTGTAACGGGTCCAGCCCCCCTCCTCTATAAATATAGAGGATCACGGCCGATTAAGCATCAACAATCGAATCAATAATCAGTTTATCTCGCATTTATTTCTTGTACATTTAGGAGTAGTTCTAGTCTAGTTCTAGTTTAGCCTTCCAATCCCTAAATTCTCCGCTTCTATTCGACTCTACGTCGATTAGAGGAGTCTAGGTCGGCCTGCCGAGCCTAGACAATACCTAGGATCTCTCCTCCCCGATAGGATCCCTCCCGGGAGCGAGATCCAGGCGTCGCCGGCGACCTTCGCCGCCCTGCGCATGCGCGGACCGTCCGGCCCATCAGGCAGGAAACTCTAGCCCTGCTCCAGGCCGCGGACCGTCCGCGCCTGTGCAGAGAGCACCGCTGCCGGTTCTCACGCAGTGATTGGCGCCCCCCAAAAGGCACCAACACACTTTTTGGCGACTCCGCTGGGGAAGATTTCATATAGATCTATCAAGATCGGCCATCAATGGTCGGTTCATAGGATAGCTCTGAAGTTTCCACCAGCAATATCATCAAGCCGACATGGAAAACCTTATCGGCTGAAGAACAACTCCTATTCGACGAGCGCCAGGAGCAGCTGATCCAGGAAGCAAAGGCAAAATTCCTGGCCGACTTCAAGGTGGACATGAACAACAAAGTTGTTCGGTAACAGGCAACAGATCTGGTTTCGCTCTGATCTACTACGAATATCCCCAATGTAAGTGACACCAATGAGCTCCAATCTCTTAAAGCTTACATAGACGAACAGCGAGAGCAAATGCAACATATCGTAGGGGATATACAAAATAATTATAAAAGGATAATGCGTGCATTTGATAAGTCTATTATTGCAAATTTTCCTTCGCACAAGGTTAAACTGGGGGAAAACACAAGTAATTCATCGGCTACAGGTTGTCAATACGAGTCACAACCCCTTTATGGGATGCCGATATACATGTACCCTGGGCAACAACAGCCTCCCACGCACATCAGCGATAAATTTGCCAATCTGCGCATGTCCAGACCGACCGCATGTGAGCGCGGACCGTCCGGGCCAGCAACGGCCGGTCCCATTTTTAATGATTTACCGAGATATGCGTCCGAGCCGCCACTTGCTACGCGAGCCCTAAACTACCCAGTCGGACCGTCCACATACAGCGACGGACGGTCCGCATATGATCACGAATAGTCCGGCCATATGGCCGGATAGTCCGCACACGCAGCCGGACAGTCCGCGTATCCGATCGGACGGTCCGGCATAGGGTTGTTTGAGGAGGATTGTTACCTAAATTCTCATCCGTCCCAGTAACACTTCTCATCGCACTATGCAATGCACCAGCACCATAACTTACCATTTCAAACATGTGGGGGAGAGTACTTTCCGGCCCACAGAAGGCCGGGAAGAGATGACCGGTCCTATGAACCACATAGGGCAAATATTAGTACACCACAAAACTCAAGTCAATGGGAGGGGAGAGGACATACCAACATCCAAACAACCTCACCCGTATTGGACCAAAGAACCGGTGATATAGTAAGAGAGGAAATAGCTAGGGCGTTCCGAGATAAGCTCGGAGTTAGTATAGTCCCTAGGGGCAGTCATATCGGAAACCTTATGATAGACAATTTGACCATCTCCCATACCCACAGGGGACCAGAATACCCGAATTCGCAAAGTTTTCGGGTGACCAAGGAAATAGCACGCGTGAGCACATAGACCAGTTCTTAGCACAATTAGGAGAATTGGCCGACACCGAAACATTCCGTGTGCATTTATTTTCATTATCTTTAACAGGGGCTGCATTCGCATGGTATGCCACGCTCCCTCCTAATTCCATTTTGTCGTGGGGAGACTTAGAACAAAACTTTCATGGCCATTTCTTCTCTGGTGATTACGAGCTAGATTTAGTAGACCTAGTGACCTTACGACAAGGGAAAGACGAATCGGTTAATGATTACATCCGGAGATTCCGAGATACGAGAAACCGATGTTTTCAAATTCATTTAGCAGAAAAACAATTGGCGGGATTAGCCTTTGATGGATTGCGTTATTATTTAAAAGAAAGATTAGAAGGCGTCTAGTTCTTTACGCTAGCACAGTTACATCAAAGAGCTTCGGCTTGTGAAAGCCGAAGCAAAGAACTAGCCAAAACAGTTCATCACGATGTAAAGATAATAGAATGCGATCAAAGTAGTTCGGACGACGAATCAATGGAAGTTTACGCTACCGAAATGGTTTGGTCCAAGCAAGCCAAATTTTCAGCTTGTCCCTCCTTGCAGCCGGTTCAAAAGAAACGGCAAGAGGAGGTTAAGTTTACATTTAATGTTGGCAAATGCGATAAGTGTAAGACCCAAAATTAGTAAAAAAAAGGTTTAATTATAAAATAAATAAAAATATAGCTATTATAGTGCTTTGGGAATTAGGGAATGAGAAAAGAAATTTGTAATAAAGTCAACTATTGTTAGAGTCAAATATGAGAAAGATAATAAAATAGTAATATTTAAAATAATATGGTTGATATTCACATTTGGATTTCAATTGAGACATTTGGAAAATCTGAAATTTAAAACAAGAGTATAAATTTGAGTTTGAATAATTGAGTTTGGAATTAGGAATAGAAAATGGGAGAGAAAATTTCAACTAAGTCATTTATTCCTCCCTAAATAAATAACAAGGAAAATAATAAATAATAAGATTGATAATAGTAGAGGTTACATTCACAGTAGTATTAATTTTGACACTTGAGAGATTTGAAATCCAAAATGGTGGTTTAATTTCAAATTTGGAATAAGGAATTGTAACTAGAGAACCAAATAAAAAAAGAGAAGAAGAAAAGAATGGTGCTCGCGTGTGCCTGGGCCGAATTTTCCTCGTGGCCCATTCACTTCCCACCTGCGCGGCCCACTCTGCTCACCGCGTGCCTCAAGACGACAACTGGGGCCGCTTCGTCAGGTATTCCCTCCTCTCGAACTCCACGCACGCCGCCTGAATCGGTTGCGACAAGCCCAGCCGAGATCACCGGAAATCACCACCAGACTCCGCGATTTCTTAGGTTCTAGCAAATAAATATCGTGCCCCGCTTTCCCCCTAGCCATCTTCAACATGGGTAAAACCCCCCATAAACCAAGCTCACGGGGGAACTCATCGGTCCGCCGTGCGCACACGGGGGCGCCGCCGTGGAACCACGTCCACACCGTCGCTCAAGATCCTATTGCTTGTCCTGGGGCTTCACCATTTTGGGAGGAAGGTTCTGGTTGTCTGGCGGTCCAAGATCGGTCATCGAGGCACCAGGAATTCCTCGCCAGTACAGATACACCGCTGTCGGGCCGCCTTCGCCGTGGCCAGGGGATTCCGCACCGCCGGGCTTGGTAAGCATTGCTTCCGCAGTTTCGCCTTTGTCTCTAATGCAAGTAGCGCCATTCGGGGTATCAGTTGGGGCTCTATGGCGTCGATCCGTGGGACGTCCCTGGGGCCGGACAGTCCACAGTTCGGACGGTCCGCGCCTGTGGTCCGGACGGTCCGCGCACGCAGAACCAGTTAGGGTTCCAAGTTTCTTGCTGCAGTTTTTGGCTAGATTCACGGAATTAGCTCAGGAAATCTGTTTGTAACAGGTCTAGCCCCCCTCCTTTATAAATACAGAGGATTACAACCGATTAAGCATCAACAATCGAATCAATAATCAGTTTATCCTTCCAACCGATTAAGCATTTATTTCTTGTACATTTAGGAGTAGTTCTAGTCTAGTTCTAGTTTAGCCTTCCAATCCCCAAATTCTCCCCTTCTCTTTGACTCTTTGTCGATAAGAGGAGTCTAGGTCGTCCTGCCGAGCCTAGACAACACCTAGGATCTCTTCTCCCCGATGGAGTCCCTCCCGGGAGCGAGATCCAGATGTCGTCGGTGACCTTCGCCGCCCCTACGCACGCAAGGACCGTCTGGCCCGTCAGGCAGGAAACTCTAGCCCTACCCCAGGTCGCGGACCGTCCGCGCCTGTGCAGAGAGCACCATCGCCGGTTCTCATGCAGTGATTGGCGCCCCAAAAAGGCACCAACAGTGTATATACTGGTTTTACATGGAACGATTTGTACAGGCGATATTACAAAGTGTTCACGTATTGTTTGACCTCCTCCACTATTTCTTGCTTCATTCTAAAACAGATAAGAAGCATCTCTTTTTTGAACAATGTCACACACCATTGTACTATAGGTGGCATATTTTCAAATATCCCTCCATTTCTACACTTCCAGATGCACCTGTTAGCACCGTTCAGACTCCAAACACTAGAAAGGACCGATTGGCGGTGCTCTCTGCGAAGGCACGGACGATCCATGGCACAAGGTCAGACGGTCCACGACCTAGTGCAGGAATGACTCCTCCTCTGCGTACGTCAGGACGGTCCGTGCCTAGGGCTCAAATGGTCCGCGATCGCGCAGAGGGTCTTCTTCGCAGTAGACCTAGATATCGCTTCCCGAGAGGGACCCCATCGGGGAGGAGAGATCGTAGGGTGTGTCTTGGCGTCGGCAGGACACCCAAGACGCCTCTAGTCGACATAGAGCCGAAGAGAGGTGAAGATTTGAGGAAGAAGGAGGCTTAACTAGGGCTAAACTAGGGCTTGATTTGATCGAGAAATAGACTTGATTTGATCGATTGTGGGGGTTCAATCGGTCGTAGCCCTTCATCTATATAAAGGGGGAGGTCTGCACCCGTTACAAGTCGTTTCCCGAGCTAATCCCGCAGTTTTAGCTAACAAATCCTGTGAGAAACTTGGAACCCTAACTGACTCTGCGCATGTGCGGACCGTTCACGCCACCACCGCGGACCGTCCGGACTGTGGATCATCTGGCCTCAGGGCCAGACCATCCGCGAGGATGTTTCTTATGCTCAACATATGCCCCCTGCCTTTTGGTGGAGGTTGACGAACCAAAAGCATATGAACTAAGCCTGGTGCAAGCCACCAGCTTTTTCAATCCAATATGGTGATCATTCAATAGAGCCCCAATGCATAAAAGCCATTTAGGATTGCATCTTTCTTGGCCATGACCATTTGATCAATGGATCAAAAGGAATAGAATGGAGGTGCCCCCTAGCTTGAATAGACAAAGGGAGTACGCATGTACCATGGGTTCATCGTCGTACCATTCCATATTTGAACAGGACAATACATCAACGTTGAGTAGGTGGGTGGAAAGCATCTTGGCATGACAGGATGATCATGCGATGCTTGTTGCGTCGTCTTTCGGTCCGTTTTACTCGGTCGTTTTGTTTTAGTGGGTGACCAAGGTTTCTTTGTTGGCCGATCTCGTAGAGCGGCCTTCTTGCCAGCATATTTGGCTAGCAATTGATCAAAAGTAGGGCCAGCTTTTACCAGCCAACCATGTGCGTCATGTTGGCTTTGCCCTTGCGTCTCTTTCCTTGCTTTGTGTGGACGCTGATGCCTGTGGCCATGGGCGGATTGTCTGGCTGAGTCAGCCAGACCGTCTGTATCGTTCGCATGTAGGTGTCAGACCGTCCACGATTCTCATGTCAAGTTGTCGTGCTCGACTCCTCAATTGAGTTTGCCCTACGGTGCCTCCGGACTCGTTAGTCTTCTTGTCTGGAGCCTTCCAAACAATCTCTTCTTGTGATATATTTGACATGTGAGGATCACCAATGGTGATGTTTTCACCTTTTCCTTTATCGGCCACTTCAGGCTGAACCAAGACCTTTTTGCATGTGGGTTCTATTGTATTGACAAGAAATGGTTATGTGTCCACTTGCATCTCCTGAAAAGCCAACCGGCCCTCATTTATGGCCGATTGTATCTGTCATCGAAAAACATTACAATCATCGGTAGCATGGAAAAAGAATTATGCCACTTACAATAAGCACATCTCCTTAATTCATCCTAGGAGGAATAGTATGAGTTAATTTAATGTTGCCATTTTTAGTAGCTCGTCAAATATCCTATTGCATTTGGCAACATTAAAGGTAAATTTAATCTCTTCTTGCCGATTCTTTTGAACTGGCTGTAAGGAAGAACATGCAGAAGATTTGGCTTTTGTTGGCCAAACAAACTCAGCGATATATACATCTACGGATTCATCATCTGAACTATCATGCTCTACTAGATGTATAGTATGGGCGACCAATTTTGGTATCTCTTTAAATTGGCTTTCACAGGCTAAAGCCCGCTGATGTAGCTGAGCTATTGAAAAGAACTGGATCCCATCTAATTTGTCTCTTAAGTAGGATAGCAACCCATTAAAATCTAGCCTTGCTAGCTCTTTGTCTGTGACATGGATCCGAAAGCATCAGTTTCTAGTGTCTCGGAACCTCCGGATATAATCGTTAACCGATTCTTTGTGTCCCTATCGGACTAAAGCTAAATCAGCTAGCCCTAATTCATATTCCCCAGAAAAGAAATATTCATGAAACTTACTCTTTAAATCATTCTAGGAATTAATGAAATTAGGAGGCAGTGCGGTGTACCATGCAAAAGCGGTACCAGTAAGGGATAAATAAAATAAACGAACACGAAATGCTTCCCCATTGACCAATTCGCTTAGGTGTGCTAGGAACTGGCCTATATGTTCATGTGTGCTTCTCCCATTTTCACTAGAAAACATAGAAAATTCTGGTATCCTTGCCCCTTGTGGATATGCGACAGTGCAAACCGGTGATCATATGGCTTTTGATATGATTGCCCCACTCTAACTACACTAACTCCGAGCCTATCTCAAAATAGTTCAGCCATCTCTTCCCTAATTTTCTCCATTGCGCCCGATGGCAGACCACCGGACCCTAGATTGTGGGGCTCATTTGGTCAGGCATTGTTATGCCAACCTTCTTGCCATGACCGATCGATAATGTTGATCGACCTATGATCGTATGGCATGTTGTGGTTTAAATATGTAGGGGACGAAACGTACTGTTGCTATGATGTGTAATAATTTGGTACATAATGTGCGACAGTAGGTTGTGTGTATGTGTATCCGGTCTGTCCGGTGGTACATCCGAACTGATCGGTTGTGTTCGCTATTATTGGGGCGCCATACGGTAGCCCTGGTGCGGTCCCGGACAGTCCGGCAGGGAAAGCCGGATGAACTGCGTAAGGGTCGGACTCTCCAGGCAAAAGCTCGGACGGTCCGACCATGTCTAGGGGCCATGATCTGCCAAGCAGGGACGGTGGTGGTGGTATTTGCCCTGGATATAAGTTCATCAGCATACCATATAATGGCTGGGGCTGCAAATCCCCATTTGTCACCGATATATTAGACGTAGATATCCTGTTACTAGTTTCATATGATGGAAAACTAGGAGCAACAGACTTCTCCAACGTAAGCGTTAATTTTCTAATTGATTCTTCTAACCCTCCAATCTGTTGTTTCATTTGATTCTGCTGATGATCTACATACTGTTTAATAGATTGGATGTCGTCGGGTTTACTTACGTTGGGGACTTGAAGCGAAGATAGAAGAGATGCGACGTCGGTCTCTTCATGTTTGACAACTTTCTAGTGACAATCCATCGTGTATTGTGACAAGAACTTATCCTTCGCTTGACGCATGTAGTCCTCGTGTTGTTGTTGCTCATCGGTCATCAGACTTTCAATAGCCAGCTTTAGGATATTGTCTAGGGAGATATCGGTGTGATCTTTAGAACCGGCCATTTGAGGGCCTGATTTTTAGTAGATCTAGACACTGGTCCCCAGTGGAGTCGCCAAAAAGTGTGTTGGTGTCGATCCGGGCGTCAAACACTAGAAAGGACCGCCTGGTGGTGCTCTCTATGGAGGCGCGGACAGTCCACGGCACAGTTCCGGACGGTCCGTGACCTAGCGCAGGAGTGATTCCTCCTTTGCGTACGTTCGGACGGTCTGCGATGGTGTTGGGGGCCTTCGTCCTCCGAAGGTCCTCAAAAACATGATTTGACAACGTTTTCCAAGTGGATTATATGAACAGGTATCTTCGGACTCAGAATTATTGTAACACCCGGATTTTAGGGGTCCAAAACCCGGGCGTAAACATAATCACCAGGTGTGCTGGGACCAAGTCTCACACATATGATGAATCATGGCACAGGATCGAATGTCACATCTTTATATATAACAGGAGTTCTATACAAAATAAATAATTACATAATAAGGAGACAACGGTCCAGCAACCCAAAGTTGACTGGGAGACGACGACCTAGACCTCTCACGAACTTGCCACAGCATCCTCCAAGCGCCTCATCCGGTGGTACCTGTTCTTGACCTGTGGGGTGTGTGAGACAGCAAGAGTGAGCTCACATACGTTCATCGCTCAACAAGTTGTGGGGAATAATGTGCATGAACTCGCCAAAGGTGGGAGCTCACGTGAAGTGTAAGGCTTACCAAAGAAGATGGTTAGAGCTGAGCATTGCTTTTAAAGTTGGTCAAAATTTTATTAGCAGTTGCTAAGTATAAGTAAATACCAGCCCAATTAAATAGTAGAACAAAAGTAACAACTTCACCTGCGATGCAATGCATATGACAAATTGAGTTTAAGTTCCATAATTTAATCATGTGAGGGTCCGAGCCGCTCATGACCGTGAGCACGGCTAGTATACTAGTTTTACACTCTGCAGAGGTTGCGCATCTTTACCCACAAGTCGTGTATCCCATGTCGCCTGGGTTTGCAAGGCCCTTAGACACTACCGAGGTGAATGGCTAGGGATCCACTACGAGGCCTTTACAAAGTTCCACTAGCTTCCGAAAACCCGCTACAGTTTATAGGAAGATCCAGTACAGGGTTCCTGGCTGACAGCCATCGCAGCAAAATCAACCAGGGACCTCCCCGCACTGACCTCTCCCCTACTGCCCTTGCCCCTTTCGGGTAAGGTAGTCTTCCACTAGCTTTCCTAATTAGTCAGCCAAGGGCGTCCCATTAAACCCTTGTGGTAGCACTGTTTTCCCGGGTGGTCGCTCCATGTTCCCATTAATTTAATGATCTTAACATGAACAATAATAATAACAAGATAATAACAGAATAATCATGAATAATGAATCTCCATACCCAATCCACATAAAGCAATAGCAAGTACTACCCAAAAATATTTCAGGGGTGAACAAGGTATAGAGGTAACCAAAACTGGAGTAACATAAAGGCTCCCATCAAAATTAACCTATGCAGATCATTAAAATTAATAAGAACATGACTGGGAAAAGTAAGTGATCAAGGGCACAACTTGCCTGGGACTTGAGATTCCAGGTACCAGGATGATCTTCAGGTGACTCGTGACCTCACTGCTAGTCGTAGCAATACAAACAAACATTGTATAGGCAAAATTAACATTACACCAAACATAAGTACAAACTGAATAATAATAATCTACGCGTTGCTACGAGATCGTAGGAACAAGAACCACTAAATTTGGAGTTATAGTTACTTAGTTATGAATTTCTGAAGTTATTAAGCACCTAGAACAGATTAATTCCAATGAACAATTTTGCTTCAAGTTTCATGGCTAAAAAGTGTTACTAGTTGATAGGCAATATTATAACAAAATTATTGCAACTGGAATGACTCAATTTGGAGTTAAGATGAATTTAATATGAATAATACAAGTTTCTGGATTTATTTTTGTATTAAAAATCAATTTCCAGAATTAATTCTCTAATTTTACTACTCTCTGGACCGCGCAACAAATTCTGTAGAGTACAGGGGCCCCTGCGTAAGTGTTCTCAAGACTCAGAACAACATCCGCATGGACGGCGGGTTTATTTTAGTAAAACACAGGGTCTCTTTAGCAATTTGTTGAGGCCGAAAGGGTATCGCATGATCTTAGCCGTCCGATCCGATCCCAACGGATCAGATTAGACCCCCGACTCGGTACGCGCCTGATTTAATCTCTACCGCTTGTTTTCAATCCGAAGGCCCGAGTTCTATTACTATGGGACCCCATCTCCATCGCCCAACTACAATCGAACGGTCAGCATCCATCTTCTTCCTCCAGCCACACCCACCGATCACGGCGCCCAGACAGCGGTGGCAATACGCCGGCGAGCACGAATCCCCAGCCCTGAAGCTCGATTCCCACATCCACTAGGGAATACATAATGTAGGTGCCGCGGGGAAACCGAGAGGCACACATCCACTACGGATTACGCCGATGGGAGTCTTGCCCACGTAGAGCAGCGGCACAACGGCGGTGCCAAGGCCACGGTGAGAAATTCCCGGCCAATGGTAGCGACAAAACCCACCGCGGGAGGCGCCAGACGAGGTTAAGACGAGGGCGATTCTCACAGAGGGGCTCATACCGATGATTGGAGCCACGAGGAGGTCTGACCACGGCGAGACGCACCCCCGCGGCGGCAGCCTCGCCCTGCCGAGCCGTTATTGTCACCGTAGCCCCGATTCCTCCCGGTTGGCGCCACGATCTACTTCCCAGAGACACTGAGAAGCGCCCAGACAGGTCACCGAGGACCCGACGACGCTGGTGGCCCGGTTCCCACGGTGGCGGCTCCCGGCTGACTCCGCGCTCCCCTAACTCACACCCAGAGCTTGATGCGCCACGAAGGTTTTCTGGTGACGAGCAGGGACGGCGGCCGGGTTTTATAGGCGGAGTCCGCGAGGAGCGAGTCCAGGGGAAAGCGGCAACAGAATCCTGGTGTAGTGCGAGAATCGCGGCATCGGTAGCGGCAGTCTGGTCACGAGGTAGGGGATGACTCCCGCACACCCGGGCCCATGCTTCAGCGAAAAGGGGGAGTCGCTATCGAGCCCCAGAGACCGACAACGCGGGCCCCGCAGAACAGCGATCGCACACGCCCCGGGTGGCTGCCAGGGCGGGCCCATCGGTCGGCGCCTGAGAGCGCAGCCCTGAAGTGGGCGGCGGGAGTGGAGAAATGGGCCAGCCGGGGGTTTTGGGCCCAATTCGACCCCCCATTTTTTTTTGTTCTTTTATTATTTTTGTTTTGCATTTCTTTCTTAATTTCAAAGTTTAGTATTTGAATTCAAATTCGTTTGTGAGTTCACACATAGGTTTAAATGTACCAATAAAGCACTAGTGTGAAAAATTATAATTAATCATATATATCTTGTTTTATAATGTATATCCTTTTCCATTTCTATCTCATTATCTTTCCCCATTCCTCTTTCCATTTTCAAATTGCAGATATCCAAATTAAATTCAACTCCTGTTTTAAATTTAAAATTTCCCAAAAGTCTCAATCGAAATCCAATTGTGAATATCAACCATATTATTTTAAATATTACCATTTTATTCTCTTTCTCATATTTGACTCTAACGATGGTTGACTTCATTACAAATTTCTTTTCTCATTACCTAAAGCACTACAACAACTATATTTATTTATTTATTTATAAAAAAAATTTCTACTAATTTTGGGTCTTACAAATCCTACCCCCCTTAAAAATAATCTCGTCCTCGAGATTTGTAAGAGAAGGAATGTATACTCATATTGTTCTCGGAACATATGCACAAACAAAGAAATCTCAGCATGAGGTGTAATTCTTTAACAAAACATAGGGTCAATAGACCTTATTGTTCCTTCTAAAATAATATCATATCATCTTCTAACTAAAGTAACATCTAGATCTTACAAATCATCATAATTTATATCTATGTAGCTTGGTGGAGCTGGTGGTGGTGGTGGAGGTTGTTGTTGTTGTTGTCTCTCCAACCGTGCTTGCCTTATTTCTTGGCGGACCCGACGTATTTCCTCGCGTTGTTGTCTTATCTGGTTTTGCATCTCGGTCACCAGGTCTGTTAATTGTTGTATTACCAGTCTTTGGGCAGCAACCACTTGTTTGGTTTCAATAGGTGGAGGATTTGGAGAATTCATTTTTGTTTGCTGTTGCGTGATAATCTTTCCTTTCCTGGTATTGACCATGAAAGTTAGAAGCATATGGTAATAGTTTTGCAAAGGAAATTATTCAATAAGCGGAATAAGCTAGTAGCTGGTTATAATCTGAAGATCTTTTAGTAGGGCTAAATCTTTGTTTTATATCCAGATTGGGGTAACCAGTTGTATAAGGTGAATATCCAAGGGTAAGATGGAATCTGTCAAGATGAGAGATATGTATGGGTGAGATAGACTACATGATGTAGGTCAAAATTTGGTTTGATGTCAGGTGGTGGTTGATAGATTATGCAATCCATTAAGACTCTATTGATTGGGTAAGTTATGTAACTTGTTATATAGGTCGAGTTGTTGTGTATGGCCAAGTTGATATAAGTCTCCAAATTAGGTTTAAGTAATTTAGGAGTATGGCCTTATCCTTTGTATCAGCATTAAGTAACTCAATCCATCTTAGATCATATTGGATTAGATAGAATCCAGATTAGGTTGGTATGACTAGATTAAACTAGTTAAGATTAGCTAGATCTACCAGGGTAGGATAAATATTATTAGGATATGTTAGAATCTTTTAAGATAGGATGGATTATATGATATAGGTAGGTCATTGTTCAAGGATGAGTTGGTATAAGACATTAATTTAGGTTAAGATATATTTGTAGAGACAGTGTCTAACCTATATCACCAACTTAACTAACTTGTTAATAACTCACTTTAGATTGGGTCATATTTAGATTAGATAGAATCTGGATTAGGTTGGATATAACTAGATTAGACTAGATAATATCTAATTACTTTGGATTAGATCTTGGTTATTACTCTAGAGTGGGATCAATATGCTAATTTAGGCAAGATGAATTCATAAGGATAAGGTAAAATCTTTTGAGGTTAGTTAGATCTGGTACGAAAGGTTAGAATCTTTTTCGAGATAAGATGGATCTGTTAAGATAAGGGAGAATCTTTTAAGATAAGATGAATTGGTTAGAATGAGAGTTTTTAGGATAAGATAAATCTCTTTAAGCTAGATATGTTCCAATGGGGACAATCTAGGTTGTCTAGTTATTTTATAAATATATTTTAATACCTATGTGTATATGCAGATGCAATTGTGGACATTACTCCACAACTCATCACACTCAAACAAAGATCCAAATCAGACAAGTATCATAAGAACAAACATTCAAGCATATAAATATTTACAAAAATAGTTTTGTTTTTGTTCCTAAGAGTAGGTCTCCTATTCCTAAAGTCACTTTAGGCACAGGATTTCAAAGTGTGAAATCCAAGTTTGTCTTTATAAGGAAAAAGTAAGGATAATCAGAGTAAAGCGGAAATAGATGAGAAAAGATTAAGATAAGTTTAGAAAAGAATCAGAATAGCAAAGGTAAGTAGATAATGGTTGTCCAGTTCTATCTAGGTTTCGTCCTACAGTCAACATTCCTCTGATACCACTTCTGTAACACCCGGATTTTAGGGGTCCAAAACCCGGGCGTAAACATAATCACCAGGTGTGCTGGGACCAAGTCTCACACATATGATGAATCATGGCACAGGATCGAATGTCACATCTTTATATATAACAGGAGTTCTATACAAAATAAATAATTACATAATAAGAAGACAACGGTCCAGCAACCCAAAGTTGACTGGGAGACGACGACCTAGACCTCTCACGAACTTGCCACAGCATCCTCCAAGCGCCTCATCCAGTGGTACCTGTTCTTGACCTGTGGGGTGTGTGAGACAGCAAGAGTGAGCTCACATACGTTCATCGCTCAACAAGTTGTGGGGAATAATGTGCATGAACTCGCCAAAGGTGGGAGCTCACGTGAAGTGTAAGGCTTACCAAAGAAGATGGTTAGAGCTGAGCATTGCTTTTAAAGTTGGTCAAAATTTTATTAGCAGTTGCTAAGTATAAGTAAATACCAGCCCAATTAAATAGTAGAACAAAAGTAACAACTTCACCTGCGATGCAATGCATATGACAAATTGAGTTTAAGTTCCATAATTTAATCATGTGAGGGTCCGAGCCGCTCATGACCGTGAGCACGGCTAGTATACTAGTTTTACACTCTGCAGAGGTTGCGCATCTTTACCCACAAGTCGTGTATCCCATGTCGCCTGGGTTTGCAAGGCCCTTAGACACTACCGAGGTGAATGGCTAGGGATCCACTACGAGGCCTTTACAAAGTTCCACTAGCTTCCGAAAACCCGCTACAGTTTATAGGAAGATCCAGTACAGGGTTCCTGGCTGACAGCCATCGCAGCAAAATCAACCAGGGACCTCCCCGCACTGACCTCTCCCCTACTGCCCTTGCCCCTTTCGGGTAAGGTAGTCTTCCACTAGCTTTCCTAATTAGTCAGCCAAGGGCGTCCCATTAAACCCTTGTGGTAGCACTGTTTTCCCGGGTGGTCGCTCCATGTTCCCATTAATTTAATGATCTTAACATGAACAATAATAATAACAAGATAATAACAGAATAATCATGAATAATGAATCTCCATACCCAATCCACATAAAGCAATAGCAAGTACTACCCAAAAATATTTCAGGGGTGAACAAGGTATAGAGGTAACCAAAACTGGAGTAACATAAAGGCTCCCATCAAAATTAACCTATGCAGATCATTAAAATTAATAAGAACATGACTGGGAAAAGTAAGTGATCAAGGGCACAACTTGCCTGGGACTTGAGATTCCAGGTACCAGGATGATCTTCAGGTGACTCGTGACCTCACTGCTAGTCGTAGCAATACAAACAAACATTGTATAGGCAAAATTAACATTACACCAAACATAAGTACAAACTGAATAATAATAATCTACGCGTTGCTACGAGATCGTAGGAACAAGAACCACTAAATTTGGAGTTATAGTTACTTAGTTATGAATTTCTGAAGTTATTAAGCACCTAGAACAGATTAATTCCAATGAACAATTTTGCTTCAAGTTTCATGGCTAAAAAGTGTTACTAGTTGATAGGCAATATTATAACAAAATTATTGCAACTGGAATGACTCAATTTGGAGTTAAGATGAATTTAATATGAATAATACAAGTTTCTGGATTTATTTTTGTATTAAAAATCAATTTCCAGAATTAATTCTCTAATTTTACTACTCTCTGGACCGCGCAACAAATTCTGTAGAGTACAGGGGCCCCTGCGTAAGTGTTCTCAAGACTCAGAACAACATCCGCATGGACGGCGGGTTTATTTTAGTAAAACACAGGGTCTCTTTAGCAATTTGTTGAGGCCGAAAGGGTATCGCATGATCTTAGCCGTCCGATCCGATCCCAACGGATCAGATTAGACCCCCGACTCGGTACGCGCCTGATTTAATCTCTACCGCTTGTTTTCAATCCGAAGGCCCGAGTTCTATTACTATGGGACCCCATCTCCATCGCCCAACTACAATCGAACGGTCAGCATCCATCTTCTTCCTCCAGACACACCCACCAATCACGGCGCCCAGACAGCGGTGGCAATACGCCGGCGAGCACGAATCCCCAGCCCTGAAGCTCGATTCCCACATCCACTAGGGAATACATAATGTAGGTGCCGCGGGGAAACCGAGAGGCACACATCCACTACGGATTACGCCGATGGGAGTCTTGCCCACGTAGAGCAGCGGCACAACGGCGGTGCCAAGGCCACGGTGAGAAATTCCCGGCCAATGGTAGCGACAAAACCCACCGCGGGAGGCGCCAGACGAGGTTAAGACGAGGGCGATTCTCACAGAGGGGCTCATACCGATGATTGGAGCCACGAGGAGGTCTGACCACGGCGAGACGCACCCCCGTGGCGGCAGCCTCGCCCTGCCGAGCCGTTATTGTCACCGTAGCCCCGATTCCTCCCGGTTGGCGCCACGATCTACTTCCCAGAGACACTGAGAAGCGCCCAGACAGGTCACCGAGGACCCGACGACGCTGGTGGCCCGGTTCCCACGGTGGCGGCTCCCGGCTGACTCCGCGCTCCCCTAACTCACACCCAGAGCTTGATGCGCCACGAAGGTTTTCTGGTGACGAGCAGGGACGACGGCCGGGTTTTATAGGCGGAGTCCGCGAGGAGCGAGTCCAGGGGAAAGCGGCAACAGAATCCTGGTGTAGTGCGAGAATCGCGGCATCGGTAGCGGCAGTCTGGTCACGAGGTAGGGGATGACTCCCGCACACCCGGGCCCATGCTTCAGCGAAAAGGGGGAGTCGCTATCGAGCCCCAGAGACCGACAACGCGGGCCCCGCAGAACAGCGATCGCACACGCCCCGGGTGGCTGCCAGGGCGGGCCCATCGGTCGGCGCCTGAGAGCGCAGCCCTGAAGTGGGCGGCGGGAGTGGAGAAATGGGTCAGCCGGGGGTTTTGGGCCCAATTCGACCCCCCATTTTTTTTTGTTCTTTTATTATTTTTGTCTTGCATTTCTTTCTTAATTTCAAAGTTTAGTATTTGAATTCAAATTCGTTTGTGAGTTCACACATAGGTTTAAATGTACCAATAAAGCACTAGTGTGAAAAATTATAATTAATCATATATATCTTGTTTTATAATGTATATCCTTTTCCATTTCTATCTCATTATCTTTCCCCATTCCTCTTTCCATTTTCAAATTGCAGATATCCAAATTAAATTCAACTCCTGTTTTAAATTTAAAATTTCCCAAAAGTCTCAATCGAAATCCAATTGTGAATATCAACCATATTATTTTAAATATTACCATTTTATTCTCTTTCTCATATTTGACTCTAACGATGGTTGACTTCATTACAAATTTCTTTTCTCATTACCTAAAGCACTACAACAACTATATTTATTTATTTATTTATAAAAAAAATTCTACTAATTTTGGGTCTTACAATTATGAACATGGAGTACGGTCAGGACGAAGCCTAAGCCAGACGAAGGGGGATTGAGATGAAGGACGGGCTGATTACCAAGCTGTACGAAGGATGGTGCACAGCCGAAGCTGTGCGCAGGAAAGCTTCGTCGCGATAGCAGGAAGGGGAACCGACTTAAAGATGAAAAGACTACTTAGGCCTTGACAGATTCCCATAAGTCATTAACAAATGTAATGGGCATGAATGTAATTTTACATGGGCTGCGTCCCACGCCTATAAATAGATGAACAGTACTCCCGTACTGGACACGCTGACTTGGCATTCACTTTTGCGTCATCCTTGTACTTTTGTCTTCCTGCAATCCGAAGGTACACTTGTAATTTGAAGTCATTTCTATTGTTATATGATAATAAAATAGAAATGACATTGTGATAAAATTTAAATGTTTATATTACCTTTTATGTTGCGTGTAAATCCTTCGTCATAACTTACGAAGATATATTATTTGTGACCTTCGTCCGGAGCACATTATATCCCGAAGGGAAATGATGTTTCAAAGGACGAAGGAACTTATCACTTAACACTTTTTATGTTGCCTTGTTCTTAATCCGAAGCATTTGAGAACAAGTCACCAACATTGGCGCCCACCTCCGGTGAACTCACTTCCACTTTGAGTTTTTTGAACACCTTCGGAAGCCATAGACCCTCGCTATGGCGCCGAAGAAAGCTTCAGCGACTGGGGCTGCAGCTCTGCAACCGCTGGACCCCAACCAGGAGACTGTCTCTCTTCGGGAGGCCCGAAGCCAGAAGAGGAAGGCCGTCAGCCCGACGCTTCAGGAGGATGAGCTAGACCAAGAGATCAGAGATGTGGAGATGCTACATCAACAGGTGCAGAGGAAGAAGGAAAAGATGGCCAGGCTAGCTGAGCTGCAAAGGCAGATAGACGAAGCTTCTGAAGAAGTCCGCCATCTTACTCACGATGAGCAGAACCGAAGGCCTCAACAAAAAGACCTTCATCAGGAGGGCTTCTTCAACGAAGATGACTGGTATGACAATTTCCATCATGGAAATTTTGTTTTCGATGATGCTTCTCCCCTGTCCGCCGAGCTGCAGGCTACACCTTGGCCTCCGTCCTACAAGCCACCCCAGCTTCCCATGTTCGATGGCCATTCAGACCCGAAGCAGCTTTTGATGAGCTACGAGGCAACAGTGTCTTCGTATGGTGGCAATGCTGCAGTCATGGCAAAGTCTTTTGTTATGGCTGTCAGGAATGTTGCTCAGACCTGGTATTCCTCCCTTCGACCAGGAACGATCACTTCATGGCAAAAGCTGAAGGACATGTTGTTAACTAGCTTTCAAGGGTTTCAGACGAAGCCGGTCACTGCTCAAGCCTTGTTCCAGTGCACTTAGGATCATGAAGAATACCTTCAGGCGTATGTCAGAAGGTTCTTGCATTTGAGGGCGCAGGCACCAAAGGTGCCCAATGAAATTGTCATCGAAGCTATGATCAAGGGGCTTCGTCCTGGACCTTCAGCTCAATACTTTGCTAGGAAGCCTCCTCAGACTTTGGAGAAGCTCCTCCAGAAGATGGACGAGTACATTCGTGCCGACAATGATTTTCGCCAAAGAAGGGAGGAGGCTTTCAGATTTTCTGAAATGACCAGGGGCTTCGGAGGAAGATTCTATCCGAGGCATGTCAGGTCCATCCACAACTCTACTCAAAATGATGATAAGGGAAGTCAGCAGAACAGGCCGCAGTGCTCCTCACAAGCTTCGGGGCAACAGCAAAGTTTCTTTCGGCCACCAGCTCCAAGAGGCAGAGGCGCCAGGGGCTTCGGCGGAAGATTTGGAGATCAACCAAGGAGAGTATTTTGCTTATTCTGTGGTGAAAACAAGGGCCATACCACCAGGATGTGCCATGTTACCATCCAGAAGCAAAAGGAGCTAGCAGAAGCTGCAGCGCAACAGGGCCAGCCGAAGCAGGTCATGCATACTGCTTCGTACCATCAGCCTTACATCCTAGAATACGTGGGCAACCACCCTGCAGTTTCTGTAGCTTCGGCGAGTCAACCTCAAGCTTCATGGCAACAGCCCCCGCCTCCACCACCGCTGCAACAAGGCCAACAGCCCGAAGGGAGCCAATATGTTCCACACCAAAGGGATCTCAGAGAACAATCTGAAGCTCGCACAGTCAATAGCACTGTGCCAGAGTCGAAGCACATTTATTGACAAATATCCTACCTTGATAGCAGTCTTTTCCATTTAGTTCTATTTTCTGTGTAATAAAGAACATTTCAGTTTTCATATAATAGCTTCGTGATTGGTCATGAGGAAAACCTATTTTCTCCACAGGCTTAAGTTGCTGAAGCTTAAAAATTTGCGATAACAAGGAGGACCTTCGAATTATAAAAAATCCTTCGAAGCAACAAAAAGTCGTTCTAAGGAACGCAGAGTAAGTTGCTGAATTCACAAAAGGCCGTTCCAAAGGGAGCGCAGTGTAAGTTTTCTGCTCCAAAGTCGTTCCTAAGGGAATGCAGAGCATACAGCGAAAAGTCAACGCTGATACCGCCTAAGTAAAAGGCGAAGAAGCTCCAAAGACGTTCCTAAGGGAATGCAGAGCTTACAGCGAAAAGTCAACGCTGATACCGCCTAAGTAAAAGGCGAAGAAGCTCCAAAGACGTTCCTAAGGGAATGCAGAGCTTACAGCGAAAAGTCAACGCTGATACCGCCTAAGTAAAAGGCGAAGAAGCTCCAAAGACGTTCCTAAGGGAATGCAGAGCTTACAGCGAAAAGTCAGCACTGATACAAGGATATTTTGTGTTTTACGGGGATATGTGTGTATCTTCGGAACAAATGCCATCTACATAACATAGCATCATCACATCATTTTGCATAGCATAAGCATCATACATCATGTTGCATATGGCAAAAGAAGGGGACACAGTATCAACATTCGAAAGGATGCTTTGAGAAAGTGAAAATTGTGCAAAGTCACGAGGGAATACAATGTCGATCTTCGGAATACAGCTTCGAAGAATGTTTTCACGAAGCATGGACGTGCTTCATCAGAGTAATATCAAAATTGTACAGCTTCGGAGAATATTTTCATGAAGCGTGGACGTGATTCATCAGAATAGTATTAAAGGAGAATGTTTTCTTCACGAAGCATGAAAAGAAGGGAAGGTGTTTTTTCGCCGAAGGCTCAAAAATGGTATGTATGTAGAATTTCATGCATCGTAAAGAATTGAATAATGAAAAGAGACTTGTATATTACATTCAAATGTACAAAATATTACATAGATCACACTTCAAATGTTTTTTCTAATAACATCTAGTCTTCTCTTAGTACTACTTCGGCAGCCTCATTTAGAAGTTGTTCAATAACTTTATCCATGATAGCTTCGGCCATTTGTTTAATTTCGTCATCCCCTTTCGTGTGAGGGACAGCAGATGATCCGGCAGGTTCTGAGGGAAGAGAATATATGTCTATGTTACTATTACAAACCATAAGCAAGTTCGAAAATCAAACAGACCTAAAAACCACTAGTTGGTACCTATTTGGCTTTTGGGCTCCGCGCTTTTTTCAGCGGCCTTGGCTACTTCCCTAGCATCATGGATACCTTGCTCGCTTCTTCGAATAATTTCCTGGGCCATTTCTCGGCCACCATTGTCCCAGACGTTGGTGAAAAATTTTCCACCAACCTGGCTAGCTTCGGGCGAGGGGTCTTTAATATCTTCAGCGGATAAAGTGGCTTCGGATTGAGCAAGAAGCTTAATATGATCGCAGCCTTTCTTCTCCAAAACAGTAGCAACTCCTCTAGCGCCCGAAAAAGCGCAGATGTCACCGATGGGCCCTTTTGATTTTTTATGGTTTCAACATTTGCTGAAGGACTTAAGATTTCCAATATTTTTTGTCCTTCAATTCTCGGTTTTTCTGCCTTCTCTGCTGAAGGCGCTTCAGTTTTATCTTCTATCTTCGGCACTGGAGCTGGTTCTGTAGTTTCAGTGGCCAAAGAGACTTCACCAATAAACTCAGGCACTGTGGCCGGCTCAATAAAACGCGCCCGGTGGGTGAGCACCTTCATCCTTTTTCTTTGCGACGCTGGCTCACTAGTGGCACTCGTGGCAACTTCTGTCGCAGGAGAAGTATTTTTTCTTTTGCGGCCCAGTACCGGATAGTGATAGTCAGGGTAGACAAACCCGACTGCATCAAATACCCGGTTGAGCCTTTTCTTCTTTCGGCCCCCGAAGGCCGCCGATAATGCAGTGTTCTCGGGCTTCGAATATGCCCCAAGCAGTTCGTCACCTAACATTTCAATGCTTTTTAACCAGTCGTCATTAGGTTCAACAAACTTATCCCCGTATTTGAATGTGTATTTCAGTCTAACCAGTCCGCCTTCGTCAGACTCTTTGATGGTCTCCTTCGGCATTTCCCACTTTCCTGTAAGTGGCCACACCCTGAAGGCAATATGCTCTTGGACCAAGTCCCTTGTCCCAATAAAAGAGCAGACTACGCCGAAGGCTCTTTGGCATTCTTCGGCTGCTTCATCCATTTCAATCTTCGGTTTTCGGAGACCGAAGCATTGCCAAATAGGACGCATAATGATACTTTTAATATCTTCCTGCGCTGTCAAGTCATTCTTTACATAAAACCATTCTGTCATCCAGGCACCGGGCCACCTCTTCCGAAAGGTTGGCACGGGGCAGCTTGACCCGGTGCGGGCACCGAAGCTGTAGCAACCAAAGTTGTTGTGATATTGTTCTTTCCCCTAGGGCTTCGTCTCATATAACAACTCATGAATGTTGCAAAAGCTTTTAGCATTTGGTTCCAAACCTTGGCTTCTTACAGCCCAGACAAAGATCCCCATTCTTATGATAGCTTCGGGAGTAATTTGATGAAGGTAGATTTGAAATGTCTTCAGGACTTCGACAACAAAGCTGTTCAGGGGGAATCGAAGCCCAGCCTTGAGAAAGCTTCGGAAAATTACGACTTCATCTTCTTCGAGGGTGGGAGAAGTTTTTTCTCCAGCATCAGCCCTCACAATAGATATATCTCGAAAATATCTCCCCCTCATATTGTCAATATGGCTCTGCTTAACAGTGCTTTTCCCGAAAACCGTGTGACTTGGCCGCCATGGTCGATCTTCGGAGTCTCCCCCACAGCTTTCTGCATCATAACTGTCGCTGTCACCAGTATCTTCAGACAAACCTTCCAGAATCTCCTTGGTGATTTTTTCCGTATTGGTCTCCGCCATCGCTATAAGGAACCCCAAGTTCTTCTCTTCGTCGAGACTCAGCTTCATCTCAGCAGTGACCTTCTTATCTTCAGACATCTTCGGAAACACTAAAAAACTGTTTTCAAGGCCGAAGCTTCAAAACCAAAAGATCAGCAAATCTTAGTGTGCAAGAGCTAAAAATTTAGTAAGCGGGAGCAGATGGCAAGAAAGCGTACCAAACAAATTGTGGCGGGCCTCTATTTATACACTCGATATAACGGAAACTGTGTGGTCCCGCGTGTCAGTGACTTTTGCTATTCTAGCAAAGGGAAGATGTTTTTTCGGACCTTCGGCTTAAGGCCTTCGTCCATATCGCAATCTGAATTTATCATTAACAAATTAATATTGCGAGGGGCTACTGTTGGGGGCCTTCGTCCTCCGAAGGTCCTCAAAAACATGATTTGACAATGTTTTCCAAGTGGATTATATGAACAGGTATCTTCGAACTCAGAATTATGAACATGGAGTACGGTCAGGACGAAGCCTAAGCCAGACGAAGGGGGATTGAGATGAAGGACGGGCTGATTACCAAGCTGTACGAAGGATGGTGCACAGCCGAAGCTGTGCGCAGGAAAGCTTCGTCGCGATAGCAAGAAGGGGAACCGACTTAAAGATGAAAAGACTACTTAGGCCTTGACAGATTCCCATAAGTCATTAACAAATGTAATGGGCATGAATGTAATTTTACATGGGCTGCGTCCCACGCCTATAAATAGATGAACAGTACTCCCGTACTGGACACGCTGACTTGGCATTCGCTTTTGCGTCATCCTTGTACTTTTGTCTTCCTGCAATCCGAAGGTACACTTGTAATTTGAAGTCATTTCTATTGTTATATGATAATAAAATAGAAATGACATTGTGATAAAATTTAAATGTTTATATTACCTTTTATGTTGCGTGTAAATCCTTCGTCATAACTTACGAAGATATATTATTTGTGACCTTCGTCCGGAGCACATTATATCCCGAAGGGAAATGATGTTTCAAAGGACGAAGGAACTTATCACTTAACACTTTTTATGTTGCCTTGTTCTTAATCCGAAGCATTTGAGAACAAGTCACCAACAGATGGCGCAGATGGTCTTCTTCTTCGCAGTAGACCTAGGTCTCGCTTCCCGGGAGGGACCCCGTCGGGGAGGAGAGATCGTAGGGTGTGTCTTGGCGTCGGTAGGCCACCCAAGACGCCTCTAGTCAACATAGAGCCGAAGAGAGGTGAAGATTTGAGGTAGAAGGAGGCTAAACTAGGGTTAAACTAGGCTACTCCTAATGGGTAAAAACAAGAAATAGACTTGATTTGATCGATTGTGTGAGGTTCAATCGGCCGTAGCCCTTCATCTATATAAAGGGGGAGGTCTAGACCCGTTACAAGTCATTTCCTGAGCTAATCCCGTGGTTTTAGCTAACAAATCCCACGAGAAACTCAGAACCCTAACTGAATGTGCGCACGCGCGGACCGTCCGGACCGCGGACCATCCGCGAGGACGTTTCTTGTGCTCAACAGCACCACAACATGACCATCATTGTTTTCACTTTCTATTTTGTGTCAAGTTGTTGTATAGTGGATCTTATCATAGTGTGAATGTCAGATGCTCTCGGTAACAATTGTCTGCCAGCATCTTCTTGCGAAGTTGCACCTAAGAAAGAGGTGGATAACCATTTTTTTTCTTTCTGCAAGATACAGTTTTCCCATGTGTACGAGTCTAGCTCTATATTTTTTTTGTTCTAAGTATTGCCCTTGTGTTGAGACGATTGTGCAGAAGCAACCAAAAGAACACCTTATGCTTGGATTGACATCTTCATTTCCACAGCAAGATGAACGTTAGCGGTGCAGGATGCTAAAGTGCTTTTGTTATATGTTTGTAAGCTTTCTAAGATGAACATCTGGGAGTGTCCCATATATATGTCCCTTTGTCGTGTTCTTCCGATAGTGTTTGGCTTGCAAGGAGAAGCTGCAATTGATTGTACGCCTGAACAGACATCGGTAGGTAAAACATGTCTTGAGGTTGTCCAATCTCCCTTGCTTGCATAACTGTGATGTTTTTGTTTACAACATATGAGAAATGCTCTAGAAATTTAGTGAAGAGGGCTGTATTATTCCATTCATCATACCACAACCTAACAATAATCCCATCTTGCATGGTCACCTTTGAGAGTCCTCTAAAAGTGCTTAGGTTCTTCAGGATATCTTTCCACCAGAAGGATCTAATCTTGTTTTAAGAAGGAATCTTCCCTGCTCTATAATGATTATTCCAAACAAGTTTTACCTAGGGTATGTTTAGCTGGTTCAAAAACTTGTGCAGGTTCTTCATCAGTAAACTTTTGTTGTGCATGGATAGGTTGAGGATGCCAAGCCCCCTTGAACTTTTGGCCGGCATGCCAGGGACCAAGCTAGCTATGGAGGCTTTTTTGTGATGATGTATGCTCCCTCCATAAGCAATGTTTTCTATAATTGTCAAATGTTTGATGATAGATTTTTGGATTCTTAGTGTACACATGAAGTATGTTGGAAGGGAAGAGAAAACGGCATTGACCATCTGCAATCTACCTGCTTGCGAAAGAAACATGGAGGTGGCTGACAATCTTTTTTCAATCCTTTGGACGAGGGGTACACCTCAAAATGCTCGGGTGGTACGGTATATATAGAGCCCCAACCAAAACTAACCCGTTAGAAAGCTGATCGTAGCTTTCTGTGGCGCACCTGACCTTCTATCAGGGTGCACCGGTCCTCCAAGTGTACTAGCCATTGAAAACTAGTCGTTGAAGCCTCTACTGCCCTATGACACATCGGACCGTCCTGTGGCACACCAGATCTGTCACACCAGACTAGTCCTGTGCACGAGACCTCCTTTGCAGAGCACTTTTAGTTTTGGCATAACTTTTAGCTCCAAAAACTACAATTTTGGTGATCTTAGACTTTTTGGAAAGCTAATAAAAATCTCTACAACCCATAGTTGTAGCCATGTCAATTTAGTTAGATCTACACACCATACTTTGCACTGGACTGGTCCTGTGCACCAGACCTCCTATGCAAAACACAATACTTCTCGTATTTTGGGCATAACTTTTGGCTCCAAACTCCGATTTTGATGATCTTAGACTTCTTGGAAAGCTAGTGAAATGTTCTACAACTTAGAGTGGAACCATGTCAGTTTGAGTAGTTCTAAAACCATGAGACGTTTCCAATTCAATCACTCATTTATCTCAACTTTGGTGACTTCACTTTTGTTTGTGTCTTTGCATCCAGACTTCTACTTCTTGGAGTATTATACTCTTTAGCATGTCTGGAGGTCTTAAATATGACTTATAATGTCTTCTTTGAAGTGCTTGTATCCTCATTGCCTTAGTCATAGTCCATGTTGCATCCCTTGAACTATAAACATAAACACAAACAAACACATCCGTAGAAATGGATATGTTGATTATAAAACACCAAAATCACTTCTGTGAATGGGTTATGGTCCATTTTCATTATAGACATACACTCAAGACATTTTAAAGAAGTTTGGGATGAAGGATGTCAAACCCATCAAGATGCCTGTGAGAACTAATGGACATCACGATCTTGACATAAGAGGTAACTCGATTGATCAAAAGTTATATTGGTCTGTGATTGGTTCATGACTATACTTATGTGCATCTATACCGACTATGATGCTTTCTGTATGCATGTGTGCAAGAACAAGCCAGAGGTTAGCATGAGAGTAACCTATTTAACTCACTCGAGAAGGATGCAATACTCTCAATTCCTGTATAATGAGTTGGCAATAGCCTTAGTGTATTATGTTAGCTTTAAGTAGCAAAGACATTGTCCTTTAGAACGTTCTTGAAATAATACACCTATATGAGTCCAACGGTTGGACGATCGCTGTATATGTGATTTTGGTGCTCTCTATTAAGCTCATGAAGAGACCAAGGAGTACGACCTAAATGCTCAAAATAGTGAAGTGGCCTACTGAATGTCAAGTATCAGTTGCACAAAACTTGTAATTCAAGGCTTAGTCTATTGAACAAGTTATGAATGAGGGTAACTTGCTATTCTAGGTGGATGTTTAATTTATCGGTCTCCATTGAAACATTGGTCTATTAAACAATAGTGGGTTGAGGCAAAGTCATGATGTGACTTTGACACTACACGACAGTTCATTTGTAGCGACTTACGGTTCATTAATAACGATCTTTTGCCATCTGATTTCTTGTCATGCGTAAGTCAATCATCACTACCAAAACGACCTTGCCCTATAGCGACCAACCATAAGTTGTTAAATTTTTAGACTTTCAGCGACCAACAAAATGTGGCTACAAACGTATTTACCGACCAATCATTATTCAATAATTTTTATCAACCAACAGTTGGTACCTAATAAGGGTCGCTAAAACTCAACCGTCATGTAGTGTGAGATATAGTTTATAATTGTTAGAATTATTGGGCAAAGACCACTATAGTTTATAAATAAATCCTAGAAAAATCTTAAAGGCTCATCCATGAAGAGGTGCATGACAACAATCATAGGTGTGTGGCAACATTTTGTTCCACATTGCTAGTTAAGGTGGAGAGAACACAACTAAAATAGTTGAGTCCTCTCCGTGTTCTTGCGCGTGTTGGATGAGAGCTAGAAGGAAGAACACACGAGTGCTCATCTCGCCTAGCCTAGCCAGGCTAGGCCAGACAAAGGGTACGGGCGCACAACATGCACGTGAACGGTCCGCTGAATTCACTGTCCAATCTGTGCATGCTTGTGGCTTCCTTTTGTAGTTGTTTTGTCGCTTATTCCAATCCTTATCTAATAAGCTTATTCTAAAATCCATATCTAATAAGACTTATCAGGTGCAGATCTGATCAACAAATAATTATCTGGTACAATTATCATCTATTATGGATTAGCAGATTCTTATCTGTTACAATTTTTAGGAACCAAAAATAGTTTTTTCCTATAATACCTACGGATGCTTCCATCAAACACACAGCAACAACTAACGTATCTAGTGTCACCTCTTCCTATTTGTTGCGCCACCATGTACGCTACTTCATTCATATCATCGGCGTGCACAACAAATGGGAGAGGAAGTCTCTAGAACCATCACCCTCAAGCGATTCTGCACCACGAGAAGGTGAATAAGATTTTTGGAAAACCCTCTGCGCGACTGCTCGATTGCACTTCACCATGGCTCGTCTGACTCCTCATCGCGAGGTTGTTTCATGTCATCGGCAACAACGAGACGGTGCTAAACATCAGTGTTGTCTTCTCTACCCCATCGTCAGCAAGCAATAAACGTACAACCATCCCCCTTTTATCATTTATTTCATACAGTTTTGTCTAATCTGTTTTATACATGGTTCTGCTAGTTCAAGTTTTATTCTTAATAGCATGATGCACATATTTAGATCTGTTCACTTTTGTACATGTTTGTAATCATGGTCATGCTTTATTTTTAGATTAAATTAAAAAATGTTCTAATTTTTCAACTCACCTAACCATATATAAGAGGAGCATAGTTCTCCAATGGCTCCCTCCATATAATAACCATATGTACAGGGATAAGGAATCTCTTTGTATATATATACGGGAGCACTATGCTCTCCCTATACTTCAATTATGTTGTTTGTTATTGACATTAATCATGTTTAAGCACCATAAGATGATAATAATGTGTGTTATGATAGTATAAATATTGTATATTTTAAAAATATTAAAAATGATAAATAAATAAATAAATGCTAATTAACTGAGTTGCAGTTTATAGGGTGGCTGTTTAGGCGAAATGGTTGGAGACTAACTGTATGTAAAAGGAGAATCTTTTTATGGGAGGTAGTAAGATATATTAGAAAGTAGAGATAAGGGAAGATGTATAAAGGAAATGGTTAGAGATTAGGGATGAAAATGAGTATTCGAATAGTTCATGACAAATTTAATATTTTAAAATAGATATGTATGAAATTTGTTGCTAATCCTTTCTTATGTTATCAAGCACATTATTATAAATAAGAATAAATGCTTTATACATTATTTGCTCACTACAAAAAAAAAGGTGGGAAAAAATCTGTATCTAAATTGTACCCGAATTTTATATTTATTATTTCAGAAGATATATGATGAATTTAAGGTTTACCTCGTATGAATCTTTACAAGCTCAATGGTAAAAACAAGAATATGAATTTGTATAGTCGATTATATATACTATTTATTTATAATCAAAGAAAAAGAGACCGAAAAGTTGGTATGCGAATAACTGGTTACATCTCTGTTGGACATAGCCTAAGAGATCAAGTTCTTAATTTTGATCGCAAAAAAGAGTGCCTCATTTGGCTTAATTAAAGCTATATCTCTCTCTCTCTCTCCAGAAAGGAAGAAAGTACATTTTCCAGTTGATTGAGTCATTTACCTAATACTACCATTTTCTTATCATTTGAGGTAGGAATCGGGCCAGTGTGAAATTGGAAGACCTGTCTTGGGTTCAGTTTCTACTATTCCTAACATAACCACACTGACCTGACTCCATGACCAAGACGTGTCACAGTCGAGGGAAGTAATAATAAAGCTTAAGTCGAACCAAATTCACTATTATTGTGAGATGTAGTCAGGTATATATATATGTACCTGAACAAATCATTCAAGTATATATAGCCATTAACGCCAGAACAGAATAACCAGTAAGAATAATCATTCAACGCTATGTTTCGAATAATATATATCCTTGTTGTAGGCTGTTGAAGAAGCACGGGTTTGCAGCGCGTGGACTCGGGTGTCCACCGGTCCTCCAGACTCCTTCTCCTCCCTCGCCACACACTATTCACCACCTTGTATCTATTGACGCGACTTCAGAATCAGACTTCGCCATCGTGGACTGAGAGAGACAGAATAAACGGGAAGTTTCCTGTCATCTCACAACAAGCTCGTTCAGCAGCTAAACTGGACACTATATATATAACTAAAAGCTAAGCGGCATCGTCCCACAGCAGCTGCAGCTAGCACACATGGACAGGACATACGAAATGGCCGCTTCATTTTATTCTAATTCTAAGCAGCAGACGTCCGTCGCCCCTATTGCTGAAGAAGCAGGTAATAATGACTACTATTACACAAGCTAGGACGTCATTTGTTACCATTTCCATTCCATTTGCTGATGTGTTTAGTTACTGCTTGCACACTAATTAAAATCGGCTGTTTGCTTTGCTCGATCGACCGTATTTTGTTTGCAGGAGGACGCGTTCCAGCCTTCGAAGATGCTCATCGCCTCGGCACCAGAGAACTGCTAGCACGCGGTGCTGCTCGGAGTCGGAGGATGGACGAAATCCCAGCTGGTCCACTGGTCAGTGGTACCTCCGTGAGGGCGTTGCCGGCACAAGAAAGGAGCAAGCAAGAGGCGACAGGACAGGAACATCACATCCCTGTCTTCTCCAACCCCAATCTTGGCCAGCAAGTACAGGAGGAGCAGCCATCGTCATGGCCACCGCCTGCTGCTTCTCCAGCTAGAGCGCCCGAGGATGAACACAGTAAGACGCAGGCAGTCAAGGATAGGCTGAAGGACAAGACGGCGAAGGTGGCGGCCAAGGCGGTCCGCGCTTTGTTTGGAAATTAAAGTGACTAGCTACAACCTGTCGGCAATGGTTATGGAGACTCAGCGCGCAGGACAATGGCTGTTATATGATATAATCTCAACGAACGGTTCTTGCATCTCTGTGTTCTTATTATACAATATCAGATCGCCCTTGCAATGATTTGAGAAAATAAATTATGATCAACGCATAAGATACCGAACATAACTATCACCATTATTATCATATCATCTAATACACGTGAAGATTATTGATGTTTGGACTCTTAGAGCATCTTCAAGGGACTTTTCATTTTTTTTACTCTCTATTTACCTCTCCATAAAGATTATGCTTTATGTATAGCATCTCATTCCAACAGACTCTCCAACAGCCAATTTACTTTAGATTGCCAGAGTGGTAGCCAAATTTGGTTAGAGAGGAGGCCCATTTGAAGAGCCAGATAGTTTAGCAAGTTGGATGGCTAATCTGTTAGAAAATTATTTTACTGTTAAAAGAGTGTTTGGCATGACTCTACTTAAAAAAATTAACTCAAGTTTATGAACTTTAGAGTTAAATGGCTCTATTTTAAAATTGTGGAGTTTTTAAAAATGTTTGGCTTATAGACCACCTCCAGCTTTACTAAAATAAGATTTTGTTTTTAAAAAGTATCTTGTACCCTTGAATGATATATGAGGCTCTTTTGTTTACATGTTTTTATCAAAACTTTAATAAATATGATAGCAAATTATATAAGTAGTATGAAATTAAGTTAGTTCAAATATTAAATTAGATAGTAGAAATGTATTTATCTGTTCTTTATGGACGTTTGCTCAACCTACTACACCTATAGTGTTTTGTCTTTATGGATTACAGCTGCAACAGTCTGAACAGTTGGCTTTAATCCGAAACGAACAATCCCAGTTCCTAGATTGATGTGCAGTCTAATCATGAAAATTCCTTCACACGTCTGTCTATCCATGCTAAAGGCCCCTGCTCTCCACGCTCACGGTCGAGCGTGTTCAGCCAACAGCCGCTTCTAATCCTCGTACTATTAAGTTTATGATCCAAATTCTGCATATAAAGATCGTATTAGCAAGCAGAGCGTAGGCTCGTCATCACGAGGCTTAGGCCGAAGGGTTTACTACGCGTCATCGTTATTTATTCCTATTGTGATGAATTTGGATAGTGAAGGTTTCGTCTGGCTGGTTTCTATGGTTTTTTCTTCGTATTGAAAGTTTTCTAAATAAATTTGTGTCGTACTCTATTATTTGTCGGTTGTACTTTTTTTTGTCGTTTCTACTACCACGTCCCACCACCCGTCATTTTTTTTGTCGTTTCTGCTCACACGTCCCACCACCCGCATGATTCCTATGTGTCGCTCCCAGTCATCTCGGCAAGCTTCCTCTGCGCTCCCAGTTCAAATGATGTCCGCCGACTCTGCACGGCCGAGCGCGACATAGATGAGCAGCCATGCTGAGGTCCGTACTGGAGACGCACGCGTGGTCCTATGGCCGCGACCTCTCCTCCAACTGGAGCCCGCCAACATCCACGCCATGGCTTGCCGACGACTCCACCGGCGCACGCCCCAGCTCCGACGACCTCTGGCATCGTTCGCAACTCGGCAGCGGCTGCGGCTAGGATTGAACCTTCCATGACTATGACAGAGACGAACCAGAGGAGAAAAGAACGAAGCATTTTTATATGTAATCCATGGCGTTGATGGGTAATTATTGTTCAACTTAACGACTTTATTTAAAACGGTTGTTATGAAGCATCTTGGTCGGACAGAAAATCCTCCGGTGAGGTGGCAGAGTACACACGTCTTGATCCTAAGATTAGGAGAGGCCTAGACATTTATCTGATTAGCTCAAAGAAACATGAGAATATAAAGGTTTGAGTGGTTCGGGCCGTCAGAGCGTAATACTCTACATCCAGGTTGTATTGCATAAGTCTCTGTCGATGTATCCGAGGCTCAGTTAAAACTGTCCTCTACTATGTGTATGCTCTCCCTTTTATAGCCCAAGAGAGGCACGTACATGATGATCGAGCCCCGACAAGTGGGCCCAATAATCTATTGCTAGATATAGAGTAGGTGGAGCGGTGGTCTGTGGATAACGGATATCTTCTCTTGGTCGCTGTATAGATCTCCTGGCTTGCCACGCTCTTGTCCTGTCTAATCGGAGCAGTGCGCAGAAGTAGGTTGCGGTGTAGGCTGACGCGCTACCGCATGCTGGGTGCCTAGACGGTATCATCGTATCTTTTCCGCATGTTTCACTTCGCCTCGGTAACGCGTGGGCTACAGTGGGTGTCATAATGATAGCAGCCCAAGTGGCGCCGGGAGTCAAAGGTATTGCCTCGGTAACGTGCTGTAACACCCTAAATTTGGGGTATAAATTTTTTTTCTAATATCCACCAAATTCATGTGTTATCCTCTCCTTTACCTGCTTTTCTTCGTTTTTTTAAAAAATAATGGAGAGTTATTCTATTTGTTTTAGCGTAATAAAATAAAACCCTAGAAAAAACTCTGGTTGTTGCATTCCATGCTGAAGAACAATTTTTGTTTGTTACCACATTTACGCTAGTTGATCATGATCTAAAAATGAGAAAAATACATTCATATGCACTTATACCTAAGTAAAAGAAATAAATAGAAAAGGAAATAAAATCAGCTCCTCCTTTCCCCGGCCAAGCCGAGGCCCACCCTGCTTTCCCCCTCGCTCTCCTCTCGTGCGCAGCCCAGCCCCGCCTCCCCTCCTCGCGGCCAAGCGCGAGCGCGAGCGCGGCCGCCTCGCTTGCCCGCACGCGCTGCGTGCCACCGCTGGCTCCAGCAGCAGCCTAGGCCCACGCGGCAGTGGCCCCACGCCCCACTATGTTTCCTCCCTAATGGATCAGCATGCAGCCATAACAAGGAAGAAGGAAACTGCCCACTCCCTCTCCCCCATTTCTCTTCCACTCCCTTTTTACCTCGCACCACTCCTGAACCATCGGAGCTCGTCGGCCTCGCTGCACCCTGCCCTCGTCGCGATCGTCAAGGTGAGCACCCCATTCTTCTTCTCCTCCTTTCCCTCTTCTCCTTTCCCCGCGTCCCTCTCTTCTCTCCCGTTGCGCGTCGCAACGGCCTGGCACGGCCAGCGCGGCCCGGCGTCTCGACGCGACTAGCCCTGGCACACGGGTGCGTGGTGGCTTCGGCGTGGCCCGCGGCAGCCAGCGCGGCGGTGGCTTGTCCGCGTGCCCAGGCGCCTAGACCCCCTACTCCCTCACGCGACTGAGCCCAGCCCCCACCGCCTGCTCCAGCGTCGCTCGACCGGACACCTCCCCAGCCCTGCCCCCCGACCCTGGTCCTCCGGCGAGCCGCCCAGCTAGGCTCCTGCTCGCAAGTCACCGTGGGGGAGTCGCGGCCAGCAGCAGCTCCTAGGCGTTCTCCCTGCGCGAGCCGCTCACCTCCCATGCCTCAACAAAATTCCCGGCAGCCAGGGCGCGGCTAGCCGCCCCTGCCTTCCCCTGGCCGATCCCCTCTCCTCCCCCATGTTGTTCTCTGCATTTTCCCAAGGAAGAAGAAAAGCACTAATGCAGTTGTTCGTCCGTGCAACCAGGGAAAAAGGAAACGGCCCCATCGTGACCACATGTCATTTTTCTACTAGACCACAGTTTGGATCCTATGATTTTTTGTGGTTGCTGAAAGTCGCCTAGAGGGGGGTGAATAGGCGAGACCTAAAATTTATAACTTTAAACACGCACTAAGGTCGGGGGTTAGCGTTAGAATTAAATCTAAGTCAGAAAGAGAGGGAAAACAAATCAACCAAGAAATAAGGCGAGTGAACACGGTGATTTGTTTTACCGAGGTTCGGTTCCAAGAACCTAGTCCCCGTTGAGGAGGTCACAAAGACTAGGTCTATTTCAACCCTTTCCCTCTCTCAAACGGTCACTTAGACCGAGTGAGCCTTCTTCCTTAATCTCATGGGTCACTAAGACCTCGCAAGGACCACCACACACTTACAAAGCACTTAAGAATAAGAATGGGAAAAGAAGAAAGGCAATCCAAGAAGCAAGAGCTCAAAAGAACACAAAATCTCTCTCTCCCAAGTCACTAAGTGTTTGAGATGAATTTGGGACTTGGAGAGGCTTTGATCTTTTGAATTGTGTCTAGGAGTGAATGCTAGAGCTCTTGTATTGAATGTGATCTTCAGAAAACTTGGATGCTTAAAGTTGTGGTGGATGGGGGTATTTATAGCCCCCAACCACCAAGGTAGCCGTTGGGGAGGCTGCTGGCGATGGACGCACCGGACAGTCCGATGCGCCACTGGACAGTCCGGTGCGCCACCGGACAGACACTATTCAGTGTCCGGTGCGCCGCCACGTCACCCAACTGTTAGGGTTCGGAGCCGAGTCAACCATTGGGGCTTTGTCCTCTTGGGCACCGGACAGTCCGGTGCCCTCTGACTTCGTGGCTCTGACTTCTGCTGCGCACTGTGCTGCACTGTTCCTGTTGTCAGAGTCGACCGTTGCACGTAGGATAGCCGTTGCCCGCTGACTCACCAAACAGTCCGGTGAATTATAGTGGTGCGCGCCTGCGTTTTCCCGATAGTGGCTGGTTGACCCTTGTACGGTCCTGGCACATCGGACACTGTCCGGTGGCACACCAGACAGTCCGGTGCGCCAGACCACAGCATACTCAATTCTTTGCTCCGGTTCAATTTAGTCCCTAATTTGAATCTTTTATTGGTTTGTGTTGAACCTTATACACCTGTAATAGATGAGTTCTAGAGCAAACTAGTTAGTCCATATGTTTGTGTTGGACATTCAACCACCAAAATTAATTGTAGGAAAAGGTTAACCCTATTTCCCTTTCAATCTCCCCCTTTTTGGTGGTTTGATGCCAACACAAACCAAAGCAAATATATAAAGTGCAGAAATGAACTAGTTTGTGTTTTGGAATGTGTATAGGTTACTTAGAATTAAACCAATTGATAATCTCACTAGATATGAATGGATTGCTTTTCTTTTATTTAACATTTGGACCACATTTACACCACTTATTTTGTTTTTGCAAATCCTTTTGGAAAATATTTTTCAAAGTCTTTTGCAAATAGTCAAAGGTATATGAATAAGATTGCGAGAAGCATTTTCAAGATTTGAAATTTCTCCCCCTGTTTCAAATGCTTTTCCTTTGACTAAATAAAACTCCCCCTGAATGAAGTTGTCCTCTTAGCTTTCAAGAGGGTTTTTGAAATAGATTCCAATTTTGAAAATTGACTTTTAAAGTTACCTGTTGAAGAATTAATTGTAAATTAGATACAATTGAGAAATTGTCATGACATAGATTCCAATGTGAAAAATATCAATTAAAACTTCATTTTGAAATTTTTTGAAATTATGGTGGTGCGGTCCTTTTGCTTTGGGCTAAATATTTTCTCCCCCTTTGGCATTAATCGCCAAAAACGGAGTCTTTAAGAGCCCTCTAATACTTTCTCCCCCACTGGTAAAACAAATATGAGTGAAAGATTATACCAATTTGAGAGATTTGAGGAGTAATGACGAAAGGTAAATGATACTGTTAGAGTGGAGTGGAAGCCTTGTTTTCGCCGAATACTCCATTTCCCTTTCAATCTACGACTTAGTATAGAAATGCACTTGGAAACACATTAGTCGTAGTCTTGGCACAAGAAGAAAAAGAAATATGTATTTGCACCAAGTGAAAGAGACTTGATCAAAGGTATGTAAATGAGCTATGTGTGCAATGTTTCAATCAAAATTCCGAGAATCAAGTATATTCATCTCATTCCTAAGTTTGCTAAAGGTTTTCTCATCTAGTGGCTTGGTAAAGATATCGGCTAATTGGTTTTGGTTATTAACATAAGCAATTTCGATATCTCCCTTTTGTTGGTGATCCCTCAGAAAGTGATACCGAATGTCTATGTGCTTAGTGCGGCTATGTTCAACGGGATTATCTGCCATGCGGATTGCACTCTCATTATCACATAGGAGAGAGACTTTGCTCAATTTGTAGCCATAGTTCCTAAGGGTTTGCCTCATCCAAAGTAATTGTGCACAACAATGACCTGCGGCAATGTACTCGGCTTCGGCGGTGGAGAGAGCTACGGGGTTTTGTTTCTTTGAAGCCCATGACACTAGGGATCTCCCTAGAAACTGACAAGTCTGTGATGTGCTCTTCCTATCAATTTTACACCCTGCCCAATCGGCATCAGAATATCCTATTAAATCAAATGTGGATCCCTTAGGGTACCAAAGCCCAAACTTAGGAGTATAAACTAAATACCCCATGATTCTCTTCATGGCCCTAAGGTGAACTTCCTTGGGATCGGCCTGGAACCTTGCACACATGCATACAGAAAGCATAATGTCCGGTCGAGATGCACATAAGTAGAGTAAAGATCCTATCATCTACTGGTATACCTTTTGATCTATAGATTTACCTCCCGTGTCGAGGTCGAGATGCCCATTAGTTCCTATGGTATCTTGATGGGTTTGCCATCCTTCATCCCAAACTTATTATGTATGTCTTGAATGTACTTTGTTTGGCTGATGAAGGTGCCATCTTGGAGTTGCTTGATTTGAAATCCTAGGAAATACTTCAACTCCCCCATCATTGACATCTCGAATTTTTGAATCATGATCCTACTAAACTTTTCACAAGTTGATTTGTTAGTAGACCCAAATATAATATGATCAACATAAATTTGGCATACAAACAAATCTTTTGCATCAGGCTTAGTAAAGACAGTAGGATCGACTTTTCCGACTTTGAAGTCATTAGTGATAAGAAAATCTCGCAGGCATTCATACCATGCTCTTGGGGCTTGCTTAAGCCCATAAAGCGCCTTTGAGAGTTTGTAAACATGGTTAGGGTACTCACTATCTTCAAAGCTGGGAGGTTGCTCAACATAGACCTCTTCCTTGATCGGTCCATTGAGGAAGGCACTTTTCACATCCATTTAATAAAGCTTACAGCCATAGTAAGTAGCATAGGCAAGTAATATACGAATTGACTCAAGCCTAGCTACGGGTGCATAAGTTTCATCAAAATCCAAACCTTGGACATGTGAATAAGCTTTGGCCACAAGTCGAGGATGGAATTAAATCTACCTTGTATGGCTCAATAGAGGAAACAAAAGAGTAATGTTCACAGAAATAAGCAACTCGAGATCTAGTAGTTACCCCCTTATGAATGTCACCAAGGATGGAGTTGACGGGGTGATCTCGTTGAATTGCTTGGTGGTCTGTTGGGTGTGGCAATCTTTGACCCTGAATTTCTTGATCATCTTCCTTGTCTTCATTAACTTCATTTCCCCCTTGATCATTGTCCTCTTCTTGAGGTGGCTCATCCTCTTGATCTTCATCATTTTGAGCCTGATCCTCATCTTGAGTTGGTGGAGATGCTTGGTTGGAAGATGATGGTTGATCTTGTGCTTGTGTGGGCTCTTCGGATTCCTTAGGACACACATCCCTAATGGACATGTTCCTTAGCGCGACGCATGGATGAGAGCACCTAGAGGGGGGGTGAATAGGTGATCCTGTAAAAACTTAAACTTAAAGCCACAAAAACTTGATTAAGTGTTAGCACAATAAGGCCAAGTGGCTAGAGAGGAGTTCTTGCAAGACACGATAACCACAAGAGAATCAACACAGATAGACACAATGGTTTATCCCGTGGTTCGGCCAAGTACAAAACTTGCCTACTTCCACGTTGTGGCGTCCCAACGGACGAGGGTTGCAATCAACCCCTCTCAAGCGGTCCAAAGACCCACTTGAATACCATGGTGTTTTGCTTTGCTTTATTATATCCCGCTTGCGAGGAATCTCCACAACTTGGAGCCTCTCGCCCTTACACTTTGATGTTCACAAAGAAGCACGGAGTAAGGGAGGGATGAGCAACACACACAAGACACAAAATCAGAGCGACAACATGCACACAAGTCGCAACAAGAGCTCACAACACAATCCGACGAGTTCACAACCCAAATAGAGCTCTAGTTGCTATCACAAAGAATCAAATGCGCGGAATCGAAATCTTGGTGCTTAGGAATGCTTAGAGAATGCTTGGTGTACTCCTCCATGCGCCTAGGGACCCCTTTTATAGCCCCAAGGCAGCTAGGAGCCGTTGAGAGCATTCCGGGAAGGCAAATCTTGCCTTCTATCACCTGGCGCACCGGACAGTCCGGTGCACCACCGGACACTGTCCGGTACGAATTTCTTTCCTTGTTTGGCGAAGCTGACCGTTGAAGATTCAGAGCCGTTGGCGCACCGGACACTGTCCGGTGCACACTGGACAGTCCGGTGCCCCCTTCTAGCCGTTGGCTCGGCCACGCGTCCCGCGCAGATCGCGCGGCCGACCGTTGGCCCGGCCGACCATTGGCTCACCGGACAGTCCGGTGCACCACCGGACAGTCCGGTGAATTATAGCCGTACGTCGTTAATCATCTCCCGAGAGCGACGAGTTCGCCTGTGAATGGCTCACCGGACAGTCCGGTGATTTATAGCCATACACCGCCGTCGAAGTCCCGAGAGCAGCAAGTTCGCCAGAGCCAGCCTGGCGCACCGGACAATGTCCGGTGCACCACCGGACTGTCCGGTGCACCCAGACTGAGCAGACTTTGGCTGAACAAAGCCATCTCTTTTCCAATTTGATTTCTCCTGTTTCCAGCACTTAGACACAATACATTAGTTCTCAAAACAATGTACTAAGTCTAGAAACATACCTTTAGACTTGATTTGCACTTTGTCCATCAATTGGCATAGATTTACACTTAAGCACTTGTGTTGGCACTCAATCACCAAAATACTTAGAAATGGCCCAAGGGCACATTTCCCATTCAATCTCCCCCTTTTTGGTGATTTATGCCAACACAACAAAGAGCAACTAAAAGAAGTGCAACATCAATACAAATGAGAACTCAAAATTGTTTTGATTCAAAATTGGCATATATGGATCATTCCTTGCCACCACTTGGTTTTGTTTTTGCAAATCAACCTCAATCTCCTATCTCTAATTCAAACACAATTGTAGAGACATAAAGAGAGTTGTTCCAAGAGAAATTGATCAAAGATTTCAAAAACTCCCCCTTTTTCCCATAATCAACCATTCTCCCCACAAGAGGCCAACTTTTGACAGGAGAGACAATAAGAGAGTTTTGACAAACCAAAAGCTCTATTCTACTATTTTCAAAATTTCTCAAGTGGTAGCTGATCCATTTATTATTGCTTTGGCTTTATTTTCTCCCCCTTTGGCATCAAGCACCAAAACGGGATCAATCTTGGCCCTTAAACCCCATTGCCTCACCAAAATCTTCAAATAAGAGTACCAAGGCAATAAGAGTACATGAGATGAACTTGGAATAAGTTACCCTCTCATCGGAGTGCAGTGGAAGTCTTTCATGGTCCAAGTCCACCTTTTCCCTTTCAAACCTCCTTCGAGACTAAATCAAGCAAACTCAAGCACACGGTTAGTCTCAAAGGGTCAAGTTGTAGCACATCTCCTCCTAAATATGTGCATCACTTGCAAAAGGACTTGTGAGGTCCGGGGAGTGTTTGTACAACTTGAGCACCACAAGTAAACAACAAAATGCATAAGGAACATGATCAAGGCATAAACACATGTATGCTATAAATCAATTCAAGTTCCGCGAATCTAAGACATTTAGCTCACTACGCAGCCTGCAAAAGGTCTTCTCATCTAGAGGCTTGGTAAAGATATCGGCTAGCTGGTTCTCGGTGCTAATATAAAACACTTCGATATCTCCCTTTTGCTGGTGGTCTCTTAAAAAGTGATGCCGGATGTCAATGTGCTTTGTGCGGCTGTGCTCAACAGGATTTTCCGCTATGCGGATAGCACTCTCATTGTCACATAGGAGTGGGACTTTGCTCAGATTATAGCCAAAGTCCCGGAGGGTTTGCCTCATCCAGAGTAGTTGCGCGCAACACTGTCCTGCGGCAACATACTCGGCCTCAGCGGTGGATAGGGCAACGGAAGTTTGTTTCTTAGAATTCCATGACACCAGGGACCTTCCTAAGAATTGGCACGTCCCCGATGTACTCTTCCTATCGACCTTACATCCAGCATAGTTGGAGTCTGAATATCCAATCAAGTCAAAGTTAGACCCCTTTGGATACCAGATCCCGAAGCAAGGCGTAGCGACTAAATATCTAAGGATTCGCTTCATGGCCACAAGGTGACACTCTCTTGGATCAGATTGAAATCTAGCACACATGCATACGCTAAGCATAATATCCGGTCTACTAGCACATAAATAAAGTAAAGACCTTATCATTGACCGGTATGCCTTTTGATCAACGGACTTACCTCCTTTGTTGAGGTCGGTGTGTCCGTCAGTTCCCATCGGAGTCTTTGCGGGCTTGGCATCCTTCATCCCAAACCGCTTGAGCAAGTCTTGCGTGTACTTCGTTTGGGAGATGAAAGTATCGTCCTTGAGTTGCTTCACTTGGAACCCAAGGAAGTAGTTCAACTCGCCCATCATCGACATCTCGAATTTTTGAGTCATCACCCTGCTAAACTCTTCACAAGACTTTTGGTTAGTAGAACCAAATATTATGTCATCGACATAAATTTGGCACACAAAAAGATCACCATCGCAAGTCTTAGTGAAAAGAGTTGGATCGGCTTTCCCAACCTTGAAAGCATTAGCAATTAAAAAGTCTCTAAGGCATTCATACCATGCTCTTGGGGCTTGCTTAAGTCCATAGAGCGCCTTAGAGAGCTTACATATGTGGTTGGGGTACCGTTCATCCTCGAAGCCAGGGGGTTGCTCCACGTACACCTCCTCTTTGATTGGCCCATTGAGGAAAGCGCTCTTCACATCCATTTGGAACAACCTGAAAGAATGATGAGCGGCATCTGCTAGCAAAATACGAATGGACTCTAGCCTAGCCACAGGAGCAAAAGTCTCCTCAAAGTCCAAACCTGCGACTTGGGCATAACCTTTTGCCACAAGTCGAGCCTTGTTCCTTGTCACCACCCCGTGCTCGTCCTGTTTGTTGTGGAACACCCACTTGGTTCCCACAACATTTTGCTTGGGACGCGGCACCAGTGTCCAAACTTCATTACGCTTGAAGTTATTTAGCTCCTCCTGCATGGCCAACACCCAGTCCGGATCTAGCAAGGCCTCTTCTACCCTGAAAGGCTCAATAGAAGAGACAAAGGAGTAATGCTCACAAAAATTAACTAATCTAGAACGAGTAGTTACTCCCTTGCTAATATCACCCAAAATTTGGTCGACAGGATGATTCCTTTGAATCGTCGCTCGAACTTGGGTTGGAGGTGCCGGTTGTGCTTCTTCCTCCATCACATGATCATCTTGTGCTCCCCCTTGATGACACGCCTCCTCTTGATGAACCTGTTCATCGTCTTGAGTTGGGGGATGCACCATTGTTGAGGAAGAAGGTTGATCTTGCTCCAATTGTTCCTGTGGTCGCACATCGCCAATCGCCATGGTGCGTATTGCGACCGTTGGAACGTCTTCTTCATCTACATCATCAAGATCAACAACTTGCTCTCTTGGAGAGCCATTAGTCTCATCAAATACAACATCGCTAGAGACTTCAACCAAACCTGATGATTTGTTGAAGACCCTATACGCCTTTGTATTTGAGTCATACCCTAACAAAAACCCTTCTACAGCTTTGGGAGCAAACTTAGAATTTCTACCTTTCTTCACTAGAATGTAACATTTGCTCCCAAATACACGAAAGTACGAAACATTAGGTTTGTTACCGGTTAGAAGCTCATACGAAGTCTTCTTGAGGAGGCGATGAAGATACACCCGGTTGATGGCGTGACAAGCCGTGTTCACGGCTTCCGACCAAAAGCACTTGGGAGTCTTGAACTCTCCAAGCATCATCCTTGCCATGTCTATGAGCGTCCTGTTCTTCCTCTCTACCACACCATTTTGCTGTGGTGTGTAGGGAGCGGAGAACTCGTGCTTGATCCCTTCCTCCTCAAGGTACTCCTCCACTTGAAGGTTCTTGAATTCGGACCCGTTGTCGCTCCTTATCTTCTTCACCTTGAGCTCAAACTCATTTTGAGCTCTCCTTAGGAAGCGCTTGAGGGTCCCTTTGGTTTCAGATTTATCCTGCAAAAAGAATACCCAAGTGAAGCGGGAAAAATCATCAACTATAACAAGACCATCCTTACTTCCTCCTATGCTTAGATAGGCGACGGGTCCGAAGAGGTCCATATGAAGCATCTCCAACGGTCTTGATGTGGTCATCACATTTTTGGTATGATGAGAACTTCCCACCTGTTTACCTGCTTGACAAGCTGCACAAGGTCTATCTTTCTCGAAATGCACGTTAGTTAGACCTATCACGTGTTCTCCCTTTAGAAGCTTGTGAAGGTTCTTCATCCCCACATGTGCTAAACGGCGATGCCACAGCCAGCCCATGCAAGTCTTAGCAATTAAGCATGCATCTAGACCGGCCTCCTCTTTTGCAAAATCAACTAAATAAAGTTTGTCGTCTAGTACACCCTTAAAAGCTAGTGAACCATCACACCTTCTAAAGACAGACATATCTACATTTGTAAATAAACAGTTATATCCCATATTGCATAATTGACTAACGGATAACAAATTATATCCAAGTGACTCAACTAAAAACACATTAGAAATAGAGTGCTCGGATGAAATAGCAATCTTCCCTAACCCTTTCACCTTGCCTTGGTTCCCATCACCGAATATGATTGAATCTTGGGAATCCTTGTTCTTGACGTAGGAGGTGAACATCTTCTTCTCCCCCGTCATGTGGTTTGTGCATCCGCTGTCGATAATCCAGCTTGAACCCCCGGATGCATAAACCTGCAAGGCAAATTTAGGCTTGGGTTTTAGGTACCCAACTCTTGTTGGGTCCTACAAGGTTAGTCAAAATGGCCTTAGGGACCCAAATGCAAGTTTTATCTCCCTTGCATCTTGCCCCTAATTTCCTAGCAATTACCTTCTTATCCTTTCTACAAATAGCAAAGGAAGCATTGCAAGTATGAAAAATTGTAGAAGGTTCATTAATTACTTTCCTAGGAACATGAACAATATTCTTTCTAGGCACATGATGAATATTTTTCCTAGGCATATCTCTACCATGCACAACATGGGAACTAGAAGCAGTCATAGCATATGAATCATAAGCACAGGTCCTATACGCATTTCTAGAAAATTTTCTATCACCATAAATGAAAGCATGGTTCTTTTGAACACTATTAGTCATAGAGGCCTTCCCTTTCTCCTTGGCGGGAATGGAAGCCTTATGACTAGTTAAGTTCTTGGCTTCCCTCTTGAAGCCAAGCCCATCCTTAATTGAGGGGTGTCTACCAATTGTGTAGGCATCCCTCGCAAATTTTAGTTTATCAAATTTATTTTTGCTAGTCTTAAGTTGGGCATTAAGACTAGCCACTTCATCATTTAACTTTGCAATAGACACTAGGTGTTCACTACAAGCATCAACATTAAAGTCTTTACACCTAGTGCAAATCACAACATGTTCTACACAAGAGTTAGATCTATTTGCTACTTCTAGTTTAGCATTTAAATCATTGTTAACATCTTTTAAACTAGAAATTGTCTCATGGCAAGTAGATAGTTCACAAGAAAGCATTTCATTCCTTTTAACTTCTAAAGCATGAGATTTTTGTGCCTCTACAAATTTATCATGTTCTTCATACAAAAGATCCTCTTGTTTTTCTAAAAGTCTATCCTTTTCATTCAAGGCATCAATCAATTCATTAATCTTATCTATTTTAGTTCTATCCAATCCTTTGAACAAACTAGAGTAATCTATTTCCTCATCATCACTAGACTCATCATCACTTGAAGAAGCATAAGTGGTATTGTTTCGAGTACATACCTTCTTCTCCTTCGCCATGAGGCATGTGTGACACTCGTTGGGGAAGAGGGATGATTTGTCGAAGGCTGAGGCGGCAAGTCCTTCGTCATCGGATGAAGAGCAATCCGAGTCCCACTCCTTGCCAAGATGTGCCTCGCCCTTAGCCTTCTTGTACTTCTTCTTCTTTTCCCCTTTCTTCTCTTGTTCCTGGTCACTATTATTATGGGGACAATTAGCGATAAAATGACCAACCTTACCACACTTGAAGCAGGAGCGCTTTCCCTTCATCTTCTTCTTCATGGGATGCTCCTTGCGGCCCTTTAGCGCTGTCTTGAAGCGCTTGATGATGAGGGCCATCTCTTCCTCATTTAGTCCCGCCGCCTCAACCTGCGCCACCTTGCTAGGTAGCGTCTCCTTGCTTCTCGTTGCTTTGAGGGTGATGGTTTGAGGCTCATGGATTGGGCCATTTAGTGCATCATCCACGTATCTCGCCTCCTTGATCATCATTCGCCCGCTTACGAACTTCCCAAGAACTTCTTCGGGCGACATCTTGGTGTACCTAGGATTTTCACAAATATTGTTCACAAGATGTGGATCAAGGACAGTAAAAGACCTTAGCATTAGGCGAACGACGTCGTGGTCCGTCCATCGCGTGCTTCTATAGCTCCTTATTTTGTTGATGAGGGTCTTGAGCCGGTTGTATGTTTGGGTTGGCTCCTCTCCCCTTATCATTGCAAATCTCCCAAGCTCGCCCTCCACCAACTCCATCTTGGTGAGCATGGTGACGTCGTTCCCCTCATGTGAGATCCTGAGGGTGTCCCAGATCTGCTTGGCATTGTCCAAGCCGCTCACCTAATTGTACTCTTCCCTGCACAAAGATGCTAAAAGGACAGTAGTAGCTTGTGCATTTTTATGGATTTGTTCATTTATAAACATGGGACTATCCGAGCTATCACATTTCATTCCACTCTCTACAATCTCCCATATGCTTGGATGGAGAGAGAACAAGTGACTACGCATTTTGTGACTCCAAAATCCGTAGTCCTCCCCATCAAAGTGTGGAGGTTTGCCAAGAGGAATGGAAAGCAAATGTGTATTTGAACTATGCGGAATACGAGAATAATCGAAAGAGAAGTTTGAATTAACTGTCTTCCTTTTCTCGTAGTCGTTGTCATCGTCCTTTTGGGAAGAAGAGGACTCGTCGCTGTCGTCGTAGTAGACAATCTCCTTGATGCGCCTTGTCTTCTTCTTCTTCCCATCTTTTCGTTTGTGGCCCGAGCCTGAGTCGGTAGGCTTGTCATCTTTCGGCTCGTTGACGAAAGACTCCTTCTCCTTATCATTGATCACAATCCCCTTGCCCTTAGGATCCATCTCTTCGGGCGATTAGTCCCTTCGTGAAGAGAACAGCTCCGATACCAATTGAGAGCACCTAGAGGGGGGGTGAATAGGTGATCCTGTAAAAACTTAAACTTAAAGCCACAAAAACTTGATTAAGCGTTAGCACAATAAGGCCAAGTGGCTAGAGAGGAGTTCTTGCAAGACACGATAACCACAAGAGAATCAACACAGATAGACACAGTGGTTTATCCTGTGGTTGGGCCAAGTAATAAACTTGCCTACTTCCACGTTGTGGCGTCCCAACGGACGAGGGTTGCAATCAACCCCTCTCAAGCGGTCCAAAGACCCACTTGAATACCACGTGTTTTGCTTTGCTTTATTATATCCCGCTTGCGAGGAATCTCCACAACTTGGAGCCTCTCGCCCTTACACTTTGATGTTCACAAAGAAGCACGGAGTAAGGGAGGGATGAGCAACACACACAAGACACAAAATCAGAGCGACAACACGCACACAAGTCGCAACAAGAGCTCACAACACAATCCGACGAGTTCACAACCCAAATAGAGCTCTAGTTGCTATCACAAAGAATCAAATGCGTGGAATCGAAGTCTTGGTGCTTAGGAATGCTTAGAGAATGCTTGGTGTACTCCTCCATGCGCCTAGGGACCCCTTTTATAGCCCCAAGGCAGCTAGGAGCCGTTGAGAGCATTCCAGGAAGGCAAATCTTGCCTTCTGTCGCCTGGCGCACCGGACACTGTCCGGTGCAGATTTCTTTCCTTGTTTGGCGAAGCCGACCGTTGAAGATTCAGAGCCGTTGGCGCACCGGACACTGTCCGGTGCACACCGGATAGTCCGGTGCCCCCTTCTAGCCGTTGGCTCGGCCACGTGTCCCGCGCAGATCGCGTGGCCGACCGTTGGCCCGGCCGACCGTTGGCTCACCGGACAGTTCGGTGCACCACCGGACAGTCCGGTGAATTATAGCCGTACGTCGTTAATCATCTCCCGAGAGCGACGAGTTCACCTGTGAATAGCTCACCGGATAGTCCGGTGCACCACTGGACAGTCCGGTGATTTATAGCCGTACACCACCGTCGAAGTCCCGAGAGCAGCAAGTTCGCCAGAGCCAGCCTGGCGCACCGAACACTGTCCGGTGCACCACCGGACACTGTCCGGTGCACCACCGGACAGTCCGGTGCACCCAGACTGAGCAGACTTTGGCTGAACAAAGCCATCTCTTTTCCAATTTGATTTCTCCTGTTTCCAGCACTTAGACACAATACATTAGTTCTCAAAACAATGTACTAAGTCTAGAAACATACCTTTGGACTTGATTTGCACTTTGTCCATCAATTGGCATAGATTTACACTTAAGCACTTGTGTTGGCACTCAATCACCAAAATACTTAGAAATGGCCCAAGGGCACATTTCCCTTTCAATGGAGCCTCTTCATCATCTAGTTCATCAAGATCAACTTGCTCCACTTGGGAGCCATTAGTCTCATCAAACACAATGTCACAAGAAACCTCAACTAATCCAGTGGATTTGTTGAAGACTCTATATGCCCTTGTGTTTGAGTCATATCCTAGTAAAAAGCATTCTACAGCCTTAGGAGCAAATTTAGATTTTCTACCTCTTTTGATAAGAATAAAACATTTGCTTCCAAAGACTCTAAAATATGAAACATTGGGCTTTTTACCAGTGAGGAGTTTATATGATGTCTTTTCGAGGATTCGGTGAAGGTAGAGCTGGTTGATGGAGTAGCAAGCAGTGTTGATAGCTTCTGCCCAAAACCGGTCCAGTGTCTTGTATTCATCAAGCATGGTTCTTGCCATGTCCAGTAGAGTTCTATTCTTCCTCTCCACTACACCGTTTTGCTGAGGTGTGTAGGGAGAAGAGAACTCATGCTTGATGCCTTCATCCTCAAGAAACCCCTCAATTTGAGAATTCTTAAACTCCGTCCCATTGTCGCTTCTTATCTTTTTGATCGTTAAGCCGAACTCGTTTTAAGCACGTCTTAAGAATCCTTTTAAGGTCTCTTGGGTTTGTGATTTTTCCTGCAAAAAGAACACCCAAGTGAAGCGAGAATAATCATCCACAATAACTAGGCAGTACTTACTCCCGCCGATGCTTATGTAAGCAATTGGGCCGAATAAATCAATATGGAGTAGCTCGAGCGGTCTGTCAGTCGTCATGATGTTCTTGTGTAGATGATGGATGCCAACTTGCTTTCCTGCTTGGCATGCGTTGCAAACCCTGTCTTTCTCAAAATGAACATTTGTTAGTCCCAAAATGTGTTCTCCCATTAGAAGTTTGTGAAGATTCTTCATTCCAACATGGGCAAGTCGGCGATGCTAGAGCCAACCCATATTAGTCTTAGCAATTAAGCAAATGTTAAGTTTAACTTTGTTTTCATTAAAATCAACTAAATAGAACTAACCCTCTAACACTCTTTTAAATGCTATTGAATCATCACTTCTTCTAAAGGCAATAACACCTACATCTGTAAATAGACAGTTGTAGCCCATTTTGCAGAATTGAGAGACAAAAAGCAAATTGTAGTCTAAAGAATCTACAAGAAAAACATTGAAAATAGAATGGTCAGGGGATATAGCAATTTTACCCAATCCTTTGACCAAACCTTGATTTCCATCCTTGAATGTGATAGCTCGTTGGGGATCTGCATTTTTCTCATAGGAGGAGAACATTCTCTTCTCCCCTGTCATGTGGTTTGTGCACCCGCTATCGATTATCCAACTTAAACCACCGGATGCATAAACCTATAAAACAATTTTAGGCCTTATTCTTAGGTACCCAAATAGTCTTGGGTCCTTGATGTTATAAACAAGCACCTTGGGTACCCAAACACAAGTCTTTGGACTCTTGTGTTTGCCCCCAACATATTTGGCAACTATTTTGCCCGATTTGTTAGTAAGCACATAGGAAGAATCAAAAGTTTTAAATGAAATGTTATGTTCATTTGATGCAGCATGAATTTTCTTTCTAGGCATTTTAACATGTGTGATATGCCTAGAGCTAGAAGCCTCATTTTTATACATAAATGCATGGTGAGGAACATTATGAGGTTTCCTAGCATGAATCTTCCTAATCTTATGTTCGGGATAGTTTGCAGGATATAAAATGTAACCCTCATTATCCTGAACCATGTGAGCCTTGCCCTTAACAAAATTAGATAATTTTTAGGGGCATTAAGCTTGACATTGCTCCCCTGTTAGAAACCAATACCATCCTTAATGCCAGGACGTCTCCCATTATAAAGCATACTACGAGCAAATTTAAATTTTTCATTTTTGAGCTCATGCTCGACAATTTTAGCATCTAATTTAGCTATATGATCATTTTGTTTCTTAATCATGGCAAGGTGATCATCTATAGCCTCAATATTAATATCTCTACATCTAGTGCAAATGAAAATATGCTCAACAGTAGATGTGGAAGGTTTACAAGTATTTAATTCTTCTATCTTAGATTTCAATCTAGCATTCTCATCTCTAAGATAGGAAATAGAATCATTGCAAACATTCAAATTTTCAATCTTAGAAACTAAACTAGCATTTTCATTTCTAAGACTAGAAATTGAATCATGACAAATGCTAAGCTCCTTAGATAAATTTTCACATTTCTCTACTTCCTGAGCATAAGCATTTTTCAATTTAACAATTTTTTATTCTCTTTAATTAGGAAGTCCTCTTGGCTATCCAAGAGTTCATCCTTCTCATTAATTGCTTCAATTAATTCATTTAACTTTTTCTTTTGGCCCATGCTAAGGTTGGCAAAGAGAGACATTAAATTATCTTTACTATCACTAGAGCTACCCTCATCACTAGATGTTGTATATTTGGGGGTGGCTCTAGATGGTACCTTCTTCTTTTTGCCATCCTTAGCCATGAGGCACTTGTGGCCGACGTTGGGGAAAAGCAGGCCCTTGTTGACGACGATGTTGGCGGCGTCCTCGTCGGAGGAGGAGTTGGTGGAGCTCTCATCGGAGTCCCATTCCCGACAAATGTGGGCATCGCCACCCTTCTTCTTGTAGTACCTCTTATTCTCCTTCTTCTTCCCTTTCTTGTCGTCATCCCTGTCACTTTCACTAGAAATAGGACATTTAGCAATAAAGTGACCGGACTTACCACACCGGTAGCATACCTTCTTGGAGCGGGACTTGTAATATTTCCCCTCCTTTGTTTGAGGATTTGGTGAAAGCTCTTGATGATGAGCATCATCTCCTCATTGTCGAGCTTGGAGGCGTCGATTGGAAGCCTACTTGATGTAGACTCCTCTTTCTTTTCTTCCATCGCTTTGAATGTGACGGGTTGCACCTCGGGTGTGGAGGTGGCTCCTTGCTCCAAGTTGACAATATGTTTGGAGTCTTTGATCATAAGTTCAAAGCTCACAAACTTGCCAATGACTTCCTCGGCAGACATTAGTTTATATCTAGGATCCCCACGAATTAATTGCACTTGAGTAGGATTGCAAAAAACAAGGGATCCTAGAATAACCTTGACCATTTCATGGTCATCCCACTTGGTGCTCCCGAGGTTGCGCACTTGGTTCACCATGGTCTTTAGTCGGTTATACATTGCTTGCGGCTCTTCTCCTTTGTTGAGGACAAATCGACCGAGCTCCCCCTCGATCATTTCCCGCTTGGTGATCTTGGTCACCTCGTCCCCTTCGTGCGCGGTCTTGAGGACGTCCCAAATTTCTTTGGCGCTCTTTAACCCTTGCACCTTGTTATACTCCTCTTAACACAAGGAGGCGAGGAGTATAGACCTGACTTGAGAGTTAAAGTGCCTAATTTGGGCAGCCTCATCCGAGTCATAGTCTTTGTCCCCAACTTGAGGTACCTGCGATCCATACTCAACAATATCCCAAATACTTTCGTGGAGTGAGGTTAGATGATGCCTCATTTTATCACTCCATCACCATCAAAATATGATGGTTTGCTTAGGCAAAGAGGCATCTTACTATACTTCTTGCGCTCATGGCGCTTAGAAGCGACGGATGACTCAGAGCTTGATGTGGAGGGTGACGAAGAGTCGGTCTCGTAGTAGACGACCTTTTTCATCTTCTTCTTCTTGTCACCTTTTCGATGCGACTTGATGGAGGAAGAGGATTCCTGTGACGGAACCTCCCAAGTAATTAGGCCCACCTACAGTTGTCCTTGTCCAACGGACCTCAGACAACCCTGTAGGTGCCCCTGAATTACTTGACAAGTTCGGTATCTTTCCTTACCTTACCAGGAACGATTCACCCGTCTTGCAGACATTACAGAACATCGGAGAAATGCGGAAGCGATTTACATAACTTACATTTATTTTAAAAGCAAGCTCAAGTTGTTTTATTACAGACCAGAACTAAAAACGAGTGCAGAGTAATAATATTATACAAACCAAGGGAGGCAAAAACTCCTCCCAAGAAGATTTAAGTAAAAGATCTATATGGAGGACCAAGTCCTCCCGCACTTCAGTCTTGTGTTTCTTCTTTGGGAACCACCTTGGCACAGAAGCAGCAGAAATCTGCTACTTCCTCACCTAAAAACAACGAAGGGATAAACCCTGAGTATGGAATTACTCAGCAAGACTTACCCGACTAAAGAAAAGACTCTCAAGGGTATGCTGGCTTTTAGGGAGTCAAGGTAAGGCTTCTCAATACTCAAAGACTCTGTTTTGCATAAATGCTTACTAAAGTGGATCCTTAAAAATCCAATTTTATTTGACCAGTTAAGTTCAATTACCTGCAACTAGAGTTCTTTCTACCCTAGTTCAATCGCTGGTCCTGCACTAGCCAATTTCTTAACAAATATCCATCATCTTTAGGGGAATGCTACATGTAGGGTAGTGACCAAGTCTTCATAACCGCGAAGGTACGGCGATCCGAATCGATTATACTCAGCTGAGGATCTCCAATCACACGACATATGTAGCACTTAACCCTTGCATATGTCAACCCGCCACCGAGGTTCTTAAGACCGGATCAGGTTCACGCAAACCGAGAGCACAGATACACCACCGTCCAGCCTCTTGCCACGGAGGGTACACGTTACTCTCGCCACCGCTCCACGCCCATTTCGTGTTATCTTATTCCGGCCTTAGTCTGCCCGAGGCAAGGCTTACCCATGACGAGGCATGTGACCAGTTAAAGGGTCCTCGATCAACAAGCCTACATCGACAAGGTCCTTAATCGACTCAGACGGAGACACTACACCGAGAATCCTTTCTCGTGCAAGTCACCCGCCCGGTCTCAGCTTAATCTATTCAACCCAAAAACTTGGTACCTGGCAGAGGTACATCTTTTCCAGATGTTGAATCCATCAAGGCCCTGATGGATCCACCATCACATTTTATTTTCAAAAACACCCCACCCACTTTTGCCACATCATCTTTTGTAAAAACAAAACATTTTGTTTTTCTACAGCAAGGCTAAGCATCAAAATCTTTTGTAAAAAGGGTGATCAAGGAAGGTAATCAAATTCAAGGAAGGTAATGCAGGAATTGTTTTATCAATCAACTCCTATCACCTAATGCATCAAGCAAGTGAGAAAGATTTAAAATAACAAGGAGGGTGGCAAATGCACCGGGGCTTGCCTTTGTTAACAGGTGAGTTCTGCTCGGATCCACAAATATCGAAATAAAAGCAGTTGCCTGCTTGAGGATCTGAGGTTGGTGGAGTCCCCTCTTCAGTGACTTCTTCTTCTTCTTCGTGTTCTAACATAATCATATATATGCATAAGAATGGATGCCATGGGATGCTCATGAGAATGCGAAGATAATATAAACTTATTATCTAAGTCTTGAGTACAACTTTCCTTCACGGTACTCCGAGAACCTAGGGTTTCCGGAGTCAGTAAAGGAGTTCATAGGGCAGGGGGGGGTGTTTTGGGGTTTAGTGATCAAACAAGGTCCAAATCAACCTAAATTCTACCCAAGGCTTCTAAATATTGTTTTAAGTGCCCATAAAAAGTTTGGGCATTTTTGGACTTACCAATTATTTTCTAAAAATCCATAACTATTACCTTTAACCACTTTAAATACCCTAAAATTTCTTATTTCCACTAAAAATCACAAAACTATTTTTACTAAATACTAGGGAAAATAACAAGCTTAGGAATATTAGTTTCACAATTTTAGCATTTTTCTACATTTTTCCATGAATTTCTAAAGTTCTGCCGAAAAAGAAAAGGAAAAAGCTTCAACAGCAATGGGCTGGTTTCAGCCCATACGGCCCAATCCAGAGAGAAAGGCGCCCGCGCCCGCGGTGGGATTCTTGCAGAAGGGCCCTCGGGTTATAGACTAACTGGATACAAGTTCGTTTACTGTTTCTTGTGTCGCTGACCGTTTCCAGTGAAGTCCCTCGGTTTCTATTTATTCGCAGGGTGAAGTCCTCGTCGTCGAGCGGCGCTGCAGAGCTCCGGCGAGCTCACGCACTGGCCAATTTACACAAGGACCGGCGCTAATCTTTAGTAGAGATCAAATCTGAGACCTAACGTGGGTTTCCCCTCAAACAATTTCATGAATAGCTACCCGGTTTGCTCTGGCTACGGCGACCGTGGATGTTGCGGGTGGATGAACGCGTTCCCGTGGATTCATGGCGGTCCAGTACAATTAAGGGTTTTAGGAAGCTTTAGAAGAGCCTAGGGATGCTAGAACGAGCAACAAAGCAATATGAACCGACCTGAAATGGGCTGGCCGCGACGAGCTTGGTTCACGGCGGCGGAGAATGGATTTGGGAAGAAACCCGAATTGCGGGGCTACGGTGAACGAGTGGAGATGAGAGTGGGTGCTATAGCTGCGTGAATACTTGACGGAGTTGAAGATGCGCTCAATTTATAGACGGCTGGCCGGCGACGGATGAGGCTTGGGGAGCTCGGGATCGCGCTGGCGAGCGTACCACGCGGCAGATTCCGGGGACAGCGCGGCGGTCGCCGTTTAACCGGAGCCTGCCACCTCGGTAACTCATGGACACGTCGCCGGTAACTTTTTCCATGACCGTCGACGACCATACTGGGCCACCGCGGCATCCCTATCGCCGGCGACGAGCGATCCAGCTGGCGGTCTGATCTCCTTCAGTCGTGACACTGTACCATGGTGAGCGCTTCAAAGAGCAACTGACAGAGCAACATCAGAGCTCTTTTTCTCCAGATTTTCTATGGTACCAAGTCCAAATCTCTGCAGCAATAGTGGAGTGCTATAAACCAGCTACAACTTTGCTACATGGTGTTGTCACAAAAAGTCACTGAATCATGTCTGAAATTGGGTTTGAAGTTGGTGATAATTCACTGCTAGTCTGAAAATTCAGACCAAATCAGTCTGACAGCCTGACTTCAAGCTTAAATATCTCTGGATTTTTCTCAACAAGTGAGCTTGCAACCTTAAGCAAAGTTGTTCTCCTTTGATAGATCTTCAAATTTGGTGTGGTGACCTAGGGCAAAATCTCCTTTGTTTAGAAGTTACAAGGTCACAAAGATGAGTACAATACACTGAAATTAGACTTAGTCAAAAGAGTTCAAATGTGACTTTTTGCAAATAAGTCCAAAATCAAATATTTGGCTTTCAAGTCCACACATTTGGGAACCAAGGGACTTAAGAACCTTATTTGACTTGATTTTTGCACTTTAGTCCAAAAGTGGACCAATTTTGCACATAGACCCCTAGGGTTTAGTTTTAGGGTTTTCCAGGGTTCCATTTAGGGTTTCTGGTATCTTAGGGGTATAAAGGTGATTCAACCTTGTTTTTAGGGACATTTTGTGACTCTTTCCTTAAAATCTTTAGGTTTTCTCATCTTGGGTTAAGTTTTACCCCTTTAATCCCTATTTAGGGTTAAGTTTCCCATCCAGGGTGCTATTTGCAAAAATACTTAAACAATACAACTTGTTTGAAATTTTTGCCTAGTGAATGCACTCTAGGTGTGTCAAACATATGCAATGCCAATGCTTATAATGCCATGCTCAAGTTTTAGTTATAGTAACACCAGGGTGTTACATCCTTCCCCCCATAAAAGAATCTCGTCCCGAGATTTAAAGTCCTAGGGTGAGTAATGGAAAAGGAAATGTGTCACATTTTTATTTCCTTATTTCTGGTACAAGGCAGGGTGGTGTGGGGGTTCATTCCTTTATTGCAATAACTATATACATTTTACAAATTACATGAGGCTAGAAAGCCTGGGAAATTCTTATTCAAGAAATCTTGAGTTTCCCACGTAGCCTCTTCTTCAGAATGCTGGTTCCATTGTATCTTGTAGAACTTGAGAGTCTTTCTCCGGGTAACCCTGTCCTTGTGATCCAGAACTCGAATAGGATGTTTTGAGTACGTTAAGTCTGGTTCCAGGATAACATCTGTCACTTCAATGGTTCGATCGGGAACCCGAAGACACTTTTTCAATTGTGACACATGGAACACATTATGCACAGCAGACAAGGTTTCGGGTAGTTGGAGTCGGTATGCCACTGGTCCACATTGCTCAAGTACCAGGAATGGACCAATGTACCTGGGTGCAAGCTTCCCTTTAACCCCAAAACGCGATACTCCTTTCATTGGTGAGACTTTCAGGAAAACATAGTCTCCTTCCAGGAAATATAAGGGCATTCGCCGTGTGTCTGCATAACTCTTCTGATGAGCTTGTGCTTGCTTCAGATTACGAATAATTTTCTGAACTTTATCCTCGGCTTCTTTCACCAGATCAGGTCTAAAGAAGCACCTCTCACCAGGTTCAGACCAATTTAGCGGAGTCCGACACCGTCGTCCATATAAAGCTTCAAAGGGTGCCATCTTGATACTTTCTTGATAACTATTATTGTATGAAAACTCCGCCAAAGGTAACCATTCATCCCATTTTGGTGAGAAATCCAGGACACATGCCCGCAGCATATCTTCAAGTATTTGGTTCACTCTCTCAGTTTGTCCACTGGTTTGAGGATGATAGGCCGAACTGTGGAGTAATTTAGTACCCAGGGATTTATGAAGTTCTTCCCAAAATTTAGATACAAATTGTGGACCACGATCCGACAATATAGTCTTTGGAACCCCATGCAAACTGAGAATACGGGCGATGTACAACTCCGCATAGGTAATGACGTGATATTTTACCTTGACAGGGAGGAAGTGGGCGATCTTGGTAAATCGATCAATGATAACCCAAATAGAGTCATACCCTTTTGTGGTCCTGGGCAATCCCACAATGAAGTCCATGCTTATGTCTTCCCATTTCCCTGTTGGTATTGGTAATGATTGCAATGGACCGGCAGTTTTCATGTGTATGGCCTTGACACGTCTGCAAGTGTCACACTTAGCCACATAGCGTGCAATTTCAATTTTCATCTTCGTCCACCAGTAGTGCTGTTTTAGATCATGATACATCTTAGTGCTTCCCGGATGAATAGAATAGCGACTAAGATGTGCTTCATCTAAGATTTGCTGGCGGAGTTCTTCATTCTTTGGCACTACTATGCGGTTGTTAAACCATAACACACCTTGATCGTCTTCCTTGAAACATTTGGCTGTTCCAGCCCTTATCTTCCCTCGTATGTGCTTCATACCCAGATTATCCTTTTGAGCATCAATATCTTTTGCAGAATGATTGACTCAAGCTTTAGCTGATTTAGAGTCCCTTGCTGGATTATCCCCAGGTTTAGCTTCTCCATTTCTTGACATAAAGTGTTCTCGGAGGTCTTTGCCATAAGACAGTGGCAGGAAGTCTTACGACTCAATGCATCTGCCACCACATTGGCCTTGCCTGGGTGATAATGGATCTCTAGTTCATAGTCTTTAATAAGCTCAAGCCATCGTCTTTGCCTCATATTTAACTCTGACTGGGTAAAGATGTATTTCAAACTTTTATGATCTGTATATATGTGACAGATATTTCCCAGCAGATAGTGACGCCATATTTTCAGGGCATGAACCACAGCAGCTAGCTCCAGATCATGAGTTGGATAATGCTCTTCATGTCGGTGCAACTGCCTTGAAGCATACACAATTACTCGGCCTTCTTGCATCAGTACACAGCCGAGCCCACTGCCAGATGCATCACAATATACATAAAAAGGCTTAGTGATGTCCGGTTGAGCCAATACCGGAGCAGTGGTTAATAATGTCTTCAATTGCTCAAAGGCTTCATTACACTTTGAAGACCAATTGAACTTAATATCATTCTTCAATAAACTTGTGATTGGCTTCACAAGCTTAGAAAAATCGGGTATGAATCTGCGATAATATCCAGCTAGTCCAAGAAAACTCCGGACTTGGTGAACAGTGGTTGGGGGTTTCCACTCTAGAATATCTTTGACCTTGCTAGGATCTACCGCAATTCCTTTAGCTGATAACACGTGCCCCAAAAATTGAATTTTCTCCAGCCAGAACGCGCACTTGCTGAACTTGGCATACAGCTGATGTTCCCTCAGGCGCGTCAATACAATCCGTAGATGCTAAGCATGCTCCTCTTCATTTTTAGAGTATATCAAAATATCGTCGATGAAGACCACCACGAACTTGTCCAACTCGGGCATGAACACCGAGTTCATCAAATAGGTGAAGTGGGCAGGAGCATTTGTGAGCCCGAAAGACATTACCAAGTATTCAAACAATCCATACCGCGTAGTAAATGCGGTCTTCGGTATATCCTCGGGTCGAATACGGATTTGATGATAGCCCGACCTGAGATCAATCTTAGAAAATACCCTTGCCCCAGTCAGTTGATCAAATAAGATGTCGATCCTTGGAAGAGGGTACTTATTCTTGATGGTGACCTCATTCAGGGGTCGATAATCCACGCACATCCGCAAGGTTTGATCCTTCTTCTTAACAAAAATGGTGGGGCAACCCCATGGGGACGAGCTTGGCCGGATGAATCCCTTATTCAGTAGATCTTGTAATTGAATCTTCAATTCCGCCAACTCATTAGGGGGCATACGGTACGACCTTCGGGAGATGGGAGCCGTACCAGGCTTTAGCTCAATTACGAATTCTACATCTCTTTCAGGGGGCAGTCCAGGCAAATCTTCCGGAAATACATCTGAAAACTCACATACTACCGGAATGTTCTTGATCTCCGGTACAATGGCTTCAAATATTCTGCCAGAAGCTTTGGCTGGATTGGTTTCGGGGAGAGACAAAAGAATTTCTTCTTGATTATAGCTCAACCTGACAGTTCTGAGTTCAGTGTTGAGGATTGCCTTGTGTTGGGTTAACCAATTCATACCCAAAATTACATCTATATCCTGGCCTTTCAGAACAATCATGTTAGCAGGAAAGTTCCGTCCGGCCATTGTTACTGGCACTTCATAGGCCACTTCTCTAGTAAAAATGTGTCCCCCAGGTAAATGAATTTTAAATCCCTCTCTTGATTCATGGCATGCAATGTGATGTTGCTCCACAAATTTCTTGCTAATGAAGGTATGCGAAGCACCATAATCAAAAAGAATAATTGCAGGGTGACTGGCCACGGGAAACGTACCCATCATCACCGGCTCTCCTTCCGGTGTAGTGGCCACTTGAGTGTAATATACACGCCCCGTTTTCTTGGTATTTCTCCCCACAGCATTTCCCTTGGGCTGAGTGGATTTCCCAGTTCCTTGCTGAGCATTGGATTGATTTTGCTTGGGGTACGGGCAGTCTTTGATAAAATGTCCTGATTTGCCGCAGTTGAAACACCCAGTTGAAGAGCTAGGCAAGGCAGGGAATCGAGTGCCTGGGGCACCCGGCTGATTTGGGGAAGTGGAGGTATTGTTGGGGCGGATAATAATGGGCTGTTTGAAAGGGAATGCTGGTGGACGGGAAAAAGTACGGTTTTGGCTAGAAGGCCGGATGATGAACTGTTGCCTCTTCGCCTGGCCCTGATTAGGCCTCTCACCACTGAATCCCTTATTCTTCCCAGAACTTGCGTATTTTGCTTCCACAGATAAGGCTGTACTGACAACCTTTCCATATGTGAGATCAATACATGTGGCCATCTTTCGCTGCAACCGGTCATTTAGACCTCTCATAAAACAGTTCTTTTTCTTCAAATCAGTATTCACCTGGTCGATGGCATACTGCGACAGGTGATTAAACTTGTTAAGATACTGATTGATGGTGTCTCCTCCTTGTTTCAGCTTCATGAATTCCTCTTGTTTCATATACAACACCCCTTCCGGTATGTAGTGCTCACGGAAGGCTGCTTTAAATTCTTCCCAGGTGATTTGATGGTTGTCAGGTTGGATAGCCACAAAATTTCCCCACCAAGTACTGGCAGGGCCACGTAGTTGCTGTGTAGCGAACAATGGCTTCTGCATTTCAGAACAACGAAGAAGACCAAACTTTTGTTCAATAACTCGTATCCACTCATCGGCTTCTAGCGGGTCTTCTGCCTTGGTGAATAGAGGTGGTCGAGTTTCGGAGAAGTCCAGATAGGTGGTTTCATGGGGACCTTGCTGAAAACCTCTTCCTGCCTGCTGCTGGAACTGCTGTTGACCCGCCATTTCCCTAAGGAAGCGGGTATTGTCTGCGGTGGCATTCACCAAGGCGGCAATCGCCTCGGCTAACGTGGGTGGAACCGGAGGTGGATTTGGGGTGACATCCCGACCCCTAGAAGTTCCGGTTGTGTCCTGTCCGCGAGTCCTGGTCGGCATCTGAGGCAAAAACATTTGAATAAACATAATATGCCAAAGAGACCTTCCATTTTACATTACTATAAAAAGTAATGATACAGACTCGATATTACATAACAGGATACATTACCCATTATACAAAAGTTCAACCTATTATACAACCGTGCATTCTACAATACACTACTCTACTTCTATTACACCATTAGTCCTGCTTTCCGTTACTTTTGGTGGCCTCATCGTCAGGTGTGGGAGTCTAGACGTCAACCAACCTCAAAGAAGGAGGGGGTTCAAAAAGGTCTAACTCCCCACCCAACGCATGTCCCGCAACGTGAGAGGGTCCGGCTTCCGCCTCAGCAGAGTGTGCAGGCACACTAGGGTGTAATTGTGAGTATAGTATATGGACTTCCTCATGCAACGTATTGCAGTAGACCTGCAGGTCGTCGACAGTTGAGCTAAGTTCTTTAATTCGGGCCTGAGCCCTTGCTTCCTTAGCACATGCCAGCAAATGAGACTGTACTGCCCAGTCAAGTGCTAAGTCTCGATCAGCAAGCTGATCCTGCAGGTGACGGATGTCCCTTCTTAGTTCATTGATCCTGTCTCCGTCTGCGACCCAAGCATTGGTCCTGTGTTGCAGCTCTGCTTGAAGTCGACTCACTCGGGCTTCAAGGTCTCCTATGGGGTCATTACTTCCGCTGCTGCTGCTTTCGTGTCGAGGGGCTAGTTGATGCCGGGGTACTCCAATTGGTCCCGTTGACTTACGTGCCGTTAGCCTTGTGCGTGGCGGCATCTTTCTAAGGGGGAAAATTTATTAGCATAATTCTTAGCATGATGCATGAATAAGTACAGAATCAACCTTAGTCGATTCAACCTTCTATACATTGCACTCTTCCTATCTGGTCTTTAAGATAGACTCTTCAGAATACTTAGGTAAGAAGAGAAAAGAATTTTTAGGTAAGACTTTCGAAATTCCTTTTGAAGATGCCTCATCATGTCTGCAAAGAAGGGCTAGGCTCCGATACCAGCTGTGGCGGAACCTCCCAAGTAATTAGGCCCACCTACAGTTGTCCTTGTCCAACGGACCTCAGACAACCCTGTAGGTGCCCCTGAATTACTTGACAAGTTCGGTATCTTTCCTTACCTTACCAGGAACGATTCACCCGTCTTGCAGACATTACAGAACATCGGAGAAATGCGGCAGCGATTTACATAACTTACATTTATTTTAAAAGCAAGCTCAAGTTGTTTTATTACAGACCAGAACTAAAAACGAGTGCAGAGTAATAATATTATACAAACCAAGGGAGGCAAAAACTCCTCCCAAGAAGATTTAAGTAAAAGATCTATATGGAGGACCAAGTCCTCCCGCACTTCAGTCTTGTGTTTCTTCTTTGGGAACCACCTTGGCACAGAAGCAGCAGAAATCTGCTACTTCCTCACCTAAAAACAACGAAGGGATAAACCCTGAGTATGGAATTACTCAGCAAGACTTACCCGACTAAAGAAAAGACTCTCAAGGGTATGCTGGCTTTTAGGGAGTCAAGGTAAGGTTTCTCAATACTCAAAGACTCTATTTTGCATAAATGCTTACTAAAGTGGATCCTTAAAAATCCAATTTTATTTGACCAGTTAAGTTCAATTTCCTGCAACTAGAGTTCTTTCTACCCTAGTTCAATCGCTGGTCCTGCACTAGCCAATTTCTTAACAAATATCCATCATCTTTAGTGGAATGCTACGTGTAGGGTAGTGACCAAGTCTTCATAACCGCGAAGGTACGGCGATCCAAATCGATTATACTCAGCTGAGGATCTCCAATCACACGACATATGTAGCACTTAACCCTTGCATATGTCAACCCGCCACCGAGGTTCTTAAGACCGGATCAGGTTCACGCAAACCGAGAGCACAGATACACCACCGTCCAGCCTCTTGCCACGGAGGGTACACGTTACTCTCGCCACCGCTCCACGCCCATTTCGTGTTATCTTATTCCGGCCTTAGTCTGCCCGAGGCAAGGCTTACCCATGACGAGGCATGTGACCAGTTAAAGGGTCCTCGATCAACAAGCCTACATCGACAAGGTCCTTAATCGACTCAGACGGAGACACTACACCGAGACTCCATTCTCGTGCAAGTCACCCGCCCGGTCTCAGCTTAATCTATTCAACCCAAAAACTTGGTACCTGGCAGAGGTACATCTTTTCCAGATGTTGAATCCATCAAGGCCCTGATGGATCCACCATCACATTTTATTTTCAAAAACACCCCACCCACTTTTGCCACATCATCTTTTGTAAAAACAAAACATTTTGTTTTTCTACAGCAAGGCTAAGCATCAAAATCTTTTGTAAAAAGGGTGATCAAGGAAGGTAATCAAATTCAAGGAAGGTAATGCAGGAATTGTTTTATCAATCAACTCCTATCACCTAATGCATCAAGCAAGTGAGAAAGATTTAAAATAACAAGGAGGGTGGCAAATGCACCGGGGCTTGCCTTTGTTAACAGGTGAGTTCTGCTCGGATCCACAAATATCGAAATAAAAGCAGTTGCCTGCTTGAGGATCTGAGGTTGGTGGAGTCCCCTCTTCAGTGACTTCTTCTTCTTCGTGTTCTAACATAATCATATATATGCATAAGAATGGATGCCATGGGATGCTCACGAGGATGCGAAGATAATATAAACTTATTATCTAAGTCTTGAGTACAACTTTCCTTCACGGTACTCCGAGAACCTAGGGTTTCCGGAGTCAGTAAAGGAGTTCATAGGGTAGGGGGGTGTTTTGGGGTTTAGTGATCAAACAAGGTCCAAATCAACCTAAATTCTACCCAAGGCTTCTAAATATTGTTTTAAGTGCCCATAAAAAGTTTGGGCATTTTTGGACTTACCAATTATTTTCTAAAAATCCATAACTATTACCTTTAACCACTTTAAATACCCTAAAATTTCTTATTTCCACTAAAAATCACAAAACTATTTTTACTAAATACTAGGGAAAATAACAAGCTTAGGAAAATTAGTTTCACAATTTTAGCATTTTTCTACATTTTTCCATGAATTTCTAAAGTTCTGCCGAAAAAGAAAAGGAAAAAGCTTCAACAGCAATGGGCTGGTTTCAGCCCATACGGCCCAATCCAGAGAGAAAGGCGCCCGCACCCGCGGTGGGATTCTTGCAGAAGGGCCCTCGGGTTATAGACTAACTAGATACAAGTTCGTTTACTGTTTCTTGTGTCGCTGACCGTTTGCAGTGAAGTCCCTCGGTTTCTATTTATTCGCAGGGTGAAGTCCTCGTCGTCGAGCGGCGCTGCAGAGCTCTGGCGAGCTCACGCACCGGCCGATTTACACAAGGACCGGCGCTAATCTTTGGTAGAGATCAAATCTGAGACCTAACGAGGGTTTCCCCTCAAACAATTTCATGAATAGCTACCCGGTTTGCTCTGGCTACGGTGACCGTGGATGTTGCGGGTGGATGAACGCGTTCCCGTGGATTCATGGCGGTCCAGTACAATTAAGGGTTTTAGGAAGCTTTAGAAGAGCCTAGGGATGCTAGAACGAGCAACAAAGCAATATGAACCGACCTGAAATGGGCTGGCCGCGACGAGCTTGGTTCACGGCGGCGGAGAATGGATTTGGGAAGAAACCCGAATTGCGGGGCTACGGTGAACGAGTGGAGATGAGAGTGGGTGCTATAGCTGCGTGAATACTTGACGGAGTTGAAGACGCGCTCAATTTATAGACGGCTGGCCGACGACGGATGAGGCTTGGGGAGCTCGGGATCGCGCTGGCGAGCGTACCACGCGGCGGATTCCGGGGATAGCGCGGCGGTCGCCGTTTAACCGGAGCCTGCCACCTCGATAACTCATGGACACGTCGCCGGTAACTTTTTCCGTGACCGCCGACGACCATACTGGGCCACCGCGGCATCCCTATCGCCGGCGACGAGCGATCCAGCTGGCGGTCTGATCTCCTTCAGTCGTGACACTGTACCATGGTGAGCGCTTCAAAGAGCAACTGACAGAGCAACATCAGAGCTCTTTTTCTCCAGATTTTCTATGGTACCAAGTCCAAATCTCTGCAGCAATAGTGGAGTGCTATAAACCAGTTACAACTTTACTACATGGTGTTGTCACAAAAAGTCACTGAATCATGTCTGAAATTGGGTTTGAAGTTGGTGATAATTCACTGCTAGTCTGAAAATTCAGACCAAATCAGTCTGACAGCCTGACTTCAGGCTTAAATATCTCTGGATTTTTCTCAACAAGTGAGCTTGCAACCTTAAGCAAAGTTGTTCTCCTTTGATAGATCTTCAAATTTGGTGTGGTGACCTAGGGCAAAATCTCCTTTGTTTAGAAGTTACAATGTCACAAAGATGAGTACAATACACTGAAATTAGACTTAGTCAAAAGAGTTCAAATGTGACTTTTTTGCAAATAAGTCCAAAATCAAATATTTGGCTTTCAAGTCCACACATTTGGGAACCAAGGGACTTAAGAACCTTATTTGACTTGATTTTTGCACTTTAGTCCAAAAGTGGACCAATTTTGCACATAGACCCCTAGGGTTTAGTTTTAGGGTTTTCCAGGGTTCCATTTAGGGTTTCTGGTATCTTAGGGGTATAAAGGTGATTCAACCTTGTTTTTAGGGACATTTTGTGACTCTTTCCTTAAAATCTTTAGGTTTTCTCATCTTGGGTTAGGTTTTACCCCTTTAATCCCTATTTAGGGTTAAGTTTCCCATCCAGGGTGCTATTTGCAAAAATACTTAAACAATACAACTTGTTTGAAATTTTTGCCTAGTGAATGCACTCTAGGTGTGTCAAACATATGCAATGCCAATGCTTATGATGCCATGCTCAAGTTTTAGTTATAGTAACACCAGGGTGTTACAATTCCTCCTTATGTTTTTGTCGGACTCCCTTGAGAGGGTCCTCCCCGAGCTTGCAGACTTGTCGCCGGTCATTATCTCCCTTTTGGCGTGATCTCCCATCATCATTTCGAGTTGTTAGACTCTAATGAAGCACTAGGCTCTGATACCAATTGAAAGTCGCCTAGAGGGGGTGAATAGGCGAGACCTAAAATTTATAACTTTAAACACGCACTAAGGTCAGGGTTAGCGTTAGAACTAAATCCAAGTCAGAAAGAGAGGGAAAACAAATCAACCAAGAAATAAGGCGAGTGAACACGGTGATTTGTTTTACCAAGGTTCAATTCTAAGAACCTAGTCCTCGTTGAGGAGGTCACAAAGACCGGGTCTATTTCAACTCTTTCCCTCTCTCAAACGGTCACATAGACCGAGTGAGCCTTCGTCCTTAATCTCATGGGTCACTAAGACCTCGCAAGGACCACCACACACTTGGTGTCTCTTGCCTCACTTACAAAGCACTTGAGAATACGAATGGGAAAAGAAGAAAGGCAATCCAAGAAGCAAGAGCTCAAAAGAACACAAAATCTCTCTCTCACAAGTCACTAAGTGTTTGAGATGAATTTGGGACTTGGAGAGGCTTTGATCTTTTGAATTGTGTCTAGGAGTGAATGCTAGAGCTCTTGTATTGAATGTAATCTTCAGAAAACTTGGATGCTTGAAGTTGTGGTGGTTGGGGGGTATTTATAGCCCCCAACCACCAAGATAGCCGTTGGGGAGGCTGCTGGCGATGAGTGCACCGGACAGTCCGGTGCGTCACCGGACAGACACTGTTCAGTGTCCGGTGCGCCGCCACGTCACCCAACCGTTAGGGTTCGGAGCCGAGTCGACCATTGGGGCTTTGTCCTCTTGCGACACCGGACAGTCCGGTGCCACACCGGATAGTCCGGTGTCCTCTGACTTTGTGGCTCTGACTTTTATTGTGCACTGTGCTGCACTATTCCTGCTGTCAGAGTCGACCGTTGCGCGTAGGATAGCCATTGCACGCTGACTCACCGGACAGTCCGGTGGCACACCGGATAGTCCGGTGAATTATAGTGCAGCGCGCCTGCGTTTTCCCGAGAGTGGCTGGTTGACCCTTGTACGGTCCTGTTGCATCGGACACTGTGTTGGGGCGAAGGCGTAGATGCTACCCTCCGCTCGATGCCTTCGCCAGTCTCGCTGCACCAACGGAGACGACGACTGACGGACTGCACCCTTCGTCCAACGCGATTGAAGGACGAAGACCCATGGCGAGGCCGCTCCGTCCCGTGGGGTCACCCAACGTGAGAGCCCACGTACAATCCGGCCCATCATAACGGGCCCCGCGCTGTTGTTGCGCATTACAGGCCTAAATTGTAAAGGTTTTTCTATTATTACAGTATGTAACCCTGCTTTAATGGGTATATTCCGGGGAGAACCTAGGCTCCTGAGGGCACATGCGTCCTTAATCCTTGACGCTGGGCACTCAGGCACCTATAAATAACCCCGCACAGTGCCCTTGAGGGGCTAGGTTAACAGAGCTATTGCCATCTCAAGTTGTAGCCCCGTTTACACCGCTTTCACTCCCCCGTTGGATCAACTTGCGTAGGAGAGCAAGTTCCAACATTTGGCGCCCACCGTTCGTGCTACGAAAACACCACCCGCGATGGCACCCAAGAGAACCTCATCGAAGGCTGACGAAGCCGCGAAGGCGGCACTGCTGGCCGAGAAAAAGGGCAAGGCCCTTGTCGACAACACTCTCCAAGAGCCCTGCGAAGACGACGCAAACAACAAGAAGCAGCGCAATGAACAACCCACTACCGAAGGCAGCCTCCGCACCTGCAGCTCCGGGGGACCACAGCAGCCTCCCCTAGGCTTCGCTCCACCAGAGGGCGCGGACGCCACCGAGGACGGCGAAGTCATCGGTGTTTCGGCCGAAGAGCAGCTACAGCTGCGCGCCCTGCGCATCAAGAACCGCAACCGCCAAAAGCAAAAAGAGATCCTCGAGGCCAAGCGCCAACGTGTGTCTGCACAAGCCAAGGTGCGACAGATGATACGCGACGAAGAGCAGAAGGCACAGGAGCTTGAACAAGAGATCGCGCTTATGCAGAGCGAAGGCCAACTCGGCCTGCAACACGGCCCACCCCTCCAGCAGCGCGCACAAATCGAAGACCTGTTCATCCCTCAACGCGGACACACTATCCCTCACGCCACGACTTTCCAAGGCGTCAACTACCTTGACGAGCGAAGTCCCCTGGCACCTCACCTGCAAGTGACACCATGGCCCGCCAACTTCAGGGCAGGGACCTATCCCAAGTACAACGGCAGCACTGATCCAGCACAGTACATCATGAGCTATCAAGTCGCCGTTGCATCATCCGGAGGGGACGACGCCACGATGGCCAAGTCAATCATCATTGCCCTCGAAGGCCTAGCCCTCACCTGGTACACCAGGTTGCCCCCATTGTCCATCGACTCCTGGAGAAGTCTCTGGGACAAATTCTTGCTCAACTTCCAAGGGTACCGCCCAGACACCGATGCCTTGGCTGAACTCTCACTCTGCAAGCAGCTAGAACGAGAGACTCTGCGGGAGTATTACCGCAAGTTCCTGACCCTCAAGTCACAACTACCTTCGGTCGATGACCAGATCGCCATCCACTACACCATTAGTGGTCTTTGGGCCGGCGTCCTCTACAGCCACTGCATCAGGGATCCGCCCATAAATCTCCAGGAGCTGTATCAGCTGTTTGAGAAATATGCTTGATCCGAAGAGCTCCACCAGCGCAAAGTCGAGTCTCAGAGGAAGCCCAAAGACCCTCCGCAGTCCAGCCACACTTGGACAAGGCCCTCGCAGACAGACTCCGGCCGGGACGGCCGCAATCAGCAGCAGGTGCACAACATCACCAACCGGCCCCCCGCTGGTGAGGCCCCTCGCCGCCAGGAGTATCCCCCCCCCAGGGCCGAGGAAATGGAACTCGCGGTCGAGGACGGGGGCGTGTGCAGCAGCCACGCAGATTTTATTGTCTGTTCCACGGCGAAGACTGCGCGCATCCCACAAGGGACTGCCCAGAGACGAAGGCCACCAGAGACAGAATGGCACGGGCACAACTAGCCGACAACCCTAGAATTGTCGCGCACGCATATCAGCAACCCCCTCAGCCATACAACCACGGCCCCGCTCTGCCTCCACCGCACCACGCATACCAACACCACCAGGAGGTACAAATCGTACCTCCCCCACCCCCACCCCCACACCATCAACAGCAAAACATCCACCACCCCAATCACCCCCAAGCCCCAAAGCAAGAGGACTTCGCCGATCAACCGTATCGCGGAGTCATTCATATGATTACTGGGGGGTCCAGCGCCGACTTCGACACAAAGCAGCAAAAGAGGGACCATTACCGCAGCATCAACCACGTCGTCGTCACCGGCCCGGTCGTGCAGACAAAGTGATCCCACGTGCCATTGACCTTTGACGCCCGAGACGTCGATCTGCGCAGCGCCCCCCACATCGATGCCATGGTCATCAACTGCAGCGTGGTAGGCTGGGACTTGCACAAAGTCTTAGTCGACAATGGCAGCCAGGCGGACATCATTTTCCTCCATGCCTTCGATCGCATGGGCATAAGCCACAGCCTGCTCAAGCCCTCGGACAACCACCTGTACGGCTTCGGCGGCAAGGGCACCTTTCCCATCGGCAAAATAGAGTTGCCCCTCTCCTTCGGTGTAGCACCCAATGCCTGAAGTGAGCAAGTCACGTTCGACATCGTCGACATGGTGTACCCATACAACGCCATAAAGGGCCGGGGCTCCATCAACAAGTTTGAGGCAGCTATCCACGGACTTTACCTGTGCATGAAGATCCCAGGTCCGCAAGGCGCCATCATAGTTTACGGCAACCAGCAGGTTGCGCGTAACATAGAAAGAGACTTCGTCCCCGGACAAAGAAACGTACACTGCCTCACGGCCCAACGCGAAGTCCCCAGGTCTGCCAATCCAACCGCTAAAGAGCATGAAAAAGCACAGCTGCAGAGCAACGACTGGACCAAGACTGTCCCCCTCGACCAGGCAACGCCCCAGTAGATGGTTACCATCAGCGAAGACCTCACTTCGCACGACGAGGAGAGGCTCCTCTGCTGTCTGTCCAAGAATAAAGACGTCTTCGCCTGGTTCGCCCTCGACCTGGTCGGAGTCAGTCGCTCCATCATCGAGCACGGCTTAGGAATCGACCCTTCGGTGAGGCCGAAGAAAAAGCGACTGCGCAAGATGTCTGACGAGAAGACAGAAGCCGCCAAGGCTGAGGTGCACCGCCTGCTCGAAGCCAAATTCATCGAGCCAATCGCCTACCCCACATGGCTCGCCAATGTAGTGATGGTGCAGAAGAAGAGCGGCAAATGGTGGATGTGCATAGACTTCACCAGTCTTAATAAGGCCTGCCCCGAGGACAATTTCCCGCTGCCTCGGATCGACAAAATCGTCGATAGCGCGGCCGGGTGCGAAGTCATGTCACTCCTTGACTGCTTCTCCGGCTACCACCAAATATATATGACGGAGGAGGACAAGGCAAGCACCAGCTTCATAACACCCTTCGGCATGTATTGTTTCATCAGAATGCCGGGTCCACTTTCTCTCGACTCACCAAAACGGTGCTCGAGAGCCAAGTCGGCAGAAATATATTCACACATGTGGACGACATCGTCGTTGCCAGCAAAAGCAAGGAAGACCACCTGGCTGACCTCACCGAAACGTTCGCGAACATGCGGACCGCAATACTTCGCCTCAACCCCGAAAAGTGCGTCTTCGGAGTTCGCCAGGGGAAAATTTTGGGCTACCTGGTATCACACCGCGGAATTGAGGCCAATCCAACCAAAATCCAGGCTATCATCAATATGACGCCCCCGCAGTCAGCCACAGAAGTGCAACAACTGACAGGCAGGTTGGCCGCCCTCAACAGATTCATCTCCAAGTCCGCGGAGCGGAGCCTCCCTTTCCTCAAAACACTCCGCGGCGCAAAAGACTTCGCATGGGGGCCAGAGCAGGCGGCGGCCTTCGCTTCACTAAAACAGTACTTGTCGGAATTGGCAATTCTTACAAGCCCCAACCCTTCGCTACCCCTATTGCTCTATGTCGCGGCTTCGCCACATGCGGTCAGTACAACACTGGTTCAAGAGCAGACCAGAGAGGGCACGACCAGGCAATGTCCAGTTTATTACGTCTCTGAAGTACTCACAACATCAAAATGTAATATGACGGAACTGGAAAAGATCTGTTATGCAGTCGTGATGGCCTCGCGCAAATTGCGCCATTATTTCGAGGCATTCAAGGTCCGGGTCACCTCAGATAGAGGACTCGGTGAATTGTTCAGAAACCCGGAGGCATCAGTACGGATTGCTAAGTGGGCAGCCGAACTCTCCGGCTACCACATCACATTTGAACCCAGGACAGCCATCAAATCACAAGTCCTAGCAGACTTCGTCGTCGATTGGACTAGGCCAATGACACAGCCGGACCCGACCACAGAAAAAGTGAGGACAATCCAATGCGACGGCGCATGGTGCCATGCGGGGGCAGGCGCCGCTGCAGTCATTACTTCGCCCACCGGGATCAAGCACAGATAAGCAGCGCGCCTCAACTTTTCTTTGGAGTCTGATAGGTGCACCAACAACATAGCAGAATACGAGGCTGTCATCCTCGGCCTTCGCAAGCTAAGGGCACTCGGTGTCACCACCTGCATCATCAGAATAGACTCCAAGGTAGTCGCCGGCCAGGTCGAGAAAGACTATGCAGCGAAGGACCCCGCACTCATGCAGTACCTCGCGGCCATCCGCAGCCTCAAAAGACAATTCAAGGGTTTCACGTTGCAGCACGTGGACCGAGCCAAGAATGAGGAGGCCGATGCATTGGCCAAGGCAGCCGCCAGGGGCGAGGCCCTACCCTCCGACGTGTTCTACCACGTCATTGGCACGCCACCCGTCCGTAGCCCAGAGGGGCTCCAAATAACCAATGACAGCGAGGGCCACCGCATAGTCAACCTCATCATGACCGAAGACTGGCGGGCACTAATAACCCTGTTCCTGCAGGGATACTACCATGCAACCGACATCAACGAGGCCAAGCGCCTCAAACACCGAAGCCAGGATTTCGCGTTGATCGAAGGCCAACTTTACAAGAAGGGGGTCAGCCAACCAATGCTTAAGTGCGTCACCAAGACTGAAGGCGTCCAAATTCTGCGCGAGGTCCACAGCGGGACTTGCGGCTCTCACGCAGGGCCTAGGGCCCTAGCGGCAAAGGTGATTCGTCAAGGTTTTTACTGGCCCGCCATGATTTGTGCCGCAAATCGGGTCACAAGGTCCTGCGAAGCCTGCCAGAAATTTTCTCCACGCTCGGGACGCCCTTCGCAATTCATGAAGCTAATCGCCCACACGTGGCCTCTTCAGCGCTAGGGCCTGGACATTGTCGGGCCCCTGCCCACGGCTCAGGGGAACCTCAAGTTCACCTTTGTCGCCGTTGAGTATTTCACCAAATGGATTGAGGTGAGGGCAGTATCCACTATAACATCGAAGACAACCCAGAAATTCTTCTGGCAAAATATTGTTTGCCGCTTCGGAGACCCGTCCGAACTCATAGTCAATAACGGCAAGCAATTCGACAGCCAAGACTTCAAGGATTTCTGCTTCTCCATCGACACCAAGCTTGCCTTCGCCTCAGTGTACCACCCCCAATCCAACGGAGTCGTGGAACGCGCCAACAGAAAAATTTTCACAACCATCAAGAAAATGCTCCTCGACGACAAAAAAGGCAAGTGGCCTGACCTGTTAGCCGAAGTGGTCTGGGCACTGAACACAACTGAGTGCAGGGCGACTGGGTTCACCCCTTTCCGCCTTCTATATGGATCGGAGGCTATGACTCCGCAAGAAATAAAACACGGGTCACCTCGGACAGTTGCGTCGGCCGTCCCCGACGTAGATGAGCCTACTTCGAAGGACCTCATCGACGGAGACCGCGTCTTCGCCCTACAGGCTCTAAACAAATACCAAGCTCAGACAAAAGCATGGCGCGACCACACAGTCATCCCGAGGGAGTTCAACGAAGGAGACCTCGTACTCGTCCGGACAGCTCGGACAAAGTCCCAGGGTAAGTTGGAGCCGAAATGGGAGGGCCCTTTCATCGTCAAGACGAAGGTATCCCCCAGCACGTACAGGCTCACAACGCCATCCGGCGAAGACTTAGAACATTCTTGGAACATTGATAATCTTCGCAAATTTTTTGTTTATCTCCTCAGGGCCACTTCGCCCTTGTAATCCACAGAACAGTTTTAAGCCGGCCCGCACTCTTTTCCTCCCTAGGGGTGAGGTTTTTAATGAGGCGGAGCCATGTAATATACACGCGAAAAATCCCCCGCAAAAACTACGTCGAAAAAGACCGCATCAACGGTCTTCGACATTCGACCGACACAAAAGTCACCGCGAGGGGCAGCGATGGCTACCCTCGCGTGCGACAGTCCGCGCAAAAGTCGTCTAAGGGTGCAGCCAGACTAGCACAACAAGTGCGTAAATTCGAAGCCTTCTCAAAAAGACTATCCATGCAAAAGTCGCCTAAGGGTGCAGCCGGACTAGCACAACAAGTGCGTAAATTCGAAGTCTTCTCAAAAAGACTATCCGTGCAAAAGTCGCCTAAGGGTGCAGCCGGACTAGCACAGCAAGTGCGCAAATTCCAAGTCTTCTCCAAAAGACTACCCGTGCAAAAGTCGCCTAAGGGTGCAGCCGGACTAGCATAACGAGTGTAAAAATCGAAGGCGCATTACATCAGTCCGAAAGTCTACAAGCGCAGCCGGATCGACACAATAATGCACCAGACTGGGTGCGCAACACCTTACGAACACACCCAGATGCGCGAAGGCAGTCAACCTTATCATACAAACTACAGTTACACACGTACAGCGAGGGCATCACACCTTACATAGGCTCAACCTTCAGAATGATCCCCATCTCCCTATAGTTAAATAGCATTATCCTCAGCTCCTCACCCTCAAAAAGTCTTCGCAACTCCCCCTCACCCATACTCGCCCCAACCGGCGAGAACAACAATTCCTGCCTACCAGCCCTGCCCACACGAAGCCGACCACCATCAAACCCGCTCACTCTACGCTTCGCCACCACCCTTCGCCGCCTACGCCCAACACTCAGACTAGGCAAAATTTCAGCATCCGTAACACGTGGAGAAGCCTCCGCCTCAGCCACATCCAAGGCCGCAAAATAATCTAAGCCTTCATCCGAAGACTCTTCCGTCCACAAAACCGAACTCCCAGAGTCGTCAAACTCAGAAAACTTAGACGTAGACCCATCCGATTCATTTCCGGCGACCACGGTCGAAGCCGGCACAAAATTAGCAGTACCGGTTGCGTGCACAGGCCCAAAATCCTGAACCTGCGCAGCAACCAAGGTTCAGTAACATAGACAAAATTCCCTAACTACCCCATACACACTAAGCCACCTGCGAAGACCCAGCAGCCGCGACGGGATCTTCCGTCGCTGGCTCCGTCGCCGCCTTCGGGGGATCCTCCGCCATCGGTACGGTGGCCGCCGGCGAGCCTCCACCAGACACAGTAGACGCAGGGGCAGTGTGGGAACCTTCACCGGTTTCCGGGAACGGCGCTGGGTAGACCTCAGCCTCGGCCATCACCGGGTCGGCCTCCGCTTCGGGCAGCGCGCTGTTCAGACGCCTGAAGTCCTCCACCTCCTCAGCACGCGCCATCTGCAGCGCAACACACCGATTCAGTACAACAGCGTACACCCACATTCCACAACACAAAACAAAACACAAACTTTACCTGATCCCTCGCCCGGTCAGCCCGTTCCCTAACCGCCTCCCGACCGTGGGGGCCCCACATCCGGTCGAAGAGGCCCCCCCGGCATCCTTCACCACAGGGTCTTCGACCTTAAAAATCTCGCGCCCAAAATCTTCATCGGATCGGTCGAAGACCTCATAGTGACTGCACCCCTCGTGGGACAGCGCATTCATAGCCCCCTCGCAGGTGACGAGGGAGGCATACGACATGAAGCCCGCCACGATGGTCGGGAGCGCTTGCAACTCCTCATGCAGCCATTCGAGGAACCGAAGGCCCGCCTCTCGGTCGGGCACCTCGAAGTCAGCAGTCCGCGCACCCAGCTCGCGGTACGAGTCCATGAGCTGTTTGCGCGTCCGCTCAACCTCCACGCGAGTAGAAGCCTCAGCCCTCTCCACGCGGGCCTGCAGAACGTTGAACCGCGCCTCCCATTCCTCGGCGCGCTGGCTGGCGAGACTCTCCTCCGCCCTCGCCAATTTGGCCTCCGCCTGAGCCGTCTGCGTCTTGGTGATGGCCTGATTGGCCTCCTTCCTTTCCTCCACCAGTTGGCGCCGGAGGTCAGTCCTCTCGCTCTCCAGGGCGGCCACCTTTTCCGCCAGCCTGCGGTTTTTGTTCTCCGCAGCCGATTTTTCCCGGACGGCGTCCGCGTGCTGCGCCGGAAGTCTCTCGACTTCGGCATCCACACCCGCCGTAAGGGCGCCCGACGCCACACGGTCGGCGAAGTCGGCCGCCTAACAGACGCGCATCAGTCCACAATCACCGTGAAAGCGGCCCACAACGAAGCCTACCTCAACTTACTTGATTCAGCTGCAGCGACGCTTCCCGCAGCCGGCGGGACACAGTGCCCGCCTCATCTTTGACGGCAGTGGCCGCCGACACCTCGCCGCCAGCGCTGAAAGCGCCACCCTTCACCCAAAAACCGCGGCAGACACCGTGGCTACCACCGCAGGCGAGACAGCAACAAGTTGCCCATCGCCCGACCCTGCAACGTATCACCGGTTAAAAAAACTTACTGACGAGATAGTCGTCCACGCAAATGTCTGTGCCGAAGTCGGCAAGACGCTTCCCCGGCGAAGGCAGCTCCCGGACCTTCGCAGCTCCCTCCGGGGCGGACTTGGTCCCGCCATCGCCGACCGCCTTCACGCTCTCCGGCAACTTGCCAGATCCAGGCGCGGCCGCCTTCGCAGCCAGCGAAGGCTGGCTACCGCCGGGGACGGCAGCCTTCGCACCCCCCGCGCCCTCTTTGGCCTGGTCTCAGGGAGCCGGACGACCGCCCGGCGCTTCTGCGCAGCTTCCTGCCGATCCTTGTTCATCACTGCCGACACAACAGCAGCAATATTCCATCCGTAAGGGAAAATCTTCAATCCACGAGCTATACGAGACGTAGACATGTCTTCGCCCTCTGCCCAGGGGATCGGAAGATTCTTTGGCCACCGACCCCCGGTAACCTCCAGCATTCGCGCCGAAGACTCCCGGAGCTCGTGTGAAGACATCCTCCCCCCGGGGGCCGCGCATGTCTCCATCAACTCCACAATAAAATTATCAGACACCCTCTTTTTTCCCACCATGGTACCTAATTTTCTCTTCTTAGTGACCGGGGCGGCCTCCTGCGATGGCCCTTCCTCGGTACCGCCCATCGGTTTCTTCCCGCGGCGGTCGGCGGCGCCGTAAGGCAAGCGGTTCAACTCGAAGACCCGATTCAGCCTGTCATTGGCCCCGTGGATATCCCAGCTCCACAGACCCTCCGTCTTCGGCACGTACCGCCCCACGATCCTCGCCGCGCTGTCCTCCGCTTCACGCACGAATGCGGCGGGATCTCGGCCATGCAGATCCAGTGCGAAGGCAGGACTCCGCACCAGCATCCAGCCACGGGAGGGCATCTGGCGAGGGCATACTTCGCCCAGCGCCCAGCCACGCGCCAAGGGCCATATCCCATACCCGACAAATTCCTCAACGAGGTCGCGCTCGCTACTCATGCGGGCCACGCACCGAAGGGCCCCCTCGTTTTCATCCTCCTCCGCTACCTCAAACTGCGGATACGCCGCGTAATAATGCGAACACATGACGGCCACGAGAAGCCCTGGTTGGCCTTCGACTGTGCCTTCGGCAACGTAGAACCAAAATTCCCACCAGTTGCCCCACTTATTGCGGGTGCAGGGAACCAACTCCACGACTTCCATCGAAGTCTTGCCGGTCTTCGGCGTAAATGTGCAAGATCCAAATTGAGCAATCTTATTTCCAATTTTCCTTTTCTGCCAATCCAGACAATAGTGCTTCGCGAAGACTTCGACCGATGGCTGCCCGCCGTACGAAGTCGTCGCCCAGACATACTTTGCCAGGGCCACCACGGCATTCGGTGTCAACTGGTGGACCTGGACTTCGAATCTACGCAGAACTTCTCCCACAAATCGATGCACGGGCAGACGAAGGCCAGCGGCGAAAAAAGCCTCGAAGACGACCAGCTCGCCTTCTGGCTCGGGGACCTCCTCTGGCCCCGGCACACGCGCCACTCCGCCGCCAAAATATCCAAGCTGTTGCATGTCATGCACACGGACCGAGGACATCCGCGACGAGCCGAATTCCACTGTGTCGCCGGGATGCAACTCCTCCGCTGCCACATTGCTCAGCGTCTCCTCGGACGATTCGCCGGACGGCGGCGTATCAGCAGCAGAAGAGGAAGAGGACGGCATGGCTATGTACTGTCGGCGGCGGCGGGCGGTCTGCTTCACACGGGCCAGATCTCCGGCGAGCAGGAGCAAGGAGGGCAGACGAGCAAGCGGGCGGTTTGAAAAGGAGGTTAGGGTTTTCGTGGCGCACGGAGAGATAAAGTTCAAAAGGTGCCGCCCCCCGCCCCTTTTATACACAGGGCACGGCGCTTCGGGAAACCCGCAATCCAACAGTGCGGCGTCAATCAACGGTCATGTCAAAACCCCCGAGGAACCACTTCGAGCGAGGGCAGCGTCTCCACCATCTAGCGATGCCTTCGGCACCAGATGACTTGGTCGAACTGGTCCCTCGGAGGGCAAATGTTGGGGCGAAGGCGTAGACGCTACCCTCTGCTCGATGCCTTTGCCAGTCTCGCTGCACCAACGGAGACGACGACTGACGGACTGCACCCTTCGTCCGACGCGACTGAAGGACGAAGACCCATGGCGACGCCGCTCCGTCCCACGGGGTCGCCAAACGTGAGAGCCCACGTACAATTCGGCCCATCATAACGGGCCCCGCGCTGTTGTTGCGCATTACGGGCCTAAATTGTAAAGGTTTTTCTATTATTACAGTCGGTAACCCTGCTTTAATGGGAATATTCCGCGGAGAACCTAGGCTCCTGAGGGCACATGCGTCCTTAATCCTTGACGCTGGGCACTCAGGCACCTATAAATACCCCTGCACAGTGCCCTTGAGGGGCTAGGTTAACAGAGCTATTGCCATCTCAAGTTGTAGCCCCGTTTACACCGCTTTCACTCCCCCGTTGGATCAACTTGCGCAGGAGAGCAAGTTCCAACACACTGTCCGGTGGCACACCGGACAGTCTAGTGCGCCAGACCACAACATACTCAGTTCTTTGCTCAGGTTCAATTTAGACCCTAATTTGAATCTTTTATTGGTTTGTGTTGAACCTTATGCACCTATAATACATGAGTTCTAGAGAAAACTAGTTAGTCCATATGTTTGTGTTGGACATTCAACCACCAAAATTAATTGTAGGAAAAGGTTAACCATATTTCCCTTTCAGTTACGATTCCATAGCCCTCAGTGTGGCCGTGCTCCAACCAATAGAAATGCGCCACGTCTTTTAAATCTATGGTTTACTAATTAGACATTAACTGCTTTTATAGATACAATTTAATGTGATTAGTGCCTATTCAAATGTTTCAATTAATAAGTGTTTAGTATAAACACGATGTCTGTTAGCGACTCTCGTGAGTCTTGCGTGTCATTCGCGTGGGTCGCGCGTGTGGCTCTCATCGTCAGCGTGTTGTTCGTGCGTTGTTCGCTCGTATCACGCGTTGTCCGCACACGATATTAAATTGTTTACTTATAATCACTCATGTCAGTTAATTAGTTATTTATTTAATCATTCACGATTAAAATAGTGAGTTAGTCAAAACTAAGTAGTTTTAATTTATATAGTTACATCGAATTAAATATTCTAATTAATACTTGCTTCGTGTAAACACGCTAACCCCTCGACCATAGCTTCGACTATCGCGGTTCTTTTCCTTGCGTAACCGTAGAAGCGCTCTCTATTTTATATTGCTCGCTTTTATAAAATTTTATCTTGTATGGTGTAATATTCTTATGCAAGTATATGTTTGCTTGTGCCTATTTGTATTCGTTGCGCGTCGCGAATAGACTGCGATCCATTTCCGAGCTTTGAGGAATCGACGGTCAAGCTTTGGCAACCAAGTGGTCAGGTTCTTTGAGTTATACAAAGTTGAAGACCCTGAGCATCTGTTTGGTGAAGGCAAGTGTCCCTTGACCTATCTATGTCCTACTCATTTTATAATTCACTCCCCGTATTTACACGATTTATACCTAAGGATTGACTAGCTTTTGTTTATTATTCCTTGTTTACCTATGTGGTTTGGGTTATTTTGGTTTAGCTTTATGCTAGTGCTTCACATTAATCAATGAACATGATGAGATTATTTATGATACGCTATTTTCCCTTTTGATTATGATGATGATATTGTGACATTTAAGGGGACTCGAGCGGTTTCTCGACTGCCTCTCCGTATGGACTAGTTTGTTGGATGACCGCCTGGGAAAACAGTGCAACCACGAGGGTGGTATGGGACGCCCTTCAACAAGTAATTATGAAAGTCTTATGTTGGGTGCTGGTTTTGGTCATTAGGGAACGGAGGCATCTGTTATGGCTCCTATATCCTTGCTCAAGGATCTAGGTATGGGCATTGTCCCACGGCTTTTTCCAAAGGGAAGAGGTATAGGTTTGGTACGTCAGATGGTCTCTATGCGATGGTCATTTCCAACATTCGCATAGTGAGGACCCTAGGGAAAAGTCACGTAGTGAAACCCTGCCTATTCACCTTGGTAGTGTTTAAGGGTTTGATCGGCCCGAGGCAAAAAGAGAATCATGGCTCATGGGTAAAGTGCGCAAACTCTGCAGAGTGTTATGAAACTCATATATCAGTCGTGCTCGCGGTTATGAGCGGCAAAGAGAGCTCCATTGATTAGAGACACATTGATCAGAGATGTTTTATTTACAGGTGATAATGAGGATGATGGTTTTGATTATGATTATGATTATGGTAATGGTTTCTGGTATTCTTTCCGTTTGGAAAGGGTACTTTTGGGTTAACAACTTGGGTTAATGCTAAAACCTGGCTCTCTACTAGTAATAATAACCTGACCAACTAAAAGCAATCGCTTGACCTTAACCCCACAAAAAACTAGTCCACTACAGCCAAACGGGACATTTGCTGAGTACGTTGATGTGTACTCGCCCTTGCTTTCAAAAAACACTAGGTTGCCTTTGGTGCAACATATGCTCAGTTGAAGAGAAGAAGGCGTCGAGGCGGATCTCCAGAAGTTCCAGGACTTTGACGAGTTCGAGGATTAGGCTAGCGACCTCCCCTAGTTAGCTTCCTGTGGTGGGTTAATTTACGTTGGCTATGTTTCGATTCTGTGTACTTTGATTTATATTATGTAAATGGCTCTAGTCTGTAATATTATTACTTACTCTTTATTGTTATTCAAAGCATTGTGCTATGATGAGTCATTTATGTAATCGCTGTGTACGTGAATTTCTGATCCTGGCACATACATGGTTCGCATTCGGTTTACCTTCCAAAACCGGGTCTGACACGTGTGAGTTACTGTGTGTCCTGGGTACTGTGGACGCACCGCCTGCCACTAGGGGGCAAGTATATGTCTCGTTCGCACTTAACGCAGAGGTGCCTTACACTTAGAGGCTGACGTCAGGCTTTCCCAATGGCTTGTGTCACGTGTCGTAGAACATGTGGCAGCATCGGGCCTCGCCTTGTGTGGGGAGTAGCGAATGGGACCACCCCTCCTCGTGACAGCTCCAGACCACCCTTGGATGGGGGTACGGATAGTGCTCGGGGGAGGTCCCATCACCTCCGGAGTTGGCCAACACGTGGCATCACCAGACCCCCTTAGGCCAGAGGTCATGGTGGCCTGCAATGAGGGACGGTGCCGTTCCTAAGGGTTCGAGCCCCGAACAAAGGTGCCGAGAGACCTCATGTTCAGGACATGTGGCAAACTCGGAACCCCTCCGCTGGGGTTCTAGAGCGTTGATTATAGGTGCTGGCCTTCACACGAGGCCAGTGGCCTTATTGGGCAGACCCAACCACTAGGCTAAGATGGACCACCATTAGCATGGCGACTAAGGGTAGTCCTAAGGGTCCACCTTGATCCAGCAGTAGTGGGTACCCCAATCTTGAGGTACTGACAACCCTTTTTGTTGCTTCATAGATTAGGTAAAGTTGAGATCAACTTCATCTTTTTTGGTGAAGCTAAGCTAGTAAAGTCGTGAATGTTTGGCTAGAGATTTGTGAAGCTAAGTCAGATTTCGTGAAGTGAAGCAGTCCCAAACACTCCCTAAGAGCAACTCTAGTAGTTCTCTGAAAGACTTCCTAAATCAATAATTTAGATAGTTAATATAAAAACTCCTCTCCAAATGTTCTCTAAATAGACTCTCTAAATTTAGCAGCTTCTCATCTAACATCATTTCCTATCTACATTTGGCAACTATTTAGCAACTCCCTAAACAAAAATATTGACTGCATTATGTACTTAATGGAGGTGATTGTTTACATTTGTGACTTATTTTTTAATGTGGATAGATACAAAACAAAACTACAACCTATATTTACATAACTATTAGAGAACTCATAATTTTTTACCCCAAAGTTATTTAGCAACTTTTTAAATATGTGATTTAGAGAGCTAAAAGTTACATAACTATTGGAGCTACTCTAAGTGGCTAAAATTTAGCTTCACGAGTCATTTAGCTAGTATGTTGGAGATGCTATTAGTAATTCTTGCACATTAGCTAGTTGCCTACTTAGTTCTTTCCAATTCTGAATACGCATGAGGACTGACTTGTGGCAGCCTTGCTCGTAGCCACGAACCAAAAATATCTCTACTTGTTTTTCTTCCAATAAACATGGAGAACAAAAAAATGTTGCTAAGTAATTCGCAGCACAAAACAACTCTTTGTGTTTCCAAGCGTCACATGTGTGTTCCTGTGTTTGAGTTCGTCCTCTGTCGAGCACTCGATATCGCCGCCGGTGTACATCGCCTAGGTCAAGGTCTAACATTTGGCATCTGAGCGAGGTTGCAGACGAGAGCCTACCATCATGGTGTCACCATCGGGCGAGGAGAAGGTTCAGCCCTTCAGCAAGGAGAGTGGCTCCGGTGACAAGTCACCGAGGAGGTGGTCGTTCCCAATGCAAGTCGATCTCTACTACGACAAACACGTGACACCCGTCGCTCGCTCTCTTGCGGTCCACGTCATTAGAGGAACGTGATTGTAGAGCGCGTGATCACGGAGACCAGCGGCTCCGGGAACTGTCTGTTAAAAATATGTCCTAGAGGTAATCAAATATATATATATATATATATATATATATATATATATATATATATATATTGCTTAATTGAATATCCATAAAAGACACCTTGTATTGATTAGCAATTATATGAATTGTTTGTGAGATTCTTTACTTGTATGGTTATTTTAAATGATGTCCCTGGTCAGAGTCGATATATATATATATATATATATATATATATATATGCTTAATTGAATATCCATAAAAGACACCTTGTATTGATTAGCAATTATATGAATTGTTTGTGAGATTCTTTACTTGTATGGTTATTTTAAATGATGTCCCTGGTCAGAGTCAATGACTAGCACATATATTAGTTGATGACTACATTTCACAAGTCATGGATATGGAGATGTCGAACTAATAATGTGGGCGCATGTATGATATGAGGCTGGACCGACCCAATGTGAGATATTGTAATATAGTTCTCTTTTTGCAACATGTATATTGTGTCCTTAGACCTGAGATTGTCGCATGTTCTCAAGACGTGGATTGACCTACTTAGGGACTATCAAACGCTACTCCGTAACTGGGTAGTTATAAAGGTAGTTTTGGGTTTGTCAGGAAGCATGCTATGAGGCATGGTCAGTCAAGATGGAATTTATCACTCTCTTCTTGAGAGAGATATCTCTGGCCCCTCGAGTGATTGGATCAAGAAATGCATGGTCGTGCTAGGGTTAAGAGTTAACCATTGAAAGGATTCCAATTCACAGTATCGAGAAAGAGAGGTCAGCTTAGAGCCAGACCAAATATCATGAGACAAAGGAAACAACATATACGTAATGTTGCAATGGTTCGTCTGATATAATCTTTACATGCGCATAGGAGTCGACATGTTTTGTTAGAGGCCACTGTCAATTATTGGGCCAAGTAAGAGTACTCGGGCCTTATCTTTTTGTACGTGAACCTATAGGGTCACACACTTAAGGGGAAGGAAGCCTAACTCAGATTAGATCCGAAATTAGATTGGGCTTTAGGGTTACTGATGGGCCTCGGAGTCAGAAGCCCACCATAACGCATATATAATGAGGGCCAAGGGCGTGGTTAGGCTAACCCTAATTCGCCACCAGCAAACGAGCAGCCACTCACCTCTCGCCCTCGCGAAGCCGTCGTCACGAACCTAGCAGTTTGGTACGCGGCGCTTCCTCCTTGTACGTGTGGATACCTCGGAGGTGCTGCATCTGGAGCACTAGGACGAACCACGCGAGGACGTGAAGGACGCCGGCGACTGCATGACACTGCTCGACGTGTTCGTCTACATCGAGACGTCTTCCGCTGCCCTACGCGTCTAGTGGTAATTCTATAACCTATAACCGCAGTAGTTCTTGGTTTTATGGGGTCAAAAATTTTGTTTTTCCCTAGTGTAGCCTCCCCATAATCCAACAGTGGTATCAAAGCCAGGTTCTGCGTAGTTTTAGGTCTAGATCTAGGTTCATGAGATGGATCTACTTGATGCATGGTGTGATTAGATCATTGGTTCTGAGGGGTTGGAGTAGATTACATCTTATATGACTAAATAGATTAGTTTGTCCTTCTCTGTTATGTGTGCGACTTGCCCCTACCGGCTAGAATCACCATCGGGGCTAACTACATACACAACCAGCAGATTGACGTAACATATCGACGTCATGAGTGTAATCTCCTTCGGGTCGAAAGTCTCGGATTTGGGTTGATTTGATCAATCGCATGAGATTTTCAGTGGAATTTCCATACATACGATTTGGGTTGACATGTTTTGCTAGAGGCCGACATGGCTATCTGCTGTAGTGGCGAACATATAGAAACGTGTTTGTCTAACCTATTTTTGCAGGACATATTGTGATCGGTATGGCTATTGTGTGTATATGATACATATTAATGAATTATTCATGACCTGCGTATCGTGACCAGGGCAATACGACTGGAGCCATATGTATTGTCCAAATTTAATGTAATGACCTGCGTGTCAACATGTGATGATTCATAGTGTATATGTAATTTGTTTACCAGCATACGTTAGATAGGTCTTGAAGGACTCATCACCTGAAGGATGGCATACCTATATCATGGAGATGGAGATCATCATGATGAACAAATTATTGGAGATGGGGATCACCATGTGATAGCAAGCCATACCAAATCACAACTGTTGTGTGAATGCCATTCTTAATGTTCTACTTGTTCATGTTGCATATATGTCCTTGCGTGCGATGAAATAAGTAGGACGATCCCTCATAAATGTTTAAGCTTAAATGCCTCTCCAAACCTTGCACTATCATAAGTCTTGTACAATTGGTGGTGGGTCTATGAAATTAGGGTGCCACCAGTTTTTCTTGACTAGATAGGTTTGTATCAGATACGAACTGCAGAAAGGTTTGGTTAACTTAAACAAAGTCAGCTTAATGGTTAAGGACTTTGGGGCATAAGGTTGGGAGCCGAGACATAGAGATGTCACCCAACAACAGAAGTCATATATATGGTATGATTAGCAAGGAGTTGCTTACCGATCTACCTTGTCTTCTAGCGGTGATGCTAAAGCTCACTAGTAGACTTGTTAGTTGCGGGTTCTGAGTCACTAAGTATCAAACGAGGGATATTGATTTTAGTGCGAGTAGACTCTATTAAATGTTTTAATATGATTTACTTTGTCATGAATATTTTTGTCTTAGTATTTTACATTATTTTGTTATAGATAAATGGCACCTAGCAAACCAACATTTACTTTGCGATCAATTCTTGAAAAGGATAAGTTAAATGGAACAAACTATACAGATTGGATCCGTAACCTGAGAATTGTTCTCAGGGCTGAAAAATAGGAAGACATTCTAGACACCCTAATGCCAGAGGATCCTAGTGAAGATGCAACTGCTGTAGCTAAAACCGCTTACAAGAAGGCAATGGATGCTAATCTTGAAGTGAGTTGCCTGATGCTTGCTTGCATGGAGCTTGAGCTGCAGGTGCAATTTGAGATAAACCATGAGGCGCACGATATGATCATGGCGCTCAAGGATATGTTCCATTCTCAGGCCAGGACTGAAAGGTTCAATATGTCCAAAGCCTTTCTGGAATGCAAGCTAGCAGAAGGCGCAGCAGTTGGGCCACATGTAATGAAGATGGTTGGTTACAGTCAGAGGTTGGAGAAGCTAGGCTTCCTAATAAGCCAAGAGTTGGCCACTGACTTCATTTTGGCATCTCTTCTGCCCAGCTATGGAAACTTCATTATGAACTACCATATGCTTGGGGCAGAGAAGGGCCTCAATGAACTATGTGGCATGCTGAAAACAGCAGAGGGTGACATAAAGAAAAGCACTGGCAGCAGCGGCTGTTGGTACTGTCTCTCGACAGCAAGGAGATCCAACACGGGTGAATGGTGATGGCAACAGGGCACTCGCGCGTGATGGCAAAAGCTCTGTTAATCCAGCCTCTCACGGGCACTGTGCGGGGGTATTTATAGGTATCCGAGTGCACGGCGCCTTGCGTTAAGGACGCATGTGCCCTCAGGTACCTAGTTTATCCCCAGAATATTCCCATAAAGCGGGGTTACAAGCTGTAATTACAAGTACGCCTTTACAAATTAGGCCCGTAACACAAACGCGGCCACGCAGGGCCCGCTACAATGGGCCAGATCTCATGTGGGCCTCGGAGCTGACCGAGGCCGCGCCGTGGGGAGGCGTCGCCGCAGGCCTTCGTCTGGTGCCGAATCGAGCGAAGGGTCTCCGTGTTGTCTCTGGTGCCGACAAGCGAAGGGCGTCCCTGCCTGCTTTCTGTCAGGGCAGGGGCTAAGCGGTGGAGACTTCGGGCGAAGGGTGGCGTTTCTGCCTTCGCTCCAACATTTGCCCTCCGAGGGACCAGTTCGACAAAGTCACCTGGTGCCGAAGACGTCGCTAGATGGCGGAGACGCTGCCCTCGCTCGAAGTGGTTCCGCGGGGGTTTTTGATGTGACCGTTGATGGACATCGTACTGTTGGACTGCGGGTTTTCCGAAGCGTCGCGCCCTGCCTATAAAGGGGGGCGGGGGACGGCGCTGTTTGCACTTTGCCTTCTGCGCTCCGTGAAAACCCTAGCCACCCGCCGTCTTTCTGCTCCTCTTCTTCTACTGCTCCCTTTGCTCGTCGGAGATCTGGCTCGAGTGAAGCAGACCGCCCGCCGCCGCCGACGGTACGTAGCAATGCCATCCTCTTCTTCTTCCGCCGACGCCACGCCGCCGGCCGCCGCCTCGTCTGAGGAGACGTTGAGTAGCGTGATGGTGGAGGAGCTGCACGCCGGCGACTCTGTTGATTTTGGTGTGTCACGGATGACGTCGGCCCGCGTCGAAGAAATGCAGCGCTTGGGCTACTTTGGCGGCGGAGTCGCTCGTGCTCCGGGGACGGAGGAAGTCCCCGAGCCGGAGGGTGAGTTGGTTGTTTTCGAGGCGTTCTTCGTCGCCGGTCTCCGCTTGCCTGCGCACCGGTTTGTTGGCGAAGTCCTGCGTAGATTCAACGTTCAAATTCATCAGCTGACACCGAACGCCGTGGTGGCGCTGGCGAAGTATGTCTGGGCGACGACTTCGTACGGCGGACAGCCGTCGGTTGAAGTTTTTGCGAAGAATTACTGCTTGCATTGGCAGAAGAGGGTGGTTGAGGACGGAGTTGCCCAGTTTGGGTCGTGCACATTCACGCCGAAGACCGGCAAGACCACGATGCCAGTAGTGGAGTTGGTTCCGTGCGCCCGCAACAAGTGGGGCAATTGGAATGAATTTTGGTTTTACGTTGCTGAGGCAACTGTCGAAGGCCGCGAAGGACTTCCCGTGTCTGAGATGTGCTCTCACTATTACTCTGCGTATCCGCCTTTTGAAGTGGCAGAAGAGGATGCAGACGAAGGGGCCCTTCGATGCGCTGCCGGCCAGAGCAGTGGTCGTGATTTAGTTGAAGAGTTCGTGGCGTACGGGGTCTAGCCCTTGGCGCATGGCTGGGCGCTGGGCGAAGTGTGCCCTCGCCAGATGCCTTTTCACGGAGGAAGGGTGGTGCGAAGTCCTGCCTTTGCACTGAATTTGCGAAATCGTGACCCGGCCGCCTTTGTGCGCGATGCGGAGGACTTGGCGGTGCGACTCGTGGGGCGGTACGTGGCGAGGACGGAAGGCCAGCGCAGCTTTGATATTCGCGGGTCAAATGAACGTTTGAACAGGGTCTTCGAATTAAATCAGTTGCCGTACGACGGCTACCCTGGTCAAGACGAAGCGGACCGCCGTGGGAAGAAGCCGGCGGTGGAGACTGGAGGCGACCCTGCGCTGGCGGCCGCCCCCCCTCAAAAAAGAGAAAATTAGGTACTGCGATGGGAGGAATTGGGGTGTCTGATAGTTTTGCTAGAGAGTTAATGAGGACGTGTGCGGCCCCGGGGGAGAGGATGTCTTCGCCCGAGCTCCGGGAGTCCTCGGCTCGAATGCTGAGGGTTACCGGTGGCTGCTGGCCTAGAAATGTTCCTGTCCCCTGCGCGGCTGAGGAAGACTGTTTTACGTCTCGTATGGCTCGTCAGTGGAGAGTTTTTCCTTACGGGCGAAATATCGGTGCTGTTGTGTGGGCAGTGATGGACAAGGATCGCCAAGGGGCGGCGCAAAAAACGCCAGGCGACCGTCAGGATTCATGAAGCCCGGCCGAAAAGGCAGCGGGGAGCGGCGAAGGCTGCGGCCTCCAGCAGAGGCAAACCGCCGCTGGCGGCGAAGGCGGGCGCCTCTGCACCTAGCAAGGCGCCGGAGACAACGGCGGGCGCCGGGGTCTCCAAACTGACGAAGGTGGTGCCGCCGGCCAGCGGAGTGGCGGAGGCTGCGAAGGCGGCCAGAACGTTGCCGCCGCCGGGCAAGCGCGTTGCCGACTTCGGCACCGATATCAGTGTGGACGATTATCTTGGGGGTAAGTCACCCGGCCGCCTTTTTTTTTTACACTCGTTGACGCGTTGCAGGGTCGGACGAAGGGCGGCCTGCTGCGGTTGTGCCTGCCGCGGCAATTGCGACGGCTGCGCTGTCGTCGAAGTCGAGGGGCGGGGCCCTCGGCGCCGGAGGCGAGGTGTCGGCCCTCGCGTTGGTCAGAGACGAGGCTGGCGCGGCGACCCGCCGGCTGAAAGGAGTGACGGAGGCGCTGAGTCAGGCGACGGAGGCGCTGAGTCAGGTCCGCCGAGCTCTTTTTTTTTTCTTTTTCGGCCATGGCCTTACGTGTGCTCTGCAGGTGGCTGACTTCACCAGCCGTACTGCGTTGGGGGCGCTTACGGCAGCCTTATCTGCCGAAGTCGAGAGACTTCGGACGCAACATGCTGACGCTGTCCGTGAGAAGTCGGCCTCCGACAGCAAGTGTCGTAAACTGGCGGACAAGGTGGCCGCCCTGGAGGAGGAAAAGGCTGACCTCCGGCGCCAGCTGGCGGGGGAGAGGAGGGAGGCCAACGAGGCCGTCGCCAAGGAGCAGGCCGCGCAGGCGGAGGCTAGGCTGGCACGGGCGGAGGCCAATCTTGCCAAGGATCTCGCCGAAGACCTGCGGGGGCGGCTCACCGCTCTGGAGAGCCGCACGAAGGGGGCCGAAGCCGCGGCACGAACGGAGGCCGAACGGACGCGCACACAGCTTATGGCCACATACCGCGAGCTGGGTGCGCGGACCGGTGACTTCGTGGTGCCGGAGCGAGAGGCCGGGCTTCGCTGCTTGGAATGGGTGCAAGAGGAGCTGCAGGAGCTCCCCACTGTCTTGGGTGGATTAATGTCATTCGCCTCCCTGGTCACCTGCGAGGGGGCAATGAACGCGCTCTCTCGCGAAGGGTGCCGGCACTATGAGGCCTTCGACCAGGCAGATGAAGACTTTGGGCGAGATATCTATAAGGTCGAAGACCCCGTGGTGAAGGAGTCCGCCGGTGCCCTCTATGACCGGATGTGGGGTCTGTATGGTGGTGATGTGGTCAGGGAGCGGGCCGAGGCTGCGAGGGCTCAGGTAACGTTGTCGTTTGTTTGGCGTTTGCTGAATGTGGTTTGTGCGTGTGTTTGCTGACTTTTTGTATGTTTTGTTTTAGGCGGAGCGAGGCGAGCGGGTGGACGACTTCGGAGCACTGAACGACGCCCTGCCTGACCCGGAGCCGACCACGGAAGACGCACCAGGCGCCCCCACATCTGCTGCGACAGTGGAAGACCTGCCCCTGAAGGTGGCCGAAGGCGCTCCCGATGCCCTCGCAGCAGCTGCGCCGACCGTCGAAGATCCGGCGGCGGAGGCGGTGGAAACAATGGCGGAAGTGGCAGCGGAGCCAACGGCGGAGGCCCCCGCAGCGTCAGGGCCCTCGCAGGTGGCGTAGTGGTTGTTTAGGGTTAGGGAATTTTGGATGTTGTACTGAACTTTGGTTGCTGCGCAGGTTCAAGATTTTGGGCCTGCGCACGCAACCACTGCTACGGAGTTTTTGGCGGCCTCGACCGCGGAAGGTGGTAATCAATATAGTGGGTCTGCATCTGAGTTTTTTGACTTTGCTGACTCCGGGAGCTCGGTTGAGTGGACTGAGGAGTCGTCGGAAGAGAATTTGGATTATTTTGCGGCCTTGGACGTGGCTGCAGCGGAGGCCTCGCCACACGCCGCGGACGCGTCGGACGCGCCAGGCCCTAGCACCGGGCGCCGTCGACGAAGGGCGGTTGCAAAACGTAGGGTTAACGCGGAGGAGCGGGCTCTGCTTCGTGTGAGTGGGGCTGGTCGGCAGGAACTGTTGTCCCTGCCGACCGCCGAGGGTGTAGGTGAAGGGGAATTGCGAAGGCTTTTTGCGGGTGAGGAGCTCAGGATAATGTTATTTAATTATAGGGAGATGGGAATTATTCCTAAGGTTGAGCCGATGTAGAGTGTGGTGCCCTCGCTTGTGTACGTCGAGGCTTGTATGGTGGAATTGTGTGCCCTCGCGTGCATGTGTGTGTGCGAAGGCGTTTTGTACTTACTAATTTGTTTTGCTGCGCTGTGTTGGCTTGATTACAGTTGGTCTTGGTGTGGATGGTTTGATGTTGTCGTTTCGGCCGTTGTTGTGCTAGTCCAGGTGTACCCTTAGGTGTCTTCTGCACAGATAGTCTTCGGTTTTTTCGCACTTGTTGTGCTGATCCGGCTGCACTTTTAAGCGACTTCTGCACGGATAGCCTTCGCGATAGACTCAGATTTTTTCCGCACTTGTTGTGCTAATCCGGCTGCACCCTTAGGCGACTTTTGCGCGGATAGTCTTCGCGATAGACTTAGATTTTTTTTTTCGCACTTGCTGTGCTAATCCGGCTGCACCCTTATGCGACTTTTGCGCGGATAGTCTTCGCGATAGACTTGGATTTTTTTTTCGCACTTGTTGTGCTAATCCGGCTGCACCCTTAGGCGACTTTTGCGCGGATAGTCTTCGCGATAGACTTAGATTTTTTTTCGCACTTGCTGTGCTAATCCGGCTGCACCCTTAGGCGACTTTTGCGCGGATAGTCTTCGCGATAGACTTAGATTTTTTTTTTGCACTTGTTGTGCTAATCCGGCTGCACCCTTAGGCGACTTTTGCGCGGATAGTCTTCGCGATAGACTTAGATTTTTTTTCGCACTTGCTGTGCTAATCCGGCTGCACCCTTAGGCGACTTTTGCGCGGATAGTCTTCGCGATAGACTTAGATTTTTTTTCGCACTTGTTGTGCTAATCCGGCTGCACCCTTAGGCGACTTTTGCGCGGATAGTCTTCGCGATAGACTTAGATTTTTTTTTTCCGCACTTGCTGTGCTAATCCGGCTGCACCCTTAGGCGACTTTTGCGCGGATATGTCGCACGCGAGGGTAGCTGGCGCTTAGCCTCGCGGTGACCTCGCGGTGGTCGAATGTCGAAGACCGTCATCGCGGTCTTTTTCGACGCATGTCTTTTTGCGGGGGATTTTTTACGCATATATTACATGGCTCCGCCTCGTTAAAAACCTCACCCCCCGGGAGGAAAAGAGTGCGGGCCGGTAAAAACCCTGGCGGATCACCTTAGCAGCTAGGGCTCTCGGCCCCGCGTGCGAGCCGCACGTGCCACTGTGGACTTCACGTAGAATCTGCATGCCTTCGGCCTCGGTGACGCACTTAAGCATTGGTTGACTGACCCCTTTTTTATAGAGTTGGCCTTCAATCAGAGCGAAGTCTCGGCTTCGATGTCTGAGGCGCTTGGCCTCACTGATGTCGGCTGGGTGATAATACCCCCGCAGGAACAGGGTTATGGGTGCGCGCCAGTCTTCGGTCATGATGAGGTTGACTGTACGGTGGCCCTCGCTGTCATTGGTTATTTGGAGCCCTTCGGGGCTCCGGACTGCTGGTGTGCCGATGACGTGGAAGAACACGTCGGAGGGCAGAGTTTCGCCCCTGGCCGCGGCCTTGGCCAATGCGTCGGCCTCCTCGTTCTTGGCCCGGCCCACATGCTGCACGGTGAACCCCCGAGGGGTCGATTCCCAAACTGTGCTCGATTATGGATCGGCTGACTCCGACCAGGTCGAGGGCGGACCAGGCGAAGACATCTTTATTCTTGGCCAGGCAGCAGAGGAGCTTCTCTTCTTCATGCGAAGTAAGGTCTTCGCTGATAGTGACGGTCTGCTTGGGCGTGGCCTGATCGAGGGGGACAGTCCTGGTCCCATCCTGACTCTGCAACTGAGCCTTGTCGTGCTGCTTGTCAGTTGGGCTGGCGGGCGCAGGGACCTCGCACTGTGTCGTGAGACAGTGCACGTTCCTCTGACCCGGCACGAAGTCTCGCTCTATGTTGCGCGCTGTCTGCTGGTTACCGAAGACTGTAATTACGCCTAGCGGGCCTGGTATCTTCATGCACAAATACAGTCCGTGGATGGCAGCTTCAAACTTATTGATGGAGCCCCGGCCCATGATGGCGTTGTATGGATATACCATATCCACAATGTCAAAAGTCACCTGCTCACTTCGGGCACTGATAGCATAGTGGATGGCAATCTGGTCATCGACTGAGGGTAGCTGTGACTTGAGTGTGAGGAATTTGCGGTAATATTCCCTCAGGGTCTCCCTCTCTAGCTGCTTGCAGAGCGAGAGCTCGGCCAGGGCGTCGGTGTCCGGGCGGTACCCTTGGAAGTTGAGGAGGAACTTGTCCCGGAGACTTCTCTAGGAATCGATGGACAGCGGAGGCAACCTGGTGAACCAGGTGAGCGCGGGGCCCTCGAGGGCGATGATGAAGGACTTCGCCATTGTGGCGTCGTCCCCCCCGGACGATGCGACGGCGACCTGGTAACTCATTATGTATTGAGCCGGGTCGGTGCTGCCGTTGTACTTGGGGTAAGTCCCAGCCCGGAAGTTAGCTGGCCACGGCGTCACTTGTAGGTGAGGCGCCAGGGGACTTCGCTCATCGAGATAATTGACCCCTTGGAATGGCGCGGCGTGCGGGAAAGTGAAGTCGCGCTGGGGGAAACGCGGGTCCTCCGGTTGCGCGCGGTGTTGCAGGGGTGGCTCATGCTGCAGGCCGGGGTGGCCTTCGCGCGTGTCTTCGTTTTGTGCGCGCTGCTGGAGGGATGACTCGTGCTGCGGGCCGAGGTGGCCTTCGCGCGTGTCTTCGTTTTGTGCGCGCTGCTGGAGGGATGACTCGTGCTGCGGGCCGAGGTGGCCTTCGCGCTGCATCAGCGCGATCTCCCGCTCGAGTTCCTGGGCCTTGTGCTCTTCGTCGCGTATCATCTGCCGCACTTTGGCGAGTGCGGACACACGCTGGCGCTTGGCCTCCAGTATCTCCTTCTGCCTCTGGAGGTTGCGGTTCTTGAGGCGCAGAGCGCGCAGCCGTAGCTGTTCTTCTGCTGAGATGCCGAGGACTTCACCGTCCTCGGCGAGGTCCGCGCCCTCCGGTGGTGCGAAGCCTGAGGGTGGTGCGAAGCCTGAGGGAGGTGCGGAGCCTGAGGGTTGTCCCTCAGAGTCGCAGGTGCGGAGGGTGTCGTCTTCAGTGGCCTCTTGGTGGGTGGATTGGGTGAGGGCGAGGGCCTTGCCCTTTCTTGCGGCGAGCAGTGCTGCCTTCGCAGCCTCGTCAGCCTTCGGGTTAGCTCTCTTGGGTGCCATCGCGGGTGGTTGTCTCGTAGCACGAACGGTGGGCGCCAAATGTTGGTACTGTCTCTTGACAGCAAGGAGATCCAACACGGGTGAATGGTGATGGCAACAGGGCACTCGCGCGTGATGGCAAAAGCTCTGTTAATCCAGCCTCTCACGGGCACTGTGCGGGGGTATTTATAGGTATCCGAGTGCACGGCGCCTTGCGTTAAGGACGCATGTGCCCTCAGGTACCTAGTTTATCCCCAGAATATTCCCATAAAGCGGGGTTACAAGCTGTAATTACAAGTACGCCTTTACAAATTAGGCCCGTAACACAAACGCGGCCACGCAGGGCCCGCTACAATGGGCCAGATCTCATGTGGGCCTCGGAGCTGACCGAGGCCGCGCCGTGGGGAGGCGTCGCCGCAGGCCTTCGTCTGGTGCCGAATCGAGCGAAGGGTCTCCGTGTTGTCTCTGGTGCCGACAAGCGAAGGGCGTCCCTGCCTGCTTTCTGTCAGGGCAGGGGCTAAGCGGTGGAGACTTCGGGCGAAGGGTGGCGTTTCTGCCTTCGCTCCAACAGCGGCCATGTGATGGTGGTCCAAAACAAACCCAACTTTAAGAAGAAGGGTAAATCTCAAAAGAAGGGCATTGCAAAGGATACAATATCCAAGCCAAACCAAAAGCCCAAGGCTGGACCAGCTGCTGATGTAGAGTGCTTTTATTTCTAAGAAATTGGTCACTCGAAGAGGAATTGCAAGCAGTACTTGGCCTCTATTAAGGATCACGGCGGTAAGGGTACAGCCGCAGCAGGTACACTTTCTATTCACATTACAGAAATTTTTCTTGCTGATTCTTATATTAATTCTTGGGTATTTGATATCGGGTCGGTTGCCCATATTTGAAATTTGATGCAAGGAATGATAAGAAGTAGAAGCGTGAAAAGAGGATAAGTTGATTTCCGGGTAGGCAATAAACAAGAGTTGCTACGTTGACCGTTGGGACGATGCACCTCCACCTCCCCTTAGGATTTATTTTGGAGTTAAATAATTGTTATCTAGTTCCTAGTATGAGTCGAAACATTATGTCTCCTTCATGTTTGATGAAGGATGGTTATTCATTTGTGAGTGAAAACAATGGTTGTGTGATCTCTAAGAATGGCATGTTTGTGGCTTTTGCATCCATTATGAATGGGTTGTTCATTTTAAATCTTGATGATGCACCTATCTATAATATTAGTGCTAAAAGGCCTCGGCCTAATGATTTAAGTCCTACCTACATGTGGCACTGTCGTTTGGGTCATATAAGTGAGAATCGCATGAAGAAGCTTCATTCTGATGGGCTTTTAACTTCGTTTGATTTTGAATCATACGAGACATGTGAAGCATGCTTACTTGGCAAGATGACCAAGGCACCCTTCACGGGTTTACCTGAGAGGGCATTAGATTTGTTGGAACTCATACATACTGATGTGTGCGGACCAATGAGTACCACAGCTAGGGGAGGATTCCAATACTTCATAACCTTCATTGATGATTTTAGTAGATATGGGAATGTCTACTTAATGAAACACAAGTCTGAATCATTAGAAAAGTTCAAAGAGTTTCAGAATGAAGTGGAAAATCGGCGTGGCAAGAAAATTAAAGCACTGCGATCTGATCGTGGAGGTGAATATTTGAGCCATGAGTTTAGCAATCATCTAAAGAGTTGTGGAATTGTTCCGTAGCTTACGCCGCCTGGAACGCCTCAGAGGAATGGCGTGTCTGAGCGACGTAATCGGACTTTATTGGATATGGTTCGATCAATGATATGCCAGTTGGACCTACCTTTGTCGTTTTGGAAATACGTTCTAGAAATAGCAGCTTTCACACTAAATAGGGTACCGTCTAAGTCCGTAGTTAAGACACCATATGAGATGTGGACTGGGAAGACTCCTAGTTTGACTTTTCTAAAGATTTGGGGTGGTGAGGTTTACGTCAAGCGACTTCAGTCGGATAAACTCACTCCAAAATCAGACAAGTGCATGTTCATGGGATATCCAAAGGAAACTTTGGGATATTACTTTTACCACCGGTCAGAGGGCAAAGAGTATGTTGCCCGGAATGGTGTGTTCTTAGAGAAAGAGTTTCTCAAAAGAGAGAAAAGTAAACAAAAGGTGTATCTTGAAGAAGTTCAGGATGAGCCAGTGTCACATGATCCAACAAGTGATGCTAATGTAGCAGAACATGTTGAGACGTCTGTGGCAAGAGAAACACCACCACAACCACAAAGGTCAGCAAGGCTTCGCGAAGCACGTAGAGAAGTGCTATTGTTGGGCAATGGGCAAGTGTTGTTGTTAGACAACAACGAACCTGCAACATATGC